>OZ020510.1:83442546-84642546 GCA_963971375.1 Platycheirus rosarum | reverse complement strand
CGTACCACCTCAAAGACCTTTCAAAAAGAATGCACCACTGTAGTGTCCCATTTGTTTCTCTGCGAAATGTCAACAAACTGCACGCCTTTATTAAAATTTAACCAACCTTTCAGTTTTCGTATTGCAGCTCCGTTCCATTGTGTTGGAAACATTGAATTTGTGTACATTCAAAATTTTTGACATCTGTTCCAGCTCCAGCTCCGTCTTCCGTTTCAGCCGGAGATGCAGAGAGCTTTCGTAATGCATCGTACAGCTTTTTTAAAAACTGCCCACAATGGAGCCGTACGATTTTTTGACATTTGAGATTTTATTGATATTATCTGAGTGATTTGAAGTCTGTGTTCATTTTTAATTTGCAAATAATTGTTTTTAAAAATCAATAAAAGTTATTAAAATGGAAAGTGGTCAAATCCTACAAAATTTCTTTAGCGCGCAAGGCTTCTATATTTTTTTCCTTTTCGTCCATCACGTTTTTTTCTGTTTTGACAACCAAACATAATAAGCACGCACGACAAAGTTACAAGTCAACCAACCTTTGCGGCTTCGTATTGCGGCTCCGTATGCAGTTGCGTTTCATTGTGTTCACAATATTGAATTTGTGTGTATTCAATATTCGACAGCTGTTGCAGTTGGGGCTCCGTATGCGGCTGTGGCTGCATTGTTCAGCCATTAACGTACCATTGTGTTCGCAAAATTGAGTTCGCATGTACTCAATCTTTGTAGTTCCGTATGCGTATTCTAGTTCCGTCGTCATTTTGTTCAGTTCCACTTGAGAAACCTTTATTGCAAGGAACTTATGGAGACCATTTATTATGGACGTAGCTCGGGTATTCTCCCTCTTAAACACCTCTATTTATATAAAGTATTGAAAATATTTTTTCGGAAGAAGTGGTTACCTTAAAAGCCACATTATTCCAGCATACACATTACGCAGTAACGTGAGTAATCTTGCTATCATTCCTGTGCACCATACTCATAGCTTTCTTAACTTATATACCTCAGTAGCACCTATACTGTTCAATACATTACCCCTTAAAATACGAAATATTCGATAAACTCATTCATTCAATAAAAAAGTTAAAAAAATGGCTTTTTGCCTTTGATTTTGATGCAGTCGGTAACATAATCAATCCGGAAGCAATGCGGAAGCTAGCGTCAAAACCGACCTAAACATTCCAATCCGTTAGTCAAATGAGCACGTCTACCCATAATGCACGGAATGCCGCAGAAGTATATGTCAAATTTTCTTCATTACAAACACCATCAGAAGCCAGCTGTCAAATTTTCGTTCGTAAAATGCGCTCGCTAGCGCAGTTTACGTCCGTAAGTAAAACTCATCGAAACTTGACCAAACAGAGCAATCCACCATTTAGGGCACAAGACACGAATTACTTGTTCTCGCTCATTTACGGACGGGCCTGTCCTTGCCATTCCAACCATTATAGTTCAGCCTTTAGTCTGCGTCCATCAATCTTGTGTACGTATACTTTTGTAATCCTTTTTTATTGCATCTATAGATGCTGATTAGTTTTTTTCTATTTTCATAAGAGTTTGTTTTTATATTCATATTTTCAGCTATATTAAAGCGAAAATATTTTTTTTATATTTATTAAAAATTATAAATCAATAATCTTATGCGTTAAAAATCATAGTTTTAAAAAACGCGTTTTGATTTAAGTTCCAAACTTTTCAATGATCACATTGAATTTATTCAATCCAATCCAATTGATACATGTCCTTATAAAATATTCGTATTAAAGGCAAAGTTGTAGCAATCGTTTAATGGTTCCGTTGTAATGAATGAATAACCACATCACTTTTAGAGTAAAAGTTATGAAATGCTGGTTCGAAGTTATGATCCAACTGCCCCATCTCCAAATTACGTGGGTACTTTTGTCCAATTAAATTTCTTTATCACTAGGATGAGCTTTAAGAAAAATGTATGGTAATAATATAAAATTCACAACAATTCTTTAATTTTATTAAATTAAAACTAAAAACATTTTGTGAAGTATCCCAATTTACGGACCGTTTCCTTTTTTGTGGCCTTCCATTTCTATTTGAAGTTTTTATTTTGCTAGAATTATTTACATTTATTGATGTTTATCGTAACCACAGTTTTAGATGGAACGTTTTGTTTTTAGATTTTACGTTACGTTGCGTTACATGAGCTCTAAGTAACTAATATGGGTTAAAAGTTCTTTATAAATAAGGATTTACTCAAGGTTGAGTAAAGGCTGTTGGGTGCTGTATGAATAGGATAGGCACTGAAAGGCATCAAACTTGTGATGCACAGTTGCTGCAACTATCTCGTACGCATCAATTGTGCTTATTATTACCTCCCGGCGGTAACCACCGGGTACTGGTCTGTCCATCCGGACATTCCTGCTAAACTTATAAGCGCGAGTGTTGAACACAGAAAAATTGCAACACTATAATGCTCAGCTTTAATGACGGTTCTGATCGATTCGCAGAAGTCCCTCAGAAAGAGAACGTACGGCGGATGAGCCCAACCAATTGGACCAACGGTGTCGTCAACAGTCAACGAAGCAGACGCCCTAATGAGCTACTTCGACGTATTTGGAGATAAGGTCATTGGGACAATTCAATGCAAGTCAAGGCATTGAAATAAAGATGGTGGCGGATGAACCCTTAATGAGCCAACGGCAGCGCTCATATCCCCGAAGTGGGTTACTGACCCCGGATTCTCCGGTTCATTTTGTCCAAGGAATCCAACAAAGGACCTGGCCTTCCAGGTTGGAGGTTGTACGTGAGGTTAACAACCCTACCACGGAATTAAAGAAAAAGTTGCGAAGCGACCAACACCCTCGGAAAAGGACGGATTAACTGTTGACGACCCGGAAAAACGAATTAAGGACAACGACCTTCGGATCTGCACGTGGAATTTTAGAACTCTTAACAGATCACGTGCAGCCAAAAAAACTAGCGGAGGCCCTAGACTGCTACAGAGCAGGAAATACTGCAATCCAGGAAGTGCGATGGGATGGGCCGGGCAAAAGGAGGATGAAAAACTGTGACGTGTACTACGGTGATTCTGCAAGAAGACCACAGCGTTTGTTTGGGTGTGGATTCGTCATAAGCGGTAGACTAAGGCAAGAAGTCTTGGGCTTTCAACACGTAAGTGAGCGACTTGTGACAATCCGTATCAAGGCTAAATTCGCCAACATTAGCCTAATATGCGCTCATGCCCCCACAGAGCACAAATATGACGCCATCAAGGATGACTTCTACGAGCTCCTCGACAAAACCTATGAGCAATGCCCTAAATACGACGTTAAGATCGTTCTAGGCGATTTTAATGCCAAAATAGGTAAAGAAGAAATCTTTGGTAGGACTGTCGTCTGAAAACGGAGCAGAAAAGACGGGAAGAACACCGGCTTCTCCAAAAGAAAAGAGGTAGCATGAGAAGCGCGCGATTGAAGATATTAAGAGATGCTACTCCAGGAACAACGTGCGGAAATTTTACCTACAGGTAAAAAGAACGGGAAAAAAACCCGCCCAGAAGCCTGTAGAGATAGGAATGGAAACCTCGTAGCAGAGTCACAGTCGGTGCTGAGTACATTGAAGGACCATTTCTGCAGACTGTTAAATGGCGATGAAGACCAAAATCCCGCTGTCAGGCAGAGTGAACCATTCAACATGGACGATGACAGACAAAACTTCCGTCCACCTGACCAAAATGAAGTGAGGATAGCAATATCTAAACTAAAAAACAACAAAGCTGCTGGAACCGACGGACTACCCACCGAACTTTTTAAAGCGGCTAGAGATGACCTGGTGGAGTGCATACACCAACTCATCTCTAAATTTTGGTCAGAAGAAAGTATGCCTGATGAATGGAACCTCAGCATCATTTGCCCGATCCACAAG
Organism: Platycheirus rosarum; assembly: GCA_963971375.1. Lineage (NCBI taxonomy): Eukaryota > Metazoa > Arthropoda > Insecta > Diptera > Syrphidae > Platycheirus > Platycheirus rosarum. Next base: position 84,638,655 of record OZ020510.1, on the reverse strand, counting down.
AAAGTAGACCCTCTAAACTGCGCCAACTATAGAGGAATAAGTCTCCTGAAAATTGCCTACAAGATCCTCTCTGCCGTACTATGTGAACACCTGAAACCTTTCTGGCCCCTATCAGTGTGGTTTCAGACCAGGAAAGTCTACAATCGATCAAATGTTCACGCTACGGCAGATCCTGGAAACTACCCAAGAATTCCAAATCGATACCCACCACCTCTTTATCGATTTTAAGGCCGCGTACGATAGCATTTATAGAGACGAGCTATACAGAGCCATGTCAGGTTTTGGAATCCCCACAAAACTCGTCCGACTGTGCAGGATGACGATGAAGAACTCTCGCTGCTCCGTCAAAGTTGGTACTGACCTCACAGAAGCTTTTGACGTCAAAAAAGGATTTTGACAAGGTGAGGCGCTATCGTGCGATTTCTTCAACTTAATACTTGAAAAAAATTATAAAAAACTCGCAAGTCAATTGTAGTGGGACAATTTTTTTTAAGTCTGTGCAATTGCTAGCATACGCTGACGACATAGACATCATTGGCAGAACTCGGCGAGCTGTCACTGGAACGTTTGCTAGCATTGAAGCTGAAGCGGCTAAGATTGGACTAGCAGTCAATGAGGCCAAAACGAAGTACCTGCTGTCCACAAAAAGGAACCCACAACACCGCCGGATTTGACAAAACATCACAATAGACAGGTACAACTTTGAGGTAGTTAGGGACTTTGTGTACCTCGGATCCGCTATAACATCTGACAACAACATCTCGTCAGAAATAAAGCGAAGAATTACTCTTGCCAATCGCTGTTTCTATGGGCTAGGAAGGAATTGAGTAGCAAAGCCTTCTCTCGAAAGACAAAGGAGACACAGTATAAGACCCTAATCATCCCAGTCCTGCTCTATGGCGCCGAGACATGGACTTTATTTAAAGCGGATAAAGATATCGTTAGTCGTTTCGAGCGTAAGATTCTTCGGAGGATTTTTAGCCCTATCTGCGTTAACGGGCTTAGGAGGAGAAGGTTCAACCAAGAACTATACGAGCTGTACAGCGATATTGACCTGGTCAAAAAAAAGCATATCACGTTTAAGATGGCTAGGTCATGTAGAGCGAATGGACAACAATGTTCCGGCTCGCAGGATCTTTGATTCCATCCCAGAGGGTAGACGGAGTCCAGGAAGACCTCGCCTTAGGTGGCGCGCTCAAGTGGAGGACGACCTCAACCAACTTGGAGTGCGAAACTGGAGGAAGCTAGCCAAAGACCGAGCTGGCTGGAGAGGCATGTTGGTTGAGGCTCAGGTTCGTCCCGAACTGTAGCGCCCCCTTAGTAAGTAAGTGAGTAAAGGCTGAGATGATGTGACAATGCGTAACTAATCAACCACCCAATGGAATTTTAGTGAAATCTAATAAATAAGGCTGATAAACTTTTAGGAATGCGTACGTTCACGTACGAACCTTTTGGAAAGGTTACCTTGCTTGTGTATTGTTTTTTTTTTGTGACCGAACAAATCGGATTGTAACGGATTGGTTACATCTCAAAATTCTAAGAGAAACATAGTCAGCTGGTATCAGATGTTCACGTGTTGAGAAAAGCATCCAGTAAATTTTAGGATACCTTTGGATTTTCTCTCTGTTTCCCTATGTTCTTCAATCAGCTGGAAACCATCTGTTTTTAACCATGCTACTTACAACAACAGCAAGCTAACCTATCCGAAAGTTACGTTCGTGAACGTACTAGATTTTTTGACGTGATAAGTTAAGATACTCTAAAACAATAACATAGGTACCAAAACTCTGCAAACAATGTCTTTTATTTGTAAAATAAGTAATTAGGTCAGTACTTCCACTCAAATTAAATGTTTGCACTTACGAAAACTGATATAATAACCAAACATTGTAACCACTCAAAATTGTACAAAAAAACCAAACCAATAATCAAATTTCAGCAAAAATCTGTAAAACGGTAAATTTCATCCTTTTCAGGTCAGAAGTGAAAATTCCTCACATTCCTGTCTAGATTTCTAACTTCAATCCTCTCATTATCAAAAATATCAAGGACTTTACACGAAAAAGTCTTGATAATTTGATTCTCTCTGACTGCTTACACTTTATATACATTTTTCCCGTTCTGTCATTTTCTAACGTTGCATATGTGTTGAATTCATCTCCCCGACTAAAAGTCTACACTGAGAAATAGCGAGATAGGGAAACTAGATGGAACTAGGTGAAACACCCATCTTGATAGTACTATAGATAATATATAAACAATGATATTTGTACATACATACATAATTAAGCAATCTTTTGATTCCAATTCTTTAGGATTTTCAATTTTTGTTTAACATTATTAAGGTTGCCGTCTTCAAAAAAGGTAGGTACACATACATTCTTGAAATTTAATCACAATCTTACCTCCTGCTTTATTTATATAAAAGTCCTTGCCGAAATGGATTTTTGTTTTGAATTTTGCTTTCCATTCAGATAGGTAACTATACAAATTAAGTGCAAATTGTGCGTAGAAAATCATTTTAAAAAAATTGTTTGTAAATTGATTTTCGATTTAAAGTAACAAAGATCTTTGGTTTGTTTGAGGTGTATATAATACTAGTTGACCAACCTCACTTTTCTCGCGGGAAAGAAAATTATAGTTAAACCAAAATATTTCTTTCAACTAATCTTCTATTAGCATTGCTAAAAATACCCCGGTTTTTTTTGAATTTGTAATATCTAATTGTTTAGTTCTTACCTGCGATTATAAGTAGGGACTACGTACAAGTTATGCATTCGTGCAACATGAACATATACAAATTGAGATAACAATCAAACATGAAATTACGAGGCAAGAGTACCCTAATTTTGGCGCGCATATTAATAACGGATTAATGTAGAGGTACAAAATACAAACATTTTTTTACTAAAAGGGGGTCTGTCTCCCGTTTATGCAGGACGGGCAATTTTCCAATATGCAATGGACAAACCATATATATAAAAATATGGGCAACACTCAAAATCACGTGCTTTACCTTTTTTTTTAAAGCCAAAGGTCTGTTCTATCATATTATTTTTTAACTCACAATTCCAAAAAAAAAAAAAAAAAAATAGTTCATACCAACTTTTTTCAAAATTGGGATGATGTATACCAAATTTTATTTTAGTATTTGTTACTTCTACTAATTCGTAATTGATCACTTTAAATTAGATGCTATTACGTATTTTAGTTTTCGAGAAAATTAAAATTTACCAAGCCCACTTTTTATAATTGTGTTTGTTTTTATGAGGTCTTTCTGTTAACATACTTATGTATTTCGGGTAGAGTATGATACCTTTAGCGTTGCAAAATAATAATAGATTTCTATAGAGAGACTAAAGACAAGTAATTTTTTGCAATGGGGGGGGGGGGGTCAATCGAGGGCCATTTTCTAAAAAAGCACTTGCATTTGTAAAAAAATATATTTAAAAACAAAGTCAGCACTTAAAATAATGTGCTATAACTTTTTTCAACCAACTTAAATTTTTTTCAACGAAAATATATACCACACCTACAAAAGTATACGAATTTTTTTTTTAATTCTTTGAGCCACTTTCGAAAAAAATAAGCTTTTACTTAACGGTAACCGTTAATATTCGAGCTAAAAAAAATAAAAAAAAAGTCATCTGCAGAATGTCAAAATAACCTTAAATTCTAAATTTGAAGACGATTGGCAAAATACATACGAACATACAGACAGACAGAATATTACCAGTAACATGAATATGTTTGTCTATCATCGCAATGCCATGTTTGATTGTCATCTCAAAGTTTGTACTTATAATCGCAAGTAAAAATGGGTTTGGTGAATTACAAGTTTTTCGAAAACTGAAATTCATAATATTATCTATGTTTTAGCGTTCAGTTACATATGATAGGACAGAAATACACTTGCCTAACACAAGTATCTACCTATACATCATTATAGTATCCATAATTACGAATTACGTCAACAGTCAACGAAGCAGACGCCCTAATGAGCTACTTCGACGTATTTGGAGATAAGGTCATTGGGAAAATTCAATGCAAGTCAAGGCATTGAAATAAAGATGGTGGCGGATGAACCCTTAATGAGCCAACGGCAGCGCTCATATCCCCGAAGTGGGTTACTGACTCCGGATTCTCCGGTTCCTTTTGTCCAAGGAATCCAACAAAGGACCTGGCCTTCCAGGTTGGAGGTTGTACGTGGGGTTAACAACCCTACCACGGAAAAAAAGAAAAAGTTGCGAAGCGACCAATAGCCTCGGAAAAGGACGGATTAACTGTTGACGACCCGGAAAAACGAATTAAGGACAACGACCTTCGGATCTGCACGTGGAATTTTAGAACTCTTAACAGATCACGTGCAGCCAAAAAACTAGCGGAGGCCCTAGACTGCTACAGAGCAGGAAATACTGCAATCCAGGAAGTGCGATGGGATGGGCCGGGCAAAAGGAGGATGAAAAACTGTGACGTGTACTACGGTGATTCTGCAAGAAGACCACAGCGTTTGTTTGGGTGTGGATTCGTCATAAGCGGTAGACTAAGGCAAGAAGTCTTGGGCTTTCAACACGTAAGTGAGCGACTTGTGACAATCCGTATCAAGGCTAAATTCGCCAACATTAGCCTAATATGCGCTCATGCCCCCACAGGGCACAAATATGACGCCATCAAGGATGACTTCTACGAGCTCCTCGACAAAACCTATGAGCAATGCCCTAAATACGACGTTAAGATCGTACTAGGCGATTTTAATGCCAAAATAGGTAAAGAAGAAATCTTTGGTAGGACTGTCGTCTGAAAACGGAGCAGAAAAGACGGGAAGAACACCGGCTTCTCCAAAAGAAAAGAGGTAGCATGAGAAGCGCGCGATTGAAGATATTAAGAGATACTACTCCAGGAACAACGTGCGGAAGTTTTACCTACAGGTAAAAAGAACGGGAAAAAAACCCGCCCAGAAGCCTGTAGAGATAGGAATGGAAACCTCGTAGCAGAGTCACAGTCGGTGCTGAGTACATTGAAGGACCATTTCTGCTGACCAAAATCCCGCTGTCAGGCAGAGTGAACCATTCAACATGGACGATGACAGACAAAACTTCCGTCCACCTGACCAAAATGAAGTGAGGATAGCAATATCTGAACTAAAAAACAACAAAGCTGCTGGAACCGACGGACTACCCACCGAACTTTTTAAAGCGGCTAGAGATGACCTGGTGGAGTGCATACACCAACTAATCTCTAAATTTTGGTCAGAAGAAAGTATGCCTGATGAATGGAACCTCAGCATCATTTGCCCGATCCACAAGAAAGTAGACCCTCTAAACTGCGCCAACTATAGAGGAATAAGTCTCCTGAAAATTGCCTACAAGATCCTCTCTGCCGTACTATGTGAACACCTGAAACCTTTCTGGCCCCTATCAGTGTGGTTTCAGACCAGGAAAGTCTACAATCGATCAAATGTTCACGCTACGGCAGATCCTGGAAACTACCCAAGAATTCCAAATCGATACCCACCACCTCTTTATCGATTTTAAGGCCGCGTACGATAGCATTTATAGAAACGAGCTATACAGAGCCATGTCAGGTTTTGGAATCCCCACAAAACTCGTCCGACTGTGCAGGATGACGATGAAGAACTCTCGCTGCTACAGAAGCTTTTGACGTCAAAAAAGGATTTTGACAAGGTGAGGCGCTATCGTGCGATTTCTTCAACTTAATACTTGAAAAAAATTATAAAAAACTCGCAAGTCAATTGTAGTGGGACAATTTTTTTTAAGTCTGTGCAATTGCTAGCATACGCTGACGACATAGACATCATTGGCAGAACTCGGCGAGCTGTCACTGGAACGTTTGCTAGCATTGAAGCTGAAGCGGCTAAGATTGGACTAGCAGTCAATGAGGCCAAAACGAAGTACCTGCTGTCCACAAAAAGGAACCCACAACACCGCCGGATTTGACAAAACATCACAATAGACAGGTACAACTTTGAGGTAGTTAGGGACTTTGTGTACCTCGGATCCGCTATAACATCTGACAACAACATCTCGTCAGAAATAAAGCGAAGAATTACTCTTGCCAATCGCTGTTTCTATGGGCTAGGAAGGAATTGAGTAGCAAAGCCCTCTCTCGAAAGACAAAGGAGACTCAGTATAAGACCCCAATCATCCCAGTCCTGCTCTATGGCGCCGAGACATGGACTCTATCTAAAGCGGATGAAGATATCCTTAGTCGTTTCGAGCGTAAAATTCTTCGGAGGATTTTTAGCCTTATCTGCGTTAACGGGCTTAGGAGGAGAAGGTTCAACCAAGAACTATACGAGCTGTACAGCGATATTGACCTGGTCAAAAAAAAGCATATCGCGTTTAAGATGGCTAGGTCATGTAGAGCGAATGGACAACAATGTTCCGGCTCGCAGGATCTTCGATTCCATCCCAGAGGGTAGACGCAGTCCAGGAAGACCTCGCCTTAGGTGGCGCGCTCAAGTGGAGGACGACCTCAACCAACTTGGAGTGCGAAACTGGAGGAAGCTAGCCAAAGACCGAGCTGGCTGGAGAGGCATGTTGGTTGAGGCTCAGGTTCGTCCCGAACTGTAGCGCCCCCTTAGTAAGTAAGTGAGTAAAGGCTGAGATGATGTGACAATGCGTAACTAATCAACCGCCCAATGGAATTTTAGTGAAATCTAATAAATAAGGCTGATAAACTTTTAGGAATGCCTACGTTCACGTACGAACCTTTTGGAAAGGTTACCTTGCTTGTGTATTGTTTTTTTTTTGTGAACGAACAAATCGGATTGTAACGGATTGGTTACATCTCAAAATTCTAAGAGAAACATAGTCAGCTGGTATCAGATGTTCACGTGTTGAAAAAAGCATCCAGTAAATTTTAGGATACCTTTGGATTTTCTCTCTGTTTCCCTATGTTCTTCAATCAGCTGGAAACCATCTGTTTTTAACCATGCTACTTACAACAACAGCAAGCTAACCTATCCGAAAGTTACGTTCGTGAACGTACTAGATTTTTTGACGTGATAAGTTAAGATACTCTAAAACAATAACATAGGTACCAAAACTCTGCAAACAATGTCTTTTATTTGTAAAATAAGTAATTAGGTCAGTACTTCCACTCAAATTAAATGTTTGCACTTACGAAAACTGATATAATAACCAAACATTGTAACCACTCAAAATTGTACAAAAAAACCAAACCAATAATCAAATTTCAGCAAAAATCTGTAAAACGGTAAATTTCATCCTTTTGCAGTATCTATAAAAAACCTACCCGAAAACATTGTATTTTCAGGTCAGAAGTGAAAATTCCTCACATCCCTGTCTAGATTTCTAACTTCAATCCTCTCATTATCAAAAATATCAAGGACTTTACACGAAAAAGTCTTGATAATTTGATTCTCTCTGACTGCTTACACTTTATATACATTTTTCCCGTTCTGTCATTTTCTAACGTTGCATATGTGTTGAGTTCATCTCCCCGACTAAAAGTCTACACTGAGAAATAGCGAGATAGGGAAACTAGATGGAACTAGGTGAAACACCCATCTTGATAGTACTATAGATAATATATAAACAATGATATTTGTACATACATACATAATTAAGCAATCTTTTGATTCCAATTCTTTAGGATTTTCAATTTTTGTTTAACATTATTAAGGTTGCCGTCTTCAAATTAATTTATTTATTTTTAAATTATAGTTAAACCAAAATATTTCTTTCAACTAATCTTCTATTAGCATTGCTAAAAATACTCCGGTTTTTTTTGAATTTGCAATATCTAATTGTTTAGTTCTTACCTGCGATTATAAGTAGGGACTAAGTACAAGTTATGCATTCGTGCAACATGAACATATACAAATTGAGATAACAATCAAACATGAAATTACGAGGCAAGAGTACCCTAATTTTGGCGCGCATATTAATAACGGATTAATGTAGAAGTACAAAATACAAACATTTTTTTACTAAAAGGAGGTCTGTCTCCCGTTTATGCAGGACGGGCAATTTTCCAATATGCAATGGACAAACCATATATATAAAAATATGGGCAACACTCAAAATAACGTGCTTTACCTTTTTTTTAAAGCCAAAGGTCTGTTCTATCATATTATATTTTAACTCACAATTCCATAAAAAAAAAAAAAAAATAGTTCATACTGACTTTTTTCAAAATTGGGATGATGTATACCAAATTTTATTTTAGTATTTGTTACTTCTACTAATTCGTAATTGATCACTTTAAATTAGATGCTATTACGTATTTTAGTTTTCGAGAAAATTAAAATTTACTAAGCCCACTTTTTATAATTGTGTTTGTTTTTATGAGGTCTTTCTGTTTACATATGTATTTCGGGTAGAGTATGATACATTTAGCGTTGCAAAATAATAATAGATTATTATAGTAATTTTTTGCTATGGGGGGGGGGTCAATCGAGGGCCATTTTCTAAAAAAGCACTTGCATTTGTAAAAAAATATATTTAAAAACAAAGTCAGCACTTAAAATAATGTACTATAACTTTTTTCAACCAACTTAAATTTTTTTCAACGAAAATATATACCACACCTACAAAAGTACACGAATTTTTTTTTAATTCTTCGAGCCACTTTCGAAAAAAATAAGCTTTTACTTAACGGTTACCGTTAATATTCGAGCTAAAAAAATAAAAAAAAAGTCATCTGCAGAATGTCAAAATAACCTTAAATTCTAAATTTGAAGACGATTGGCAAAATACATACGAACATACAGACAGACAGAATTTTACCAGTAACATGAATATGTTTGTCTATCATCGCAATGCCATGTTTGATTGTCATCTCAAAGTTTGTACTTATAATCGCAAGTAAAAATGGGTTTGGTGAATTACAAGTTTTTCGAAAACTGAAATTCATAATATTATCTATGTTTTAGCGTTCAGTTACATATGATAGGACAGAAATACACTTGCCTAACACAAGTATCTACCTATACATCATTATAGTATCCATTATTACGAATTACGTCAACAGTCAACGAAGCAGACGCCCTAATGAGCTACTTCGACGTATTTGTAGATAAGGTTATTGGGACATTGAAATAAAGATGGTGGCGGATGAACCCTTAATGAGCCAACGGCAGCGCTCATATCCCCGAAGTGGGTTACTGACTCCGGATTCTCCGGTTCCTTTTGTCCAAGGAATCCAACAAAGGACCTGGCCTTCCAGGTTGGAGGTTGTACGTGGGGTTAACAACTCTACCACGGAAAAAAGAAAAAGTTGCGAAGCGACCAATAGCCTCGGAAAAGGACGGATCAACTGTTGACGACCCGGAAAAACGAATTAAGGACAACGACCTTCGGAACTAGCGGAGGCCCTAGACTGCTACAGAGCAGGAAATATTGCAATCCAGGAAGTGCGATGGGATGGGCCGGGCAAAAGGAGGATGAAAAACTGTGACGTGTACTACGGTGATTGTGCAAGAAGACCACATCGTTTGTTTGGGTGTGGATTCGTCATAAGCGGTAGACTAAGGCAAGAAGTCTTGGGCTTTCAACACGTAAGTGAGCGACTTGTGACAATCCGTATCAAGGCTAAATTCGCCAACATTAGCCTAATATGCGCTCATGCCCCCACAGAGCACAAATATGACGCCATCAAGGATGAATTCTACGAGCTCCTCGACAAAACCTATGAGCAATGCCCTAAATACGACGTTAAGATCGTACTAGGCGATTTTAATGCCAAAATAGGTAAAGAAGAAATCTTTGGTAGGACTGTCGTCTGAAAACGGAGCAGAAAAGACGGGAAGAACACCGGCTTCTCCAAAAGAAAAGAGGTAGCATGAGAAGCGCGCGATTGAAGATATTAAGAGATGCTACTCCAGGAACAACGTGCGGAAGTTTTACCTACAGGTAAAAAGAACGGGAAAAAAAACCCGCCCAGAAGCCTGTAGAGATAGGAATGGAAACCTCGTAGCAGAGTCACAGTCGGTGCTGAGTACATTGAAGGACCATTTCTGCAGACTGTTAAACGGCGATGAAGACCAAAATCCCGCTGTCAGGCAGAGTGAACCATTCAACATGGACGATGACAGACAAAACTTCCGTCCACCTGACCAAAATGAAGTGAGGATAGCAATATCTAAACTAAAAAACAACAAAGCTGCTGGAACCGACGGACTACCCACCGAACTTTTTAAAGCGGCTAGAGATGACCTGGTGGAGTGCATACACCAACTCATCTCTAAATTTTGGTCAGAAGAAAGTATGCCTGATGAATGGAACCTCAGCATCATTTGCCCGATCCACAAGAAAGTAGACCCTCTAAACTGCGCCAACTATAGAGGAATAAGTCTCCTGAAAATTGCCTACAAGATCCTCTCTGCCGTACTATGTGAACACCTGAAACCTTTCTGGCCCCTATCAGTGTGGTTTCAGACCAGGAAAGTCTACAATCGATCAAATGTTCACGCTACGGCAGATCCTGGAAACTACCCAAGAATTCCAAATCGATACCCACCACCTCTTTATCGATTTTAAGGCCGCGTACGATAGCATTTATAGAAACGAGCTATACAGAGCCATGTCAGGTTTTGGAATCCCCACAAAACTCGTCCGACTGTGCAGGATGACGATGAAGAACTCTCGCTGCTACAGAAGCTTTTGACGTCAAAAAAGGATTTTGACAAGGTGAGGCGCTATCGTGCGATTTCTTCAACTTAATACTTGAAAAAAATTATAAAAAACTCGCAAGTCAATTGTAGTGGGACAATTTTTTTTAAGTCTGTGCAATTGCTAGCATACGCTGACGACATAGACATCATTGGCAGAACTCGGCGAGCTGTCACTGGAACGTTTGCTAGCATTGAAGCTGAAGCGGCTAAGATTGGACTAGCAGTCAATGAGGCCAAAACGAAGTACCTGCTGTCCACAAAAAGGAACCCACAACACCGCCGGATTTGACAAAACATCACAATAGACAGGTACAACTTTGAGGTAGTTAGGGACTTTGTGTACCTCGGATCCGCTATAACATCTGACAACAACATCTCGTCAGAAATAAAGCGAAGAATTACTCTTGCCAATCGCTGTTTCTATGGGCTAGGAAGGAATTGAGTAGCAAAGCCCTCTCTCGAAAGACAAAGGAGACTCAGTATAAGACCCTAATCATCCCAGTCCTGCTCTATGGCGCCGAGACATGGACTCTATCTAAAGCGGATGAAGATATCCTTAGTCGTTTCGAGCGTAAAATTCTTCGGAGGATTTTTAGCCCTATCTGCGTTAACGGGCTTAGGAGGAGAAGGTTCAACCAAGAACTATACGAGCTGTACAGCGATATTGACCTGGTCAAAAAAAAGCATATCACGTTTAAGATGGCTAGGTCATGTAGAGCGAATGGACAACAATGTTCCGGCTCGCAGGATCTTCGATTCCATCCCAGAGGGTAGACGCAGTCCAGGAAGACCTCGCCTTAGGTGGCGCGCTCAAGTGGAGGACGACCTCAACCAACTTGGAGTGCGAAACTGGAGGAAGCTAGCCAAAGACCGAGCTGGCTGGAGAGGCATGTTGGTTGAGGCTCAGGTTCGTCCCGAACTGTAGCGCCCCCTTAGTAAGTAAGTGAGTAAAGGCTGAGATGATGTGACAATGCGTAACTAATCAACCGCCCAATGGAATTTTAGTGAAATCTAATAAATAAGGCTGATAAACTTTTAGGAATGCGTACGTTCACGTACGAACCTTTTGGAAAGGTTACCTTGCTTGTGTTTTGGTTTTTTTTTTGTGAACGAACAAATCGGATTGTAACGGATTGGTTACATCTCAAAATTCTAAGAGAAACATAGTCAGCTGGTATCAGATGTTCACGTGTTGAAAAAAGCATCCAGTAAATTTTAGGATACCTTTGGATTTTCTCTCTGTTTCCCTATGTTCTTCAATCAGCTGGAAACCATCTGTTTTTAACCATGCTACTTACAACAACAGCGAGCTAACCTATCCGAAAGTTACGTTCGTGAACGTACTAGATTTTTTGACGTGATAAGTTAAGATACTCTAAAACAATAACATAGGTACAAAACTCTGCAAACAATGTCTTTTATTTGTAAAATAAGTAATTAGGTCAGTACTTCCACTCAAATTAAATGTTTGCACTTACGAAAACTGATATAATAACCAAACATTGTAACCACTCAAAATTGTACAAAAAAACCAAACCAATAATCAAATTTCAGCAAAAATCTGTAAAACGGTAAATTTCATCCTTTTGCAGTATCTATAAAAAACCTACCCGAAAACATTGTATTTTCAGGTTAGAACTGAAAATTCCTCACATTCCTGTCTAAATTTCTATCTTCAATCCTCTCATTATCAAAAATATCAAGGACTTTACACGAAAAAGTCTTGATAATTTGATTCCCTCTGACTGCTTACACTTTATATAAATTTTTCCCGTTCTGTCGTTTTCTAACGTTGCATATGTGTTGAATTCATCTCCCCGACTAAAAGTCTACACTGAGAAATAGCGAGATAGCGAAACTAGATGGAACTAGGTGAAACACCCATCTTGATAGTACTATAGATAATATATAAACAATGATATTTGTACATACATACATTATTAAGCAATCTTTTGATTCCAATTCTTTAGGATTTTCAATTTTTGTTTAACATTATTAAGGTTGCCGTCTTCAAAAAAGGTAGGTACACATACATTCTTGAAATTTAATCACAATCTTACCTCCTGCTTTATTTATACAAAAGTCCTTGCAGAAATGGATTTTTGTTTTGAATTTTGCTTTCCATTCAGATAGGTACCTATACAAATTAAGTGCAAACTGTGCGTAGAAATTCATTTTAAAAAATTGTTTGTAAATTGATTTTAGATTTAAAGTGACAAAGATCTTTGGTTTGTTTGAGGTGTATATAATACTAGTTGACCAACCTCACTTTTCTCGCGGGAAAGAAAATTATAGTTAAACCAAAATATTTCTTTCAACTAGTCTTCTATTAGCATTGCTAAAAATACCCCGGTTTTTTTTGAATTTGTAATATCTAATTGTTTAGTTCTTACCTGCGATTATAAGTAGGGACTAAGTACAAGTTATGCATTCGTGCAACATGAACATATACAAATTGAGATAACAATCAAACATGAAATTACGAGGCAAGAGTACCCTAATTTTGGCGCGCATATTAATAACGGATTAATGTAGAAGTACAAAATACAAACATTTTTTTACTAAAAGGGGGTCTGTCTCCCGTTTATGCAGGACGGGCAATTTTCCAATATGCAATGGACAAACCATATATATAAAAATATGGGCAACACTCAAAATAACGTGCTTTACCTTTTTTTTAAAGCCAAAGGTCTGTTCTATCATATTATATTTTAACTCACAATTCCATAAAAAAAAAAAAAAAAAAATAGTTCATACTGACTTTTTTCAAAATTGGGATGATGTATACCAAATTTTATTTTAGTATTTGTTACTTCTACTAATTCGTAATTGATCACTTTAAATTAGATGCTATTACGTATTTTAGTTTTCGAGAAAATTAAAATTTACTAAGCCCACTTTTTATAATTGTGTTTGTTTTTATGAGGTCTTTCTGTTTACATATGTATTTCGGGTAGAGTATGATACATTTAGCGTTGCAAAATAATAATAGATTATTATAGTAATTTTTTGCTATGGGTGGGGGGGGGGTCAATCGAGGGCCATTTTCTAAAAAAGCACTTGCATTTCTAAAAAAATATATTTAAAAACAAAGTCAGCACTTAAAATAATGTACTATAACTTTTTTCAACCAACTTAAATTTTTTTCAACGAAAATATATACCACACCTACAAAAGTACACGAATTTTTTTTTAATTCTTCGAGCCACTTTCGAAAAAAATAAGCTTTTACTTAACGGTTACCGTTAATATTCGAGCTAAAAAAATAAAAAAAAAGTCATCTGCAGAATGTCAAAATAACCTTAAATTCTAAATTTGAAGACGATTGGCAAAATACATACGAACATACAGACAGACAGAATTTTACCAGTAACATGAATATGTTTGTCTATCATCGCAAAGCCATGTTTGATTGTCATCTCAAAGTTTGTACTTATAATCGCAAGTAAAAATGGGTTTGGTGAATTACAAGTTTTTCGAAAACTGAAATTCATAATATTATCTATGTTTTAGCGTTCAGTTACATATGATAGGACAGAAATACACTTGCCTAACACAAGTATCTACCTATACATCATTATAGTATCCATTATTACGAATTACGTCAACAGTCAACGAAGCAGACGCCCTAATGAGCTACTTCGACGTATTTGTAGATAAGGTTATTGGGACATTGAAATAAAGATGGTGGAGGATGAACCCTTAATGAGCCAACGGCAGCGCTCATATCCCCGAAGTGGGTTACTGACTCCGGATTCTCCGGTTCCTTTTGTCCAAGGAATCCAACAAAGGACCTGGCCTTCCAGGTTGGAGGTTGTACGTGGGGTTAACAACTCTACCACGGAAAAAAGAAAAAGTTGCGAAGCGACCAATAGCCTCGGAAAAGGACGGATTAACTGTTGACGACGCGGAAAAACGAATTAAGGACAACGACCTTCGGAACTAGCGGAGGCCCTAGACTGCTACAGAGCAGGAAATATTGCAATCCAGGAAGTGCGATGGGATGGGCCGGGCAAAAGGAGGATGAAAAACTGTGACGTGTACTACGGTGATTGTGCAAGAAGACCACAGCGTTTGTTTGGGTGTGGATTCGTCATAAGCGGTAGACTAAGGCAAGAAGTCTTGGGCTTTCAACACGTAAGTGAGCGACTTGTGACAATCCGTATCAAGGCTAAATTCGCCAACATTAGCCTAATATGCGCTCATGCCCCCACAGAGCACAAATATGACGCCATCAAGGATGAATTCTACGAGCTCCTCGACAAAACCTATGAGCAATGCCCTAAATACGACGTTAAGATCGTACTAGACGATTTTAATGCCAAAATAGGTAAAGAAGAAATCTTTGGTAGGACTGTCGTCTGAAAACGGAGCAGAAAAGACGGGAAGAACACCGGCTTCTCCAAAAGAAAAGAGGTAGCATGAGAAGCGCGCGATTGAAGATATTAAGAGATGCTACTCCAGGAACAACGTGCGGAAGTTTTACCTACAGGTAAAAAGAACGGGAAAAAAAACCCGCCCAGAAGCCTGTAGAGATAGGAATGGAAACCTCGTAGCAGAGTCACAGTCGGTGCTGAGTACATTGAAGGACCATTTTTGCAGACTGTTAAACGGCGATGAAGACCAAAATCCCGCTGTCAGGCAGAGTGAACCATTCAACATGGACGATGACAGACAAAACTTCCGTCCACCTGACCAAAATGAAGTGAGGATAGCAATATCTAAACTAAAAAACAACAAAGCTGCTGGAACCGACGGACTACCCACCGAACTTTTTAAAGCGGCTAGAGATGACCTGGTGGAGTGCATACACCAACTCATCTCTAAATTTTGGTCAGAAGAAAGTATGCCTGATAAATGGAACCTCAGCATCATTTGCCCGATCCACAAGAAAGTAGACCCTCTAAACTGCGCCAACTATAGAGGAATAAGTCTCCTGAAAATTGCCTACAAGATCCTCTCTGCCGTACTATGTGAACACCTGAAACCTTTCTGGCCCCTATCAGTGTGGTTTCAGACCAGGAAAGTCTACAATCGATCAAATGTTCACGCTACGGCAGATCCTGGAAACTACCCAAGAATTCCAAATCGATACCCACCACCTCTTTATCGATTTTAAGGCCGCGTACGATAGCATTTATAGAGACGAGCTATACAGAGCCATGTCAGGTTTTGGAATCCCCACAAAACTCGTCCGACTGTGCAGGATGACGATGAAGAACTCTCGCTGCTCCGTGCGATTTCTTCAACTTAATGCTTGAAAAAAATTATAAAAAACTCGCAAGTCAATTGTAGTGGGACAATTTTTTTTAAGTCTGTGCAATTGCTAGCATACGCTGACGACATAGACATCATTGGCAGAACTCGGCGAGCTGTCACTGGAACGTTTGCTAGCATTGAAGCTGAAGCGGCTAAGATTGGACTAGCACTCAATGAGGCCAAAACGAAGTACCTGCTGTCCACAAAAAGGAACCCACAACACCGCCGGATTTGACAAAACATCACAATAGACAGGTACAACTTTGAGGTAGTTAGGGACTTTGTGTACCTCGGATCCGCTATAACATCTGACAACAACATCTCGCCAGAAATAAAGCGAAGAATTACTCTTGATAATCGCTGTTTCTATGGGCTAGGAAGGAATTGAGTAGCAAAGCCCTCTCTCGAAAGACAAAGGAGACTCAGTATAAGACCCTAATCATCCCAGTCCTGCTCTATGGCGCCGAGACATGGACTCTATCTAAAGCGGATGAAGATATCCTTAGTCGTTTCGAGCGTAAGATTCTTCGGAGGATTTTTAGCCCTATCTGCGTTAACGGGCTTAGGAGGAGAAGGTTCAACCAAGAACTATACGAGCTGTACAGCGATATTGACCTGGTCAAAAAAAAGCATATCACGTTTAAGATGGCTAGGTCATGTAGAGCGAATGGACAATAATGTTCCGGCTCGCAGGATCTTCGATTCCATCCCAGAGGGTAGACGCAGTCCAGGAAGACCTCGCCTTAGGTGGCGCGCTCAAGTTGAGGACGACCTCAACCAACTTGGAGTGCGAAACTGGAGGAAGCTAGCTAAAGACCGAGCTGGCTGGAGAGGCATGTTGGTTGAGGCCCAGGTTCGTCCCGAACTGTAGCGCCCCCTTAGTAAGTAAGTGAGTAAAGGCTGAGTAAATGATGTGACGTTGCGTAACTAATCAACCGCCCAATGGAATTTTAGTGAAATCTAATAAATAAGGCTGATAAACTTTTAGGAATGCGTACGATCACGTACGAACCTTTTGAAAAGGTTACCTTGCTTGTGTATTGTTTTTTTTTGTGGACGAACAAATCGGATTGTAACGGATTGGTTACATCTCAAAATTCTAAGAGAAACATAGTCAGCTGGTATCAGAAGTTCACGTGTTGAGAAAAGCATCCTTTAAATTTTAGGATACCTTTGGATTTTCTCTCTGTTTCCCTATGTTCTTCAATCAGCTGGAAACCATCTGTTTTTAACCATGCTACTTACAACAACAGCAAGCTAACCTATCCGAAAGTTACGTTCGTGAACGTACTAGATTTTTTGACGTGATAAGTTAAGATACTCTCAAACAATAACATAGGTACAAAACTCTGCAAACAATGTCTTTTATTTGTAAAATAAGTAATTAGGTCAGTACTTCCACTCAAATTAAATGTTTGCACTTACGAAAACTGATATAATAACCAAACATTGTAACCACTCAAAATTGTACAAAAAAACCAAACCAATAATCAAACTTCAGCAAAAATCTGTAAAACGGTAAATTTCATCCTTTTGCAGTATCTATAAAAAACCTACCCGAAAACATTGTATTTTCAGGTTAGAAGTGAAAATTCCTCACATTCCTGTCTAAATTTCTATCTTCAATCCTCTCATTATCAAAAATATCAAGGGTTTTACACGAAAAAGTCTTGATAATTTGATTCCCTCTGACTGCTTACACTTTATATACATTTTTCCCGTTCTGTCATTTTCTAACGTTGCATATGTGTTGAATTCATCTCCCCGACTAAAAGTCTACACTGAGAAATAGCGAGATAGGGAAACTAGATGGAACTAGGTGAAACACCCATCTTGATAGTACTATAGATAATATATAAACAATGATATTTGTACATACATACATAATTAAGCAATCTTTTGATTCCAATTCTTTAGGATTTTCAATTTTTGTTTAACATTTTTAAGGTTGCCGTCTTCAAAAAAGGTAGGTACACATACATTCTTGAAATTTAATCACAATCTTACCTCCTGCTTTATTTATACAAAAGTCCTTGCAGAAATGGATTTTTGTTTTGAATTTTGCTTTCCATTCAGATAGGTACCTATACAAATTAAGTGCAAACTGTGCGTAGAAATTCATTTTAAAAAATTGTTTGTAAATTGATTTTAGATTTAAAGTAACAAAGATCTTTGGTTTGTTTGAGGTGTATATAATACTAGTTGACCAACCTCACTTTTCTCGCGGGAAAGAAAATTATAGTTAAACCAAAATATTTCTTTCAACTAATCTTCTATTAGCATTGCTAAAAATACCCCGGTTTTTTTTGAATTTGTAATATCTAATTGCTTAGTTCTTACCTGCGATTATAAGTAGGGACTAAGTACAAGTTATGCATTCGTGCAACATGAACATATACAAATTGAGATAACAATCAAACATGAAATTACGAGGCAAGAGTACCCTAATTTTGGCGCGCATATTAATAACGGATTAATGTAGAGGTACAAAATACAAACATTTTTTTACTAAAAGGGGGTTTGTCTCCCGTTTATGCAGGACGGGCAATTTTCCAATATGCAATGGAAAAACCATATATATACAAATATGGGCAACACTCAAAATAACGTGCTTTACCTTTTTTTTTAAAGCCAAAGGTCTGTTCTATCATATAATTTTTTAACTCACAATTCCAAAAAAAAAAAAAAAAAAATTGTTCATACTGACTTTTTTCAAAATTGGGATGATGTATACCAAATTTCATTTTAGTATTTGTTACTTCTACTAATTCGTAATTGATCACTTTAAATTAGATGCTATTACGTATTTTAGTTTTCGAGAAAATTAAAATTTACCAAGCCCACTTTTTTTAATTGTGTTTGTTTTTATGAGGTCTTTCTGTTTACATATGTGTTTCGGGTAGAGTATGATACCTTTAGCGTTGCAAAATAATAATAGATTTCTATAGAGAGACTTAAGAAAAGTAATTTTTTGCTATGGGGGACGGGGGTCAATCGAGGGCCATTTTCTAAAAAAGCACTTGCATTTGTAAAAAAATATATTTAAAAACAAAGTCAGCCCTTAAAATAATGTGCTAAGTTGGCAACTCTGCTGTGAAAGTGCTTTGTTCAATTTATTTTACGCTCTCTCAATTTATTTTATTTATACAGTAAAAACTGAAAATTTATTATAAATTAATTAAGAAAAGTTTTAAATAACACTTTTTCTTCCATTGAAATATATATAAGTGCAAATATATCAGGTAACGCAACAAAATACACCTTAAAAAAAAAACCCCACACTGTCATCATCGCACATGACTGAGAACAAAAGGAAGAGCCACCAAATTTCCTTCGAGGACCTATCCGATTTAGAATTTGATACTGACAGGTCAACTAAAATTTATAGGCCACATTCAATCATGTCACTGTCGACGGCCGACTTTCAGAAAATTAAGGCAATTATCGACGACTCAATCCACACAGAGCTGGTCAAGGTGACCGCCAAGTTGGCCACAAAAGATGACGTCACTATGCTAAATGCCGAAATAAGCTCTTTACGTAAACAAAATGAAGAACTCTCGATGAAAGTCCAGCGGTTTGAAGAACGTTGCAATGTTTTAGAAGATGAAATTGAATTGCAAAGTAGAGAACTCAAAGGCAAAAATTTAATAGTCTCTATACCAAAGGACGGGACTGATCCACAGGAAAGACTACGTTGTGTAACTCAACTACTTCTTGGAGGTTCGGGTGCACACGATATGCCAGATGCAATTAAGCTTAACGAAAATAACAACGTAATTAAATTGAAAATTAACACAGGCTCAAATGAAATAGCAAACAAGATGTTGTTGAATTGCTCAAAATTAAAAGGCACAGGTGTTTACGTCCAGCGAGATCTGACAAAACAGATGCAACTAAAACGCCGAATTTTACTAGGTTACCGCCGTGTAATCATATCACATAAACCAAATGAAAAGGTGCAATTAAAAAACAACAATCTTGTGATAGGTAATAAATCATTTTATTTAAACTACGATAACATTCTTAAAATAAATCAAAACGATGGAGAACAAGAACTACAGCGATTGTTTGGCAAAATAAGCTTTGAAGCTGTCAAAAAAACCATACTGTCAACAACAACTTCTGGACGTCAAAGTGAATGTACTAGATTAAGCAATTCTGAGACACCAGGGGTGTCACCTAAACCAAATGGTAGTACTCTAGTACGAAACTGAGATACAGAAGCCGTCAGCACAAATAGTTTTAGTTCTAAGATATTATCGTATAACATATCAGGTCTCAATAACAAATTACTTTTTCCTGATTTCTTTAATTATATCAAAACATTTGATGTATTTTTCCTATTCGAAACACATATTATTTCTGAAAATTCTTCTAAATTTAAAAGTCTCTTTAACGGATTCAAACTTTTCTGGAACGCAGCAATTAAGACATCAACTAGAGGACGTGCAAGTGGAGGAAGCATTTTTGGAATCAAGACGGCACTACTTAATATTTATGATTTTGTAGAACTAGAAGGCACTACCATAGTAAAACTCTTACAAAGAAATAATATGTTTATTGTTCCGGTCTACATCAATTGCAACAAGTGGAAAGAAGATTTTGAAAAATTAAACAACATTATGAATCACATGGCCAGTAAAAGTGTTATTTTAATTGGGGATTTCAATGCCAGAATAAGTAGTATGCAAATACACACCGCACAACCTGCAAACAATATTCTTATCTCAACAACCACTCGTCGGTCTAAAGATGATATCTACAATCAAAATGGTCTAGATCTTTTAGAAATGCTGCAGATGTATGAAAGTATCGTTTTAAATGGTTGCGCTTTTGGAGATACGGATGGACACTTCACTTTTGTTGGAGGACAAGGGAAATCTGTTATCGATTATTGCACAGCGAATAATGATTGGATTAACTTGGTTTCAAAATTAGTAGTTGAGTATAAAACCTATTCTGACCACATGCCCCTCGTATTTGAATGGAAGAGTGAAAATACATTTCAACATCAAAACCTAAAGCTACTACCAAGACTTAAATGGAAAATTGAAAACCTGTATACCTACCAAAATAATCTGGATTTACATATCTCTGAGACTTTTTCAGTTGATGAATCTGTCGAGTTGTTTTCAGAGAAAATAATATTGCTTATAAGAGAATCTTCACCAGCCCAACCTTCTGGATATATTACAAAATTCAAAAAAAAGTGGTTCGATAAAGAATGTATGAATGCCCGAAGAAAATCATTTGCTCTTTTAAAAGCACTACGGAACTATTATACTGAGGAACTTAGAAAATGGTACGTTGACTCAAACTCCAAGTACAAGCATTTATGTCGAAAAAAAAAGCTGAATTTGAAAATATTCAAGCAAAATCTCTAAGTCTGGCCAGTAATTCAAAAGACTTTTGGAACCTAGCTAAAGAAATAAATGGATCCAACTTTGTAATTGGTACAAATATATCCGCAGAACATCTTTCATACCACTTCAAAAACCTGCTCTCCAATAAGTCTGATTTGTCCTTTTCTTATGCAGAACCACTGGTTATAGAGGAAACTTTGGACTCTGAAATAGACGAAAATGAAATAAAAATGGTACTTCAAAAAGCGAAAGATGGAAAAGCACAAGGCGAAGACGGAGTTCCATATGAATACTTCAAAAATGCAACACCAGCTTTCATTAACAAGCTAAAGCAGCTTTTCAACAACATTTTTTCAACCGGTTTCATTCCCTCTTCGTTCAAAAAATCTGTTATTTTCCCTATTCATAAGAAAGGTGATATAAACAACGTCGAGAATTATAGGGGAATATCATTTATGAACGTTATGGCCAAAATATTTTGCGGTGTTCTCGTGAACAGAATAGAAATGTGGGCTGATAACAACAGCATTTTAACAGACTTCCAAGCGGGTTTCAGGAAAAACTATTGTACTGTTGATCAAATATTCGTATTAACGTCAATTGTTAAAGCATTCCAAGCCAGAAATAAGAAGATTTACGCTTTTTTTGTTGATTTTAAGGCAGCTTTCGACCTTGTGAATAGAAATGCACTCATGTATAAACTCTCTCAACTCGGAATCTCTACAAAGCTCTTAAATGTATTAAAGAACATGTATACTGGTACAGAAGCATCGGTATGGGATGGATCTACGTTCTCACAATATTTTGATACTAACGCTGGTGTCAAACAAGGATGCCCTATGAGTGCTTTGTTGTTTGCGTTGTATATTAACGATATTGGCAAATATCTTCCTGGTGGGATTCGGATAGCTGACACTACAATCAATGTTCTTCTGTATGCAGACGATCTAGTGATTCTTTCAGAGTCACCAGAAAATTTGCAGCTTATGATAAATCGGTTGGCAACATACTGTATCACATGGGGACTTACAATAAATACTGAAAAATCTAAAATCATGGTATTCTCAAGATCTTCTCACAGTTTGGTTAGAGAAAGTTGGTTCTTCAATGATCATCGGCTTGAAATCACTAGGGATTACAACTATTTAGGCGTCAAGTTGAACAATATGATGGATTTCAAAAATCATCTATCTGAAAAAGTGAAGTCCTCCCAAAGTTTGATAAATATGACTTGGAGGAATATTTTCTCAAACCAAAATGTATTGTTGTCAGCTAAATGGAAAATTTTTGAATGTGTTGTAAAAACATCTCTTTGCTATGCGGCACAAGTTTGGGGAACGGATGAATTTGATGTTGTAGAAAAGCTCCAAAGAAATTTCATAAAAAAACTTTTTAATTTGCCAAATGGAACACCTAACTACGCAGTTTACTTGGAAACGGGAATTGCGAAACTGTTTACCAACACCCATAAGCTGCAGGCAGACTACATCCATAAAGTTGCTTCCCATTCAGATGCTCGTTTGACCAAGAAAATGCTCCTTTATGAAATGCGGAATAAGGACTGGTGGATCGCAAAGTGGCAAAATATTGGTGATAGCTGTGGGGAAGGTATCCAATTTGATTTGAATAACTTAGTTCAACTAAAGGAGCAGCTTTACAACGTAATTCAAAAACACGAAGACTATGTTCGAGAAAAATTAGTAGGAGAAGCTGAGCAGTCTGAGAGCAGAATAATTTACTCACAACTCAACCATAACCTGTTGGACAATAATTACTTTCAAGACACATTCAGCTATAAAGAAATATCCCTAATTTTCAAATCCAGATGTGAGCTTTTAACCTTAAATGGCAGTCCATACAACGGAAAATTCCAGCAATTCTGTACCCTCTGCAATGTTAAAGCAAAAGAAGACTGCTTCCATTTTATAAGCATTTGTCCAGTATTTAAACCTCAAAGACTAAATTTTTTTAAGAAAAACAGCTTTACAATGCAAGAAACAATAGAATTATTAAATGGTGTAAATTGGAAATTATTGTATTGTTTTTTAAACTCAATTTATATGTATCGAAATCTATTAATGTCTGAATTCATTTAAATCAATTCATTTAAATTTTATTTATAAATTAAAAAATTGTTTTATATACTTTGCCAACTGAGCTGACGGCTATGTCAAAGCTTTAAAATTCATTATGTCTACTGAAACTGTATAAAAACATCGATAAATAAATGAATTACTTACTTACTTACTTACTTACTTAATGTGCTATAACTTTTTTCAACCAACTTAAATTTTTTTCAACGAAAATATATACCACACCTACAAAAGTACACGAACTTTTTTTTTAATTCTTCGAGCCACTTTCGAAAAAAATAAGCTTTTACTTAACGGTTACCGTTAATATTCGAGCTAAAAAAAATAAAAAAAAAGTCATCTGCAGAATGTCAAAATAACCTTAAATTCAAAATTTGAAGACGATTGGCAAAATATATACGAACATACAGACAGACAGAATTTTATCATTAACATGAATATGTTTGTCTATCATCGCAATGCCATGTTTGATTGTCATCTCAAAGTTTGTACTTATAATCGCAAGTAAAAATGGGTTTGGTGAATTACAAGTTTTTCGAAAACTGAAATTCATAATATTATCTATGTTTTAGCGTTCAGTTACATATGATAGGACAGAAATACACTTGCCTAACACAAGTATCTACCTATACATCATTATAGTATCCATAATTACGAATTACGTCAACAGTCAACGAAGCAGACGCCCTAATGAGCTATTTCGACGTATTTGGAGATAAGGTCATTGGGACAATTCAATGCAAGTCAAGGCATTGAAATAAAGATGGTGGCGGATGAACCCTTAATGAGCCAACGGCAGCGCTCATATCCCCGAAGTGGGTTACTGACTCCGGATTCTCCGGTTCCTTTTGTCCAAGGAATCCAACAAAGGACCTGGCCTTCCAGGTTGGAGGTTGTACGTGGGGTTAACAACCCTACCACGGAAAAAAAGAAAAAGTTGCGAAGCGACCAATAGCCTCGGAAAAGGACGGATTAACTGTTGACGACGCGGAAAAACGAATTAAGGACAACGACCTTCGGATCTGCACGTGGAATTTTAGAACTCTTAACAGATCACGTGCAGCTTAGAAAACTAGCGGAGGCCCTAGACTGCTACAGAGCAGGAAATACTGCAATCCAGGAAGTGCGATGGGATGGGCCGGGCAAAAGGAGGATGAAAAACTGTGACGTGTACTACGGTGATTGTGCAAGAAGACCACAGCGTTTGTTTGGGTGTGGATTCGTCATAAGCGGTAGACTAAGGCAAGAAGTCTTGGGCTTTCAACACGTAAGTGAGCGACTTGTGACAATCCGTATCAAGGCTAAATTCGCCAACATTAGCCTAATATGCGCTCATGCCCCCACAGGGCACAAATATGACGCCATCAAGGATGACTTCTACGAGCTCCTCGACAAAACCTATGAGCAATGCCCTAAATACGACGTTAAGATCGTACTAGGCGATTTTAATGCCAAAATAGGTAAAGAAGAAATCTTTGGTAGGACTGTCGTCTGAAAACGGAGCAGAAAAGACGGGAAGAACACCGGCTTCTCCAAAAGAAAAGAGGTAGCATGAGAAGCGCGCGATTGAAGATATTAAGAGATGCTACTCCAGGAACAACGTGCGGAAGTTTTACCTACAGGTAAAAAGAACGGGAAAAAAAACCGCCCAGAAGCCTGTAGAGATAGGAATGGAAACCTCGTAGGAGAGTCACAGTCGGTGCTGAGTACATTGAAGGACCATTTCTGCAGACTGTTAAACGGCGATGAAGACCAAAATCCCGCTGTCAGGCAGAGTGAACCATTCAACATGGACGATGACAAACAAAACTTCCGTCCACCTGACCAAAATGAAGTGAGGATAGCAATATCTAAACGAAAAAACAACAAAGCTGCTGGAACCGACGGACTACCCACCGAACTTTTTAAAGCGGCTAGAGATGACCTGGTGGAGTGCATACACCAACTCATCTCTAAATTTTGGTCAGAAGAAAGTATGCCTGATGAATGGAACCTCAGCATCATTTGCCCGATCCACAAGAAAGTAGACCCTCTAAACTGCGCCAACTATAGAGGAATAAGTCTCCTGAAAATTGCCTACAAGATCCTCTCTGCCGTACTATGTGAACACCTGAAACCTTTCTGGCCCCTATCAGTGTGGTTTCAGACCAGGAAAGTCTACAATCGATCAAATGTTCACGCTACGGCAGATCCTGGAAACTACCCAAGAATTCCAAATCGATACCCACCACCTCTTTATCGATTTTAAGGCCGCGTACGATAGCATTTATAGAGACGAGCTATACAGAGCCATGTCAGGTTTTGGAATCCCCACAAAACTCGTCCGACTGTGCAGGATGACGATGAAGAACTCTCGCTGCTCCGTCAAAGTTGGTACTGACCTCACAGAAGCTTTTGACGTCAAAAAAGGATTTTGACAAGGTGTGCGCTATCGTGCGATTTCTTCAACTTAATACTTGAAAAAAATTATAAAAAACTCGCAAGTCAATTGTAGTGGGACAATTTTTTTTAAGTCTGTGCAATTGCTAGCATACGCTGACGACATAGACATCATTGGCAGAACTCGGCGAGCTGTCACTGGAACGTTTGCTAGCATTGAAGCTGAAGCGGCTAAGATTGGACTAGCAGTCAATGAGGCCAAAACGAAGTACCTGATGTCCACAAAAAGGAACCCACAACACCGCCGGATTTGACAAAACATCACAATAGACAGGTACAACTTTGAGGTAGTTAGGGACTTTGTGTACCTCGGATCCGCTATAACATCTGACAACAACATCTCGTCAGAAATAAAGCGAAGAATTACTCTTGCCAATCGCTGTTTCTATGGGCTAGGAAGGAATTGAGTAGCAAAGCCCTCTCTCGAAAGACACAGGAGACTCAGTATAAGACCCTAATCATCCCAGTCCTGCACAATGACAACAATGTTCCGGCTCGCAGGATCTTCGATTCCATCCCAGAGGGTAGACGCAGTCCAGGAAGACCTCGCCTTAGGTGGCGCGCTCAAGTTGAGGACGACCTCAACCAACTTGGAGTGCGAAACTGGAGGAAGCTAGCCAAAGACCGAGCTGGCTGGAGAGGCATGTTAGTTGAGGCCCAGGTTCGTCCCAAACTGTAGCGCCCCCTTAGTAAGTAAGTGAGTAAAGGCTGAGTAAATGATGTGACGTTGCGTAACTAATCAACTGCCCAATGGAATTTTAGTGAAATCTAATAAATAAGGCTGATAAACTTTTAGGAATGCGTACGTTGACGTACGAACCTTTTGGAAAGGTTACCTTGCTTGTGTATTGTTTTTTTTTTGTGAACGAACAAATTGGATTGTAACGGATTGGTTACATCTCAAAATTCTAAGAGAAACATAGTCAGCTGGTATCAGATGTTCACGTGTTGAAAAAAGCATCCAGTAAATTTTAGGATAACTTTGGATTTTCTCTCTGTTTCCCTATGTTCTTCAATCAGCTGGAAACCATCTGTTTTTAACCATGCTACTTACAACAACAGCGAGCTAACCTATCCGAAAGTTACGTTCGTGAACGTACTAGATTTTTTGAAGTGATAAGTTAAGATACTCTAAAACAATAACATAGGTACAAAACTCTGCAAACAATGTCTTTTATTTGTAAAATAAGTAATTAGGTCAGTACTTCCACTCAAATTAAATGTTTGCACTTACGAAAACTGATATAATAACCAAACATTGTAACCACTCAAAATTGTACAAAAAAACCAAACCAATAATCAAATTTCAGCAAAAATCTGTAAAACGGTAAATTTCATCCTTTTGCAGTATCTATAAAAAACCTACTAAAACATTGTATTTTCAGGTTAGAAGTGAAAATTCCTCACATTCCTGTCTAAATTTCTATCTTCAATCCTCTCATTATCAAAAATATCAAGGGTTTTACACGAAAAAGTCTTGATAATTTGATTCCCTCTGACTGCTTACACTTTATATACATTTTTCCCGTTCTGTCATTTTCTAACGTTGCATATGTGTTGAATTCATCTCCCCGACTAAAAGTCTACACTGAGAAATAGCGAGATAGGGAAACTAGATGGAACTAGGTGAAACACCCATCTTGATAGTACTATAGATAATATATAAACAATGATATTTGTACATACATACATAATTAAGCAATCTTTTGATTCCAATTCTTTAGGATTTTCAATTTTTGTTTAACATTATTAAGGTTGCCGTCTTCAAAAAAGGTAGGTACACATACATTCTTGAAATTTAATCACAATCTTACCTCCTGCTTTATTTATACAAAAGTCCTTGCAGAAATGGATTTTTGTTTTGAATTTTGCTTTCCATTCAGATAGGTACCTATACAAATTAAGTGCAAACTGTGCGTAGAAATTCATTTTAAAAAATTGTTTGTAAATTGATTTTTGATTTAAAGTAACAAAGATCTTTGGTTTGTTTGAGGTGTATATAATACTAGTTGACCAACCTCACTTTTCTCGCGGGAAAGAAAATTATAGTTAAACCAAAATATTTCTTTCAACTAATCTTCTATTAGCATTGCTAAAAATACCCCGTTTTTTTTTTTGAATTTGTAATATCTAATTGTTTAGTTCTTACCTGCGATTATAAGTAGGGACTAAGTACAAGTTATGCATTCGTGCAACATGAACATATACAAATTGAGATAACAATCAAACATGAAATTACGAGGCAAGAGTACCCTAATTTTGGCGCGCATATTAATAACGGATTAATGTAGAGGTACAAAATACAAACATTTTTTTACTAAAAGGGGGTCTGTCTCCCGTTTATGAAGGACGGGCAATTTTCCAATATGCAATGGAAAAACCATATATATACAAATATGGGCAACACTAAAAATAACGTGCTTTACCTTTTTTTTTAAAGCCAAAGGTCTGTTCTATCATATTATTTTTTAACTCACAATTCCAAAAAAAAAAAAAAATAGTTCATACTGACTTTTTTCAAAATTGGGATGATGTATACCAAATTTCATTTTAGTATTTGTTACTTCTACTAATTCGTAATTGATCACTTTAAATTAGATGCTATAACGTATTTTTAAAATTTACCAAGCCCACTTTTTTTAATTGTGTTTGTTTTTATGAGGTCTTTCTGTTTACATATGTATTTCGGGTAGAGTATGATACCTTTAGCGTTGCAAAATAATAATAGATTTCTATAGAGAGACTAAAGACAAGTAATTTTTTGCTATGGGGGGGGGGGGGGTCAATCGAGGGCCATTTTCTAAAAAAGCACTTGCATTTGTAAAAAAATATATTTAAAAACAAAGTCAGCACTTAAAATAATGTGCTATAACTTTTTTCAACCAACTTAAATTTTTTTCAACGAAAATATATACCACACCTACAAAAGTACACGAATTTTTTTTTTAATTCTTCGAGCCACTTTCGAAAAAAATAAGCTTTTACTTAACGGTTACCGTTAATATTCGAGCTAAAAAAAAATAAAAAAAAGTCATCTGCAGAATGTCAAAATAACCTTAAATTCTAAATTTGAAGACGATTGGCAAAATACATACGAACATACAGACAGACAGAATTTTACCAGTAACATGAATATGTTTGTCTATCATCGCAATGCCATGTTTGATTGTCATCTCAAAGTTTGTACTTATAATCGCAAGTAAAAATGGGTTTGGTGAATTACAAGTTTTTCGAAAACTGAAATTCATAATATTATCTATGTTTTAGCGTTCAGTTACATATGATAGGACAGAAATACACTTGCCTAACACAAGTATCTACCTATACATCATTATAGTATCCATTATTACGAATTACGTCAACAGTCAACGAAGCAGACGCCCTAATGAGCTACTTCGACGTATTTGGAGATAAGGTCATTGGGACAATTCAATGCAAGTCAAGGCATTGAAATAAAGATGGTGTCGGATGAACCCTTAATGAGCCAACGGCAGCGCTCATATCCCCGAAGTGGGTTACTGACTCCGGATTCTCCGGTTCCTTTTGTCCAAGGAATCCAACAAAGGACCTGGCCTTCCAGGTTGGAGGTTGTACGTGGGGTTAACAACCCTACCACAGAAAAAAAGAAAAAATTGCGAAGCGACCAATAGCCTCGGAAAAGGACGGATTAACTGTTGACGACGCGGAAAAACGAATTAAGGACAACGACCTTCGGATCTGCACGTGGAATTTTAGAACTCTTAACAGATCACGTGCAGCTTAGAAAACTAGCGGAGGCCCTAGACTGCTACAGAGCAGGAAATACTGCAATCCAGGAAGTGCGATGGGATGGGCCGGGCAAAAGGAGGATGAAAAACTGTGACGTGTACTACGGTGATTGTGCAAGAAGACCACAGCGTTTGTTTGGGTGTGGATTCGTCATAAGCGGTAGACTAAGGCAAGAAGTCTTGGGCTTTCAACACGTAAGTGAGCGACTTGTGACAATCCGTATCAAGGCTAAATTCGCCAACATTAGCCTAATATGCGCTCATGCCCCCACAGAGCACAAATATGACGCCATCAAGGATGACTTCTACGAGCTCCTCGACAAAACCTATGAGCAATGCCCTAAATACGACGTTAAGATCGTACTAGGCGATTTTAATGCCAAAATAGGTAAAGAAGAAATCTTTGGTAGGACTGTCGTCTGAAAACGGAGCAGAAAAGACGGGAAGAACACCGGCTTCTCCAAAAGAAAAGAGGTAGCATGAGAAGCGCGCGATTGAAGATATTAAGAGATGCTACTCCAGGAACAACGTGCGGAAGTTTTACCTACAGGTAAAAAGAACGGGAAAAAAACCCGCCCAGAAGCCTGTAGAGATAGGAATGGAAACCTCGTAGCAGAGTCACAGTCGGTGCTGAGTACATTGAAGGACCATTTCTGCAGACTGTTAAACGGCGATGAAGACCAAAATCCCGCTGTCAGGCAGAGTGAACCATTCAACATGGACGATGACAGACAAAAATTCCGCCCACCTGACCAAAATGAAGTGAGGATAGCAATATCTAAACGAAAAAACAACAAAGCTGCTGGAACCGACGGACTACCCACCGAACTTTTTAAAGCGGCTAGAGATGACCTGGTGGAGTGCATACACCAACTCATCTCTAAATTTTGGTCAGAAGAAAGTATGCCTGATGAATGGAACCTCAGCATCATTTGCCCGATCCACAAGAAAGTAGACCCTCTAAACTGCGCCAACTATAGAGGAATAAGTCTCCTGAAAATTGCCTACAAGATCCTCTCTGCCGTACTATGTGAACACCTGAAACCTATCGTGAGTAACCTGATTGGCCCCTATCAGTGTGGTTTCAGACCAGGAAAGTCTACAATCGATCAAATGTTCACGCTACGGCAGATCCTGGAAACTACCCAAGAATTCCAAATCGATACCCACCACCTCTTTATCGATTTTAAGGCCGCGTACGATAGCATTTATAGAGACGAGCTATACAGAGCCATGTCAGGTTTTGGAATCCCCACAAAACTCGTCCGACTGTGCAGGATGACGATGAAGAACTCTCGCTGCTCCGTCAAAGTTGGTACTGACCTCACAGAAGCTTTTGACGTCAAAAAAGGATTTTGACAAGGTGTGCGCTATCGTGCGATTTCTTCAACTTAATACTTGAAAAAAATTATAAAAAACTCGCAAGTCAATTGTAGTGGGACAATTTTTTTTAAGTCTGTGCAATTGCTAGCATACGCTGACGACATAGACATCATTGGCAGAACTCGGCGAGCTGTCACTGGAACGTTTGCTAGCATTGAAGCTGAAGCGGCTAAGATTGGACTAGCAGTCAATGAGGCCAAAACGAAGTACCTGATGTCCACAAAAAGGAACCCACAACACCGCCGGATTTGACAAAACATCACAATAGACAGGTACAACTTTGAGGTAGTTAGGGACTTTGTGTACCTCGGATCCGCTATAACATCTGACAACAACATCTCGTCAGAAATAAAGCGAAGAATTACTCTTGCCAATCGCTGTTTCTATGGGCTAGGAAGGAATTGAGTAGCAAAGCCCTCTCTCGAAAGACAAAGGAGACTCAGTATAAGACCCTAATTATCCCAGTCCTGCACAATGACAACAATGTTCCGGCTCGCAGGATCTTCGATTCCATCCCAGAGGGTAGACGCAGTCCAGGAAGACCTCGCCTTAGGTGGCGCGCTCAAGTTGAGGACGACCTCAACCAACTTGGAGTGCGAAACTGGAGGAAGCTAGCCAAAGACCGAGCTGGCTGGAGAGGCATGTTAGTTGAGGCCCAGGTTCGTCCCGAACTGAAGCGCCCCCTTAGTAAGTAAGTGAGTAAAGGCTGAGTAAATGATGTGACGTTGCGTAACTAATCAACTGCCCAATGGAATTTTAGTGAAATCTAATAAATAAGGCTGATAAACTTTTAGGAATGCGTACGTTCACGTACGAACCTTTTGGAAAGGTTACCTTGCTTGTGTATTGTTTTTTTTTGTGAACGAACAAATCGGATTGTAACGGATTGGTTACATCTTAAAATTCTAAGAGAAACATAGTCAGCTGGTATCAGATGTTCACGTGTTGAAAAAAGCATCCAGTAAATTTTAGGATACCTTTGGATTTTCTCTCTGTTTCCCTATGTTCTTCAATCAGCTGGAAACCATCTGTTTTTAACCATGCTACTTACAACAACAGCGAGCTAACCTATCCGAAAGTTACGTTCGTGAACGTACTAGATTTTTTGACGTGATAAGTTAAGATACTCTAAAACAATAACATAGGTACAAAACTCTGCAAACAATGTCTTTTATTTGTAAAATAAGTAATTAGGTCAGTACTTCCACTCAAATTAAATGTTTGCACTTACGAAAACTGATATAATAACCAAACATTGTAACCACTCAAAATTGTACAAAAAAACCAAACCAATAATCAAATTTCAGCAAAAATCTGTAAAACGGTAAATTTCATCCTTTTGCAGTATCTATAAAAAACCTACCCGAAAACATTGTATTTTCAGGTTAGAAGTGAAAATTCCTCACATTCCTGTCTAAATTTCTATCTTAAATCCTCTCATTATCAAAAATATCAAGGGTTTTACACGAAAAAGTCTTGATAATTTGATTCCCTCTGACTGCTTACACTTTATATACATTTTTCCCGTTCTGTCATTTTCTAACGTTGCATATGTGTTGAATTCATCTCCCCGACTAAAAGTCTACACTGAGAAATAGCGAGATAGGGAAACTAGATGGAACTAGGTGAAACACCCATCTTGATAGTACTATAGATAATATATAAACAATGATATTTGTACACACATAGATAATGAAGCAATCTTTTGATTCCAATTCTTTAGGATTTTCAATTTTTGTTTAACATTATTAAGGTTGCCGTCTTCAAAAAAGGTAGGTACACATACATTCTTGAAATTTAATCACAATCTTACCTCCTGCTTTATTTATACAAAAGTCCTTGCAGAAATGGATTTTTGTTTTGAATTTTGCTTTCCATTCAGATAGGTACCTATACAAATTAAGTGCAAACTGTGCGTAGAAATTCATTTTAAAAAATTGTTTGTAAATTGATTTTTGATTTAAAGTAACAAAGATCTTTGGTTTGTTTGAGGTGTATATAATACTAGTTGACCAACCTCACTTTTCTCGCGGGAAAGAAAATTATAGTTAAACCAAAATATTTCTTTCAACTAATCTTCTATTAGCATTGCTAAAAATACCCCGTTTTTTTTTTTGAATTTGTAATATCTAATTGTTTAGTTCTTACCTGCGATTATAAGTAGGGACTAAGTACAAGTTATGCATTCGTGCAACATGAACATATACAAATTGAGATAACAATCAAACATGAAATTACGAGGCAAGAGTACCCTAATTTTGGCGCGCATATTAATAACGGATTAATGTAGAGGTACAAAATACAAACATTTTTTTACTAAAAGGGGGTCTGTCTCCCGTTTATGAAGGACGGGCAATTTTCCAATATGCAATGGAAAAACCATATATATACAAATATGGGCAACACTAAAAATAACGTGCTTTACCTTTTTTTTTAAAGCCAAAGGTCTGTTCTATCATATTATTTTTTAACTCACAATTCCAAAAAAAAAAAAAATAGTTCATACTGACTTTTTTCAAAATTGGGATGATGTATACCAAATTTCATTTTAGTATTTGTTACTTCTACTAATTCGTAATTGATCACTTTAAATTAGATGCTATAACGTATTTTTAAAATTTACCAAGCCCACTTTTTTTAATTGTGTTTGTTTTTATGAGGTCTTTCTGTTTACATATGTATTTCGGGTAGAGTATGATACCTTTAGCGTTGCAAAATAATAATAGATTTCTATAGAGAGACTAAAGACAAGTAATTTTTTGCTATGGGGGGGGGGGGTCAATCGAGGGCCATTTTCTAAAAAAGCACTTGCATTTGTAAAAAAATATATTTAAAAACAAAGTCAGCACTTAAAATAATGTGCTATAACTTTTTTCAACCAACTTAAATTTTTTTCAACGAAAATATATACCACACCTACAAAAGTACACGAATTTTTTTTTTAATTCTTCGAGCCACTTTCGAAAAAAATAAGCTTTTACTTAACGGTTACCGTTAATATTCGAGCTAAAAAAAAATAAAAAAAAGTCATCTGCAGAATGTCAAAATAACCTTAAATTCTAAATTTGAAGACGATTGGCAAAATACATACGAACATACAGACAGACAGAATTTTACCAGTAACATGAATATGTTTGTCTATCATCGCAATGCCATGTTTGATTGTCATCTCAAAGTTTGTACTTATAATCGCAAGTAAAAATGGGTTTGGTGAATTACAAGTTTTTCGAAAACTGAAATTCATAATATTATCTATGTTTTAGCGTTCAGTTACATATGATAGGACAGAAATACACTTGCCTAACACAAGTATCTACCTATACATCATTATAGTATCCATTATTACGAATTACGTCAACAGTCAACGAAGCAGACGCCCTAATGAGCTACTTCGACGTATTTGGAGATAAGGTCATTGGGGCAATTCAATGCAAGTCAAGGCATTGAAATAAAGATGGTGTCGGATGAACCCTTAATGAGCCAACGGCAGCGCTCATATCCCCGAAGTGGGTTACTGACTCCGGATTCTCCGGTTCCTTTTGTCCAAGGAATCCAACAAAGGACCTGGCCTTCCAGGTTGGAGGTTGTACGTGGGGTTAACAACCCTACCACGGAAAAAAAGAAAAAGTTGCGAAGCGACCAATAGCCTCGGAAAAGGACGGATTAACTGTTGACGACCCGGAAAAACGAATTAAGGACAACGAACTTCGGATCTGCACGTGGAATTTTAGAACTCTTAACAGATCACGTGCAGCCAAAAAACTAGCGGAGGCCCTAGACTGCTACAGAGCAGGAAATACTGCAATCCAGGAAGTGCGATGGGATGGGCCGGGCAAAAGGAGGATGAAAAACTGTGACGTGTACTACGGTGATTGTGCAAGAAGACCACAGCGTTTGTTTGGGTGTGGATTCGTCATAAGCGGTAGACTAAGGCAAGAAGTCTTGGGCTTTCAACACGTAAGTGAGCGACTTGTGACAATCCGTATCAAGGCTAAATTCGCCAACATTAGCCTAATATGCGCTCATGCCCCTACAGAGCACAAATATGACGCCATCAAGGATGACTTCTACGAGCTCCTCGACAAAACCTATGAGCAATGCCCTAAATACGACGTTAAGATCGTACTAGGGGATTTTAATGCCAAAATAGGTAAAGAAGAAATCTTTGGTAGGACTGTCGTCTGAAAACGGAGCAGAAAAGACGGGAAGAACACCGGCTTCTCCAAAAGAAAAGAGGTAGCATGAGAAGCGCGCGATTGAAGATATTAAGAGATGCTACTCCAGGAACAACGTGCGGAAGTTTTACCTACAGGTAAAAAGAACGGGAAAAAAACCCGCCCAGAAGCCTGTAGAGATAGGAATGGAAACCTCGTAGCAGAGTCACAGTCGGTGCTGAGTACATTGAAGGACCATTTCTGCAGACTGTTAAACGGCGATGAAGACCAAAATCCCGCTGTCAGGCAGAGTGAACCATTCAACATGGACGATGACAGACAAAAATTCCGTCCACCTGACCAAAATGAAGTGAGGATAGCAATATCTAAACGAAAAAACAACAAAGCTGCTGGAACCGACGGACTACCCACCGAACTTTTTAAAGCGGCTAGAGATGACCTGGTGGAGTGCATACACCAACTCATCTCTAAATTTTGGTCAGAAGAAAGTATGCCTGATGAATGGAACCTCAGCATCATTTGCCCGATCCACAAGAAAGTAGACCCTCTAAACTGCGCCAACTATAGAGGAATAAGTCTCCTGAAAATTGCCTACAAGATCCTCTCTGCCGTACTATGTGAACACCTGAAACCTATCGTGAGTAACCTGATTGGCCCCTATCAGTGTGGTTTCAGACCAGGAAAGTCTACAATCGATCAAATGTTCACGCTACGGCAGATCCTGGAAACTACCCAAGAATTCCAAATCGATACCCACCACCTCTTTATCGATTTTAAGGCCGCGTACGATAGCATTTATAGAGACGAGCTATACAGAGCCATGTCAGGTTTTGGAATCCCCACAAAACTCGTCCGACTGTGCAGGATGACGATGAAGAACTCTCGCTGTTTCGTCAAAGTTGGTACTGACCTCACAGAAGCTTTTGACGTCAAAAAAGTATTTTGACAAGGTCAGGCGCTATCGTGCGATTTCTTCAACTTAATACTTGAAAAAAATTATAAAAAACTCGCAAGTCAATTGTAGTGGGACAATTTTTTTTAAGTCTGTGCAATTGCTAGCATACGCTGACGACATAGACATCATTGGCAGAACTCGGCGAGCTGTCACTGGAACGTTTGCTAGCATTGAAGCTGAAGCGGCTAAGATTGGACTAGCAGTCAATAAGGCCAAAACGAAGTACCTGCTGTCCACAAAAAGGAACCCACAACACCGCCGGATTTGACAAAACATCACAATTGACAGGTACAACTTTGAGGTAGTTAGGGACTTTGTGTACCTCGGATCCGCTATAACATCTGACAACAACATCTCGTCAGAAATAAAGCGAAGAATTACTCTTGCCAATCGCTGTTTCTATGGGCTAGGAAGGAATTGAGTAGCAAAGCCCTCTCTCGAAAGACAAAGGAGACTCAGTATAAGACACTAATCATCCCAGTCCTGCTCTATGGCGCCGAGACATGGACTCTATCTAAAGCGGATGAAGATATCCTTAGTCGTTTCGAGCGTAAGATTCTTCGGATGATTTTTAGCCCTATCTGCGTTAACGGGCTTAGGAGGAGAAGGTTCAACGAAGAACTATACGAGCTGTACAGCGATATTGACCTGGTCAAAAAAAAGCATATCACGTTTAAGATGGCTAGGTCATGTAGAGCGAATGGACAACAATGTTCCGGCTCGCAGGATCTTCGATTCCATCCCAGAGGGTAGACGCAGTCCAGGAAGACCTCGCCTTAGGTGGCGCGCTCAAGTTGAGGACGACCTCAACCAACTTGGAGTGCGAAACTGGAGGAAGCTAGCCAAAGACCGAGCTGGCTGGAGAGGCATGTTGGTTGAGGCCCAGGTTCGTCCCGAACTGTAGCGCCCCCTTAGTAAGTAAGTGAGTAAAGGCTGAGTAAATGATGTGACGTTGCGTAACTAATCAACCGCCCAATGGAATTTTAGTGAAATCTAATAAATAAGGCTGATAAACTTTTAGGAATGCGTACGTTCACGTACGAACCTTTTGGAAAGGTTACCTTGCTTATGTATTGTTTTTTTTTGTGAACGAACAAATCGGATTGTAACGGATTGGTTACATCTCAAAATTCTAAGAGAAACATAGTCAGCTGGTATCAGATGTTCACGTGTTGAGAAAAGCATCCTGTAAATTTTAGGATACCTTTGGATTTTCTCTCTGTTTCCCTATGTTCTTCAATCAGCTGGAAACCATCTGTTTTTAAGCATGCTACTTACAACAACAGCAAGCTAACCTATCCGAAAGTTACGTTCGTGAACGTACTAGATTTTTTGACGTGATAAGTTAAGACACTCTAAAACAATAACATAGGTACAAAACTCTGCAAACAATGTCTTTTATTTGTAAAATAAGTAATTAGGTCAGTAATTCCACTCAAATTAAATGTTTCCACTTACGAAAACTGATATAATATCCAAACATTGTAACCACTCAAAATTGTACAAAAAAACCAAACCAATAATCAAATTTCAGCAAAAATCTGTAAAACGGTAAATTTCATCCTTTTGCAGTATCTATAAAAAACCTACCCGAAAACATTGTATTTTCAGGTTAGAACTGAAAATTCCTCACATTCCTGTCTAAATTTCTATCTTCAATCCTCTCATTATCAAAAATATCAAGGACTTTACACGAAAAAGTCTTGATAATTACTTTATATACATTTTTCCCGTTCTGTCATTTTCTAACGTTGCATATGTGTTGAATTCATCTCCCCGACTAAAAGTCTACACTGAGAAATAGCGAGATAGTGAAACTAGATGGAACTAGGTGAAACACCCATCTTGATACATTGTATATACATTTTCTATAGTACTATCATGGTGGTCATTTTTCGTCGGGCCATCTTCCTGGTTGATTCAGAACTAACTCTAAATAGTGGAGACGGGAACCTTTACCGATATTTTACCAGTAATTAATAAACTTTTGTTGTCTGTACTTATTCTTTATTCACACCAATTGACAATTTCAGCACGCCTCATTGCGACTTGATTCAGAACTAAAAAATGATGCTCCATGATAGTACTATATGCAGTGTATATACAAAGCTTGATAGTACTATAGATAATATATAAACAATGATATTTGTTCATACATACATAATTAAGCAATCTTTTGATTCCAATTCTTTAGGATTTTCAATTTTTGTTTAACATTATTAAGGTTGCCGTCTTCAAATTAATTTATTTATTTTTAAATTATAGTTAAACCAAAATATTTCTTTCAACTAATCTTCTATTAGCATTGCTAAAAATACTCCGGTTTTTTTTGAATTTGCAATATCTAATTGTTTAGTTCTTACCTGCGATTATAAGTAGGGACTAAGTACAAGTTATGCATTCGTGCAACATGAACATATACAAATTGAGATAACAATCAAACATGAAATTACGAAGCAAGAGTACCCTAATTTTGGCGCGCATATTAATAACGGATTAATGTAGAGGTACAAAATACAAAAATTTTTTTTACTAAAAGGGGGTCTGTCTCCCGTTTATGCAGGACGGGCAATTTTCCAATATGCAATGGAAAAACCATATATATAAAAATATGGGCAACACTCAAAATAACGTGCTTTACCTTTTTTTTAAAGCCAAAGGTCGGTTCTATCATATTATTTTTTAACTCACAATTCCAAAAAAAAAAAAAAAAAATAGTTCATACTGACTTTTTTCAAAATTGGGATGATGTATACCAAATTTTATTTTAGTATTTGTTACCTCTACTAATTCGTAATTGATCACTTTAAATTAGATGCTATTACGTATTTTAGTTTATATTCGTTAATATTCGAGCTAAAAAAAATTAAAAAAAAGTCATCTGCAGAATGTCAAAATAACCTTAAATTCTAAATTTGAAGACGATTGGCAAAATACATACGAACATACAGACAGACAGAATTTTATCATTAACATGAATATGTTTGTCTATCATCGCAATGCCATGTTTGATTGTCATCTCAAAGTTTGTACTTATAATCGCAAGTAAAAATGGGTTTGGTGAATTACAAGTTTTTCGAAAACTGAAATTCATAATATTATCTATGTTTTAGCGTTCAGTTACATATGATAGGACAGAAATACACTTGCCTAACACAAGTATCTACCTATACATCATTATAGTATCCATAATTACGAAGGAATATTTTTAAAGAAACTCCGAAAATTCTGATTTTTTGTATGAAGTTTTGTGTGTAATTCTTCCAATATAATAAAAAAAGTTTTAACAAGTTTAGGTATACAAATCAAAAGAATTTAAAGAAATGCAGGACGATATCTGCCGGGCCCGCTAGTAATATATATTTTTAACAAAAACACTACTACACAACTAGACATACAAATTAATGCAAACAATAGTCTCCACCTTTTCCACAAAAGATATTTTTTACTATACAAATCTACAACCAATTTACAAACAATTTTGTGTTTACTTAATTTGTACCTATTCGAACGGAAAGTAAAAATTCAAAACAAAAATTCATTTCATCAAGGACGTTTGTATGTATCGATATCCAGCAAGAAGTAAGTTCGTGTCTAAATTTCAGGAATGTATGTGTATATTTTTTCAAAACGCGAACCCTTTATAATAAACAAAAATTGAAAATCCTAAAGAATTCGAATCAAAAGTCTGGTCAATGACGTACGTATGTAAATATAAATATACATACATATGAATGAACCAGTTCTCGTCCATATAAAATAAACTGCACGACAGGATCGCACGTACTTGCTCATATGTGTGGTCACATTGTAGAATACATTTTATGAAAATTGAAGTTAATATCAGAGAATTTATTCGATTTTTGTGTCTTTTGATTTTTGGAATAAAGTACGTTAAATTGTAGTGAGTGAAATATTTTAAACGCCATTTTATTTCTTTAAGAAATGTTAAAAAGTGTGAATTTTTTTTCGAAATCGTAGCTGCTGTTTAAAAAAACGTTTTTTTCTTAACTTTTTCTAAAAAAATTAAAAAAAAAATAATTTAAGAAAACAAACTTAAGTATAAAATTAACATACATTAAAAAAAAATTAAAAAAAAAAAAATGACCAACCCGTTTTCAAAATATTGATTTTTGAAAAAAATTAAATTATTAAAACTAATTAAAACGGGTGCAAAAAAAGATAAAAGCTTGGGTTTTTTAAACATAAAATGTAGAAGTATAAGTAATAAGAGAATGAATGCATATATGCACCATTATATTATACATACCACTTTTATACATGTATGTATTAGTGTTGCGATAAGCATAGAGATGTATTATTGTTAGACGGTTAAGTTAGTTGCAGCTTGTCACTCGTTTAATAAAGAACAGAATTAATAATAAAAAAAACATTTTATTACATAGTTTCAGAAGTGGT
Organism: Platycheirus rosarum; assembly: GCA_963971375.1. Classification (NCBI taxonomy): domain Eukaryota; kingdom Metazoa; phylum Arthropoda; class Insecta; order Diptera; family Syrphidae; genus Platycheirus; species Platycheirus rosarum. The sequence continues at coordinate 84,598,139 of OZ020510.1, read as the reverse complement.
CTTGCTCACATTAAATTATAAAGTTGTATAACTAAAGTGCGGAAAGTTAAAAAAAACAGACTCATCGTAATAGTGAACATTATAAAATGGCGTCAAATAGTCGCTTGCCGTGTGAATTGGATTGTGCAAATCTGGAGAAAAAAGAGTGGCCAGATTTTTTTTTTTATAATTAACGCGCGCACAAGGGATTATGTGTTTCCCTTTTAATATAGAACCCACTGCGCGGGCATTACGAAGATAGGGAGGGGAGAGATAGGAGGTGCCGATTAACATTGGTTTTGAATGTTAGCAGATCAAAATGGCAGGGGAAAATCTCGCCGGGTAAACCATTCAAAATTCGTGTTGTTTGGCTAAAAAGAGAATCCCTATATTTCACGGTACGTCCGAAATTGGGCTCAAGGGTGAACTGATGAGCATTCCTTGCGAGACGAGTATTACGGGAGAAACTTTTAAGGGGAGGAATGTAGATTGTAGATTGGAAAAGAACATTTTTAATATATATGCTGGCCTACAACAAGCTGTCTGAACCTGAGGGGCAGAAAATTGCTAAATTTTGTGGCTAATTGGGACCAAAGGTGTTGATATATTCAACACATAGTTTCCAAACGATTGAACAACGGAAAGCATTGCTGGGATAGCTGAGCATCAAGAAAACGATCAAGTTGGCGACGGTGGGGTAGAGTAAGGTGGTGAAGCAGAAGGCGAAGGAGAAGGCGGCGATGGAGAACAACAGACATGATGGCAGAGTGGAGCGTGCAGTTCAAAATGGAAATCAACGTACCTAGAAAAAACGTGGCTGTGGAATAATTCAAGTTTAACACTATAATACAACAGCTATTTGTGGATTTCGAAACAGAACTCAGAAAACAGTTGCAATATTGCGAGTTCTATTGGTGTGGTAGGTCATATGAGACACGTATGCTTCGAGACCTGAGTAAATGTAAGGGAAATGAAATCAAGTGCTCATCGTGCTCGAAGATTGGGCATTTCGCAAAGTTCTGCAAACAAAGACGGAAGCCAATAGAACACAACAAAGGAAATCAAGACAGTGATGGAAATCAATGGAATCGGAGAGCTGAAATAACAAAGGGAAACGATAACAAGAAAGACGTCAATTATATAAGCTGGGCAAACATGACAGGTACTAATAAGTCAGTGAATTCTTTTAATGTAGATTGTAAGGAAATTAATATATTTAGAATAAGCAAAGATCAATTTAACCTTAAATGTATTAAGGAACTGTGGATAAACAACTGCTCAATCAAATTCAAATTGGATACTGGAAATTAAAATTAAATGAATTAAAAAATACTTTTGTTCTTGATTATAGTTCAAATCAAATTAAAGTTTTGGGTGAAGTTGAATTAACTTGTGTTTGGGATTATTTTGTAAAGAAGGCCAACTTTGTAGCTGTTGAGGATAAATATGAACCCTTACTTGGACTTTCTACATGTTTTGATTTTGGATTAATAAGTCGTTAGTGATTTTAATTGTGAAAATATACTGCCTAAAAATACAAATACATTTGTTGAACTGTACAAACGAGCTTTCAGTGCATTTTTGAAAACTTCCAGGGAAATTTTTTCAATCAAATTAAAAACTAATGCTATACCATTGTTACATTATAAAAAACGTGTGCCACTAGCGTTAATAAAACGATTAAAATTTAAAATTAAAGCGATGGAAGAAGATAATATTATTGAATATGCTGATTATCCAACTGATTGGGTTAGTAATTTACAGGTAGTGGAAAAACCGAATGGTGATCTAAGGATATGTTTGGATCCCAAACTGTTAAATGACAACATAAAAAGGAAACAATTTCTCATACCCACACTAAATGATTTTAGTATTCAATTAAAGGATAAAACTCTATTTACTGTTATTGATTTATAGCAAATGGATTTTGGCACATGGTACTGGGTGAGAAGAGTTCAAGGCTAACTACTTTTATGACTCCATTCGAAAGATACAAATTTAATCGTGCTCCATTCGGAATAAGCAGTGCCCCAGAAATGTTTTAAAAGCGCATGGTACAGATATTTGGGGACATAACTGGGGTCATGATATATTTTCATGATTAAGCTATTACAGGTAAAGATAAGGGAGAACATGATTCAATATTAAAAAAAGTTATGGAGAGAGCATTAGAGAATAATGTCATATTTAATGCCCACAAAATTCAATACTTGCAAAGTAGGATCACTTTCATGGGTAACTGTATTTCAAAAGGGAAAATTGAACCTCCAATATCTAAGAACATACTTAAACGTTGCGTTGTGGAGGATAAAGTTAAGGATTATCAGTATCGAATTTTGGAATATAATGCAACACCAGTGGCCTCAATGAAATTTTCTCCTGCACAGTTATTCCTTAATAGACAAATTAAAACTAAACTTCCTATATAAAGTGAACAATTAAAAAGTCAAACGATTGATCGGAAAAGAATTGAAGAAAAAATAAATAAAAAAAAGAAAAACTAAAGTTTTATTACAATCGAACAGCAAACGTGTTACCACGTTTGAATTTGAATGAGCAAGTCATTTTTAAGGAAAAATTCAAATGAATGGCATTACGGTATAATTGTTAAAATTGTAAATGTGAATTATTATTAATTGACGATCTATTGAAAATGTTGATGATAAATGTAATAATAGTTTTAAGGAAATTGAAATAGTAAGACCAAACATTGGTCAAAATATGAATAATAAAGATATAAGCATTGAACAGGAATCTGTACTTGTAGATAATAACATTAATGATTGCAATCACTATGAAAATTGTAATGTAAATATACCTACAGACAATAATATACCACATTGTGATAATATAGAAAACAACCATAATTATGTTACTAGAAGTGGTAGAGTAATTAAACCACCGTGACGATATATATCTGTTGTTAAAAAAACAGAGCTTGTTACATAAAATGTAGAAGTATAAGTAATAAGAGAATGAATGCATATATGCACTATTATATTATACATACAACTTCTATACATTTATGTATTAGTGTTGCGATAAACATAGATGTATTATTGTTAGACGTTAAGTTAGTTGCAGCTTGTCACTCGTTTAATAAAGAACAGAATTAATAATAAAAATGGCTTTTTATTACAGGTTTATTTTCGAAATTCGTAGTTTCAATCAAGGAACCGTTAAACATTTTGGTGTTACTGGTTTATCAGTATAACGGGACATTTTTACATTTTTGGCTTACTGTTTAACGAGACAAAACAATGATTTTTTCGCAAAGCCATCATCTTATCGTTAAAATAATTGAGGCTTGATATTTTTTTACTGTAAAATGAATAAAATTATGGCAAAACGTGGGCGTGCAAAGGGGTGCATCACGCTTTCATCAACATTTATAGAATCCATTAATGCTTCAACAACAATTTCCGCACTTGAGTTTCGTCTTGTTAGACTCGATGAAGCATGGCATGAGTTTGTTAATTTACAAAACGAAAGGATGGTTATGTAGACCGCGAGCCGGAGTTTACAGAATATGAAGACAAATATGTTCGTTCTCATACGGCTATAATGGATGCCATTAAAATGTTGAAAAAAGAACCCACAATTAGGAATGTGGATCCTCCACCTTCAAATGAATCGGTTTTTGATGCAAATAAAACGGTTCCACAGCGGCTTATGTCAGTATCGTAATTCCACTGCAGGGTACACCTGAGGAAACGGCAAATGCTGTTGTTCGCCCTCCTTATAATCCAATTCATTTGCCGAAAATTACAATTAAACCATTTTCTGGTGATTATAAGGATTGGCCCACATTTCGTGATATGTTTCTGGGGACCGTTGATTCAAATATCACAATTTCACCATTTTTAAAAGCTTAATTTTTTAAAACCATTTCTTCGCGGAATCGCCACGGAATTAGACTAGACAGCCACGTCAAGTGCTCTGAAGCGAATTACTTCGAGACATGGGAAAGGTTAGAGAAGCGGTACGATCAAAGACATTTAATCGTGAAATCATTCATCGACCCATTCTTATCGCTTCCAAGTAGTTCTAACGGGAATATTAGTTCGTTAGCGCAATTAGCTGATGGAGCAGACGAAGTGGTAAGGGGGCTAAACGCTCTTGATTGCAAAAGTAGGGACCCATGGCTCGTTTATATCTTGCATGAAAAGTTAGACTACGATACTAAGAAGGCATGGGCTGCAGAAATGGGTGCAAGGGATGATCATTTTATTCATGATTTTTTTGGATTTTCTACAAACTCGCTGTCGGTGTTTAGAAATCTGTCAGCCCGTTTCACGTCCAGGTCCAAGTGGTTCTGTGAAGGTTTCGAAAGCTTTTCATTCTCACGTTGTTGAAAGTCATTCCCTCTGTCTAAAATGCAAAAAGGAGCACACTCTATCCCCAGTGTCCTGAGTTTAAGGCACAAACGGTAGCTTCGCATCGTAAATTTACAAAAAAATAATTAGCGTTATGTTTCAATTGCTTGGAGCAAGGCCATTCTTCAAGAAGATGTCGTTCAAATTCTCGTTGCAATTTATGTAATTCGAGACATCACATTTTAGTGCATTGCATGAAAAGCAAACGTCACCGTCGTCCGGTCAATCTTGTTGTGGCCAATTATTCATTCGATTAAGTCGTCACGAATTACTACTATACTACTATCTTACCCACTGCTCTCGTTCGAATAAAAGATAGGTGTGATTTATTTCTGAAGCGGCACTTCATCGTTCAGGACTTACTCGCAAATATTCACGTATTCCAATAGTTGGAATAGAATCATCAGCGGCAGGTGTTACTAATAGGGTTGTATCTATGAATTTGTTCTCGCAATTCAGTGATGAATCCATCAGTGTTGATTGTTTTGTGCTGCCAAAATTGACTTCGAACTTACCTGCATTTTCTGTCAATAATATCGCTCAAAACTTTGTAACAATCGAGTTAGCTGATCCTACTTATTATGAGACAGGCCCTATTGACATTTTGTTAGGAGCTGACAAATTCTTTTCTGTGATTAAGGGAGAATCAAAACCAATATCAAACTCAAGTTTAATATCAATTCCGACCATTTTTGGCAATGTTACTGTTGGAGGATCCGTGTCAACGTTTGATGATAGCCCCAAGGTCAAGTCATTTTACATTAGCCTTGATATTAGCGAGGAACTTAACTTGGAACGTTTTTGGAGGCTAGAGAATATTTCGAATGAATTTCCGTTGTCATTAGAAGAACAGTTAGCGGAAGAAAATTTTGTTAAAACTACTACTCCTCGTTCGATGATAGATACGAAGTTGCTTTACCCTTTAAACCTTTAACTATGTTGAATTTTGATAATATACTTGGCAATGCGATAAGTCGATTTCATTCTGTTAAAAAAAAATTTAAACATAACGAGGAGCTTAAGTCACATTACAGTGGATTTATGAATGAGTACTTAGAACTTGGCCACATGGAAGAAATTCAACTTAACAAAATATACTCTCGAAAGAACGTCTTCTATCTACCTCATCACGCTTTTTGTACAAATAAAAGCTCAACAACTAAGGTTTGAGTTGTATTCGATGCATCTGCCAGGTCAAGTAATTTTATTTCGTTGAATGATTCCCTTCTCGTTGGACCGATAATACAGAAAGATTTATTTTCGATATGTCTGCGCTATCGCCGAGATCTTTACGCATTTTCGGAGATATTGAAAAGATGTATAGGCAGATAGAGGTCACGAAAAACTATACAGATTTTCAACGCATAGTTTTGCGGGCAAGTCCTGATGAGCCTTTAAGACATTATCGCTTACTTACGGTTACTTACGGAACCGCTTCAGCTCCTTTTTCTTCAATTCGCGGGACTAATAGCATCGAGGACATTATTACTCTTCAGTCAAAATTGGTCGACTTATTACGCTCTGGAGGATTTAACCTTCGTAAATGGACCACCAACTGTCGCCTTCTCCTCGTATGACTACCTGAAAATCAACGTGAGCTCTCACCTGTAGATTTTGAGAATTCAGACTCAGTTGAGATTCTTGGGTTGCAGTGGTGTCCCTTGAGAAATTGTTTTTCGTGCAAAGTAAAACTAAGCCCGAATATTAGTTGCACGAAACCTCGCATATTGTCGGATGCTTCAAGGATTATTTGATCCGCTCGGATTTCTCACGCCTGTTATTGTCGGTGTGAAAATATTTTTTCAAGAATTATGGGGACGAAAATTAGAATGGGATGATGATGTACCAGAAGACTTGGCAATGAAATGAACTGTCATAAGAGAAGAACTTCCTGCTCTCGATTCATTATCAATCCCTAGACTGATGGTACGAAATAAATCGAACATGGAACTACACGGTTTTTGCGATGCTTTTTTGGATGCATACGCAGCAGGTGTCTACTGCCGAAGTATTTCTACAACGGGGATGATACATGTTGAGCTATTAGCTGCAAAATCCAAGGTTGCACCCATCAAAGTTTTATCTCTTCCTCAACTCGAACTATGTGGTGCACTTCTGCTTTATCGCATAATTAATAAAATAAAGCTTTCTTTGAAGGAGTCTACTATAAAGATCTTTGCATGGACAGACTCCTCTATAGTGTTGAATTATATATAGACAATTTTAAATTGAAAATATACAAAAGTAATTTGAATTTTAGCCCTCTTTTTACCGAAGAACTTAATTTTGCAGAATCAAATTAATAAAAAGTGCACAAATGTCCTTGTTTTCAAAAGAAATCAAATGTTTAAGTGCGGGAAAAATCTTCCTGCAAGAAATCGTCTTCGTTCGTTAAGCCCTTTTATTGACTCTAGTGGTTTGTTGCGGGTGGGTGGTCGTTTAGAGAACTCAGAACTTTCATATATCGAAAAACATCATATTTTATTGTGTAGCTCACATCATATATCGACAATTATCGTAGACTTTATTCATAAAAATCATTTACCTGGTGTATCCTTATTATTTGCATTTACTAAACAAAATTACTATATATTAGAATGAAGAAATCTTAGATCAGTCAAGTTACATTTAAAACGAGTCATAGGTGACTTAAAACTCACCTATGAAGAAATGTACATTCTATTGGTGAAAATAGAGTCGTTACTTAATTCTCGGCCTATGTGGAAAACAAAAGATTCGGATAATTTAGCTCTTAGTCCTTCGCATTTTTTGATAGGAGAACATTATACAAGTGTTCCCCAACCACATATTCCAAATTCGAATTTTTCTATGACAAGTAATTGGTCTCTTTTACAGGCAATACTAGAAGGTTTCTGGAAACGCTGGCATGAAGAATATCTCACATTTCTGCAGCAACGACCCAAATGGAAAATACCTGAACCTAATCTTTGCGTTGATGACGTTATTTTATTGAAAGAATCGAATACACCTCCTTCGAAATGGATTCTAGACGGAATAATTGAAGTCCATCCTGGAGATGACCAAAAGGTTAGAGTTGTGACCCTGAAGACTAAGTTTGGAGAATTCCTAAGGCCAGCAGTCAAAGTATGCCCATTGCCATCGTCTGAAAGAACCTGAAAGAACCTCTTAATTCTCTCTTAAAAATAAAATCAATCTTGGGCATAGCTGTTAAAATTGAACCACTCCGAAAATCTAAAGTTGTTCCGCAGTGCAAACGTTGTCAAGCTTATGGTCATACCCAAAAATACTGCAACCGCGAGTTTGCTTGTGTAAAGTGCGAAGGAAAACATGCAACTAAAAATTGTCCGATGAGCAAAGATCAGAAAGCAAAATGTGTGAACTGCCATGGTAATCACCCGGCAAGCTATAGAGGCTGCCCAGTTGCCAAAAAATTCCAAGAGTTCAGAAGCAAAAATACATCTGCTAGAGACAAACCCAGAAACACAGTAAATACCGATTTAACTGCTGAAAACAATACTAAGAATGAACCGCCTAAAAAAGCTGTTCAAAGTAAAAGCGATGAAAATCAATCCTATTCTCAGATTCTAAAAAATGTGCGGAAGAATGAAGAGACTTCCATAAAAGAAATGCTACACCTCATTCTCCAAAGAATTGATAAACAGGATTTGAATATCAAACAGTTAAGTGAAAAAGTCGCTCTTAAAAAACAATGATGGACAGAACACTTAAAATCGCTACATGGAATGCAAACGGTCTTTTACAACACTTATCCGAATTAAAAATCTTTTTAGATCTAGAACATATAGATATTTGCCTGGTGTCCGAAACTCACTTCTCCTATGGGCAAAATCTAGATAATGTAATAGAAAACTATTCATGTTACCACGCTCCACATCCAGCTGACAAGGCAAGAGGTGGATCGGCAATTCTTATAAAAGAAAGCTTAAAACATTATGAAGAAACCAAGCTTACTAATGAAAATATGCAAGTAACAATTATTAGTATTGGTATGAAAAAGAAAGAGTTTAAGATAGCAGCTATATACTGCCCACCAAGGCGCTCCCCGATAGAAGATGACTATACAGATCTATTAAATCTTCTTGGGCATAACTTTCTTGTTGGTGGAGACTTCAATGCGAAACACACCCATTGGGGTTCAAGACTTATATCAACAAAAGGCAAAAGACTTTTCCAAGCAGGCCGTAAATACAATTGCGAATTCTATTCCTCCAGGTCGCCTACTTACTGGCCTTCCGATACTAACAAAATACCAGACCTTATTGACTTTTTCGTAGCTAAAGGAATCAAACGAAATCACATTAGTGTCGAAGGTAATTATGACTTGTCATCAGATCATACTCCAGTGATTCTATCACTAAGTGAATCGGAAGTAATAGAAAAAAGTAATCCAAAGCTTGTAAATAAGAAAACAAACTGGAGTGATTTTAGAGAAAGGCTTTTAAGTTTTATAAATTTAAGATCTCCAATGGATACAATCGAGCAAATTGACCATGAAGTGGAACAATTTATTGCTGATGTGCAACAGGCCGCTGAAGAAAGTACTCCAACATTTTCTAATAGAAGACAAAATGAAATAAAATATCCTTTAGAGATAAGAGAGTTGATAATAGAGAAAAGAAGAGCTCGAAGAAAATGGCAAAATACTAGATTTCCAGAAGATAAAACAACGTTTAACCGTATAAGCAACAATCTAAAAAAACAAATTTATAAATTCAAAAATGATTCACTCAGTACATTCCTAAAGAATTTAACGACTGATGCTTCAACCGATTTTTCGCTATGGAAAGCAGCCAAGCGCCTGAAAAGACCGCAGTTACTAAACTCGCCCTTGAAATCTCAAGATGGGAAATGGATCGGTAACCCAAAAGAAAAAGCTAACCTTTTCGCGGAGCATCTTGCGAATGTTTTTAAGCCATATCCAACAAACGCGGCTGAAAATAGCTTACAGTTTGTTGATAAGATAGATGAAAGTGAAATACCAATTGTAAGCTTAAAAGAAATAAAAAGTATGTGTTTACATCAACTATCAAATAAAAAATCACCAGGTTACGATCTAATTACTGCCCAGGTTATGAAAGAAATGCCTTTGAAAGCCTTCATAAAACTCCAATATATAATAAATGCATGCCTCAAGCAACGGTATGTCCCACACCATTGGAAAATTGCTGAAGTTATTGTCATACCCAAGCAAGGTAAGCCACCTACAGAAGTGACGTCTTACAGACCAATATCGCTTATACCAATTATGGCAAAAGTTTTTGAAAAACTGCTTCTGAAGAGACTTAGCAAAATTATAGAAGAAAGAAGGTTAATCCCAAATCATCAGTTTGGCTTTAGAAATAAACATTCCACGATAGACCAAGTTCATAGAATAACGGATGTAATAGAAAAAGCATTAGAAGAAAAACAAGTATGTTCAGCTATTTTCTTAGATGTTGCTCAAGCCTTTGACAAGGTTTGGCATGAGGGACTTGAGTACAAACTGCAAAGGGATCTTCCCAGACAGTACTATGAAATATTAAAATCGTACATCTCAGACCGATTGTTTAGAGTAAGGTACGATCAAGAATATTCGAAATTGAAGAAAATAGAAGCCGGTGTACCACAAGGAAGTGTCCTAGGTCCTACCCTGTATTTACTATACACAAGGGATATCCCAGTTGGTAATCACACCATAATGGCTACTTTTGCAGATGATACCGCAATTTTGGTACCCGACAAATGTGTCTCTAAGGCAGCAGTAAAACTACAAAATGCCGTCGACACAGTCAGAGATTGGACCGAAAAATGGCGTATCAAACTAAATGAAACAAAATCTTCACATATAAACTTTACAAATAAAAAGATAAACAATATTCCAATATTCATTAATAATCAAGTTGTACCTTACGCCAATACGGCCTTGGAATGACTTTGGATGCAAAGCTAAAGTGGAAAGAGCACATCAAAAAGAAAAGAGAAGAACTAAAATTGAAATATAGGAAAATGTACTGGTTACTTGGTAACAACTCTGATTTATCAACCCAAAACAAAATAATGCTGTATAATCAAGTACTAAAGCCTGTTTGGACCTATGGTATCCAATTATGGGGCTGTACAAAGAAAACAAATACCGAAATCATCCAAAAATTCCAAAACAAAGTCCTTCGTGGAATAGTTAATGCACCTTGGTACATAAGAAATAGCGACCTACATCGTGACTTACAAATAGAAACGGTTACAGAAGTTGTTAAAAAATACGCTGTATCGCATAATCAGAGACTGCAAAGTCATACCAATTCCGAAATGGTGTCCGTCTTGAATACCAGAAACCATGTTCGGAGATTAAGAAGAACCAAGCCTCATGAGCTTGTGGTCTAAAAAAACATGGGAAAGTATTAAAAGTTTAAACTTCCCCCAAAGTGATTTTACAAAGTTAAGAAAGAAAAATCTGATGTCGATCTCTCAAGATTGGTCCTGATAAAGAGGTGGTTTTAGTGGTTAAGAGTCCCACACTACTTGGTGTCGAATACTGCCAAGTGTCTTTTGAAGATTTCCTCCTGTCAAAAAAAAAAAAAAAAAAAAAAAAAAAAAAAAAAAAAAAAAAAAAAAAAAAAAATGTCCCTGCACTAGCGCTCCAAGCGGCTCGTGCCAGAAAGATTTTTTCGCGTCTCATGATAGTACTATAGCAGTTAATCAGGATTCTTGTTGAACAAAATTTAATTCTGTTTTAGGAAAAAAAAGAAAACTAAATTAAGTTTCAATTGATGCAGGTTTTGTCTAATGTCTTATTTAATAGATTTAGTATACATTTTATGTCAACTAACACTGGACCCTTTCCAAAAATGTTATTTAATTAGTGGATTTGGATCGCTGATGATGACTAAGTAAAATAAATTTGAAATTTCCTGAACGACGCTCATTTTCTGCCATTTTTATTAATGTTGTTTTATTATTTTATTATATATTGTTTGCGTGTTTCGCTGGCATTTATTAGCAAACAAATAAAAGAAATAGCTTAAAATAAATATTAAATTGATAAATATTCGCAATCGCTTTTTTTTCAACAAAAATAAAAATAATGCAAGGTTGTTTATTTGGTGAGATCATTTTAAGTCACAGTACACATATCTAAAGTAATATCATTAGAGGTTTTATTTTTGCAATCTTCTGCGAATCTGTCAAAATCAAAGTAAAATGGCGGCCACCAGACACCCTTAGTTTGTTTATTTGTTCTGAAAAATAGACCTCGTAGCTATATTTTAAAGTATTTGTGGTAGTTAATTTATAAAAAAGCTTTTTTTAATAAACAAGAACATAAGAAAAATATAAAATAAACGTGAGGTGTGTAGTTTTGTTCATAAATTTTTTTGATGTAGGTCTCTGAGAACCACCTTATTTAATACAAAGATCAGATCAGATTTTGACAACCTGCACAATATATTATATTGGTTATGTGTACTGTGATTGTAAGTAATAAAATTTCATAAAATTACTAGCCCGCTAACTCAAGGAATATAATCTTAAGAAATAATGTCTGACATAATGACCGATATAATTATTTCTAATGGAGGCGCCTTATGTTACCCCACAAAATTGGAAGAAAAAGAGGAACACAGTCATATGTTCATCACATGTTCATTCAGAGTGAAAAGTATCCAGCAAATTTAAGGGCGTTTTTTGTTCTCAAAAGTCTGTGGATAAAAATATTTTAAAGTAATAAATGGGGATAGCCTAACAAATAATCTGGAGGATAGAAGGAAAAACGCAGCACCAAGGAGCAATTTCTTCAGCGTTGGAGGGAACAACGTAGCAATTGTAAATAACTGTGCCCAGTGGTTTTAGTATAAAAACACACAGCAACAGTCAACGCAGCAATAACTGTTCTACTAAAGCGCCTAATAACTGTTCCCAATGGTGACAGACAGGAATTATTATATATTATTTTATTATATTATAATTGTTACTAACTAAAACTTAAAATATTACGTTAATCAAAATAACTCAATGTGAAGCAAAGTTTAAATCATAATTGTGAAATCTAATCTAATCAAATTCTCTTTTAATCAAAAGAACTCAAAGTTAAGCAAAAGTTAAAATCATGTATTATGTAATATCTATCCTCTAGTAAAAACACTCTGTGTGCTCGTTTTAAAGAAATTTAATTAACATACTAATCACACTTGCATAAGTCAGTCGTTCACAATTTCAATACTTGTCAAATGAACGAGAACGATACGATGCGGAAAACGAAACTGAAATTCAATCGATCATTGAATGCAATACTGATTACACAATACACAGAGAACAAGACCAGAGATAGAGAATGATTGAAATAAATGAACGAAACTAAAGTGAAAATCAACTGAACTTTAAATATTTGTTTACACGGAGAGTCATTGTATATAAACTGCTATAGTACTATCATGACGACCGGTGAACGGTGGCGTTCCAAGCGGCATGTGTATTTTCTAACTCGGTAAGTTTTGAGAGATGAATAAAGAGCATGTTTCTTAGTGTTATGCCTTGTGCTTAGTTTCCTGCGCATGTGCAGGAAAAAAAAGAAGGCAAACATGAAATAATTGGAAAAAGGGTTGGCTTAGCTGCGGCAAATAATTTTTTTGTTGGGGCTTATACACTATCCAACATTTTCATTGTTTACATTTTTTTTATATGGGCGGGAACTGGTTCTTACATACGTACGTCATTGACTAGACTTTTGATTCGAATTCTGTAGGAATTTCAAGTTTTGTACGAGCATTTGTACGAGCATTTGTCATATTTGTACATATACATACATACATCATTGACTTTTGATTCGATTTATTTAGGATTTTTAATTTTTGTTTATTATTAAGGTCTTCAAAAAATATAATTACATATATTCTTGAAGTTTAAACCCAAACTTACTTTTTACTGTATTTATACACAAGTCCTTGCAGAAATGGATTTTTGTTTTGAATTTTGCTTTCCATTCAGATTGGTACTTACATTAAATATCATATGTATGTGTAGTTACCTGTCGAATGAACAATGCGTAGAAATTCATTAAATTTTTTTTGTAAAGTGATTGTAGATAATTATAGTAACAAAGATATTTTGTTTGTTTGAGGTTTATATAATAGATACTTGTTGTCCTATCCAGCTTAGCTCGTGGGAAAGAAATGTATAATTTTACCAAAATATTTCTTTCAAATAATCTTCTATAAAAACGTTTTACCAAGTTTAGGTAAACAAATCAAAAGTATTTAAAAAAATGCAGGATGACATCTGCCGGGCCCGCTAGTAATATATATTTTTAACAAAATCACTCCTACACAACTAGACATACAAATTAACGCAAATAACCGTATCCACCTTTTCTTCTATTTCCACATTGTATAGGTATGAACTGTCTACTTAATATACAAATCTACAATCAATTTACAAACTATTTTTTCAAATGAATTTCTACCCATAGTTTCCACTTAATTTGTATTCCTTTCTGAATGAAAAGCAAAATTCATACATGTCATCAAGGACGTTTGTATACATATCGATATCCAGCAAGAAGTTTGTGTCTAAATTTTAAGAATGTATGTTTATATTTTTTCAAAACGCCAACTTTCATAATAGCACCTAAACAAAAATTGAAAATCCTAAAGAATTCGAATCAAAAGTCTGGTCAATAATGTATGTATTTCTGTACCTATATGTACCAATATGACAAATGTGTGTGCACATAAGTAAGTACCAGTGCTCGTAAAAAACTTGAAAATCCTAAAGAATTCGAATCAAAAGTCTGGTCAATGACGTACGTACATATGTATAAAAATACGTATTTAAGAACCAGTTCTCGTTCATAAAATAAATGTAAACAATGAAAATGCTGGATCGTGTATAAATCCCAACAAAAAAATATTCGCCTCAGCTAAGCGAAACAAGATTCTTAATTATTTCATATTCGCCGTCTTTTTTTTCCTGTCTCACATTGCAAATGCGCAGTATGCCAAGCACAAAGCATAACACTAAAAACCAAGCTCTTATTCTCTTTCTCACAAATAAAATATCCCTACACTAGCACTCCAAGCGGCATGTGTGTTTATAATTTGTTCACGTCTCATGATAGTACTATAGGCAGTCTATATACAATGCAGAGAGAGAAACATACACAGATCAATAAATATATGGAAACACAATCTCATTCACAACATTTCTTTGACCGGTATGGGTAGAAATTGAAACAAGTGAAAGAGATTAGATATATGATTGATTCGTAAAATGATTGATTGTAAAGACCGAATCTTTGAAATTACCGAATCATGAACGATTGGATCTTTGAAAATGAATGAATGACACAGCTCTAACAGCCGCCAACAAAAAACACACGTGTTTAAACTGACATTTGGATTGTAATTTTAGTATAAAAGCAATTGTAACCCAAGGGCTCAATAAAATTCAATTGAATTCAATTCTTACTTTGAGAATTAAAATGAAATTTTCATATAGATTTTCTTGAAGTAATTTTTAAAATACAACGTTTACAAATTTAAAAAAAATTCAATTTTCGATGCCAGTATTATGAAGAAAACTTTTAACTATAAAATAAGGAGCGAAAGAAAACTATGTTCCAGCGAAGCAAGTGTGTATTTGTTATGCTCATTGATCGTACCCCTTATTATTTATAATTCTTTTAAATTATATTCAGGAAACGAAATTGAGAAAAAGGAGCTCCTGTGCCAATATCAGAATTATACACAAGCGAATTCAAACAAAGTCAGCAAGCGAAGTACTTATATCACGCGTATACCTTTCGACACCGCAGCTGAATACTCCACTGACTTTTTGATTTGAGCTGATCTTACACCACTGTCTTAAGCTGTGGTGGGATCTTTGACACAAAGAAGTAAAATTTTCTTCGAAAAATAACACCGTGTTAAGTCCTAATGAATTCATGGTAAGGTATTTCGAAAATAATAGGACGTGTTTTTTATTTCGAGTTAAAAAAAGTGTTTGTTTAAGATTTTGGTATGCAGTTATTTAGATTCTGTTAATATGCAGTTGAAAATATAATTTAAAATAAAATTTGTTGATAAGTGTGCTTTTAAACTTTGACTGGCCAGTCATAAGTTTTTTCGAACTTCTCTTTGTTATTTTCTTTCCGTTAGTCTAACGCTTCTATACTGTTGACTTTTCCGTTTGACTCTAATTTGACATTCCTCTTGCTCTTTTTTCTGCTTTTTATTTTTGACATGAAGCAATTAATAATAATAAAATAAGTCTTTTAAGCTCGAAGTGTTCAGTTATGTCGTATTCTTTGTTCAACAAATATTTTTTCCCAGCGAAAACGACTCTAATAGCACTGGAAAAATAATGAAGCAACACAATGATAAAAAGAAGAAACGAAAAGCAAAACGTCAAAAAAAAGTCAATGAACAAGTTACCCTCAACACACAGGGTAAAATGTGTTTTCTTTTCAACTTTACAATTTGCTCTCTCTTTTGCAATCATGTTTTTTATGACTGGCCAGTCATCGTTGAAGAGCACCTTAAGCTATTGAAAATTCAAAAAAATTATAATAAATACAAAAAAAAAATTATTCAAAATGTCGGTAGGTATGCAGATTAACCTAGATCTTTCAAATATAAAATTTCATAGAAATCTAATTTGCCGTTTCCAAGAAAGTCGAACATTTAAAAAAAACGATAATGTTTTTGAAGAAAAACTTTGTTAACACCACACTAGAAGCACCACTCTACGTCACTGCCCTTTTTATAAATCTCTGTTCCGGTCTAGACGGTCAAATCATTCCTCTTAGCATCTACTACCAGAATGTTCTTTGTTCTAAGACCAATGCTGTTTTTCAACAAACACATGCCCTATCTTTTACAATCTATGCAAAAACTGAAATGAATCTAGTTCCTGGCATAAATAATAGAGAACTGTTCCCTTCTTCTTTGATGAATGAACTTAATCGTCCTACTGAAGAATCTCCTTGTTGGGGCGTTCTTCTAGCTGTCCAAAATACACTGGACTCTTCACTAATCGTGACCTCTTCTTCATCGAACCTAGACTATGTGTCAGTAAAGATACCATTACCTTCACTTTATGCAATATGTTGCTATATTTTGCCATCACAACCCTTAGAATCTTATAAACTAGCTATTGATGCCGTTGACCATATAATTACTTTGTGTGACCCCAATGATGATATCCTTTTCTTGGGCGACTATAACCTTCCTCATATAAAATTAACTTTAACAGAAGATCAATCTTATTATATTATAATCCCATGTCTACCAAAGAATGTTTATTTATAGATTGACTCTCAGACTCTAGCCTTTGCCACCACCACCTTCCCCACCCTGGTACAACCGCAAGCTTCGTTCTTTGTAACAAAAGAAACAAGCTTTTGGGCAATTTTCCTTTGCACTCGGTATCCCGCCGAGTGTTCCAACTATTTCGGATCTTATCTTTATTTATCTGAGTTATACAGCTATCTTTACCAACGTTATTTAATAGAAACCCAATACAGCCTTATAAATGATCCCAAGTCCTTTTTCCAGTTCGTCAATTAAAAAAAAAGACTGATGGTTATCCTACCTCTCTCTCCTTCAATACTGATATTTCGAATAATCCACAAGATATCGCCAATTTTTTCGCCCCGTTTTTCAAACAATCTTTCACCGACGATTCCTCTCAGCCTGACTCAGATTATTTTGATTATTTGTCGAATTTCTGCATAGGTCCTTCTCCTCTTACAGTCGAGCCTTATCTTATAGAAAATAAATTAAAACAACTTAATGACGATTTTTTCCCCGGTCCCAATGGTCTCCCCGCAATTTTCCTTAAAAAATGCTTATTAATCCTCTCTTCCCCACACTCCAAAATCTTCGGCTAACTGCTATCTCAGGGAGAATTCCCTCAGATATGAAAATCCTCCTTCATAACTCCAATACATAAAAAGGGGCCTAAGAGTGATGGTAAAAACTATCGTCCCATTGCGAAACTTTCCCACATACCTTAAATATTCGAAAGCATTCTGTACGAAATTATAAGTTTTCGTTGTAAACCTCTCATTTCTCCTAGACAACATTGTTTTCTCAAATGCAGGTCTACTACCACTAACCTTGTTGAAATTCTATCCCATACCCTTTTAGCACTAGAGAACGAAAAGGAACTAGATGTTATCAGACGCAGACTAAGAGGCAGTGGGACCCGGAGCGGTGAAGCAAGCTTACACCCCTGAAAATATTTAATAAAAAACACGAACAAAGATCTCTTTTAAATATGCTTACTTTTAAGAGATTTTAATTTTAACTTTTTTCTTATATCTATTTAAATGCTAGACAAAAATCTTAAAACTAGCTAAAAATATCATCTTAAGTAACTTACTGGCCCTATGCGGGCGCTCAAAATTAATCTCTAACTTAATTTTAATTGCCTTTCGGCCTAAAAATAACTTAAATTTATCTTATCTTTATCGGGTTTTATTTTTCCCCAGAAAATTAAAAAAAAACTAGGTAACTTTTAAATATGCTTTCGAGCTTTTATTGCACTGAATGTTTCGATTATATCATCAAAATCTATATTTTTGTGTGTGTGCTCCTTTTCGATTGAACGTAAACCCAGACTAGTCTACCTATTTTGGCTCATTGTTGATCTTCGATAATTCTTAATCAACTTTAATTTTGAAAAGCTTCGTTCACACGATGCCACTGAGACGCAAATTGTTAAATAAATTTTCATCGCCAATGATAGACTCTGTAATGCGTCTAAAAAGTCCCACTCAACAATGAAGCTGAAAAATTCGAAGGCTGTCCAAACTTCTGCATCTTTTAAATTTATTTTTGCAGCTCCCATGCGACGCCGTATTCGCCAGATTTCCAATATGATACTGTTATCTGTTAGTTCTGTAAATATTGAGGTAAGCATTGGAACAACAGCACGCAGTTCTTCTTCCGTTCCATACAACAATATTTTCGGTTGAAGAGCAGAGAAAACTGACGCAATGTCTTCCATGGCATTAGACCGATGATTGAGTTCAGTGTAAAATGTATCCTGACATTCTAGCATGGATCTTTGTGTTTCAACTTCCAACGTCAAACCAGCATCTTGACCCTTTTCGCCAGGCATAATTTTTTTTCTTCCCCGCCTTTCAATTGAAATTTCCAGCTCGGTGCATTGTTCTTTTGCGTAAATTATGACCTTGTTCACGGTTTCATCACGATTTTCATGAAGAAAACTCGCGAGTGCCTTAAGTTTTATAACACTTTTTTCTAGAGTGAGCCCGGATTTTAGCAAATATTTGTGTGCTGCATCAACTTTTTCCAAAATATCGCACCAGAAGGAAAGATAACACAAAAACGTAAAGTCGCATACAGCAGATGGTTGCCGCAACTCTGGTATCCAAATTTTTCTTTTGAGGATCACAAAGGAGTTCAAGAGTTGAAACTGTCTTCACGAAATTTTCCTTCAATGGCTTAACAGCCTCGCGATGAACACTCCATCTAGTGTCTACAAGTCTATTGACTGACGATGTGTAGACACTGAGAAAAATGTGTAAACTCTTTCCACTGTCCCAAAAAACGTTGTACTTGAAGGAGTGCTTCCTAAAGAGTGTACCCCACAAAGGTTTAAAGAATGGTTTGCACATGGCGTAACAAAACCTTTGGATTAATTTGTCGAATTAATTTTTGAACACCTCCATAAATACCGGCCATAGTCGCAGCATTATCATACCTCTGAGTCCTGCAAAGGTTAATGTCAAGACCATCACCATTTGGGAGGGTACTATAAAACCAGGCCATATTAAGATGCCTACTCGTTTTATCGCCTAACCTTTGAACTTCGGCTGTATTAAAAGTATAATTTTTGTTCTGAAAATGAGCACTTCCCTTTTTCACTAAATCAACCCTCAAATGATCAGACAGTGGAATTGGCCAATTAGCAATATCAGAATAAATAGAGCACTCTTTGCTTGTCGTTTGCTTTTCCAACTGACCAAAATCTTCTTTTTCCCGAACGCTGATATCATGCTCCTTATCTCTGTCAAAAATTTTTGCATTTCCAACAGTGTTAGGTAATTTAATTTCTTCTAATGATCTTGATGTAGTAGGTTTTTCTAATGAACTTGAGGGTTCAATTTCTGCACTAGACGTAGAAGCTACTGGTGTCACATACTTATAGATGTCTCCTGAACACGCTTTAGTTGCCAAATCTCTTGCCTTCTTGATTTTCCGCTGTTGAAACCCACTTATTTTGGTTCGCTTCATATTTTAATCTATTTATATACGTTTATAAAAATATAAAGCTAGTAAGAAAAGAATCACAACGCTTACCTTCAAACTTGAAATTTCACCAGCAAATGTTCTTTTTACTTAAAAAGTAATATAGGCAAGCCTTGTGTGGGAGTAAATTCGTTAACAATATGATTTTCTTTAAATAATAGATGGTTCTCTTGGCAGAACAATAATAATACAATACGAATACCTGCATGAATCGACTGCATGAAAACGAATGACGAATATCTTTTTTATCCCTGCATTGAGTTTCCTTACACTTTTCCACTCGCTCCGCGAAAATAAGCGCAATAAAAACACAATTGTATATAGCAGGAAGAATTATAGGGTTAGAGTTAGAGCTTAGAGGCAACGAAAACGAAATGAAAAAAGAAATACACATGTACAAAATACAGACAACAGAGTAAAGAAAGAAAAACAGAGCATAGAGTTGCGTGGTTTGCTGGGTTTTATACTGTTGCGTTCTGCTCAATGATTACAGATAGATACACATAAAGGTGTGTATCTATGCACGTGAGACGTGCGTCGGATAGAAGAATAGAATTATATGCGTTAAAAACCACGTACCGCTATGCGTTGTTTGAAAACGAAACGAAGAAAAATACTCATAACAGTAAACAAAAAAGAAGAGAACATAGGTCTGTGCACAGAAATAAAACAGCGACCGGTACCCCCCTTGCCTGAAACACCCACAAATTATTTTTTCGTGTTCGTGAATACATGTGAATACCAATACAACTCTGCCTGTACATTTTTTGGTAAGTTCGTGTCAGTTGCCATCCCTGGGAGTGCATTTTATTTTACCCTTGTGATGAACTATTCCAATATAAAATGCACAGTGACATACCTCCTTAAAATAAAATGCACCTTAAGAGATTTTCAGCTTGTAGGCAAAAAGAGAGAACAACCCGTCGGTTGCTGTTCTATTTCTGTGGGACTGTGTCTTATGTGCAAAATAGTTATTTTGCTTTTACTGATGGCACCCCCTATTAGTCTGCCACCCGGGGCGGACGATATGAAGTTTTTCAAGACTATTGCATCCACGCTTGACTCTTCTCTTATTCAACAAGATCTCGATAGTTGCTCATTCTATTGCCTCAAAAACTGCTTAGAGCTAAATATTTCCAAATTACAGTCAATCACTTTTTCACGTAACCGTATAAGATCTTTCCCACGTATCTCCATAATCAACCCATATCTAATGTGGATTCGATTCATGACCTTGGCATATTATGTGACTGAGAGCTATACTTCTTGGCACATATACAAAGTATCATCTCTAAGACCAACTCGACTCGATTCTCTTCATTTATCGACTCCTCACAGGTTCCGTCGACTGTGAAGCTCTTTTAATTCCATCTTTTTCAGCAAAAATTCCCGTAACCTTAGAAATTCTCGCCGATAGAACGGCCTACACACCGCACCTCCTATGGTTTCAACGAGCCTATTATTCGAATGTTGCAGAGGGTTAATTCGAAAGAAAAACTGTTTTGACTTTAACTTCAGCACCCCCTGCCTTAAACTCCTTCTCCGGAATCATTTCAACGCATTAGTTTTAAGTTAGCCGAAAGTTTCATAGTCTTAAGTTAGTATATGGAGCTTGTATTAAGCTAAATAAATGGGGATATTGCCCTCACCAAAATTAAAATTATATAATATAATATGTATAAACAACCCTTACATTCTCTTATCAAGAAATTTTTATATTTTGTATAATTTAAATACGTTGAGTAGAGGCTGAGTAAGTTAAAATACGTGGATAGGTTGATTAGAGCCTGTGTAAGGACATATTAGCATCTAAATTTCAGTTTGACACCAAACAATCGAAAAGTCATTTTGAAATTAATATTCCAAAACATTTAAAAAAAGTTTTTGTGGATCGAAACGAAATGCCTTTTAATTATTAATCTTTTTTTAAATGGCATAAATGATATAAATGCTTTAACTAGAGGAAGACCGAAGCAATACAAAAATCGTTTTAATCCTATAACGTTCAGAAATGAAGATTTTCGAACTAGATTTTCAAAAGAAAACATGAAAAAATTAGTTGCCATTGTACAATCGGATCTAAGCAGTGACCAAAGAGAAGGACACATTTCAGTAGATTTACAAGTAATGGCAGCCATTCGATATTGGGGACGCAATGAGGTATTTTTATTTAATTAATGTTGATCTTGACCCTTGTGCAATATTTTATGTTCTTCATTTCAAGATTCAGGACGATGGAGCGGACATTCACGGGCTAAGCCAACCAACTCTTTGTCATATTTGTAAACGCGTGGCAATAGCTTTTGCTCCAAAAAAGCAGGTTTGTAAAAATGCCAACAACCGTGTCTGAGCAACTACAAACTATTACAAAGTTTTTTGATATTCGGAGATTTCCGCAAGTAATTGGCGCGATTGATTGCACTCATATAAGAATTCCGAAAATAAGTGGCATATCCGGACAATATTACGTCAATAGGTGTATTATTCTTTGAATCCTCAAGTAGTGGAGAGGTAGCACCCATGACTTTCGCATATTTAAAGAAAGTTCCATCAAACAACGCTTTGAAAATGGTGAATTCAAAGGTCGTCTGCTTGGGGATGGTGGTTAGCTTGTACCAACATTTTGTTCACCCCTCTTTTAAATCCGCGTACGGACAGTAAAATCCAGTACAATATTGCTCATATATCGACTCGGAACACTGTGGAAAGATGTTTCGGAGTTTGGAAGCAGAGATTCCGAATTTTATTATCAGTTCTCTAGAGAATGCGAAAACAACAATAATTGCATTGGCAGTTTTGCACAACCTAGCTATCGACTTTCAAGACCAACTTCAAACCACAGGTACTTAGTAAATGATTCA
Source organism: Platycheirus rosarum (assembly GCA_963971375.1). NCBI lineage: Eukaryota > Metazoa > Arthropoda > Insecta > Diptera > Syrphidae > Platycheirus > Platycheirus rosarum. The sequence continues at coordinate 84,575,672 of OZ020510.1, read as the reverse complement.
AATTAAGTTTAAGAAAACTCAATACCTAATTTTAACTTTTCTAAAAGAGATGAATCATTACATGGCAATTTTATTCAGCAAGAAAAGCACGACGTGTATTCATTTAACAATTTTTTTTGCAACAAAATACATAAACTTATTTGAAAACTAATTTAATGTATTCTTTCATTTATCACTCGCTTACGGAGAGCGTTGTTACCCATAAGCGGCATCAAATCTTTGCAGGAACGATCCCTGGACAACACAATATTTACTCATTAATTAACATAGTGTAATGACTAAATTTACAAAAATCTATGGTTCCAGGCATAATCAAGGACTTAATACATCTCTAGTCGATACAGATGGTATGTGTGAAAAAATGAGAACGGCAAGAGGAAACCCTCTCGTTTTTTTAATCCTTAACTTATTAACTTATTGGAGTGTTTACAGAGCCATTACAGACTGGATTATATTTAAAAGCATTCGCCAATGGTATCAACCTTGTTTAAGAAACTTATTTAGAAGAAATCATTTTACTGGTACGTCGTTACTTACAGAATCCTTCACAGTCATTGCTTTTCATCTATCAAAAGATAAATGTATTCCAGCCATTGTTCCTATTCCTTCAGAAGCTGGTTCGAGGAATTAGAGCACAGAAGCTGCATGGCAGTGCGATAATTCAGTACTTGCATCAGAGTATTCTACATGGCGAACCGGAAGATCAATGATGCTATCAAGAAGTTTGCCATAAATAAGAATAAATCAGCAAGGCCCCTTACGTCGTTGTCATTGTTTTTTTTGTTCATATGTATTGTGATGTGGCAACAAAATTATTAGATATTCGGAGGATACATTTTGTTTGTAAATTAACGACAACTGTGAGATTCATTGTGTACAACTACCAACCTCTATTGTGTACAAAAACCATGCCCCTAAAAGTATGCTACATATTTGCAATATGTTTTGACTGAGCACTAAATCGAACTTGAAGTACTAATTCAAGACTCGAATTAGTATCGCAAGCTAAGAATGTGCCAGAACCAGACGGAAGCATCCAGAAGCTTGTAAATTTGTATAAATACAAGAGTACATGACATTGAGAGTGAAGTTTATTTTCGAAAGTAGAATTGTTAACAACTGGAAGCGTTAGTAAAAAGTGATTGAATTGAGATTAAATGAAAATTGTTGAATTATAAAAACGTATTTGAATTCTGAATAAGTGGAATAAGTTAAATTTGGTATTGTTTAAACTGAAAGACGTTGTGTTTCATAAAATAAAGAGATTTGTTGTATTCTTTTGGAATTTTGATTGAGTTTTATTTGTCGAACCCCAGGCCAAAACTTCACATTGGTGTCAGAAGTGGAATAAAACTCAGTAAAGTGTTAGAAAATTCCATAGTGACATTTTCTAAAACAGTGTCGGTGACTCATATAATTGTGAAGGTGGAATTTTCCAGAAACTATTGAACTAATTGTGCTATAAAACTGTGAAAAATAGTGTTTTAAAAAGATCATGATTATGATGCCATGGACAAGGCAATCGAGATTAGGTTTGATGACAACCACATGCAGAAAGTTTACCGGGTCCAGTTGTGCCGAAGGGTCTAGATAAGAGGTGAAATGCTACAATAATTACAAGCTGACATTTTTTTTGTCTTATCCTAATACCACCAGGGAAATCATAAACGAACTGGCAACCGATGCGTTCACTAATGCCATTGCACATTTAAGACTACAAATGGCTGTAAGAATGACAGGTAAGAAAACGCTCACTGAGGCTTTAGCATTTGCCCTGAAAATGGAAGCAGCAGACCAAGCTTCGCAAGGTAGCCATCGCGTCAGAGAAATGGCTATGCTAGAGTGCTCATGTCAACGCCTCGGCATTGAAAGACAAAACCCGAACACTGTTCGAGGTCAAACGAGATGCTGGAATTGCAACAGGCTGGGACATCTATAGCTAGAATGCCGATCCCAACCCAAACAGGTAAGCTGCCCACATAGTGCGAGAAAAAGGCCTACTGACAGGGATATCGCTTACCCCGCCGGGCGTGATTTGGCTATACATCAGTGGGGACAGCGCGTAAGAACCAACTTTGCAGAGCAGAAGTCGGTTGATGAAATGAACGCCGCCAGGACCATTATCCTGGCCACTATCGATACGGGTGCCACGGCCTCCATAATTAGAAGAGACTTTGTCCAGATGTCCTGGCTACACAGCACCAGCTGGAACAGTCTGAAGGCAGCTACGGAAGAAGTAGCAAAAGTATACCGAGAGGTACTTCTGAAGATAGAACTGGCAGGGCTGACCTTCTCACATTCATTCTTGGTAGCTGACATTTGCCACGACTGCATCCTAGGTGTGGATTTTATGAAGGCACATGAGGTAGTCCTAGACTTTCGAATGCAGGTGTTATTCAATCGTCGAGATTCCAATGGTGTACGGAAAGGAGAATGCTGTAAATCTTCGGACGACTATAAGCAGAGAATAAATCTTACGGCCATCTTCTGAAACAGCGCATCCTTGGTGTTTGAACGCTAAGAAGGAGGAAACTATTCCTGTTCAGAGACTTAGGGCCTGTAAAATTTGGACTACGGAAGAACTTCGTAATGCACAAAAAGAAGATCCTGACATCGAGCCGATTCTTGTATGAAAGGAATCTATGGAGAAGCCAAACGCAAGAGACATCTCCGACAGAAGTCCTACCTTAAAAGCATACTGGGTACAGTGGGACTCTCTCCATGTAAAAGATGGTGTTTTGCGAAGAAAATAGGACATGCCGAATAGAAGATCCTTTAAGAAGCGGCTTGATGTTCCACGGTCGAAAGTGCAGGAGATTCTAAGGGATAGGCACGATAAAGAATCTAACGGGCACTTGGGAATTAACAAGAAACGAAAAAGGTATGGGTACGCTTTTATTGGTTAACTTCAAGAAAAGATGTCGAGAGTTGGTGTCGAAAGTGCACCACGTGCAAAGCTAGCTAGCAAAGCTAGATTAAAAGGATCAACGACACACATAAAAGAACCCAAAGCAATATAAACATTGCGACAGACCGCCTGAGGACCAGAAACAGTGCGCGAGCAACAGCACCTGAATTCAATGAGGGATATCCGGTATGGCTTTACAACCCACATCGCAGAAAGGGAAAATCGGCCAAGCTTCAGCAGGACTTGAAAGGTCCCTACCAAGTAGTTACGCACATTAATGATGTCGTTTTTCGAATCCAACGAGGCCCAAGAGCAAAAATGAAAATTGTCCATGTAGATCGCCTGCATTGTAACCACGGAAAAATGATGATGTGCTTGTTCTGGACGAACAAAACTAAGAGGGGGACATTTTGTTTGTAAATTAACGACACCTGTGGGATTCATTGAGTAGAACTACCAACTTTTATTGTGTACAACAACCCTGCCCCTAAAAATATGCTACATATTTGTCATATGTTTCGACTGACTACTAAATCGAACTTGAAGTACTAATTCGATTAATTGTGAATAAGTGGAATAAGTTAAATTTGGTGTTATTTAAACTGAAAGACGTTGTTTTTTTTATGAAACAATAAAGAGATTTGTTGTATTATTTTGGAATTTTGATTAATTTTTATTTGTCGAACCCCAGGCCAAAACATCACAATATAAATCAGTTTGAAAAGAAAATGTTAATTTTAAATTAGCTACATTCTTTTTCAGCTATTTAACTACGTCTGATGTAAGTGTGTGGGTATTTCATCGTCTAAAAATTCGGCATCAAATTGATCCTCATTTTCATTTGGAATCTATTCAAAAATAAATATTACTAATGCAATGTAATCAAATTTGTTTTATTTCATTTTTAATACAAACCATTGGTTCGACAAAGTCGCAATCGAGTTCATTATGGTCGACCTCGAATTCATGAGGGATTAAGGATGGAAGTTTTTCATCTTCCGAATCGGGTGGTTTCGGCGGTGGTCCTCCTGTGGCATTCCGGTTTCTTGAAAATTCAGCAGTATTATTTTTCGCCTTTATTTTAGTGGCCCGTAACTGAGTTTGGAGCTGGGTCACGTCTCTGGTTATGGGGCTCAATTTGTTAAAGCTATAATAAAAAGGAAAGTTTATAAATTAGAAATTGTAAACATATTGTAGTCGCTTGGCCTTCGAGTTGTTTGTGTCAACCCTTTAATTCTTTACTATATTTATTTTGTCTTTTATGAGTTTTCTTAGAAGTATCTGTATAAATGAATAAATAGTTTGTAGAAGTTTACTTAGTTACAAATAACATCAGTTTATTTACCTATTGCGATGTATCCCAATTTACGGACCGTTTCCTTTTTTTGTCGCCTTCCATTTCTATTTGAGTTTTTGATGTTTTTATTTTGCTAGAATTATTTACATTTATTGACGTTTATCGTAATCAGAGTTTTAGATGGGACTTTTTTTTATTAGATTTTACGTTATGTTACATTACATGAGCTCCGAGTAACTAATATGGGTTTAAAATTCTTTATAAATAAGTATTTACTCAAGGTTCAGTAAAGGCTGAGTAAATGATTCGACGTTGCGTAACTAATAAACCACTCAACGGCAATTTAGTGAAATCTAATAAATAAGGTTGATACTCTTTTAAGATCAAGAATCTAGATGCGCCTGGGCGAAAGAAGTATAAGGCACGGTTGGTGATTCGAGGTTTTACACAGGAATATGGGGTCGACTATATTGAAACATTCAGTCCTGTGGCTGAATTGCTGCCTGCGAGGAGTTGTCTCTATTCAGTACGACGTCAAGATATTTTTAAATGGCAATCTGAATGAAGACATCTACATGCGTCCACCTCTTGGATTCGATGATGGTTCAGGTAAAGTGTGTAGACTTCGCAAAAGCATTTACGGCAAGCTTCCAGGTGTTGGAATGAAAGGATCACTCAGGTGCTGAAGGAGTTCAACTTAAGAGTTTCTGAAATGGATCCCTGCGTCTTCGTTGGCAACGATGCTGATTATCGTCTCTTATTGACAATTTATATGGCTGATAGCAGTAAAGAAAAAAGAAGAATGTATAAAGCTAATCGTATTCCTAAAAACACAATTTGAGATTACACTTCTGGATGCCGAATGGTTCTTGAGCATGCAATTATCACGAGGGTCAAGCGGAGAGATTCATGTCAGCCAAACAAGTTATGCCGAACGATTGTTACAAAGGTTTAATATGTATGAAGCAAACCAGTATCAACACCAGCTGAAAGCCTCGGAAGTGAAGACGACACATATCTAAAGGTGATAACATTCCCATATAGAGAAGCGGTGGGCTGTCTCATGTATTTAGCAGTGGCCACCAGGCCGGACATTGCGTTCGCAGTGGGAGTTGTATCCAGGTACTTAGATGTACCAACTCAAATGCATGTCAATGCAGTCAAAAGGATCCTGAAGTACATCAGCGGCACGGAAGGAATGAGTATAATTTTAAAAGGCCTAACGATTTGTCTTTAATATGTTTTAGCGATGCTGATTACGCTGGCGATATTGTCACAAGAAGGTCTACCTCTGGCTTCATTTTTATGTTTGGGGGCGGATCTGTTTCCTGCGCATCGCAGAGACAAAAGTGTGTGGCCTTGTCAACCACCGAATCCGAATACGTGGCTGCATCTCAAGCTGTGAAAGATATGGTGTGGCTTCAACGACTTGTGGCGGAACTGGCACCAGCTAAGAGGTCTTGCGCAGCTGAATTGAATATGGACAACCAGAGTGCAATCCAGTTAATTAAAAATCCGGAATTCCATAAACGCACAAAACATATTGATGTGTCTATCACTTTATACGTTAGAAATATGATAGAAAAGAGTTTTGTATAAATTATGTTCCTTCTGAACATCAAATTGCGGATATATTTACCAAAGCCTTAAGCAAAGATAAATTTGAAAAGTTTAGATATTTGATTGGAGTTGTGAACAATCCATTTTAATATTAATTAAGCTTCAATTATAATATATATATAATATATATATATATATACATAAAAATATATATAATAATTTATTCAAAAGTGGGTGTTGGCCCGCAGATCTATTTGATGGAAAATTTTCCTTTTCCCAAATAAAAATCTTATTTCCCAATAAGAAACAATTATGATTTTATTTTCTAAATAAGAAATTTAACATTAGTACAGAGGAGTTATGAAATTGGAATTAATTTACATAGGTAAAGATAATTTATCCTGCGACCAACTTTAACTTTCTTCTCTCCTCTTTTTTCTTTTTACTTTATATTTCTCTATTAAAAATACAATATATTTTTATAATTTCAGTCTACTTAATGAAATATGAATTTTAATATAACTTACAATTTAGCCTTTAGCAAACCTCGTGGGACACTTGTCGATTCTTCTCGTGTTCTTTTTAAAAATGGACTCCAATTAAATTTTCTCCACCTTTCTTTGACGTTTGAACTAATCATTAACTTCCCACGATGTTTCCAGGCTAAATTGTGATGATTATTATTTAAAGTTTAAAGATCGTTCCACATTATGACTCGATGACATCCCGGGGCCCGTCTGAAGCTCTAAGTGAAGACTCCAGATCCAAGACAGCGAGCCTTCCCACTGATCTTTTCGCCACTAAACCTCCGTTCGCTAAGCGTACGTCAGCAATTCGTACAATTTCATCCTGACCTGGATAAACTGCTGTCACTCTGCCAAGCTTCCAAGCCGATCGAACCTCACCACCGATCGGCTCAACCACTAATACGATGCTGCCGATTTCTACTGGTTTCGTATCCTTGTACCATTTGGAACGTCTAGTTAACTCCGGTAGGTACTCCGTGTACCAACGCCTTATCAATTCTTTCATTAAATGTTGTGCTCGACGACTGTACATTGATTATGTTCCGAAAATACTCCAGGAGCGGTCATATCTCGGTCGCTATCACCGAATAGAATCATATTCGGGGTAAGCGGTTTGGGATCCTCTGGATCGACGGGTATATGAGTCAGCGGTCTCCTGTTAATTTGTCCTTGAGCTTCCATTAACGCATTCACAAGAACGTCTTCTCGAGGTGTCACTCCTTTTAAAACAAAGTCAATACTGGATTTAATGGATTTGATTAGCCGTTCCCAAGCTCCACCCATCCAAGGGGAATAAGCCGGTATAAACTTCCAAACTATACCTTCATACTTTGCGCTGTACTCACCGAGAGCCTCCTCCATCTCCTGCGCGTCTTTTTCTAAACAGTTTTTTGTTCCGACAAAATTTAGACCATTGTCACTATAAATGAATCTGGTGTCAACACGGTTGATGAGAAATCGACGAAGCGCCATAATGCACTGATCCTTACTGAGATCATTGAGCAATTCAATTTGGACGGCGCGGAAGGTCAAGCAGGTAAATATCATTCCATATCGCTTAGCTGTGCCTCTACCATATTTGACATACAAGGGCCCAAAGCAATCCACTCCCACATGTGTGAAAGGTCTCAAGTTGAAGGCTAGTCGGCCTTCAGGTAGCTGACCCATAAGTGGCATCACCGGTTTCGCTCTGAGTCTCTTGCACATGAAGCACCTTGATCTTACACGTTCTACAGCAACACGAATACAAATTATCCTTTTCCCTGATGTCCGAAATTGTTCTAGCGGTACCCATATGATAATTTTCTTCGTGGTGATGTTCCACCAGAAGAGTTACCAACGGATGGCTTTTAGGCAGGATGGCAGGGTTACGCGCTGCATAAGAAATGTTCGCCCTTTGCACTCTTGAACTTAATCTCAAAGTCCCTTCTTCATCCATGACCGGAGACAAACTCAATATGGAACTCGTTGTATTTAAGACTCGTTCTTCCGGGAATGCTTCTTTTTGAATCTTTCGAAATAGCCAGTTTTCAGCACGAAGAATCTCAGACGGCATTGCGAAGGGTTCCTTCTCAGTAGACCTTTTGCTTAAAATGTCCTTAAATCGAAGCAGCAGGGCCAAAACTCTGATTCCAGAAAACCATTTCGCACGGAACCTTGCCTTCAGCTCATCATAAATTCCGAAAGATATTCTTCGCTGGTGTACATTTACTGAAATTTTAGGGGGTAAATCGAGATCACATACCTTAAGAGCAACAGCTTTTCCTGGTGTTATCGGCCAATCCACTTGAGGGCACCTTAAGAACTCGGGACCTGCAAGCCATCTACCACTTTCAAGGCCTTCTCCTACATCGTACCATCTGGTTCCATCGTCGGCAACATTGTCAGCAGTTCCAACAAACCTAGCACTGATGTGCATTAGTGGTCTCTAAAATTTCGCCAACACGAACTGCAACGAACGTAGGAAACTTAAAGGTCAAAGAACTGATCCATGCGAGCACCGTCTTAGAATCAGACAAAAAGATAACTTCATCAGCTTGAATTGAATGTGACCTCTTCACCGTTTCCGCCACTCGCACCCCAAGCACCGCCGCCTGCAGTTCCAATCGAGGGACTGACAATTTCTTAACTGGAGCCACCTTCGTCTTTGCCATCGCGATCGCCACTTCAACTGCCCCATTCTGCTCAAACCACCAATATGATACCGCAGCAAACGCCTTCTCTGATGCATCCACGAAAACCACCAAGGTAATCTTCGAACAGTCTGGTGAAAAAGAACTGTATGTCCGAGGGATCCTTAAATCTTCTATTTGCCTCAGACATTTAATAAAGTTTATCCATTGTGATTTCAGAACACCGGAAATTGGCTCGTTCCAACTGAAGCCCTCTCGCCAAATTTCTTGTAAAATAGCTTGGCCTCGAATGATGAAACAAGACACTAGACCAAGGGGATCAAAGATTCTCATAATGGTTCTTAAGATCTCTCTTTTTGAAATGTCGGCTTTCGCATGGGACATCTTATTTAGGAATTCATCATCGCTGAGCTTATACATTAAATGATCCGAAGATGGATGCCAAAACATTCCAAGTATCTTGGTCACGTAGCACTCACTTTCGTTCGGGTCGACGCTTACAAGCCCAGCCTTAATATTTGACTCCGGAATTTGATCCAAAAATGCTCGACTATTCGACTGAAAACCCACCAAATCGAAATTCATAGACTTACAGATTTTTATGGCGTCCCTGCTCACAGCAACAGCTTCATCTACCGTGTCGTGGCTATTGAAATAATCGTCGACGTATGTACGGTTCACCAATCCATCCACTGCTTCTGGGCATTCCTTTTGAAAAAGGTTAGCATGATAATTCTTCACGAATTGAGCGGCAGCGGGAGAACAACAAGGCCCAAACATCATCACTTGCATGATGTAGACCGTCGGCTTACGAGAAATATCACCATCTCTCCAGAGAATCCGCTGACACTGCTGGTCTGCGTCTTTAATTTTGATGCGGTGGAACATCTCTCGAACGTCTGCATTCACAGCAACTTGTCGCTCTCGAAATTTAAAAAGTCCAGCGTGGAGGGGTACTAGGTTGTCTGGACCCTTTAACAGGTGTGAGTTTAAAGAAACTCCATACACCTTTGCAGCAACGTCCGCAAAATCCCTTGGCTTTGGCGGCAATTTGTTTTTGTTGAAAACGATAAATTTTGGAGTATACCAAACTCTTTCCCCCTCTCGATTCAGCTCCTCTTCTGAGGCCTTCCTAGCATACCCTTTTTCTACAAGTTCTCGCATGTGTTGATTCTTCCACTCTACCAAGTCAGGTCTCTTGGCCAAAGATTTTTCCAAACTTATAAGACGTTTCTCAGCCATAGGGTAGCTGTTCGGGAGCTTGACATTATCTGCTTTCCAAAGTAGACCGATTTCGTACTGATTGTCAACATGGCTCAGTGTCCGCTGCATCACTTCTAAGGCCCGGCTGTCTGACAGGCTCACGAAATTTCCACTAGGGGGTTGCACCCCGAATTCCTCGGTTGAAAAATGTTTTTTAACCAGATCATGTAGCTCTTCATCCTGCTTGGTGCCATGAAAGTACGAAACTGAAACCCTGCTAGGTAGCTTGACGCATGCCACTTTGGCTTCCATATTAGACTTTCCAAAGATGGTCCACCCAAGAAGCGTCTTAATAGCGTAAGGCTCATCATCCTTACCGGACCGCTGGCATCGACTCACAAGAAGCTTGGCTTGATCTAGGCCCAGCAATATCTTTGGCTTAGCATACTGTAAATCCGTCAACGGCAAATCCTTAAGGTAGGGGAACGTCCGTTGTAAAGCAGCAATATCAATATTCTGATACGGCAACTCCAGGCCCTTCACCGTGTATATGTTCCTTAGCATATGCCGTTTGCGCTTATTCACGCCAGAAACACATACGCTCGTCCGCATCGAGTCCTCAATTCTGGATACACCCTTTGTCCATTGAAGTGTAAGCTGCTCCGGATCACCTTTCAATTCCAGGAAATCGAAAACGTCTCTCTCAACCATCGTGATAGAAGAGCCATCGTCCAAAAAGGCAAATGTGTCCAAAGATTTTTCATTATTCCCGTATAAGCGGACAGGGACAACTTTGAACAAAACTGGAACATTAGCACCCAAATGCGACGAGTGAATCTGCGGCGGTGGCAAGAAAGGTGGGGCAGATGAATTCAATGCTGATCTTGTACATGACGGATGAAGTAAGAAATGATGGCCTTTCAAACACCCACCAACTCCGCATAATTTCTTTGGTGAACAACTTCTCCATTTATGAGGCGCTGGGTTCAAACATCTAAAGCAGATCTTCTTGTCTTTAGCGAAAGCACACCTTTCATCCACCGCCAATGCCTTAAAATCTGCACATTCAATCAAAGTGTGTTGATCCTTTCCGCATTTTAAACAAGTTCCATCATCACCAGAAATAGGTTGATGCGTCAGCACCCTACGCGCCGAAGAAGAGCTGCCTGCTCTCTCACTAGTTGATGATCTCGATCCCTTTGATAATTCAGGGGGAAGCTCATATAGCTTCTCAGTGAGGAACTCTGCAAAATCTACAAGATTTGAGTGAAGCTTCCTAGATCGTCGCTTCTGCCAGTCGTGGTAGAGACCTGAAGACAACTTGCTTGAAAGATCTATCAAGATATAGTTGTTATCAAGTTCTCTACCAAAATCCATCGACTTTATATCTGCTACAAACCCATTCAGAACTACAGCCCACTGACGAACTTTAGGGTCGCTTCCTGATCCCAGAGCTGGTAACTTCAACAAATTTGAAGTAAGACTGTGAACCAAAACATCTGGTCTACCAAAAATAGCTCGCAACGAATTCATAATTGCCTCCGCATCCGACGAATACCTCAAGCGTTCACTCACAAGATGATAGGCTTCACCTGTCAGAGCCTTCCTAAGGCGCGCAACGTTCTCCTTGTTGTTATATCTACCTTCTAAAGTGGTTGACCTAAACACCGATTCAAAATAAGGCCATTCCTTCTTGTCATGTCCAGAGAATGTCGGCAAGTCCTGCACCTGGCTACGATTTAAGATTGTTAACAAATTCAACATATCCGACTGATGGCATGAACTATCGTTCGAATTGTCTTGGTGACTAGGTTTTTCCTTGTTCTGGAAACTATCCACGTGTGCAGGGGGCTTAAAAGACAGAGGAGTAGAATGAGCAGCAGAAGAACCCACCAAAATTTCACGATGTCTGGAATCAATTTGCCGGATTGCTTTCAGTCTATGAGACGAAAGCTTCATTTTCGACTCTACAGATTCTGTGGAACATACAACTTGTTGAACGGGAACCGCTGCTGTAACCAACTGCATCTTGAGCTTGTCCATCTCAACTTTTAGTCTGGAAATGTCCTTTTCTCGTTCTTCAACAGTCGACTGTGCCGTCTTAGCAGCCTCAATCAAAACATCGATGGAAGATAAAACTTCAGAATCAGGATTTTTGTCGACGCTTTTATTACCCAATACTCCCTCCCCATCCTTACATGTTTGAGCAGCCTCCTTGCAATCAATGGAATTGCAAAACCAGGGATAAAGATGAGTTGAATTTGGCACAAGGGTAGTGCCACCAGCGTTTGCAGGTTTCACACGAAACCATATCGTCGTCATCGGGTAAATGACATTCCGTTGCAGCACAACTATATTCCAAATCAGATGACGCCATCTTGCGATAGAGTTGAAAGACCAAGAACCTCTATAAAATAAAATGATGTTGGCCCACAGATCTATTTGATGGAGAATTTTCCTTTTCCCAAATAAAAATCTTATTTCCCAATAAGAAACAATTATGATTTTATTTTCTAAATAAGAAATTTAACATTAGTACAGAGGAGTTATGAAATTGGAATTAATTTACATAGGTAAAGATAATTTATCCTGCGACCAACTTTAACTTTCTTCTCTCCTCTTTTTTCTTTTTACTTTATATTTCTCTATTAAACATACAATATATTTTTATAATTTCAGTCTACTTAATGAAATATGAATTTTAATATAACTTACAATTTAGCCTTTAGCAAACCTCGTTGGACACTTGTCGATTCTTCTCGTGTTCTTTTTAAAAATGGACTCCAGTTAAATTTTCTCCACCTTTCTTTGACGTTTGAACTAATCATTAACTTCCCACGACGTTGCCAGGCTAAATTGTGATGATTATTATTTAAAGTTTAAAGATCGTTCCACATTATGACTCGATGACAGTGGGAGTGTTGAAAATATTAAACTACAATAATTTGAATAATTGAATTTGGCAATGCTCTCACTGGAAATATTGTTCACTAAGTTTTAAGATTTTGCTTTATATATCCTTCTTTAATAAAATCAGTTGCATTGTGTTCTTTCTCCAAGTCGGTCGTTTTTATTTAGAAGCTCTTCTCTTTTAACAATTATGCACATTTGGAGGATAGTTTGTTGTTTTCATGTCTTAACGACTGCAAGAATTTGTGAAGTTGGGTAAAACCACTACAGTTTGCTTTTATTACCGACAAAGGTACGGTTCCTGTGGAAAAAAATCTCAGTATTTTCTTTAGGCGGTTTTGAATTAAATAATAAAAATCATTTAATCTAAAGTCCACGAAGACGAAGTAACGGGTAGAAGCCAATAACATATAAATATCAATATCGATGTATGTGTGTGTATATTACTTTGGAGTCCGAAACGATGTAAAATATTTTGCTAATTTTTTCAGGCAATCTTCTAGATAAGTACAGCATATAATGAAATGAATTATCTTAGCGATTGAACCAACAAGTTTTTCAAATATTAAAAAATAAAAACTTATAAATGATTTTATGTAGGCACATAAATGTATTCGTTGTTTTAGACAAGAGATGATGAGCCTTTTAAGGCGATCCATTAATTTGTAAAAACCGAATTCAATTAAGGCAGCTTCTGAGACCTAGAAGCTTCTTCGTTTTATCAGTTCGGAAAACTTGTCAGCATCAAAAACAGACCAGCCTTCTTCATTGATGGGTAGAATTTGTGTTGCTTTCTCGAGTAGAAGCGTAGCTGCTTTAGCCAAAGAACTGGGAAGATAGTGTCGAAAGACAGTGTCTCGGAGATTTTCTGGATGTTTATGGTGCATATGAATACGAGCATTTTAATGACTTACTGTTTCTACGTGTTCCTCTCCTGAATCAGATGCGCCGTTGAAGATGGAGAAGCCGGTGTTCTTCCCGTCTTTTCTGCTCGTAGAGCTGACGAGCAGCTCGCGTCCTTCTTAACAGCGCCGCTTTATATGCCTCTTGTTTTGCTGCATGGGCCTGCCTGCATTCGTCATCGAACCAGAGGTTTCGTGGTGGTGGTCTGGTGAAACCTAGCACATCAGTTGCGGCATCTCTGATGGCTTGTTGGCAGTGTTGCCACTGGTCTTCGGCACTTGATGCTGTCGGTACTGGATTTCTTGAGAGGTTACGGGATATTCGATCGGCATAGGTTCTGGCCGTTTCTTGCGATTGCAGCTTTCCGACGTCATACTTCCTCACAGTATTACTCCGTTGTTGTGGTGTTCGCGTTATTTGCATTCTTACCTTTGCTGCAACAAAGTAGTGATCCGAGTCGATGTTAGCTGCTCGGAAGGTGCGAACATCCAAGATACTGGAGGCTTATCTTGCATCGATGGCAACGTGATCAATCTGATTGACAGTTCTTTGATCTGCGTGTCCCAAGCCCCTTTGTGTATATCGAGATGAGGAAATCGTGTGCTTATAATGGTGACGTTATGTGCCGCTGTGAAGTCAATTAGCCTAAGTCCGTTTTCAGACGTTGTGTCGTGTAGGCTATGTTTTCCGACAGTCCTACCAAAGATTTCCTCTTTACCTATTTTGGCATTAAAATCGCCTAGTACGATCTTAATGTCGTATTTAGGGCATTGCTCATAGGTTTTGTCGAGGAGCTCGTAGAAGTCATCCTTGGTGGTGTCATATTTGTCCTCTGTGGGGGCATGAGCGCATATTAGGCTACTGTTGGCGAATTTAGCCTTGATACGGATTGTCACAAGTCGCCCACTTACGTGTTGAAAGCCCAAGACTTCTTGCCTAAGTCTACCACTTATGACGAATCCACACCCAAACAAACGCTGTGGTCTTCTTGCACAATCACCGTAGTACACATCACAGTTTTTCATCCTCGTTTTGCCCGGCCCATCCCATCGCACTTCCTGGATGGCAGTATTTCCTGCTCTGTAGCAGTCTAGGGCCTCCGCTAGTTTTTTTGCCGGCACGTGATCTGTTAAGAGTTCTAACATTCCACGTGCAGATCCGAAGGTCGTTGTCCTTAATTCGTTTTTCCGGGTCGTCAACAGTTAATCCGTCCTTTTCCGAGGCTATTGGTCGCTTCGCAACTTTTTCTTTTTTCCGTGGCAGGGTTGTTAACCCCACGCACAACCTCCAACCTGGAACGCCAGGTCCTTTGTTGGATTCCTTGGACAAAAGGAACCGGAGAATCCGGAGTCAGTAACCCACTTCGGGGATATGAGCGCTGCCGTTGGCTCATTAAGGGTTCATCCGCCACCATCTTTATTTCAATGCCTTGACTTGCATTGAATTGTCCCAGTGACCTTATCTCCAAATACGTCGAAGTAGCTCATTAGGACAAGAGGAACCGGAGAATCCGGAGTCAGTAACCCACTTCGGGGATATGAGCGCTGCCGTTGGCTCATTAAGGGTTCATCCGCCACCATCTTTATTTCAATGCCTTGACTTGCATTGAATTGTCCCAGTGACCTTATCTCCAAATACGTCGAAGTAGCTCATTAGGGCGTCTGCTTCGTTGACTGTTGACGACACCGTTGGTCCAATTGGTTGGGATCATCCGCCGTACGTTTTCTTTCTGAGGGGCTCGTGCAAGACTTCTGCGAATCGATCAGAACCGTCATTAAAGCAGAGCATTATAGTGTTGCAATTTTTCTGTGTTCAACACTCGCGCTTATAAGTTAAGCAGGAATGCCCGGATGGACAGACCAGTACCCGATGGTTACCGCGGGGAGGTAAAATAAGCACAATTGATGCATACGAGATAGTTGCAGCAACTGTGCATCACCAGTTTGGTGCCTTTCAGTGCCTACCCTATTCATACAGCACCCAACAGCCCTTACTCAACCTTGAGTAAATCCTTATTTTTAAAGAATTTTTAACCCATATTATTTACTTAGAGCTCATGTAATGCAACGTAATGTAAAATCTAAAAAAAAACCTCCGATATAAAACTGTGGTTACGATAAACATCAATAATGTAAATAATTATAGCAAAATAAAAACATCAAATAGGAATGGAAGGCCACAAAAAAGGAAACGGTCCGTTAATGGGGATACGTCACAAAAGGTTTTTAGTTTTAATTTAATAAAATTAAAGAATTGTTGTGAATTTTATATTATTACCATACATTTTTCTTAAAGCTCATCCTTGTGATTAAGAAATTTAATTGGACAAAAGTTGGATCATAACTTCGAACCAGTATTTCATAACTTTTACTCTAAAAGTGATGTGGTTATTCATTCATTACAACGGAACCATTAAACGATTGCTACAACTTTACCTTTATTTTTAATTAAATAAATAGTTCATCATGAAACAACTTATAATTTTTTAATGACTTTTCGAGTGTTTAGTGACATTTAGATGCTAATATGTCCTTACACAGGCTCTAATCAACGTATCCACTCATTTTAACTTACTCAGCCTCTACTAAACGTATTTTTTTTTATAAATTAGGATTTATTGATTAGGAGCATAGAGTAACTATACTATAAAGAGGGAAATCTACTGCCTTCTTTTGACAAGGCCTACAAGCTGGTCAAATAAGTATTGGTGTAGAACTGTCAAAAAATTGACGCCGATTGAGAGTGTAGTAGTCAAATAATTGACCTTTTCTTTTCAGTTCCCTTTTCTTTTTCACCACGAAATTGGGCGTGTTGGTAGATACTAAATAATAAAAAGCGCCATACCGAAATTGACGTCATCAGTGACTCAAAATGACTAAATTAAATTACCATTTTTCGAAAGAATCCGAAGTGTTAGTGTATATTAAATCAATCAATGTATATTAATCATTGGACCAAACCTGCATCAATTAAAACTTACTTTTCGGTTTTTTTTTCTAAAACGGAAATAAATTTATTCAACAAGGGTCACTAATGACGTAAAATGACATGTTTTCTTGTACCATGAGGAGCCACTATCAAGTTACTCGAATGCAAGTTGTTATACTTTATTATTTTTTCCCTGCCTTTTACATACGCGTCAAGTTCCACACGGCGTCAAAACGTCACGTTGTGATAATTTACAAATTGTTTTTTTTTTTTTAAGTCTTTGGTAAACAGAACGCATTTTTAACGCGGCGTAGAGATTATTTTACGCTGCATTGAGATAACTTTGACGCGGTGTTCCAAAAAAAAATTGTTTTCAATATTTTGTGTAAAAAATTCTGCAGTGTCCCAAAGGCAGTAAAAATGTTTGGTCATTTGTAAAAAATATAAAAAACTCCTCGACATCTTCGGTTCCAACGCTCATCGACAATAACAAACCAATTGTTTACTCTTCAGAGAAGGCAACCTTGCCCGCCGCCCATTTCGCTGCCAGCTCCACGCTGCCTCAAAGCAACGTTGCCCCTCCTGTACTTGAGAATGTAATTGTTTCCATGGGACAAATTTTTTTCCGCACTCGTACAGTAGCAAGAGTTCTCAAAGATCTCGATATACACAAATCCGCTGGCCCGGATGGTATACCCCCGATTCTTCTGAAGAGGTGTTCTTCCACACTGGCAAAGCCACTGCGTAAGCTTTTCCATCGCTCCTACTCTTCTGGAATCTTTCCTAAAAGATGAAAAACAGCATTTGTCCAGCCTGTCCCTAAGAAAGATGACCCATCCTCCCCCTCCTCGTACCGACCCATAGCACTGACATCCCTACTTTCTAAGGTCATGGAAACACTGATTAACCGTCAGCTTAAGGAATATCTCGAAGATCGAAAGCTTCTCCATGACCGTCAGTACGGCTTCCGCAGCGACCGTTCCACTGGTGATCTGATGGCATATCTCACCGAACAGTGGAACAAATCTTTACATCGCTTTGGTGAAAGTAAGATTATTGCTCTTGATATCTCGAAGGCATTTGACAGAGTTTGGCATGAAGCTCTTTTATCGAAAATACGTGCTTTTGGGATCGATGATACACTTGTTCGTTGGATTAGAAGCTATCTTCTGGACCGTTCAATACAAGTCGTATTGGACGGATTCAAGTCTGATTTCCATAAAATAAATGCTGGTGTGCCCCAGCGCTCTGTCCTGTCTCCGACTCTTTTCCTCATTTTTATAAATGATCTTCTGTCATTTACTTCTAATCCACTTAACTGTTTTGCTGACGACTCTACCCTCAGCTTTTCATATTCGTTCGATAATTCACGTCCTTCGCCTTCGGACGTGCAATTGCAACGGTGCCGTATGTCAAGCTCATTAAACTCCGATTTATACAGCATTGTCAAATGGGGTAATAAGAATCGTGTGGAGTTTAATGCTTCGAAAACTCAATGCTGTCTTCTGTCGTTAAAGCTAAACATACCCCCAATGCCATTGTCCATGAATGGCGCTTACATCGAAGAAACCGAAAGGCTCTCAGTACTCGGTATGTGTGTCAACGACGACCTCCGTTGGAACGACCATATATTTGAGATCGCTAAGAATGCTGCTAAGTGCTTAGGTTTTCTGTATCGGTGTAAGAAGTATTTTTCCCCATCTGATGTGGCTACAATTTATTAAGCGTTTATACGCCCTAAACTCGAGTATAACTCCCACCTCTGGGCAGGTGCTTCGCAAACATCGCTTCACCTGCTTGATAGAATACAAAATCGAGCGTTAAGATTGATAGGTAATAGAACTGCCGCTGAAACAATTGCCCCACTCGAACACCGGCGCAATGTTTCATGTCTTTCCTTATATTATCGTTTCTTTTACAAAAAATGTTCACTCAAAGTAGCCAGTTGCATTCCTCCCCTTAAAAGTTACTCCCGTAATACTTGTCTCGCAAGGAATGCTCATCAGTTCACCCTTGAGCCTAATTTCGGACGTACCGTGAAATATAGGGATTCTTTTTTTAGCCGAACGACACGAATTTGAAATAGTTTACCCGGCGGGATTTTCCCTTGCCATTTTGATCTGCAAACATTCAAAATCAATGTTAATCGGCACCTCCTATCTTTCCCCTCCCTATCTTCCTAAAGCCCGCGCAGTGTGTTACATTAAAAGGGAAACACATAATCTCTTGTGCGCGCGTTAATTATAAAAAAAAAAAAAAAAAATTAATATTGTACTGTTTAAATGGAAAAAATAACCTAATTAGCATTTAGTGAGAAAATGAAAATCAAGATTCAAATATTAAACGCGCTGCGGATAGCTCTCTGACTGACGTTCTCTAACGCCGTGTTTAGAATGCTGTGTTAAAATAATCTCAACAAATTATTAATCCTACAAACTTAAAAAGAAAAACACTGCATTATAATGGTTTATATTAGAAAATCGTAAACACTATATTTTTCCGTACTAATAAGACAGTGTGTATATGATTCTTCTTCTTTTGGACAGGCACGTACGTTGATGTGTACACTGATTTGGATTACCCCGAATATATCCAATGCTTTCCTACAAACTGTACTGTTTTATTCTAAAGAAATTTGAAAAATTAAAAAAAAAAACAATTAAAACCATCCATTACCACTAAAAACCATAATTGGGAATTGTTTTCAATTTCAAAGGTTCTTATTTTTACTCCGTGCATACCATTTTCTTTCTCAAACGAGAAACTTCAAAGCTCAATCACAAAAAATCTTAAAATTTTCATTCTTCTATTCGTTAATTTATTCCCCTTACTTTTTTACACCCCTTACCCAATTGCAAAAAGAAAGAATGAAGAAACATCCGAAAAAAGGAATCATGTAAACAAGCTCTAAGACCGAAGAAAATCACCTTAACCTTTAAGGAATACATGTCGAACACATCCTTCTCGATATGAAGGAGTATGGTGGAGGTGATTTTCTAAAACGTCAACAACAAATTGTTTAGTGAATATGAATATTGTGTAGTGTAGTTATCCAAATTTGATCTTATTATAATTAATATGTTTAATTTAGTTAAAAGGACACAATAATTCACGGAGTTCCTTCACTTCGAACAATTTGTGAGAATTTCACAAAATACCACTATCGAAAGACGACGATGACGTGCATGATGAGAATTGTATCTTGTTCAAGTATTCTCATCAGCCACGTCGTCGTCGTTGATGGTATTTTGTGAAAATCTCACAAATTGTTTGAAATGAAGGAACTCCCTGAATTATTGTGTCCTTTTTACAAAATTAAACCCCACTTATCCGTTTTATTAATGATAATAAGATTAAATTTGGAAATTAAAAATGAATTCGACATTAGTTGGAAAAAAAGGAAAAAAAATTAAAAAAAAGGAATTGCATTCCCAACCTCAACAATTGTGTGTTATTTCTCGCCCACCAAAAATGATCCCGATTGCGTTACACGTTTGGCCTGTTCTGTGGCTCGCACTCCTCCCAAGGCTGCCACACAGGCTGCTTACAAAGGCCGATTGAAGGTAAATATTATTCTTGATACATATTTACTTTTACTTTGACTTTTTTTATCCCACAGGGTATGGCCTTGTATTTGGAACCCGACAATGTCAGTGTTGTCATATTCAGTAACGACAAGCTGATCAAACAAGAAGATATTGTCAAGAGTACCGGTGCTATTGTGAACGTTCCAGTCGGTGATGAGCTTTTGGGCCGTATCGTTGATGCTTTGGACAATGATTTCGATGGCAAGTGAGCGATCAATACTAAAGGTCGTTTCCGTGTCGGATTCAAGGCACCCGGTATCATTCCACTTGTATTTGTGCGCGAACCTATGCAGACTGGTATTAAGACCGTCTTGTTGATGTCCCATTGCGTTAGTAAATCTGCAAATTTGTTTTGTTTTTTGTGATACAAAAACAAAACAACTTTGTTTTCATGATCCTCAGATACTTCCTTCCAAACTACGAGAGCGACGTGAAACCTTTTCAGAAAGATGACCCAGCTAATCTGGTTGTTCATATAGAATGTATCGATTGTCGAACTAAAAAAAAATTATTTTAACTTTAATATTTTAAATTTTTTTTGTGTAAACAAAAGCAATTTACTTACAGTTGTTGTCAACAAGAACAAAATGAAATGTCAAAATGGAGAAAACTCACCACATCATTTTTTTACGCGGACAATGAATGATATACAAAAGAGAACAAGAAACACAATGAATGATATACCAAAGCAACAACGAAAATTGAGGGTTTTGAGGCGTGGAACGTACGAAAGTTTTTCCTCTATATAATATATTAACTCTATGATTAGGGGCATGTTAAAGGTTGCGTAACTTTACTCAATCGTTAATAGGAGTTTATATATAAGGCTGTATATATGTACAATCATTGTATATATATTCCCTGTAGTGTATATACAATGGTACAATGAAGTATACCAGAAATTTTACGCCAGCTTGGATTCGATTTGGAAATCATAGGGGTATTAATGCAACGATATAAATTCATACACTACACCGTAAAAAATCCTAACCTTCCGCTAGAATTTGCATGAATGCCAAAAAAAGTGAACGTACACTAGTAGAACGTATTATTTAGTATTTGGTTTTTATTAAAAGAATATAAAATTCGAAGAAAAAAAATATTTTCGCTTTATTATAGCTGAAAATATGAATATAAAATCTTAAGAAAATAGATAAAAACTAACCAGCATCTATAGATGCAATAAAAAAGGATTACAAAAGTATACGTACACAAGATTCATGGACGTAGACTTAAGGCTGAACTATAATGGTTGGAATGGCCCGTCCGTAAATGAGCGAAAACAAGTAATTCGAGTATTGTGCCATAAATGGCGGATTGCTCCGTTTGGTCAAGTTTCGATGAGTTTTACTTACGGACGTAAACTGCGCTAGCGAGCGCATCTAACGGACGAAAATTTGACAGCTGGCTTCTGGTGGTGTTTGTAATGAAGAAAATTTGATATATACTCGCGCGGCATTCCGTGAATTATGGGTAGACGTGCTCATTTGACAAAGGGATTGGAATATTTCGGTCGGTTTTGACACTAGCTTTCGCTTGCTTCCGACCATTATAGTTAGCCCTTAACTGCAATTCAATTTTCCATTCAATTTATTTTTAATTTCTTCTTCTTTACATAACAATTTTAATATATATTAAATTATATATTAAATATATTAATAATAATAAAAAAAAAGTTATGTTAAATTTAACTAAAGTAAAATTTACAATATAAATACCTACACATTTTTATACATTTATACATTTTTAAGATTATAAATACCTACACATTTTTATACATTTATACTGTAAAGTTTTGGCCTAGGGTTCGACAAATAAAACTCAATCAAAATTCCAAAATAATACAACAAATCTCTTTATTTAATGAAACACAACGTCTTTCAGTTTAAATAACACCAAATTAAACTTATTCCACTTATTCATAAATCAAATTCGATTTTATAATTCAACACTTTTTATTTAGTTTAGTAAAACTAACGCTTCCAGTTGTTAACTATTCCACTTTCGAAAATAAACTAAACTTTTAATGCCATCTACTCTTGTATTTATACAAATTTACAAGCTTCTGGAAGCTTCTGTCTGGTTCTGGCACAATCTAAGCTTTCGGTACTAATTCGAGTCTCGAATTAGTACTTCAAGTTCGAATTAGTACTCAGTGAAAACATAATGCAAATATGTAGCATACCTTTAGGGGGTGTTTGTTGTACCCAATAAATGTTGGTTGTTGTTCACAATGAATCCAACAGATGTCGTTAATTTACAAAATGTATCCTCCGAATATCTAAATTTGTTGCCACATCACAATACATTTTTTTTCTTTATAATTATTTTTTTAAGTGTTTTTCACTTGGTTAGGTAAAGAAAAAGTAAAGGCACTATCTGTTGTCTAACAAGTATCGAAAGTACCAAAGAATATAATATGAAACAAAAATACTTAAATAGATATTAAATCAACAAGTGTTATGGGGTAGGATGTCGAGAAAATAATATCTTCAAATTTTATTTTATTTTATTTAATTTTTTTTTAACTAAAATTTTGATTAGGTTACTTTTTTTGCCATTTTTTAACTTTTGTATTGAATGAATGAGTTTATCGAATATTTCGTATTTCAAGTTGAACAGTGTATGCTGGAATATTTCGGCTTTGAAGGTAACCACTTCTACTGACAAATATTTTCAATACTTTATATAAATAGAGGTGTTTAAGAGGGAGAATACCCGAGCTGACAAAGAAAAACTGCGTTCAAGTCTTTTGTTCTTCCAGATGGTCCTTAAAATATGCTTTTGGGTAACTAGCAAAGGTTGCATATAGTTTTTGTAAGTACCACCCCCACATATAATTCCATATTGTATTTTCGATTGTACTAGTCCTTAATAAATGGTCTCCATAAGTTCCTTACAACAAAGGTTTCTCAAGTGGAACTGAACACAATGACGACGGAACTAGAATACGCATACGGAACTACAAAGATTGAATACAGGCGAACTCAATTTTGCGAACACAATGGTACGTTACGCATACGGAGCCCCAACTGCAACAGGTGTCAAATATTGAATACACACGAATTAATATTGTGAACACAATAATACGCAACTGCATAAGGAGCCGAAATACGGAGCCGCAAAGGTTGGTTAACTTGTAACTTTGTCGTGCGTGTTTATTATGTTTGGTTGTCAAAACAGAAAAAAACGTGATGGACGATAACGAAAAAAATTATATAGCTAAAGAAGCTTTGTGGGATTTGACCACTTTCCATTTTATTAACTTTTATTGATTTTTAAAAACAATTATTTGCAAATTGAAAATGAACACAGACTTCAATTCACTCAGATAATATTGTGATATTTTGGCCTGAGGTTCGATAAATAAAACTCAATCGAAATTCCAAAATAATACAACAAATCTCTTTATTCTATGAAACACAACGTCTTTCAGTTTAAATAACACCAAATATAACTTATTCCACTTATTCACAATTCAAATACGTTTTTATAATTCATCAGTTTTTATTTAATCTCAATTCAATCACTTTTTACTAACGCTTCCAGTAGTTAACAATTCGACTTTCGAAAATAAACTGAACTTTCAATGCAATCTACTCTTGTATTTATACAAGTTTACAAGCTTCTGGAAGCTTCTGTCTGGTTCTGGCACAATCTAAGCTTTCGGTACTAATTCGAGTCTCGAATTAGTACTTCAAGTTCGATTTAGTACTCAGTTAAAACATATTGCAAATATGTAGCATACTTTTAGGCGCATGGTCGTTGTACACAATGAATGTTGGTTGTTGTACACAATGAATCCAACAGATGGCGTTAATTTACAAAATGTATCCTCCGAATATCTAAACTTGTTGCCACATCACATTGTCCCCCTCTTAGTTTTGTTCGTCCCGAACAAGCACATCATCATTGTTTCCGTGGTAACGATGCAGTCGATCCACATGGACAATTTTCATTTTTGCTCTTGGTCCTCGTTGGATTCGGAAAACGACGTCATTAATGCGCGTAACTATTTGGTAGGGACCTTCCCAGTCCTGCTGAAGCTTGGGCGATTTTCCCTTTCTGCGATGTGGGTTATAAAGCCATACCAGATCTCCCTCATTGAATTCAGGTGCTGTTGCTCTCGCATCGTATCTGGTCTTCATGCGGTCACTCGCAATTTTTATGTTGTTTCTTGTTCTCTGGTGAATGTCGTTGATCCTTTCTCTAAGATCTAACACGTAGTCCTCTTCGCATTTTGGCTCTTCAATAGGAAATCCGAATCTTAGCTCACTTTGAAGCCGGGCAGTTCGTCCAAATAAAATTTCGGATGGAGTGTATCCAGTTGTACTATGAACTGCATTCCGGTAGGCCATAAGAAATAAAGGAATTCGCCGATCCCAATCCCGTTGGTTCTCGTTCACGACTTTGGACAGATGTTCCTTCAAGGTCTTGTTAAATCTTTTTACCATTCCATCAGACTGTGGATGAAGAGGTGTTGTCCTTGTTTTCTTTAACCCGAGTGATGCGCATACTTCCTGGAATACCTTCGACTCGAAGTTTCGCCCTTGGTCGGAATGCAATTCCATAGGCACCCCGAACCTGCAGACCCAGTGGTCCACTATCTGCTCGACAACGGTCTTAGCTTCTTGATTGGGTATCGCAAAAGCCTCCGGCCACTTGCTGAAGTAGTCCATGACAACAAGGATGTAACGGCTACCGTTTTCAGTTTCCGGGAACGGGCCTGTAATGTCAACGGCGATTCTTTCAAACGGGGCGCTCACGGTGTACTGGTGCATTTTACCTCGTGTTTTGAATTTGGGTCCCTTGCTAGCTGCGCATGTTGTGCACTTTCGACACCAGCTCTCTACATCGTTTCTCGCGCTTAGCCAATAAAAGCGTTCCCTTACCTTTTCCAGTGTTTTGTTGATTCCCAAGTGCCCACCGGATATTCCAGCATGCATTTCTCGTAGGATCTCCTCTACTTTCGATCGTGGAACCACAAGCTGCATCTTAAAGGATCTTCCATCCGGCATTTCCCATTTTCTTCGCAAAACACCATCTTCCACATGGAGAGAGTCCCACTGCGCCCAGTATGCCTTTAAAGTAGGACTTCTGTCGGAGATGTCTCTTGCGTTTGGTTTCTCCATAGATTCCTTCCATGCAAGGATTGGCTCGATGTCAGGGTCTTCTTTTTGTGCATTACGAATTTCTTCGGCACTCCAACCCTCAACAGGTTCGGCTCTTATTCTCTGGACAGATATACCTTCATCCTTTTCCTCTTTTCCCGCATAATGTTTGCAACTGGGCTCACATGGTCTGCGGGAAAGCGCGTCCGCATTGCAGTGCAGTCTTCGTTTGCGAGGCTGTACTTCGAAGTCGTAGGTCTGCAATCGTTCGATCCATCTTGCTACTTGCCCCTCAGGATTTTTGAACTGTAGCAACCATTTTAAAGCAGCGTGATCGATACGCAGGATGAATCTCTGTCCATACAGATATTTATGGAAATGTTTTGTCGCCAGTATCAGAGCAAGGAGTTCCCGTCTGGTTACACAGTAGTTCCTCTCTGGTCGCGACAGAACTTTGCTGAAATAGGCTACCACTTTCTCCTGCCCATCGTGTATCTGCGACAGAACTGCTCCAACACCCACGTTACTAGCATCCTCGTCCACAATAAATGTTTTGCCCGGGGTGGGGTAAGCTAGTATTGGTGCCTCACAAAGCCGCTGTTTTAGATGTTGAAAGCTTCTTTCGCACTCACCTGACCATTTAAATTGTCTACCCTTCTCAGTTAGCTGGTGCAGACACTTTGCGATTCCGGCAAAATCTTTGACGAACCTCCTGTAATAATTGGCGAGACCTAGAAAGCTCCTTAGCTGGTGTTTATCTTCGGGAACTGGCCAATTTCTCACGGTTTCGATTTTCTCCGGGTCAGTGTTTACTCCATTTGATGATATCACATGTCCCAAATATTTCACCTCAGCTTTGAACAGAGCACATTTCCTTGGGTTTAGTTTCAAATGTGCAGTTCGAAGTCGTGTAAACACCTCCCTCAAGTTGTCGCGATGTTCAGCGAACGTCTTTCCCACAACGATGACGTCATCCAAGTACACCAGGCAGGTTTTCCATGTCAGACTCTGTAACACACGTTCCATTAAACGCTCAAAGGTGGCTGGAGCGTTACACAAGCCAAATGGCATAACGGTAAACTGCCATAGTCCATTTCCCGTTGTGAAAGCGGTCTTTTCTTTGTCTTCTGGATGGATCTGTACCTGCCAGTAACCACTTTTCAGATCGAGGGTTGAAAACCATTTCGCTCCAGAAAGGGTATCCAAGGTGTCATCTATTCGAGGCAAGGGGTAACTGTCCTTCTTGGTGACATCGTTGAGCCTCCGGTAATCCACGCAGAATCGAGTGCTGCCGTCCTTCTTTTTCACTAGTACAACGGGTGATGCCCATGGACTTTTTGAGTTTTCGATTAGACCGTCTTTTACCATGGTTGATATCATCTCATCGACTTCCGACTGTTTTGCCAATGGAAGTTTTCCAGCAGGTTGTCGAATCGGTCTGCTATCGCCGGTGTCTATTCGGTGCTGTACTAGGTGTGTTCGACCATAGTCTCCATCCTGCGATGCAAATTTATCAGCAAACTCGCCAATGAGATTTTTGGCCATGGTTTTCTGCTCCTGATTTAGCTCACAGTTTCCAAGGATAGCATTACATACCTCAGCCAATTTTGTTGCAGAAACAGGACTCGCAGATTCACTCCCAGATGTTGTCGATATGGCTGCAATGGATACGCATCTTCCAATCACCTCTCCTTGTTTGAGCTTGACTGAGTGTTTGTTCGGATTCATCAGCCTTACCGGAACCATGTTTTTCTTTGGTTCCACTAAAATCTTTCTAACGATATAGCTTGGAAAGTCCTCTTTATTATCTGCTTCAATGAAAAAGAATCGGTGGTTCCCAGGATCACCCTCCAAACGCGTCCAAAGAACTGTCTCTGAAGAAGGTGGTAGGACTTCATCTCTGCTTATAACCGCCCGAAGATTCACAGCGTTCTCGTTTCCGTATACCATAGGGATCTCAACGGTTCGATAATTTAATACTTGCATTCGAAGGTCTATGATTACCTCATGTGCCTTCATGAAATCCACTCCAATGATGCATTCGTCGCATATGTCGGCTACCAAGAATGCATGTGAGAAGGTCAACCCTGCCAGTTGTATCTTTAGAAATACCTCCCCGTATACTTTTGCTGCTTCTCCCGTAGCTGTCTTCAGAGTGTAGCAGCTGGTGTTATGTAGCAAGGATGTCTGAACAAGGTCTCTTCTGATTATGGAGGCTGTGGCACCCGTGTCGATAGTGGCCACACATTTTCTGTTTCTGATGACTGTCTCCACTGTCAAGCTCTTGCTGCAGCGTGTAGTTTGCGAAACTTGGATGATGGTCCTGGGGGCGTCGATTCCATCAACCAACTTCAGCCCCGCGAATCCGAAATACCATTCGGATTTTTTTTTTATAATCTGCACGCACTCAAGGGGTTGTTACTACTCTTATGATGTATTAATACAGTGCGAGCGTTTAGGAAAATTGGATAGAAGATGAAAGAGGGTACCGATGCACATTGGTTTTGAACGTTTGTAAATCGTAATGGAAGGGAAAAATCGAGCCGGGTAAAGCATTCCACATTCGTGTAGTACGGCTAAACAATGAGTCTCTATACTTAACAGTGCGGCTCAAGGGTAAATTTATGATCCTTCCTAACAGTACGAGTATTACGGGTAAAACTTTAAAGGGGAGGAATGCAACTGGCTATTTAGCTGGAGCATTGTTTATAGAAAAATCGATAGAATAAGGAGAGACAGGAAACATTTCAACGATGTTCCAGTGAATCAAATGTTTCTGTTATATCCTTATTGCCTATCATTTTCAATGCATTTTCTGGATTCTATCTAGGAATCGCAAGTGAGTAACAGGGGCACCTGCCCAAATATGAGAATTGTACTCAAGCTTCGGGCGAATGTACGCCTTATTAACAGTAGCCAGATCTCACGGGGAGAAGTATTTCTTGCATTGTCTAAGAAAACCTAAACATTTCGCAGCATTTTTGGCGATGTCATATATGTGTTCATTCAACAGAAGGTGGTTTGTGATACACATACCTAGAACGCAAAGCTGTTCAGTTTCTTCAATGCAAGTACCACTCATAAATAGTGTCATGGGGGTAGGTTATGCATTAACTACAGCAGGCAGCATTGAGTTTTTGAAGCATTAAATTCCACACGATAAATATTTCCCCATTGAATAATGCTGGCAAGATCAGAATTTAATGAACTAATCATACGTTGCAGTTCTACATCCGAAGAACAGGGAAGTGAAATATCAAGCGCAATAATATTACTTTCTCCAAAACGGTGTAAAGATTGATTCCACTGTTCGGTGAGATATACCATCATATAACCAGTGGACCTATTGCTACGAAAACCGTATTACCGGTCATTTAGAAGTTTCCGTGTCTCAAGATATTTCTTAATCTGATAGTTTATCAGCGTTTTCATTGCCTTGGAAAGAAGGGATATAAGTGCAATTGGTCGGTAGTTAAAGGGAGATGAAGATACGACTTTTGTAGGTATGGGCTGGACGAATGCAGTTTTCCATCCTCTTGGAAACATTATCCGGGCTAGCGGATTTGTGAATATCGAGATCTTTAAGAACTCTTGCAACTGAACGAGCGCGAAAAAATATTTCTCCCATAAAACCATTTACGTTATCAAGTACAGGAGGAGCCATATCAAACTGAGGCAACGTTCAATTAGATGCAAACAATGTTGTAAATAAATCAGCTTTTGCTTAGGGAGTTGATCACAGAATTGACATTATGGACAAGCGTCGGAACCGAAGATGAAGTGGAGTTTATGTATGTTTTTTACGAAGAACCAAATTTTTTTAGTTCCTTTAGGACATGTTAATATTTTTTGTCTTTAATTTTGCTCGAGTAAAATTTTTTTTTCTTTGAATAAGAGCATTGCATATCTTTCTGGCTTGTTTAAACTTCTTCCGATTTTCCTCAGAAGGGTTGGCTTTAATATATCGGAAACTTACTTCTCTCACCCTGATAGCCTCTTTATAGTTTGAGTCAAACCAACAATTTACTTTTGGTCTGATAGTTTTTAGCCTATTTATAATAAATTTTCTCATACCAAGTAGAATAATATTTGTGATCGTATCGGCACTACAATCTACGTCACTACCGAGGAAGCATAGTGACCAATTAAAGTTATTAAAGAAATTGTTTAAACGTTCCCAGTTGGCTTTCTCGTAACGACATACGGTTCTTTTTGGGATGTTTTCTTTAACTTTTTAAGATGGAGCACGAGAAATTTGCCGAAATCATACAGTGGTCCGACGTTCCTAGAAACGATAGTACATTGATGGTATACTTATCAGGATGAGATGTAAGAAACAAGTCCAAGGTGTATGCGGAATGACCTGCAATATCAGGTATTCTTGTTGGCTCTTCAAAAAGCTGCGTCAAGTTGTTCAGCTCGGCGAAGGTCTCGGTAAACCTTCCTTCGGCCATAATAGAGAAGCCACGTAGAGTTACAAACATTGAAATCACCCGTAATAACGATTTCAGTGTGCGGGTATTTAGAAACAATTCTTTGGATGGTTCCAGACAGCGCATCGAACTCGTCAGAGGTCGAGTTATGGTACAGATTCGGACTTCTATAAATAAACCATGTGTGAATGATGTGCTTGTGGAGGTTGAATTTAAACCACATGAAATTAAAGTCTGTGTTTACACATTGACCATATTGTGGAAGAAGCTGGTTAGCAACATCATTCCTGACGTATACGGCTAAACCGTGGTAGGGAAAGAATAATAGCACTAAACTGTACCCATGCAGGATGAATTCCAAAGGGTCAGAATTTTCTCCTATTTGGGTTTCACTCAGTGCCAAAACAGGTAGCCTGTATTTCGCAGTATGGACGTAAGTTGCATAGAAATTCTTTCTTAGCCCCCGGTGTTGCTGTAATCATCGCGAAAATTACCCACCATTGCGAAAAACAAACATAAATGAAAAACCAAATCATACGAATATTCTAAATTCAATATTGAAAATAAACCCCTTATGAGCTTTTCAACAATACATTTCCATCAGTGACTAGGCTTTCATGGAATGTGCATTGATCCGTTCCTGGAATATTAGATTGGATTGGATCGGATTTTTTTGTTAACAAACAGATAGAAAAGTATCCATCAAATTTTTGGATACCTTTGGATTTTCTGTTGTTTCAGTAGGAAATCAGCTTTTTTTAACCATGCTAATTACAACAAAAAAGTAGTGCCCCGTGGCTTAGTGGTTAGTGTGTCGGACTGCTAAGCGAATGAGCGTGGGTTCGAATCCAGCTCATGGTCACCTTTTTTTCCGGGGTACTGCCTCTTGCGAGGAACTGACAAAACCTCCAAGGGTAAAATTTGTCTCGAAAAAGTGCATCTCATGTAGCCGTTCGGAACCGGCGGTAAACTGTAGGTCCCTTCCATTCTTGCAGATTAGCAACACACACACAGGAATGGTTGAGAGTATAAGTCACTAGGCCTTGGCTCCTTAAGGAACTGTCGCACCAATAAAAAAAAAAAAAAAAATATTACAACAAAAGCAAGGTAACCTTTCCAAAGGATAAGGATTTGAACATACCCATTCAATAGAAACTTGTTGAATAGGGCCTCTGTATTCGAGACTAAAATTCTTCCTGGGGTAAAAGTAGTTTTTAGGTGAGAGAAACGGAGTGTGCTGGCAGGATGGCAGAAAATCTTCTTCCAAAATTGAAGTGGAAGAACGAAGAAGAAAACTAAAACACACAACTTTTCATTTTGGAGGACTGCACAGAAATACAAGTATATTGAAATATGGTAAATGTATACAAATTTTTCTTCCAGCAAATTGAATAAGAAGTACAGGAAGACGTGTTTTTGAAAATAGATGAAGCCTCTTTCTTAATAGCGTGAGTTATCACCTACAAACATGTATTAGCACTGGGGCGGAGTGCAGAAAGCTAAAAACTCTCGTGGGGCGCCAATGTAATATTTTAAAGCGTGTACTGGAAATAAATATTTACTATAAAATACATTTGGATTTGTTTTATTAATCAAAATTACCTGTTCCAAAAATCTGAAAAATACGAATGCGTCCCTGACTTCAATTATGTCGTTTGACAGATAAAGAATGAATCTTATTTATTGAAGTTGTGCAATTTTATTTTCAACTAATTTATTATTTTCATTAATTAATATTACACAAAATGTATTCCAAATTGTTCTACAATATTTAAAATATAAATATAAATAAAACAATACTTACTTGTGAAAAAAATTCTTCATTTCTCTTAAAAACTCTGTTTTTCAGTATTTTTTTCTATGAAGGTCACATTGATTTTTTTTTCTGTTAAGATACTAGAATATTCTAACTGATGCACCTAATTTTCAAAAGTTATACAGTTTGATATATGCGCAAAACAAAATTATCCAAATTCGAATCACTTTTTTTTTAATTTACCGCCTTGCCAAAATGACACGAAGGGATGGAAATTACTACTACATGTATAAGTAATTGACTTCACTCACATATACTGTATATATTACACACAACACGTCTTTCAGTACTTTTTATTCATTGCTCCAGCATGATTCATCCTGTGTGCAGTCGAACAGTAGAGTAAAACTGATTTTTATACCGGCATAACTAGTCTTGTGTACAGAGGCCAATTGTTTTTACTCAATGCCTTTCAGAGCCTTGCTGTTTTGGTGAATTGTCAAATCTAGAGGGAATCAGGTAAGGGTATACAGTCATAAGCAAAATTATTTGCACAATGTATTCTCACAAAAATAGTTGTACCTTTCAGAACACCCTTTATCTGGTTTATTTGTTTTTTTTTTTAACCTCTGGTTTGATGACGAATGCAGGCAGGCCCATGCAGCCAAACAAGAGGCATATAAAGCAACGCTGCAAAGAAAGACGAGAGCTGCTCGCGAGATTTACGAGCAGAAAAGACGGGAAGAACACCGGCTTCTCCAAAAAAAGAGAGCATGAGAAGCGCGCGATCGAAGATATTGAGAGATGCTTCTCCAGGAACAACGTGCGGAAGTTTTACCAACAGGTAAAAAGAACATGCCAAGGAAAAAAATCCCGCACAGAAGCCTGTAGAGATAGGAATGGAAACCTCGTAGTAGAGTCATAGTCGGTGCTGGGTACATGGAAGGACCATTTCTGCAGACTGTTAAACGGCGATGAAGGCCAAAATCCCGCTGTCAGGCAGAATGAACCATTCAACATGGATGATGACAGACAAAACTTCCGTCCACCTGACCAAAATGAAGTAAGGATAGCAATATCTAAACTCAAAAACAACAAAGCTGCTGGACCCGACGGATTACCCGCCGAACTTTTTAAAGCGGAGTGCATACACCAACTCATCTCTAAAGTTTGGTCAGAAGAAAGTATGCCTGATGAATGGAACCTCAGCATCGTTTGCCCAATCCACAAGAAAGGAGACCCTCTAAACTGCGCCAACTATAGAGGAATAAGTCTCCTGAATATCGCCTACAAGATCCTCTCTGCCGTACTATGTGAACGCCTGAAACCTTTCGTCAGCAACCTGATTGGCCCCTATCAGTGTGGTTTCAGACCAGGAAAGTCCACAATCGATCAAATGTTCACGCTACGGCAGAT
The DNA here is from genome assembly GCA_963971375.1 of Platycheirus rosarum. Classification (NCBI taxonomy): domain Eukaryota; kingdom Metazoa; phylum Arthropoda; class Insecta; order Diptera; family Syrphidae; genus Platycheirus; species Platycheirus rosarum. The sequence goes on along the minus strand of OZ020510.1, from coordinate 84,543,001 downwards.
CCTGGAAACCACCCAAGAATTCCAAATCAATACCCACCACCTCTTTATCGATTTTAAGGCCGCGTACGATAGCATTTATAGAGACGAGCTATACAGAGCCATGTCAGGTTTTGGCATTCCCACAAAACTCGTCCGACTGTGCAGGATGACGATGGAGAACTCTCGCTGCTCCGTCAAGGTTGGTTCTGACCTCACAGAAGCTTTTAACGTCAAAAAAGGATTCCGACAAGGTGAGGCGCTATCGTGCGATTTCTTCAACTTAATACTTGAAAAAATTATAAAAAACTCGCAAGTCAATTGTAGTGGGACAAATTTTTTTAAGTCTGTGCAATTGCTAGCATACGCTGACGACATAGACATCATTGGCCGAACTCGGCGAGCTGTCATTGGAACGTTTGCTAGCATTGAAGCTGAAGCGGCTAAGATTGGACTAGCAGTCAATGAGGCCAAAACGAAGTACCTGCTGTCCACAAAAAGGGACACACAACACCGGCGGATTGGACAAAACATCACAATAGACAGGTACAACTTTGAGGTAGTTAGGGACTTTGTGTACCTCGGATCCGCTATAACATCTGACAACAACATCTCGTCAGAAATAAAGCGAAGAATTACTCTTGCCAATCGCTGTTTCTATGGGCTAGGAAGGCAAATGAGTAGCAAAGCCCTCTCTCGAAAGACAAAGGAGACTCTGTATAAGACCCTAATCATCCCAGTCCTGCTCTATGGCGCCGAGGCATGGACTCTATCTAAAGCGGATGAAGATATCCTTAGTCGTTTCGAGCGTAAGATTCTTCGGAAGATTTTTGGCCCTATCTGCGTTAACGGGCTTTGGAGGAGAAGGTTCAACCAAGAACTATACGAGCTGTACAGCGACATTGACCTGGTCAAAAAAATACGCATATCACGTTTAAGATGGCTAGGTCATGTAGAGCGAATGGACAACAATGCTCCGGCTCTCTTCGATTCCATCCCAGAGGGTAGACGCAGTCAAGGAAGACCTCGCCTTAGTTGGCGCGCTCAAGTGGAGATCGACCTCAACCAACTTGGAGTGCAAAACTGGAGGCAGCTAGCCAAAGACCGAGTTGGCTGGAGAGGCATGTTGGTTGAGGCCCAGGTTCGTCCCGAACTGTAGCGCCACCTAAGTAAGTAAGTAAGTATTTCTTTTATTAATCAATAATAACAACAATTTTTGAAAAACTTAACACAAAAAAAAAATTATCAAACTTCATAAATAACGGTTAAATTCGTAATTTAAAAAGTGGCATAATTATTGTCACACCCAACAAATCTTGCAAAATTATTTGCACAAGGGCAATCGATGACTTGGGAGAGAAAACCGTTAGTTATTGTTCAATTCAATCAATGTGAAGTGATGCGTGCTGCTTTTGTAGTAGTCTAGCGTCATTCTCCATCAAGGAAACTTGTTTTAATTGGGTAAAACTAGAGAAATTGCGTTAGAAACACGTGCGGCCATTGTTGCAGAATTTAAACTCGGTGTTTCGGCTGAAAATATCTCTGAAAAATATCACTGCAGTCGGCGCTCGGTTTATGATCTGATAGATAAAGAAGAAAAAGTTAAGAGTTTTAAAAATAAAATCGGAAGAGGAAGAAAAAGAATAACAAAGAGTCGGGAAGACAAACTTATCGTACGACATTTTAAATGTAACCCTTCTTGAAAAGCCCGAAGTGTGCTATAACATTAACAAAAATCGTGAGACCAATATTAGTAAAAGAACACTGTGACGAAGGTTGAAAAAAAACAAAGTTAAAGCTTACGTTTCCCAAAAAAATCCTTCATAACAAAGAAAAACAGAAAAGCAGGATTAAAATTTGAACGGGACCACATAAATAAAACAGCAGATTTTTGGAGAAAAGTTCTTTGGACCGATGAGACTGCTCATTCTCTAGATGGCACTTATGGACGAAGATTTTTTTATTCCAATTCAAAAACCAAAGCAAAAAATCACCACGCGACCTACAAGGGTACTATGATGGGGGCAAAGTATTGATATGGGGATGAATATCCTATGGGGTATAGGACCACTTATGAGGTGCTCAGATCGTATGAATCAGTCTCATTATTTACAGATTCTAAATGATGTTGCACTGCTAGCAGGATCAAGGTTAATCGGAACCGACTTTGTACTTCAACCTGACAATGCACCAATACACACGGCTTGGACTATCAAAAAGTATCTATCAGAAGTATAGCAAGAAGTTTTGAATTGGTCTCCGGAAAGTCTTGACTTAAGGGTTTTAGAAAATGTTTGGCATATTGCGAAATCTAAAATTCTACTTAGTATTGGGCGGTCTGCAGATGAAACAGGGAAAGCTTTTATAACGGCTTGGAGTTCTATTCCCGCAGAACCAATTCCACATTTTATTGACTTTGTTCAAAGACGCCTCGCAGAGGTTATTGCTGCCAAAGGAGGACACGCAAAATACTAGGTAATGCTTCGCTTAAGATACCCCATTACTTCGGTTTACTTTAATGTACTTTTTTTTGGCTTTAGGAGATTGTAAAACACGTCAAGTCTTCTTTATCATCTGCTTCAACGAAATAGAATCGGTGGTTCCCAGGATCATCCTCCAAACGCGTCCAAAAACTGTCTCTGAAGATGGTGGTAGGAATTCATCTCTGCTTATAACTGCCCGAAGATTCATAGCGTTTTCATATCCGTATACCGTAGGGATCTCAACGGGTCGATACCTTAACATTTGCATTCCAAGGTATATGATTACATCATGTGCCTTCGTGAAATCCACACCTATGATGCATTCGTCGCATATGTCGGCTACCAAGAAGCATGTGAGAAGGTCAACCCGCCAGTTTTATTTTAAGAAATACATCCCCGTATACTTTTGCTGCTTCTCCCGTAGCTGTCTTCAGAGTGTAGCAGCTGGTATTATGTAGCCAGGACGTCTGAATAAAGTCTTTCCTGATTATGGAGGCCGTGGCAACCGTGTCAATAGTTGCCACTCATTTCCTATTTGTGATGACTGTCTCCACTGTCAAGTTCTTGTTGCAGCGTTTAGTTTCCGAAACTTGGATTATGGTCCTTGGGGCGACGATTTCATCAACCAATTTCAGCCCCGCGAAGATGGTTCTTAAGCGTTTCCCGCCTGCTGTTGCTCAGAAGCTCGTCCAGCAGTGTGAGTGTTATCCCTACCAGATGCTAAATGATTCTGCCTTGTCCTTGCGCAATGTGCAATGTTGCAATTTCAGCATCTAATTTGTCCTCGAGCAGTGTTAGCGTTTTGTGCTTCAATGTCGAAGCGTTGACATGAGCACTCTAGCGTAGCCATTTCCCTGACGCGATGGCTACCTTGCGAAGCTCGGTCTGCTGCTTCCATTGTCAGGGTAAATGCTGGAGCCTCAGCGAGCGTGTTTTTACCTGCCATATTTACAGCCAATTGTAGTTTTCCATCCGCAATGACATTAGTGAACGCATCGGTTGCCAGCTCGTTTATTATTTCCCTGCTGGTATTGCGATAAGACAAATTTGCCAAGCGCTCGATGTCAGCTTGCAACTGTTGTAGCGTTTCACCTCTTGTCTGGCCCTTTTGACGCAACTGGACTCGGTAAACTTTCTGCATTTGATCGTCGCCAAACCTCATCCCGATTGCCTTGGCCATGGCATCTGTTGTATTCTGCCATAACTTACCGAAGAAGAATGCAGCCTGGATGCATCCACACTCATGTTTTCTTAACACTTCCTATATTCGTTTTCTTAACACTTCCTATATTCGTTATTATTATTTAACGAAAATTTGTTATAGCTATTAAGGTTTAATGAAGGACAACAAATTAAAATGTCACTGGAAGTTTTATACCGAAAGTTTTTGGATGTGTTTTTTATTTGCGTTTTAATTTGCGATTTTTGAGAGTTTTTTTAGCAGTGATTTTTCGAAGTTTTTAATTATTCGTTTGTACGGAACTTTTTGGTCCTTCGTGAGCTGTTTAGAAGTGAACTCAGCACTTAATTAAGTGGCAATCTAATAAAGAACACAGAGTGTGCCAACATTTTGTCGTTTGGTTTAATTTATTTAAAAATCTTTAAAAAACAATTGTGTAATACTTTACAAACCAAATTTGTTTATAAACAGTTTAATTAAAAAACTTAAAAACGAAACCATCATAATTAAAAAGTGGATATTGATGTTAAATCATCAATCATTACCAGCAGTAATTGGAGAGCGTCGCGAGCTGAATACACTGAAAGAAAAAAAAACACACAGTGAGTACATTTACTTGCTTTATATTCAATTTTTAAAATCATATAAATAAAATAAATAAATAAAAGAGTATTACAAAATGACTGAGGGAAAGCTTTTTAAAAATTCATGTAAGCAAATTTCAAAGGATTTCGAGAATTTTAAGAACACTGTAAGTCCTAGTCGTCGGACGAAAAATTATGTTTCAACACGTCTTGATCTACTCGAAACCAATTTGCTTAACTTGGAAAAGCGATACGAAGACATTCTTTGTGATGAATGAATGAAGGCAGATACTCTTTTAACTTTCGAAGAGTCTTATAACGACACAAAAGAGATTTACGCTCATTATAAATCCCAACTTTTAGATGAGTTAGACAAATTGTCCCCCATCACTAAAGTAGATGAAAAAACATCTGCAAATGAAAAGGCATCTTCGCAACAAAAAGAACAGCATAAGCAACATGATGTACGGCTTCCAAAAATTCAGCCGCCAATTTTCACAGGCGAATACCAGGATTGGCGTCCATTCCACGACCAATTCGTTTCACTCGTGCACAATAATACTACACTATCAGATATAGAAAAATTACACTATTTAAAATCTTGTTGTAAGGAAAACGCAAGCACTTTGCTTGAACATAAAGCATGGGAGCTTTTGAAATCACGCTACGTTATTTTACGAGCTGCCTATAGTCCATGGAGAAAGTGCCAAAGGAATTCGTGAACTGTTAGACAATTCAACAAAAATATTACACGCCCTAAAGAATTTGGAATTGCCAGTTGAACATTGGGATGCAATAATAATTTTCCTGTTTTTGAAAAAATTACCATCGACAATTCAATCATTGTGGGAAAATCATTTGGGAACAAAAAAGGAGATACCCACTTTCAAAGACTTTTCTGAATTTTTGGAGACGAAGTTTCGAACATTGGAAATCGTCGATCAGCAGCAAAACGTAAAACCACAAACATCGGTACCTAAGCGGCAACAAAGAACGTTTTTCATGTCAACTCGGAACCTACGGAGAAGTTTACATGCAAGGTTTGTCAAAGGGGCATTTGCTCTCTACGAACCTGCGGTCAGTTTTTAAAAATGGATGCCAAAGCAAGGCAGCGCATAGTAAGACAATTCGGAAATTGCTTTAATTGTTTAGTTTACAGCCATCGTACTAATAGCTGCCCAAGCAATAAGGTATGCCATTTTTGCCAAAGACCACACAATTCATTATTGCATCTGGGTACAAACACACACAACACAAGTTTTAATAATAATTCAACTTCTAATCAACAATTTCGCTTCTCAAACACTCTGCCATATAACTCACACACACAACAACCACTCACTCAATCTTATGCATCACAACAATTTAATAACGCTAATACATATTCTCAATCGCAAACGCAACCGCACCCTCACACCCATACACATTCAAATAATAATCAAAACATATTTAATCACTCAAACCCAAACAATAACAATCAAAATCAATCTCAAATATCATATATCCACTCAAATAAACCCCAATGCAGCATCCTTTCACCCTTCTATACAACAATCAACATCATCGTAAAATTGTTTTCATTTAAATGAAGTCCCAAACACCCAAATTCTGCTTGCAACTGCAATCATAAAAGTCAAGTCAGCACAATGCGATTTCGTGAAGTAAAGAGCGCTGATTGATCCGGGATCACAAGCGACGTTCATAACAGAATCTGCGGCTCAACTTTTGGGTCTGAAAAAACATTCAACGTGCTTTGGTGTTTCGGTCTTAGGCCAGAACAAGAGCGGTTCTTGCCAAAACTTTGTTGAATTGAACCTGGGCTCAAACTATTCCGATTTTGTTGCGTCGGCGAGAGGCTATATATACAAGACTTTGACAGGACTTCTTCCAAGCCGAGAAATAATATCGTCAACATGGAAACATATCCAAGGTTTGAAATTAGCCGATCCTACGTTCTATCAACCTTCAAACATAGACATTTTGTTAGGCAATGACGTTTATTGCGAGATAATATTAAATGAAATTATTCGAGATGAAAACCAAATAGCTCCAATAGCACAAAAAACCGAATTCGGTTGGATCATTTTGGGAAAAGTTCCACTCGAAAGACGTCGTTCCCTTCAAGTCTATACACAACTTGTCGACATAGACACTCAAATGAGAAAATTTTGGGAAATCGAAGAACCCCCATATGAAAAATCTGAGGCAGAAGAAGATGTCATATGCGAAAATCACTTTCTTTAAAACATCAAGAGGTTGCCGGGAGGACGCTTTGAAGTTTCTTTACCATTCAAAGAAAATCATGGTCCACAGCTGAAGTCAACACAAGAAACTGCATTAAGGATGTTCTACAAACAGGAAAAGAAGCTATTAAGCAACCCAACACTACACAACGAATACAATAAATGTTTGAAAGAATATCTTCAACTCAATCAAATGGAAGAAGGAAATAGAAACTTAGAAAAAACATTCAACTCACCCTTTCACTATGTCGTACCTCATCATGCCGTCATTAAGGATTCCAGCACAACAACAAAGCTGCGTGTTGTTTTCAATGCATCATTTCGAACTTCGGACGGGAGTTCGTTGAATGATCATATGATGATTGGTCCTAAGACACAGACTGATATTATATCAATTGTTTTAAGGTGAAGAACACATAAAATTACCTTCACATCTGACATTGAAAAAATGTACTGGCAGATTCAGATCCATCCAGATGATGCTTACTATCAATTGCTTTATTGGCGTGAGTATTCAACAACACCAGTGAAACTTTATAAAGTTAAAGTTCTTATGTTTGGCACCGCTCCAGCCCCATATTTGGCAAATCGAGCTCTCAAGAAGCTTGCCTCCGATGAAGAATCGACTTACCAACTAGCCGCCCAAATGATTCGTGAGGATATGCATATCAATGACTTGGTATCAGGTGCCGATTCTGTAAAATTAGCTAGAGAAAAGTACAGTCAAATCTCGATGCTACTATCATCTGCTGGATTACAGCTTCGAAAATTGATGAGCAACGACGAAGAACTTCTTCAGCACATACCGGAAGAATATCGAGAGACAAGTGTTTCGTTAACATTGGGATCGTTGGACCACACGAAAACTCTGGGAATCAGTTGGTACCCTTCTACTGATTCCTTCTCTTTTCAAAAGATCACCATCGAAAACGTCGTGACGAAACGTACGATACTTTCAATGATCGCTCGTCTGTTTGATCCGCTAGGATGGATAGCACCTTGTATCATCAAAGCGAAGATTATCATGCAGCAATTGTTGTTGAGAGGTCTCTCTTGGGATGATATCATTCCAGTTGAGATACAAAAGGAATGGATCTCCTTTCAGGAAGAGTTAGAGATCTTAGAGGATATTCGCCTTCCGCGATGGATAAATACTCAAGGTAACACCAAACAGCTCGAAATACATGGATTTAGCGATGCATCTACCAAAGCATACGGAGCTGTAGTTTATCTTCGAGTCTTGGACAACGACAATTGTATACTAACTCATTTGCTCATATCCAAAACAGAAGTAGCTCCAGTTAATACGGTGCCATTGCCTAGATTAGAGCTTTGCGGAGCCGTCATGTTGGCAAAGCTTCTCAACTACACCCGATCAGTCCTTCCATTCAAAGGCTTGCCCGTATTTGCATGGACAGATTCTACAATAACCCTGTGTTGGATATCTGGATTGCCATCGAAATGGAAGACATTCATTGCCAATCGAGTAACAGAAATCCAACGCCTGACAAATGTTAGCATGTGGCGACACATTCCCAACAAGTTAAACCCAGCGGATCTGGCATCACGTGGTGTTCTGCCATCCAAATTGAAGACCGACAACCTATGGTGGAATGGACCAAACTTCCTTCAATAGAAATGGGATTTCTCAGTACCGACACAACCCACTCAGATAGAAACCGAAGAAGAAAGAAGAGAAATCGAGGTTCATGTTGCCACCGAAGATACAAATGGAATTTTGGACATAGTTTGTAAACAATCGAAACTCATCAAGGCGCCTTTGTTAAAAGATTTGTCTATAACGTAAAGAAAGAGGAAGCCTTCAGGATGACGTCAGTTCTGTCACCCATAGAACTTGAGAATACGTTACGTACAGCCATAAAAAACGTGCAACAATTCATGTTCCCCGAAATTTTAAGCGAGCTCAAAAAAACACAGAAAACTAAACTCAATAAATCCTTAAACCTGTTCATCGATCAATGGGGTATAATAAGAGTAGGTGGTCGACTTGAAAATGCCACTCTCACATACGATCAAAAGCACCCTATCGTGTTAAAACCAGATCACAATTTTTCGAGACTCATCATTAAAGACGCACATGAGAGGACCTTACATGGTGGAATACAGCAAACAGTAGCCTATGTTCGGAACCAATTTTGGATATTTAATATGAAGAGAAATGTGAAGAAGTGGCTAAATAAATGTTGCACATGTTTCAAAAATCAACCCAAACCAATGCAACAATTAATGGGATGCCTTCCCGCAGCAAGAGTTAATATGTCTAGACCCTTCGCTCACGCCGGTGTGGATTATGCTGGACCTATAGAAGTGAAAGTTTGGAAAGGAAGAAACTCAAAACGGTTCAAAGGATATTTTGCAATTTTTATTTGCCTTTCAACGAAGGCAATTCATCTTGAAGCTGTGACAGACCTTACATCGCAAGCCTTTATTGCCGCATTCCGAAGGGTTATATCTCGCAGAGGATTATGTTCCAACCTATACAGTGACAGCGGAACCAACTTCAGAGGTGCTAACACGGAACTCAAGAAGATGTTAAATGCTGCTAAATACGACTACGCCGAAATCGCTGATTCATTAAGCAAAATGGGCACCAAATGGAATTTCATTCCTCCCGCTTCTCCTCACTTCGGTGGCTTATGGGAAGCAGGAGTGAAATCTGTGAAATGCCACTTAAAACGCGTCGCCCGAAACCAAGCTCTGACCTTCGAGGAGCTCAGCACGCTTCTAGCGCAAATAGAAGCTTGCCTTAACTCGAGACCCCTTTGTCCGGTAACAGATAGCTTGGACGATTTCAACGCCCTAACACCAGCGCACTTTTTGATAGGCACATCGATGCATACAGTTCCTGAAGCAGACTTAACGACTGGAAAAATTGGCTACCTCGACAGATGGAAATGTCTACAAGCGTCACTTCAAACCTTTTGGAAAGAATGGAGGGGAGAATACCTGACAAGACTTCAAAATCGACCGAAATGGCTTAAAACCGAGAGTCAACCTAAAATCGGAGATTTGGTACTGCTACGAGATGAAAGACTTCCACCCACGAAATGGTCAATGGTCAGGATCATCAAAACCTATCCAGGACAAGACAATCTAATTCGCGTGGTAAAAGTTCGAACCCAAAAGACCGAATGCAAAAGAACCATCACTAAAATTTGCCCACTGCCATCAAACAATGCCTATGTAGAAACCACAATCATCTAACACCGAATAAAATCAAAATTCAAAAATCATCTCCCACCAGTTGTGATACAACGAATTTAAATCGACAGATGGAAATGTCTACAAGCGTCACTTCAAACCTTTTGGAAAGAATGGAGCGGAGAATACCTGACAAGACTTCAAAATCGACCGAAATGGCTTAAAACCGAGAGTGAACCTAAAATTGGAGATTTGGTACTGCTACGAGATGAAAGACTTCCACCCACGAAATGGTCAATGGTAAGGATCATCGAAACCTATCCAGGACAAGACAATCTAATTCGCGTGGTAAAAGTTCGAACCCAAAACACCGAATGCAAAACTCACTCATGCACTCATGGAAGACAACCCACCAAAACACTCACTCAAAATTCAACATTATACGTTATGAAGATAATTATTCAAAACACTCACACAGAAATTCAAATTACTCAATACACTTACTCAATTGGTCTTCGAACAGTCATTCTTTCATCAGGGTTGCATTCATAAACACTCCAAAACATACTCAATTCACATTCAAAACATACGCAAAACATATTCAAACATTTTCAAAAGACAACACAACACGTATACCTATTTAAACAAACATGAAAACAATTCATCCATTAAAAATGGTCAAACCAATTAAATTAAACTTAAATATAAATTTAATTTTTTAAAACTTACCTGCATAACGAATCCACTTAATTTCAACCTGAAATGAAAAGAAACCCAATTAATAAGTACAAAAAAAATTACAAAAAACAACAATGGCTGCGATTTTATGCATACAAATTAACTCTCCAAATACTCTTTTAATATTTTTCTGATTATAATATTTTGAATAAAAGGAGAGTCCATAAGCATACATAATACATACATAAAAGTTTTTCCAGTCTCTTTCCAGTCACCTTTAATTGTTTTGGAAGTATTTTTCTTGGTCCCACGTTACACTTGGAGGATTTATTTGGTGATGTCACAAGAGATAATAATATGAAGTTAGATTAAAACATTTATGAAGGTTTACATTAAATAGAACTAATAACACGAATAATATTTTAAAATTGAAAGTTAATTTGTTTATCATATATATTAAACACTTTTTTTTCTTTGCATGTGAGTCATTTTAATACACAAGCAAGTGCACGGTGACAAGATAGCTACACTCAGTCAAAATGAAGCTGAACCATGAGAAGCATCAACAACAACAAGTCGTTTACTTCGTTCACTGGCGGGGGAGAATGTTGTATTCTGCCATAACTTACCGAAGAAGGATGCAGCCTGGATGCATCCACACTCATGTTTTCTGAACACTTCCTATATTCGTTATTATTATTTAACGAAAATTTGTTATAGCTATTAAGGTTAAATGAATGACAAAAAATTAAAATGTCACTGGAAGTTTTATACCGAAAGTTTTTGGATGTGTTTTTTATTTGCGTTTTAATTTGCGATGACGTCAGTTCTGTCACCCATAGAACTTGTGAATGCGTTACGTACAGCCATAAAAAACGTGCAACAATTCATGTTCCCCGAAATTTTAAGCGAGCTCGAAAAAACAAAGAAAACTAAACTCAATAAATCCTTAAACCTGTTCATCGATCAATGGGGTATAATAAGAGTAGGTGGTCGACTTGAAAATGCCACTCTCACATACGATCAAAAGCACCCTATCGTATTAAAACCAGATCACAATTTTTCGAGACTCATCATTAAAGACGCACATGAGAGGACCTTACATGGTGGAATACAGCAAACAATAGCCTATGTTCGGAACCAATTTTGGATATTTAATATGAAGAGAAATGTGAAGAAGTGGCTAAATAAATGTTGCACATGTTTCAAAAATCAACCCAAACCAATGCTACAATTAATGGGATGCCTTCCCGCACCAAGAGTTAATATGTCTAGACCCTTCGCTCACGCCGGTGTGGATTATGCTGGACCTATAGAAGTGAAAGCTTGGAAAGGAAGAAACTCAAAACGGTTCAAAGGATATTTTGCAATTTTTATTTGTCTTTTAACGAAGGCAATTCATCTTGAAGCTGTGACAGACCTTACATCGCAAGCCTTTATTGCCACATTCCGAAGGGTTATATCTCGCAGAGGATTATGTTCCAACCTATACAGTGACAGCGGAACCAACTTCAGAGGTGCTAACACGGAACTCCAGAAGATGTTAAATGCTGCTAAATACGACTACGCTGAAATCGCTGATACATTAAGCAAAATGGGCACCAAATGGAATTTCATTCCTCCCGCTTCTCCTCACTTCGGTGGCTTATGGGAAGCAGGAGTTAAATCTGTGAAATGCCACTTAAAACGCGTCGCCCGAAACCAAGCTCTGACCTTCGAGGAGCTCAGCACGCTTATAGCGCAAATAGAAGCTTGCCTTAACTCGAGACCCCTTTGTCCGGTAACAGATAGCTTGGACGATTTCAAGTCCCTAACACCAGCGCACTTTTTGATAGGCACATCGATGCATACAGTTCCTAAGGCAGACTTAATGACTGGAAAAATTGGCTACCTCGACAGATGGAAATGTCTACAAGCGTCACTTCAAACCTTTTGGAAAGAATGGAGGGGAGAATACCTGACAAGACTTCAAAATCGACCGAAATGGCTTAAAACCGAGAGTCAACCTAAAATCGGAGATTTGGTACTGCTACGAGATGAAAGACTTCCACCCACGAAATGGTCAATGGTAAGGATCATCGAAACCTATCCAGGACAAGACAATCTAATTCGCGTGGTAAACGTTCGAACCCAAAACACCGAATGCAAAAGAACCATCACTAAAATTTGCCCGTTGCCATCAAACAATGCCTATGTAGAAACCACAATCATCTAACACCGAATAAAATCAAAATTCAAAAATCATCTCCCACCAGTTGTGATACAACGAATTTAAATCGACAGATGGAAATGTCTACAAGCGTCACTTCAAACCTTTTGGAAAGAATGGAGCGGAGAATACCTGACAAGACTTCAAAATCGACCGAAAGGGCTTAAAACCGAGAGTCAACCTAAAATCGGAGATTTGGTACTGCTACGAGATAAAAGACTTCCACCCACGAAATGGTCAATGGTAAGGATCATCGAAACCTATCCAGGACAAGACAATCTAATTCGCGTGGTAAAATTTCGAACCCAAAACACCGAATGCAAAAGGACCATCACTAAAATTTGCCCACTGCCATCAAACAATGCCTATGTAGAAACCACAATCATCTAACACCGAATAAAATCAAAATTCAAAAATCATCTCCCACCAGTTGTGATACAACGAATTTAAATCGACAGATGGAAATGTCTACAAGCGTCACTTCAAACCTTTTGGAAAGAATGGAGCGGAGAATACCTGACAAGACTTCAAAATCGACCGAAAGGGCTTAAAACCGAGAGTCAACCTAAAATCGGAGATTTGGTACTGCTACGAGATAAAAGACTTCCACCCACGAAATGGTCAATGGTAAGGATCATCGAAACCTATCCAGGACAAGACAATCTAATTCGCGTGGTAAAAGTTCGAACCCAAAACACCGAATGCAAAAGGACCATCACTAAAATTTGCCCACTGCCATCAAACAATGCCTATGTAGAAACCACAATCATCTAACACCGAATAAAATCAAAATTCAAAAATCATCTCCCACCAGTTGTGATACAACGAATTTAAATCACCGAACACATCAACACAATAAATCAATTCGCTAACATACATAACCATACCATACACTCACTCATGGAAGACAACCGACCAAAACACTCACTCAAAATTCAACATTATTCGTTATGAAGATAATTATTCAAAACACTCACACAGAAATTCAAATTACTCAATACACTTACTCAATTGGTCTTCGAACAGTCAATCTTTCATCAGGGTTGCATTCATAAACACTCCAAAACATACTCAATTCACATTCAAAACATACCCAAAACATATTCAAACATATTCAAAACACAACACGTATACCCATTTAAACAAACATGAAAACAATTCATCCATTAAAAATGGTCAAACCAATTAAATTAAACTTAAATATAAATTTAATTTTTTAAAACTTACCTGCATAACGAATCCACTTAATTTCAACCTGAAATGAAAAGAAACCCAATTAATAAGTACAAAAAAATTACAAAAAACAACAATGGCTGCGATTTTATGCATACAAATTAACTCTCCAAATACTCTTTTAATATTTTTCTGATTATAATATTTTGAATAAAAGGAGAGTCCATAAGCATACATAATAATCATAAACCTAATTTTAATGGATAATATATAATTACTTACCAAAAAGAATACAAACAATTAAAACTCGATTGCAAAAGGTGTTTATACACATTGGTGTGTAAGTTGATGGATTTGACGTTTGCCATTGCCATTATCATTGGAAAAAAGAAAGGAGAGCTGAAAGTTTTTCCAGTCTCTTTCCAGTCACCTTTAATTGTTTTGGAAGTATTTTTCTTGGTCCCACGTTACACTTGGAGGATTTATTTGCTGATGTCACAAGAGATAATAATATGAAGTTAGATTAAAACATTTATGAAGGTTTACATTAAATAGAACTAATAACACGAATAATATTTTAAAATTGAAAATTAATTTGTTTATCATATATATTAAACATTTTTTTTTCTTTGCATGTGAGTCATTTTAATACACAAGCAACTGCACGGTGACAAGATAGCTACACTCAGTCAAAATGAAGCTGAACCATGAGAAGCATCAACAACAAGTCGTTTACTTCGTTCACTGGCGGGGGAGAATGTTGTATTCTGCCATAACTTACCGAAGAAGGATGCAGCCTGGATGCATCCACACTCATGTTTTCTGAACACTTCCTATATTCGTTATTAATATTTAACGAAAATTTGTTATAGCTATTAAGGTTAAATGAATGACAAAAAATTAAAATGTCACTGGAAGTTTTATACCGAAAGTTTTTGGATGTGTTTTTTATTTGCGTTTTAATTTGCGATGACGTCAGTTCTGTCACCCATAGAACTTGAGAATGCGTTACGTACAGCCATAAAAAACGTGCAACAATTCATGTTCCTCGAAATTTTAAGCGAGCTCGAAAAAACAAAGAAAACTAAACCCAATAAATCCTTAAACCTGTTCATCGATCAATGGGGTATAATAAGAGTAGGTGGTCGACTTGAAAATGCCACTCTCACATACGATCAAAAGCATCCTATCGTGTTAAAACCAGATCACAATTTTTCGAGACTCATCATTAAAGACGCACATGAGAGGACCTTACATGGTGGAATACAGCAAACAGTAGCCTATGTTCGGAACCAATTTTGGATATTTAATATGAAGAGAAATGTGAAGAAGTGGCTAAATAAATGTTGCACATGTTTCAAAAATCAACCCAAACCAATGCAACAATTAATGGGATGCCTTCCCGCACCAAGAGTTAATATGTCTAGACCCTTCGCTCACGCCGTTGTGGATTATGCTGGACCTATAGAAGTGAAAGCTTGGAAAGGAAGAAACTCAAAACGGTTCAAAGGATATTTTGCAATTTTTATTTGACTTTCAACGAAGGCAATTCATCTTGAAGCTGTGACAGACCTTACATCGCAAGCCTTTATTGCCACATTCCGAAGGGTTATATCTCGCAGAGGATTATGTTCCAACCTATACAGTGACAGCGGAACCAACTTCAGAGGTGCTAACACGGAACTCCAGAAGATGTTAAATGCTGCTAAATACGACTACGCTGAAATCGCTGATACATTAAGCAAAATGGGCACCAAATGGAATTTCATTCCTCCCGCTTCACCTCACTTCGGTGGCTTATGGGAAGCAGGAGTTAAATCTGTGAAATGCCACTTAAAACGCGTCGCCCGAAACCAAGCTCTGACCTTCGAGGAGCTCAGCACGCTTATAGCGCAAATAGAAGCTTGCCTTAACTCGAGACCCCTTTGTCCGGTAACAGATAGCTTGGACGATTTCAAGTCCCTAACACCAGCGCACTTTTTGATAGGCACATCGATGCATACAGTTCCTAAAGCAGACTTAACGACTGGAAAAATTGGCTACCTCGACAGATGGAAATGTCTACAAGCGTCACTTCAAACCTTTTGGAAAGAATGGAGGGGAGAATACCTGACAAGACTTCAAAATCGACCGAAATGGCTTAAAACCGAGAGTCAACCTAAAATCGGAGATTTGGTACTGCTACGAGATGAAAGACTTCCACCCACGAAATGGTCAATGGTAAGGATCATCGAAACCTATCCAGGACAAGACAATCTAATTCGCGTGGTAAACGTTCGAACCCAAAACACCGAATGCAAAAGAACCATCACTAAAATTTGCCCGTTGCCATCAAACAATGCCTATGTAGAAACCACAATCATCTAACACCGAATAAAATCAAAATTCAAAAATCATCTCCCACCAGTTGTGATACAACGAATTTAAATCGACAGATGGAAATGTCTACAAGCGTCACTTCAAACCTTTTGGAAAGAATGGAGCGGAGAATACCTGACAAGACTTCAAAATCGACCGAAAGGGCTTAAAACCGAGAGTCAACCTAAAATCGGAGATTTGGTACTGCTACGAGATAAAAGACTTCCACCCACGAAATGGTCAATGGTAAGGATCATCGAAACCTATCCAGGACAAGACAATCTAATTCGCGTGGTAAAATTTCGAACCCAAAACACCGAATGCAAAAGGACCATCACTAAAATTTGCCCACTGCCATCAAACAATGCCTATGTAGAAACCACAATCATCTAACACCGAATAAAATCAAAATTTCAAAAATCATCTCCCACCAGTTGTGATACAACGAATTTAAATCGACAGATGGAAATGTCTACAAGCGTCACTTCAAACTTTTTTGAAAGAATGGAGCGGAGAATACCTGACAAGACTTCAAAATCGACCGAAATGGCTTAAAACCGAGAGTGAACCTAAAATTGGAGATTTGGTACTGCTACGAGATGAAAGACTTCCACCCACGAAATGGTCAATGGTAAGGATCATCGAAACCTATCCAGGACAAGACAATCTAATTCGCGTGGTAAAAGTTCGAACCCAAAACACCGAATGCAAAACTCACTCATGCACTCATGGAAGACAACCGACCAAAACACTCACTCAAAATTCAACATTATACGTTATGAAGATAATTATTCAAAACACTCACACAGAAATTCAAATTACTCAATACACTTACTCAATTGGTCTTCGAACAGTCATTCTTTCATCAGGGTTGCATTCATAAACACTCCAAAACATACTCAATTCACATTCAAAACATACCCAAAACATATTCAAACATATTCAAAACACAACACAACACGTATACTCATTTAAACAAACATGAAAACAATTCATCCATTAAAAATGGTCAAACCAATTAAATTAAACTTAAATATAAATTTAATTTATTAAAACTTACCTGCATAACGAATCCACTTAATTTCAACCTGAAATGAAAAGAAACCCAATTAATAAGTACAAAAAAATTACAAAAAACAACAATGGCTGCGATTTTATGCATACAAATTAACTCTCCAAATACTCTTTTAATATTTTTCTGATTATAATATTTTGAATAAAAGGAGAGTCCATAAGCATACATAATAATCATAAACCTAATTATAATGGATAATATATAATTACTTACCAAGAAGAATACAAACAATTAAAACTTGATTGCAAAAGGTGTTTATACACATTGGTGTTGAAGTTGATGGATTTGACGTTTGCCATTGCCATTATCATTGGAAAAAAGAAAGGAGAGCTGAAAGTTTTTCCAGTCTCTTTCCAGTCACCTTTAATTGTTTTGGAAGTATTTTTCTTGGTCCCACGTTACACTTGGAGGATTTATTTGGTGATGTCACAAGAGATAATAATATGAAGTTAGATTAAAACATTTATGAAGGTTTACATTAAAAAGAACTAATAACACGAATAATATTTTAAAATTGAAAATTAATTTGTTTATCATATATATTAAACCCTTTTTTTCTTTGCATGTGAGTCATTTTAATACACAAGCAACTGCACGGTGACAAGATAGCTCCACTCAGTCAAAATGAAGCTGAACCATGAGAAGCATCAACAACAAGTCGTTTACTTCGTTCACTGGCGGGGGAGAATGTTGTATTCTGCCATAACTTACCGAAGAAGGATGCAGCCTGGATGCATCCACACTCATGTTTTCTGAACACTTCCTCTATTCGTTATTATTATTTAACGAAAATTTTTTATAGCTATTGAGGTAAAATGAATGACAAAAAATTAAAATGTCACTGGAAGTTTTATACCGAAAGTTTTTGGATGTGTTTTTTATTTGCGTTTTAATTTGCGATGACGTCAGTTCTGTCACCCATAGAACTTGAGAATGCGTTACGTACAGCCATAAAAAACGTGCAACAATTCATGTTCCCCGAAATTTTAAGCGAGCTCGAAAAAACAAAGAAAAATAAATCCTTAAACCTGTTCATCGATTAATGGGGTATAAAAAGAGTAGGTGGTCGACTTGAAAATGCCACTCTCACATACGATCAAAAGCACCCTATCGTGTTAAAACCAGATCACAATTTTTCGAGACTCATCATTAAAGACGCACATGAGAGGACCTTACATGGTGGAATACAGCAAACAGTAGCCTATGTTTGGAACCAATTTTGGATATTTAATATGAAGAGAAATGTGAAGAAGTGGCTAAATAAATGTTGCACATGTTTCAAAAATCAACCCAAACCAATGCAACAATTAATGGGATGCCTTCCCGCACCAAGAGTTAATATGTCTAGACCCTTCGCTCACGCCGGTGTGGATTATGCTGGACCTATAGAAGTGAAAGCTTGGAAAGGAAGAAACTCAAAACGGTTCAAAGGATATTTTGCAATTTTTATTTGACTTTCAACGAAGGCAATTCATCTTGAAGCTGTGACAGACCTTACATCGCAAGCCTTTATTGCCACATTCCGAAGGGTTATATCTCGCAGAGGATTATGTTCCAACCTATACAGTGACAGCGGAACCAACTTCAGAGGTGCTAACACGGAACTCCAGAAGATGTTAAATGCTGCTAAATACGACTACGCCGAAATCGCTGATTCATTAAGCAAAATGGGCACCAAATGGAATTTCATTCCTCCCGCTTCACCTCACTTCGGTGGCTTATGGGAAGCAGGAGTGAAATCTGTGAAATTCCACTTAAAACGCGTCGCCCGAAACCAAGCTCTGACCTTCGAGGAGCTCAGCACGCTTCTAGCGCAAATAGAAGCTTGCCTTAACTCGAGACCCCTTTGTCCGGTAAAAGATAGCTTGGACGATTTCAACGCCCTAACACCAGCGCACTTTTTGATAGGCACATCGATGCATACAGTTCCTGAAGCAGACTTAACGACTGGAAAAATTGGCTACCTCGACAGATGGAAATGTCTACAAGCGTCACTTCAAACCCTTTGGAAAGAATGGAGGGGAGAATACCTGACAAGACTTCAAAATCGACCGAAATGGCTTAAAACCGAGAGTCAACCTAAAATTGGAGATTTGGTACTGCTACGAGATGAAAAAATTTCCACCCACGAAATGGTCAACGGTAAGGATCATCGAAACCTATCCAGGACAAGACAATCTAATTCGCGTGGTAAAAGTTCGAACCCAAAACACCGCATGCAAAAGAACCATCACTAAAATTTTCCCACTGCCATCAAACAATGCCTATGTAGAAACCACAATCATCTAACACCGAATAAAATCAAAATTCAAAAATCATCTCCCACCAGTTGTGATACAACGAATTTAAATCGACAGATGGAAATGTCTACAAGCGTCACTTCAAACTTTTTTGAAAGAATGGAGCGGAGAATACCTGACAAGACTTCAAAATCGACCGAAATGGCTTAAAACCGAGAGTGAACCTAAAATTGGAGATTTGGTACTGCTACGAGATGAAAGACTTCCACCCACGAAATGGTCAATGGTAAGGATCATCGAAACCTATCCAGGACAAGACAATCTAATTCGCGTGGTAAAAGTTCGAACCCAAAACACCGAATGCAAAACTCACTCATGCACTCATGGAAGACAACCGACCAAAACACTCACTCAAAATTCAACATTATACGTTATGAAGATAATTATTCAAAACACTCACACAGAAATTCAAATTACTCAATACACTTACTCAATTGGTCTTCGAACAGTCATTCTTTCATCAGGGTTGCATTCATAAACACTCCAAAACATACTCAATTCACATTCAAAACATACCCAAAACATATTCAAACATATTCAAAACACAACACAACACGTATACTCATTTAAACAAACATGAAAACAATTCATCCATTAAAAATGGTCAAACCAATTAAATTAAACTTAAATATAAATTTAATTTATTAAAACCTACCTGCATAACGAATCCACTTAATTTCAACCTGAAATGAAAAGAAACCCAATTAATAAGTACAAAAAAATTACAAAAAACAACAATGGCTGCGATTTTATGCATACAAATTAACTCTCCAAATACTCTTTTAATATTTTTCTGATTATAATATTTTGAATAAAAGGAGAGTCCATAAGCATACATAATAATCATAAACCTAATTATAATGGATAATATATAATTACTTACCAAGAAGAATACAAACAATTAAAACTCGATTGCAAAAGGTGTTTATACACATTGGTGTTGAAGTTGATGGATTTGACGTTTGCCATTGCCATTATCATTGGAAAAAAGAAAGGAGAGCTGAAAGTTTTTCCAGTCTCTTTCCAGTCACCTTTAATTGTTTTGGAAGTATTTTTCTTGGTCCCACGTTACACTTGGAGGATTTATTTGGTGATGTCACAAGAGATAATAATATGAAGTTAGATTAAAACATTTATGAAGGTTTACATTAAAAAGAACTAATAACACGAATAATATTTTAAAATTGAAAATTAATTTGTTTATCATATATATTAAACCCTTTTTTTCTTTGCATGTGAGTCATTTTAATACACAAGCAACTGCACGGTGACAAGATAGCTACACTCAGTCAAAATGAAGCTGAACCATGAGAAGTATCAACAACAAGTCGTTTACTTCGTTCACTGGCGGGGGAGAATGTTGTATTCTGCCATAACTTACCGAAGAAGGATGCAGCCTGGATGCATCCACACTCATGTTTTCTGAACACTTCCTCTATTCGTTATTATTATTTAACGAAAATTTTTTATAGCTATTGAGGTAAAATGAATGACAAAAAATTAAAATGTCACTGGAAGTTTTATACCGAAAGTTTTTGGATGTGTTTTTTATTTGCGTTTTAATTTGCGATGACGTCAGTTCTGTCACCCATAGAACTTGAGAATGCGTTACGTACAGCCATAAAAAACGTGCAACAATTCATGTTCCCCGAAATTTTAAGCGAGCTCGAAAAAACAAAGAAAACTAAACTCAATAAATCCTTAAACCTGTTCATCGATCAATGGGGTATAATAAGAGTAGGTGGTCGACTTGAAAATGCCACTCTCACATACGATCAAAAGCACCCTATCGTGTTAAAACCAGATCACAATTTTTCGAGACTCATCATTAAAGACGCACATGAGAGGACCTTACATGGTGGAATACAGCAAACAGTAGCCTATGTTTGGAACCAATTTTGGATATTTAATATGAAGAGAAATGTGAAGAAGTGGCTAAATAAATGTTGCACATGTTTCAAAAATCAACCCAAACCAATGCAACAATTAATGGGATGCCTTCCCGCACCAAGAGTTAATATGTCTAGACCCTTCGCTCACGCCGGTGTGGATTATGCTGGACCTATAGAAGTGAAAGCTTGGAAAGGAAGAAACTCAAAACGGTTCAAAGGATATTTTGCAATTTTTATTTGACTTTCAACGAAGGCAATTCATCTTGAAGCTGTGACAGACCTTACATCGCAAGCCTTTATTGCCACATTCCGAAGGGTTATATCTCGCAGAGGATTATGTTCCAACCTATACAGTGACAGCGGAACCAACTTCAGAGGTGCTAACACGGAACTCCAGAAGATGTTAAATTCTGCTAAATACGACTACGCCGAAATCGCTGATTCATTAAGCAAAATGGGCACCAAATGGAATTTCATTCCTCCCGCTTCTCCTCACTTCGGTGGCTTATGGGAAGCAGGAGTGAAATCTGTGAAATTCCACTTAAAACGCGTCGCCCGAAACCAAGCTCTGACCTTCGAGGAGCTCAGCACGCTTCTAGCGCAAATAGAAGCTTGCCTTAACTCGAGACCCCTTTGTCCGGTAACAGATAGCTTGGACGATTTCAACGCCCTAACACCAGCGCACTTTTTGATAGGCACATCGATGCATACAGTTCCTGAAGCAGACTTAACGACTGGAAAAATTGGCTACCTCGACAGATGGAAATGTCTACAAGCGTCACTTCAAACCTTTTGGAAAGAATGTAGGGGAGAATACCTGACAAGACTTCAAAATCGACCGAAATGGCTTAAAACCGAGAGTCAACCTAAAATTGGAGATTTGGTACTGCTACGAGATGAAAAAATTTCCACCCACGAAATGGTCAATGGTAAGGATCATCGAAACCTATCCAGGACAAGACAATCTAATTCGCGTGGTAAAAGTTCGAACCCAAAACACCGCATGCAAAAGAACCATCACTAAAATTTGCCCACTGCCATCAAACAATGCCTATGTAGAAACCACAATCATCTAACACCGAATAAAATCAAAATTCAAAAATCATCTCCCACCAGTTGTGATACAACGAATTTAAATCGACAGATGGAAATGTCTACAAGCGTCACTTCAAACTTTTTGGAAAGAATGGAGCGGAGAATACCTGACAAGACTTCAAAATCGACCGAAATGGCTTAAAACCGAGAGTGAACCTAAAATTGGAGATTTGGTACTGCTACGAGATGAAAGACTTCCACCCACGAAATGGTCAATGGTAAGGATCATCGAAACCTATCCAGGACAAGACAATCTAATTCGCGTGGTAAAAGTTCGAACCCAAAACACCGAATGCAAAACTCACTCATGCACTCATGGAAGACAACCGACCAAAACACTCACTCAAAATTCAACATTATACGTTATGAAGATAATTATTCAAAACACTCACACAGAAATTCAAATTACTCAATACACTTACTCAATTGGTCTTCGAACAGTCATTCTTTCATCAGGGTTGCATTCATAAACACTCCAAAACATACTCAATTCACATTCAAAACATACCCAAAACATATTCAAACATATTCAAAACACAACACAACACGTATACCCATTTAAACAAACATGAAAACAATTCATCCATTAAAAATGGTCAAACCAATTAAATTAAACTTAAATATAAATTTAATTTATTAAAACTTACCTGCATAACGAATCCACTTAATTTCTACCTGAAATGAAAAGAAACCCAATTAATAAGTACAAAAAAAATTTCAAAAAAACAACAATGGCTGCGATTTTATGCATACAAATTAACTCTCCAAATACTCTTTTAATATTTTTCTGATTATAATATTTTGAATAAAAGGAGAGTCCATAAGCATACATAATAATCATAAACCTAATTATAATGGATAATATATAATTTCTTACCAAAAAGAATACAAATAATTAAAACTCGATTGCAAAAGGTGTTTATACACATTGGTGTTGAAGTTGATGGATTTGACGTTTGCCATTGCCATTATCATTGGAAAAAAGAAAGGAGAGCTGAAAGTCTCTTTCCAGTCACCTTTAATTGTTTTGGAAGTATTTTTCTTGGTCCCACGTTACACTTGGAGGATTTATTTGGTGATGTCACAAGAGATAATAATATGAAGTTAGATTAAAACATTTATGAAGGTTTACATTAAAAAGAACTAATAACACGAATAATATTTTAAAATTGAAAAATAATTTGTTTATCATATATATTAAACCCTTTTTTTCTTTGCATGTGACTCATTTTAATACACAAGCAACTGCACGATGACAAGATAGCTACACTCAGTCAAATGAAGCTGAACCATGAGAAGCATCAACAACAACAAGTCGTTTACTTCGTTCACTGGCGAGGGAGAATGTTGTATTCTGCCATAACTTACCGAAGAAGAATGCAGCCTGGATGCATCCACACTCATGTTTTCTGAACACTGCCTATATTCGTTTTCTTAACACTTCCTATATTCGTTATTGTTATTTAACGAAAATTTGTTATAGCTATTAAGGTTACATGAATGACAAAAAATTAAAATGTCACTGGAAGTTTTATACCGAAAGTTTTTGGATGTGTTTTTTATTTGCGTTTTAATTTGCGATTTTTGAGAGTTTTTTTTAGCAGTGATTTTTTGAAGTTTTTAATTATTCGTTTAGTACGGAAAAGCATCATAATCGCGGTTTCTGTTTTCAGGGATGGTGTGCAGCAATTTGGCAGCTGTTCTTCTGAGTGCAAGCGTAAGAGCAATTGACTTATCTTCGTTGTCCCAGTTGTTCGCCAACGTGGCAGCTTCGAACCTTCTTTTCTTCGTGTACAGTCGTTCGAATATTCCCGAATCTGCTGCTTCTTCAAAGAATCAAATTCCTTAGCCAGATTTTCGTATTGCTTCTCTACACGCCCGAACTTTTCTTCCAAGTTTTCTATTATGGCTTCGAATTTCTGATCGATTGTTTGAAGTCTTTTGTGAAATATAACATTCTGTGCATCAAGTTTGTTTTCCAGACCATCCAATTTGGCTTCGAGAACGTTCTTTTGTTCTTTAAATTTCGACAAAAGCAACTTCATGAAATCCAGCATTTCATCGGCTGTTCTTACTGTGCCTTCTCTCTCTGGTTCCTCAGGATCGAACAACATGGTATCAGGGTTTCCACCATCCTGAGTGATAGCATTCTGAAGTCGGAGTAATAAGATTCCTTTTTCCTAATATTTTTTCAGAGTCACTGAAACTGTTTGCACACAATATCTCTGGAAGTTTTCACTTTAATAGCTGTTCGAAACACAAAACACTGTTGTAGAAAATGCCACTATGGAATTTTCTAGCACTTTACTGAGTTTAATCCCTCTTCTAACACCAATGTGAAGTTTTGGTTTGGGGTTCGTCAAATAAAACTCAATAAAAATTTCAAAATAAACAACAAATCTCTTAATTTTATGAAACACAACGTCTTTTAGTTTAAATAACAGCAAATTTAACTTATTCCACTTATTCAGAATTCAATAACGTTTTTATACTTCAACACTTTTTTATTTAATCTCAATTCAATCACTTTTTAATAACGCTTCCAGTTGTTAACAATTCCACTTTCGAAAATAAACTAAACTTTCACTGCCATCTACTCTTGTATTTATACAAATTTACAAGCTTCTGGAAGCTTCTGTCTGGTGTTTTGTTAAAAATGGTTGTTTGTTGCGAGGCAATAGGTGGGGTTATGGGGATTAGAGATAGGTGGAACATCAGGAAACGGAATCGCAGAGGGATCAGGTCCACGGGGAGTAGGACAGGAAGGTAAGGGTAGGGTAGAATGTCTAGTGCGAAGGCGGTGGCATGCTGGCGTCGCACGGTTTAGCTCGCCGGATGTAGGGGGATCTTACCCCCGCAGCTAAACCTCACCTCCAACAAAATTCAAATCATGCCACATAAATTAAAAAATAAAAGCCTCATCCCACACCGAGGGTGCTACTGGTTGTGGTAGCGTCAGCCTATTCCCACCCTGCCTGGAACTCTGTTGGCCTTCTTTTTCTAGAGTTCCCTAAATTTGGAACCGCTTGTTGGTATCTTGGGGTCAAAGCATCACCGGAGCCCGAAACCGCCTTCCCACACCCCCTTGAAAAATAAAACTTAGTCCGCCATTGAACTCAGTGTGAGGTCAACAAAAAAAAGAAGACCAAAGTTGGCGTGACTTACAAATTTATTTGATTTTCAAGCTCATGTAACAACTGTAATATAAAAGAAACTAAAATCAACAAAAACCAATAAAAATCAACAAAAACAAAAAACAATAATCTCTACAAAAATGGAGAATTTCGAAATAATTAAAAATGAAAAACAAAATAAAATATAAGATAATCGATATGAATAACCTAAACTATTATATTTATCAAAAAAAAGATCATATAGTTACATAGGCCGGCAAAACGCATATGTTCGTTTTTTTCTCTTCCAAAAAAACAATAAGACGCACCAAGTCTCCTCCCCGTGCACTGCTTCTTAGGCAATAGGAGCCTCTTTGTTTTTTTTTTTTGAAAACGAGCGTACCCTACCTAAATTGAGCTCAGTTTAGGATTTCAAATCGTGGCCCTTAACTGGACCTTCGTTTTATTCGTCACACGCCCAACACCTGTGGGAGACTTTTCTGTTCCCTGGGTACTTTCGTAATATAAGAGTTTTCAAAAACACTCGATTACCGGTGAAACCGTGTACTTATATGACTTATGTATATATTAGAATGAAAATGGCAAACAATAAATAATTCACACAAAACAACATACAAAAAAAGTAAATATATCACGCCAAGAAGAATAAAAAAACACTAATGGTCACTAAAATTCTGCTTCTGGATGGCCTTTTCCATCACCATCGATATTCAACCCCGTGGGTTTCTTCCTTATTGTTCACTGATTTTGTTATTTCTTTCGACATCCAAATAGGTATGTGCATAATTTATCAGTTTTTTATTTTGCCTACGTCCCGGCGCTTAATGCCGTTCACTCTAGGCACAAACCCGTTTTTGTTTTCTGAACCCATTCGTAAAACAGCTTATTAATATGGTCATCTCTTTTCAATTGTATTTATTAAAGAAGCCAACGGAAAATAATCTCACTTTTTATTTATTTATAGTTTTCGTGGAACCGCCTGTGTTTGTGTAAAGTTCGTTTTGTTTTTGTTTTACGTCGCGTTTACTTTATTTATTTAAAGAAAATGTTTGATTATATTCACGGTTTCCCTCACGGCTTTTGAATAATTCCCTTCTTTCCCATCGGTTGCTGCGTCTGCTCACCCTGCAGCCCTAGGATTAAACAATCCGGACGGACGATCCTGCTTCCTCTTCTTTTGGGCTCCTCCAGGACAAAGAAGATCGACGATCCCGGTGCAACGATGCTTGGTGAAGAATACCCTCCCGATAGTCTTCCATACCGAATATCAGGAGCGGAATACTCCAGCGAGCATCATCCCTTACCAGTTTCCACCACAAGTCCCAACCAGGGAAGCCCTTTTGGTTCCCTTGACGAAGGTTGGTGGAAAATCCCGACAATCATCCATGGTGATTAGCGGAAGAGACTATTCCAGCAAGCGTCGTCGCCAACCAGGAATCTTTGTTGTGCATGCCTTTGGCCATGCGCCAAGCACAGGCGTGTACAACCAAAGGAAGCCAACAATCCCGGTTTTGCTTGATCGCCAGACTTCCACATCGGTATTATGGGTTGACCATCGACCTCATCGGAAGTAGAAAATGTCCCGTGAACAGGGAACCCGGTCCTCTGGGCACTTTTGCTATGCAGCACTTGACACGATACGGAAAGAAGCTGGTAAGTCGCTGCATAAAACTAAAATTTTATTTGCCTCGTTTGTTCAATTCTCCATTTCACTAAATTCTTCAGGTAGCCGCAACATATTGTACACAATATATCCTGCATGTGTCGTTAAAATGGAAAAAAATGTAATCTCCGAATATCCTAACATTGTGTTGCCACATCACATTACCACAAAATTTGAGCCATGTGCAGTTTTGTCCCTTTTTATACACACCGGCATTTGCCTCCGCGTTACTTAATATCGTGGCGAAGGAGTAGAGAAGTGTAGTGGGGAACACAATCACGCAAGGACCGAGAATGTGTTGCGATTTTTTCGTTCTCGTTTTTTAATTTTCATTACTTGCTTTATTATTTTCTTCCTCCTTTTGTGTTCAGATGTATGTTTTGCTATAGTAACGTTTGTCACACACTAACGTGTGATGCTAATTCAACGTGTGAATACAGTCATGCCTAAAAGGGCATTGATGAAGAATTGGCGTCGTATTATGTGTATAAAAGGCAACTATTTTGTGAATGCTACAGTCATGCCTAAAAGGGCATTGATGAAGAATTGGCGTCGTATTATGTGTATAAAAGGCAACTATTTTTTTTTGTAAGCAAAACAAAGAAAACAAGATGGCAGCCTTCGATGAAAGAGAATTATTAATGCAGGGAGGTTATTCCTGAATACGAGTGGACTGAGATGTCACTCGAGAGCTCACAGTCGAATCGAGTAAGAATCGGTATTCCACAACTCTGGTGAGAGCCAAAACATGACATGACTCTGAAAATATTAAACACACCCTTTGAATTGTATCTAACATCACTAAATGTTCACTTGACGTTTCACAAAAAAAATCTTTTGATTTGAGAACTAATCGTTAGATGTAATTTAATAGTAAATTAATCAGTTTAAATCGTAAAAGTGCAAACAAATTAATTTGATAAGTATAGATGTGTTTTATAAACCAATTTTTGTATATTTGCTGCGAGTAATGGAGCACTAATTTAATACAAACGCCAGATCGTCTATACCAAATACCAACCACCAAAAAATATTTAAATTTTGTTTCAAACATTTCATAATTCATAATGTACCAAATCATTTTTTTTTATTTTATGATAACAATCCTGCATTTTCTAAATGCAAACAATTGCAAGTAACAATTAGAAAACTAGAACTTAGTCTTTTTTTTATTTGTACCTACATTTTTGCATCCACCACTGCTGCTCTCGAATACTTTTTAAACATGAATGATTTCTCACAGAAAAAGCGTCACTTTCGAGTTCAGGACCCCTGTTCTGTAACTTTGTCGATAACTTTTCTCATCGATAAAATATGAAACAAAAAATTCCATACTTATCGCATCTGGAAATATTCGGTGTTCTGTAAATCCTTGCGATAACCTTAAATTTCATTCTTAACTTGACTGGAATTTCTAATAGAAGTCGATAAATCGAGCTGCCATTGACATTTAAAAAAATAAATATTAAGGTATGTCCACACCAAAAAAACATTTTTTTTAATATTTCTGAATTGTTTAAGAAACTTTTCACGAATATTTCTGATCATAGCGTCGTGTTTTATTATCACGAAAAAAAAAACTTATCGACTAGACTAAATTGAATTATAAAGACATTTTCCGTCTGGAATGAAAGAAGAGAAATATCTCATAAACATTTCAGAAAACAAAAAAGAAAATGAACAATGTAATTTACTGTATAAATTTATTTTATTTTACCCAAAATCACAACTTTTTTACCTTTTTGTTCTTTATTTTACAGTCGGGTTTCGGGAACGCAAATTTATACACTAAAAAGTACTATACTTTTGCAAGCAGTCGCTTGAACGCCCTTTAGAAACAAATTGCTTAAATGTGAAAACAATTATTTATTAATTAGTAATTGGTTTTTATTAAAAGAATATAAAAGTCAAAGAAAACGATTATTTTATTATAACAGTAAATATGAATGTAAAAACAAACTTCCTAAGAAATAGAAAAAAATAGTCAGCATCTATAGGCGCAATAAAAAGAATTACAAAAGTCTACGTACACAAGAATGATGTACGTAGACTTTTGTTAACAATTATATCTATATCACTTTCAGCTGCCACAAAAGATAAAGACAACAAAAAAGACATCCTTAGTTTTACGAGGTTTATTTTTTCACTTTACATGGCAAAGTCATGAGATAAATTTACAAGGTTCTCATAAATAAACTCCCATACAAATTTTGACGGTTCATTCACGTTTTTACCGTTTATGAGGGTTTTCCGCGATTGCATGAAATCAACAGGCGAATTGGTACTACTTTTCCTACCATCTATTTTCTATCTACATCTATTTATTTCTTTTCCCTTGGTTTTCGTTGTTTTCTTTGTTTCTTTTGTTTTACTTTATTTATGTGGTTGTCACTTTTTCTCTTATGCTGGAAGTGAGTACAGTGTGTGATTCTTGAGTAAAAAAAAATATAAGTACAATAAAATAGATTGTTCATTTTTTTTATTAACTATTTATTTCATAATCACACAAATTGCAGACCTTAAAACAACAATTATGATTTCAGAAATGTTTCGCGAAGCGTCAAGACCTTGATTAATAAACATTTCATAAACATTTTAATAAAATTTCTGAATATTTAAGAAATGTTTCCTTGGTGTGGACACACCTTCAAAGACAATTAGGAAGAGATACATATTGTTTTTACGAATTCCTTTGATTTGATTTTTGGGCCTTTGAAGACTTAAAAAATTAAAATTAATATAAATTACATACAAAAAGATATTTGTCTGCTCTTATTTTCGTTACCTTTTTATTTAATTCCATTTTTTTCAATTTTATCGCCTGTTCACAAACAAATGATAAAATTTGACGTTTCCAAGGAAAAACTTATCGCATTTGAGAGATACAGAACACCGTTTTATCGCATTATTCCAGTATTTCATTCCGATACATTCCAATCGATAAAATTATCGCCTGTCAATGTTACAGAACCAGAATGATGGGATAAAATGAATTTTGTTCCAATTTTCAACGTTTCTCGATCAATTTTATCGATGCGATAGTTACAGAACAGGGGTCCAGGAATAGGTATGTTTCATTCTAATGTCATTTGACGTTAGATATTCAAATTGGGGAATACCGATATTTAGTAAGTTCGAGAATACCAATATGTCGATTTCAAATGAAAACTTTCTCGACTCGTACCGACCATGCCCTGCAAACCCTGAAAAGACCGGTACACATATGTCGCAAAGCGGGTATTTTTCAGTTTGTAGGCGAAGAGAATTATCCTCTCAGTTGTCGTTCTTTTTTCTGTTTTCTGTCATTTGGAGATTTCTTTAGTTTCCATAAAATTGGACCATTACAAAATGGACTGTTTTATGGGAAAGAGAGAAACTGCGTACGTTCATGAACGTAACTTATGGGTAGGTTACCTTGCTTGTGTTTGGGTTTTTTTGTGAACGAACAAATGCAACCAGATAGGTTACCTCTCAAAATTCGAAGCAAAAGAGAAACACAGTCAGCTGTTTATGAGCTGTTCACGTGGATTTTCTCTCTGTTTCCATATGTTCTTCAACCGTGGACAACTTCCTTTTTTATTGGTTTGTGCCTAAGACAAGCTAAAAGCACTAGAAGGAAAAAAGGGATTTTTTATTAATTAATTGTGGGTTATTCTAAAAAACACAGGGAGAAAAAAGGAAATTTTAACATGTCAACGTGGGAAAACCTGCTGTCAAAGTCAGGGATTACTGGATGAAATGTAAAAATTGAGGTTTAATTTTTTTCCCGCATTGTACTCAGGGGGGCTAGTATCATTAAATAAGAAGTACAGGAAGACGTGTTTTTGAAAATAAATGAAGCCTCTTTCTTAATAGTGTGAGTTATCACATACACACAAGTATTAACAGTGGGGCGGAGTGCAGAAGGTTTAAAACCATCGTGGGGCGCCAACTATTATGTTATAAAGCGTGTAATGGAAATAAATAGTTACTGTTAAATAGATTTGGATTTGTTTTATTAATAAAACTTACCTGTTTCAAAAATCTGAAAAATACAAACAAGTGAAACAGCGACACCTCTTTTTTTAATTTTAAGGTTTGGTATGTTTTACTTAAATAATTTTTCACAGTTTTTATCAATTTTATTAGCATCATTAGGATCTTGTTTTTAAGAAGGTTTCTATGATCATTTTGGAGACAATGCTAAAATCACCAGTTTTTGATTATTCTTCAAAAATAGTTTTGCCTATCAATTCTGTTTGCGTATTTATAATTATACGGTCACAAATGATTCTTTTTAACATTGTCTCTTTTCCGTCAATTAGTTTATCTTGTATTTTTAGCTGTGACAAATACCTTAAAAAAACATTTTTATCAACAAATATTCACGATTCACAAATGTGAAATTTTTTCAAACATAAATACATTCTACATGCACTCAACGTATTGAAGCACCTTACCAAAAAAACAGTGAAAACGAATGCGTCCCTGACCTCTCTCTCATTTGACAGATAGAAAGTGAATTTTATCCATTGAAGATATAAATTTTTATTTTCAATTAATTTATTATTTTCATTGTTTAATACCACAAAAAAACTGTTATAAATTGTTCTATAATATTTAAAATATATTCAAAACACCACTCCACACCGCTTTACGTTCTAAATAAAACAATACTTACTTGTGAAAAGAAATGTGTTCATTCCTCTTAAAAACACTGGTTTTACAAGTTTTAAGAATGCAGCTCATCCTGATTCTTGTTTTTCTTTTTTAAATTATACAATTTTCTCACTAAATCACTTTTTCAATAAAACTTATAAAGCTTAATATCTTTGGATTAACTATTACCAAAATTCGAATGACTTTTTTTTTATTTACCGCCTTGACATGAAGAGCTTTAATTTACTACACCATATATAACTGATTAGCTTCATTCACGTACACTGTATATACACAACACGTCTTCCTTTACTTCTTAATCAATGGCTTGTGTCGCCCAAAATAACTGAGACTAAAATGGAACCAACTTGAGGTAGGCAACTAGCAGTCCATATATAATACGTCCATGGTAGCAAAAATCGGAAGATATGGAATAACAGGATTGTGGAACGATACGGTTTTTGAATGGACTTGAAAATTGGAGCGGTTAAGTTTTAAAACCAGATCGGTCGTTGCATTGTATATAGAAACTATAGTACTATCATGGTGACGCATTTTGCGCACGCTCCCTGTCTCGTTGATTCTTAACTAGCGGAACGAGTTGAATGGTAGTAATAAAGAGAGTCTTAAGAGAATGTTTTTTTTTAAATAGAGAATAAAGATGAGAGACATGTCAGAAATAGACAGGGCTATTAGAAAAAGGAAAAAACAACATGCAGTGAGGTGAATTAATTTGTTGCTGTTTTGTTGGGGAAATGTGTTTTTATTATGAACATTTTTCATTGTATATAGAAACTATCATGGTGACGCATTTTTTGCAGCCACCTGTCTCGTTGATTCAGAACTAGCGGAACGAGTTGAATGGTAGTAATAAAGAGTCTTAAGAGAATGTTTTTTTTTTTTAAATAGAGAATAAAGATAAGAGGCAGGCTAGAAATAGACAGGGCTTTTAGGAAAAGGAAAAAAATACATGCAGTGAGGTGAATTAAGTTTGTTGTTGCTTTGTTGGGGAAATGTTTGTTTTTATTATGATTTTTTTCTTGTTTTGGTTGCCGTGTTCATAGGCAAGAAAATAAGTATATATATACGTATGTAAAAAAAATTTCAAAGGCAAATTTTATGAGGCGAGTTTTGGATTCGTGAATATAAACTAAAAATTGATACAACAATCAAGCATGACATCATGACATGGCGATAGTAGAGAAGCCTTTAAAGTTAGTGAACAAAGTATTTGTCTGTCTGTCAGTTTGTTAATCTGTCTGCATGTCCATCTGTATGTATAATGATCTGCAGCCTTACCGGCTTAAGTCATATAATTACCTATATATAATTGGTTCAATTCATTTGGCCATTCTACTGCGCAGCTCTTCAAATTTCCCTTTTCATCTCATGAATTTTAAAAGATGGACTTTCTTTACATGAGTTATAACCATGGCTTATTATACAGTGTTCAAGAAAGAAGAAAGTACTTATTTTATATGTATATGTACGTATGAATGAATACGAATGCATAAATTGCCTTATACAAGTATCTAGGTACGGATGTATATTAAACTACAGCCTAAACGGTTTCACTTAACCTCGGCGGAGTAGACCAACAATTCCGACTACCACATCTGGATGAAATAAAGCCAGCTATATCTAAACTTAAGAGCAACAAAGCCGATGGCCTAGCTGCCGAGCTCTTCAAAGCTGCAGGCGATGACTTGGCTATAAGTATGCACCAACTCATAAGCAAGATATGGTTAGTAGAAAGCATGCCCGATGAATGGAATCTCAGCATAATTTGCCCGATCCTTAAAAAAGGAGACCCTCTGAGCTGCACCAACTATAGGGGTATCAGTCTCCTCAACATCGGCTACAAGATCTTTTCTGCTGTATTGTGTGAACGCCTAAAGCCATTCGTCAACAACCTGATAGGTCCATATCAGTGCGGTTTTAGGCCAGGAAAATCCACTATCGATCAAATACTCACATTACGGCAGATCATGGAAAAAACTCAAAAACTTCAAATCGATACCCACCACCTTTTCGTCTATTTCAAAGCCACGTACGACAGCATTTATAGAGACGAGTTATATAGAGCAAAATGCAGTTTTAACATCCCTACCAAACTCGTCCGCCTGTGTAAAATGACGATGGAAAACGCACGCTGTTCCGTCAAGGTCGGTAAAGACCTCACCGACACCTTTGAAGTCAAAAAAGGATTTAGACAAGGCGATGCGCTGTCATGCGACTTTTTCAACATCATACTTGAAAGAATAGTGCAGAACTCTGACACCAACACCAGAGGCACGATCCTTCAAAAGTCCGTCCAATTACTCGCATACGCCGACGATATTGACATAATCGGAAGAACGCAGCGTGATGTCAGTAGCGCTTTTGTGAGTATTGAGACGGAAGCTGAAAAGACGGGTTAAGCAGTCAATGAGGGCAAAACCAAGTATATGCTGTCATCAAGAAGAGACACCCAACATCGACGTCTTGGACAAAACATCACCATAGACAGCTATAACTAGGAGGTAGTGTGCTAAATACGGTACCTCCTATAGGACCGGTTTTTTTTCTTTGACTTTCTCGAAAACTGCTAATCCGATTACTATCAAAATTGATATTCAAGAAGATGTAGGTAGCCTAAGTAATGTCGCAATAATTTTGACATACAAATTAACGCAAATAATAGTATCTCACTTTTTCATCCTTGTAATTTATCCGCATAGTTTGCACTTAATTTGTACCTATGAATGGAAAGCAAAATTCAAAACAAAAATCTGTTTTTTCAAGGACGTTTGTATAACATGCACAGCAAGAAGTAAGTTTGTGTTTAAATTTTAAGACTGTATGTGTATATTTTTTACAAACGGCAACGTTCCTTGAGTAAACAAAAATTTAAAAACCTAAAGAATTCTAGCCAATTTCGTACGAATGTATAAAATATGTATGTTAGTATAAGTGCTCGTATTCCCTATAAAACAGATGTAAACAAAACAAAATAAACAAAAAATCAAATCAAGTCAATAGACTAACTGCCTATTTCTACCAACAACAAATTCTGTATTTAAAAAAAAAACCGTTGCTAGGGATTTTTATATAGCAACAAGAGGCTTTAGGAAAATGTTATCTTTAAATTTGGTTTGTGTAGTTCTTTTGACATTCCTCAGACTGGATTTTAAACTGTGTTTTAGGGCTCAAAATAATGCAACCTGTCAAATAGCCGAAGAGCAAATTGTGTGGAAAATAGCTTTAACAAATTTGATGAGAACTGTTGAGAGTATTTTGGTACGCATTATTTTATTTACAAATAAATTGCACAGCTGCATCGCACATACTTGCTCTTCTTGAATATCAATTTTGGTTCTAATCGGCTTACCAGTTCACGAGAAAGTCGAATAAAAAAAAAAACGGTCCTATGGAAGGTACCGTTTTTAGCCCACCATCTTGATTTTTTTCACCAATACATACAATAGTACAATGATTTTTGTTCACAATTCTTGGAGCCTTTTCCGAGAAAAATAAAATTTTACTTAATGGTTACATGACAGGTACTGTTAATATTTGAGCTAAAATAAATTAAAAAGTCCTCTGTAGAATTTCAAAACAACCTTAAGTTCTAAATTTGAATACGATTGGAAAAACCGTTTAGACTGTAGCCGAAATTACATACTTACGGATAGAATTTTGCCATTAAGTCAAATATTTATGTTTCTCTATCATCGTAATGTCATGCTTGATTGTTATCTCAAAATTTGTAATCTACACGAATGCATAACTTGCATTATAGTACCTATAAACGGCTTTCTGAATTTGCACAAAACGTTATATTTGAAAAAATTAAGCTGACGAATAAAAATAAATGACCTTAAAATTGCGTTTCCCCACACCTAAGAGTATGCAGCACCAGTTATTCTGCAACTAGACATTTGGAAGTTATTGTATAAGAGCAATTTTGTGGCACGAATGCATTATTTACGTTATATTATATATATGCATATAATCGCAAATTAAAATTGTGATTGGTTATACAAATTCTTAATATTTAATAAAAAAAAAGTCAACGAGCCATCTATCGACCTCCCTTATATGAATATGCAAAAACCTACAAAAATATTTGGTCACTAACTTCAAAGTCCTTACTTTCATAATAATGCCATTGTTGATTAGTTTGATTATTAAGAATCAAAAACTTGTCCTGTAAGATAGCTCAACAAAATAACGAAAATAACATCTTTTCCCTTTTCTATCCATTATAATTATAATTCAAGTCCTTGTATCTATAAATTTTCAATAAGAGTTTTCTAACAAATTTCTATACACAGTTTGCACTTAATTTGCACCTAACGCCTATCGAATTGGGAAGTGAAATTCATAACTTACAAATCAAAGCCAAAATCTGTTTCTTCAAGGAAATTAATATACATATATACAAAAAGTAAGATTGTTTTTAAATTTTTAAGAATGTATATGTATTTTTTTCGCAAACGGCAACAAAGCAAGTTGTAGTAAAATAGTAAACAAAAATTTGTAAGATTTTAGGTTTTTATTTTCGCGGACGATATTCATATTAGATAAAGTTTTGTATTTTCGGAAATAAAAAACGCGTTATAAGAAATATTTTCTTATTTCTTTTTACCCGACGTTTCGAAGAAGTTTCATACTTCGTGGTCACGGGATGAGACTGACGTTGATTGATGTTGTTTAAGTTATTGGTTTTTAGCTCTCGCTCTCAAGTAGTACCGGTGCATAGATGTTGATGCACTTGTGGGTGGTGGTGGTGTACTCGTTCTAGGTTGTTGTTGCGTTGAGTCGATGTATTTTTGGACACATGCAAAGCTCACGATTTCGGCTATAGGTTTTTTGATTTGGTTTACTATGGTTTTGCTTATGAGAGGATCCCACGTTGGCGATAATTTAAAGCTAGAATCTCTATTGAAATTTGTATGTTTCTTAATTTCAATTGCTTCTCTGACGATTCTTAGTACATAAAATCTTTCATTTGCGATTGATCTAGCTTGATCAAAACGTATAAAGTGATCTTCGTTGTAGGCCAGATGTTCACATATTGCCGATTTTGTGACAGCGTTGTTTTGGATAGCTTTGATATGTTCGTTTAAACGCGTTTTAATACCTCTTTTCGTTTCACCAATATAAAAAGACCCACAGCTACAGGGAACAGAGTATACACCAGGATTTTGGAGTGGAATTTTGTCCTTAGGCGATCTTAAAAATTGATGAACCTTAGTTGGCGGTTTAAAGATGGTTTTAACATCTTATTTTTGTAAGATTTGCCCAATTCCATCCGTTATGCCTTTGATATAGGGTAAACGTATAGGTTCCTTTAATTTTTTTAAATTGACGATCACATAAAAAAATTAACTTTTTTGTATCCTTTGTTAGTTTTTTTTTTTTTTTCTTTTATAATTAACGCGCGTACAAGGGACTTTTTGTTTTTTCTTTTAATGTAACACACTGCGCGGGCATTAGGAAGATAGGGAGGGGAGAGATAGGAGGTGTCGATTAACATTGGTTATGAATGTTTGCATATTGAAATGGCAAGGGAAAATCTTGCCGGGTAAACCATTCCAAAGTCGTGTTGTACGGCTAAAAAAAGAATCTCTATATTTCACGGTACGTCCGAAATTGGGCTCAAGGGTGAACTGATGGGCATTCCTAGCAAGACGAGTATTACGGGCGAAACTTTTAAGGGGAGAAATGCAGCTGGCTACCTCGAGTGAACATTTTTTTATAAAAAAAACGATAAAATAAGGAAAGACATGAAACATTGCGTCGGTGTTCGAGAGGGGCAATTGTTTCAGCGGCAGTTCTATTTCCTATCAATCTTAACGCTCTATTTTGTATTCTATCAAGCAATTGAAGCGATGTTTGTGAAGCACCTGCCCAGAGGTGGGAGTAATACTCGAGTTTAGGGCGTATAAACACTTTATAAATTGTAGCCAGATCAGATGGGGAAAAATACTTCTTACACCGATAAGGAAAACCTAAGCACTAAGCAGCATTCTTAGCGATTTCAAATATATGGTCGTTCCAACGGAGGTCATCGTTGACACACATACCGAGTACTGAGAGCTTTTCGGTTTCTTCGATGTTAGTGCCATTCATGGACAATGGCATTGGGGGTATGTTAAGCTTTAACGACAGAAGACAGCATTGAGTTTTCGAAGCATTAAACTCCACACGATTCCTATTACCCCATTTAACAATGCTGTATAAATCGGAGTTTAATGAACTTGACATACGGCACCGTTGCAATTGTACGTCCGAAGGCGAAGGACGTGAATTATCGAACGAATATGAAAAGCTGAGGGTAGAGTCGTCAGCAAAACAGTTAAGTGGATTAGAAGTAACAGACAGAAGATCATTTATAAAAATGAGGAAAAGAGTCGGAGACAGAACAGAGCCCTGGGGCACACCAGCATTTATTTTATGGGAATCAGACTTGAATCCGTCCAATACAACTTGTATTGAACGTTCCAGAAGATAGCTTCTAATCCAACGAACAAGAGTATTATCGATCCCAAAAGCACGCATTTTCGATAAGAGAGCTTCATGCCAAACTCTATCAAATGCCTTGGAGATATCAAGAGCAATAATCTTACATTCACCAAAGCGATGTAAAGATTTGTTCCACTGTTCGGTGAGATATGCCATCAGATCACCAGTGGAACGGTTGCTGCGGAAGCCATACTGACGGTCATGGAGAAGCTTACGATCTTCGAGATATTCCTTAAGCTGACGGTTAATCAGTGTTTCCATGACCTTAGGAAGAAGGGATGTCAGTGCTATGGGTCGGTAGGACCCAGCCTGTCCCTTTCTTAGGGACAGGCTGGACAAATGCTGTTTTCCATCTTCTAGGAAAGATTCCAGAAGAGAAGGAGCGATGGAAAAGCTTACGCAGTGGCTTTGCCAGTGTGGAAGAACACCTCTTCAGAAGAATCGGGGGTATATTATCCGGGCCAGCGGATTTGTGTATATCGAGATCTTTGAGAACTCTTGCTACTGTACGAGTGCGGAAAAAAATCTGTCCCATGGAAAAATTTACATTCTCAAGTACAGGAGGGGCAACGTTGCTATGCGGCAGCGTGGAGCTGGCAGCGAAATAGGCGGCGAGCAAGTTTGCCTTCTCTGAAGAGTAAACAATTGGTTTGTTACTGTCGATGAGCGTTGGAACCGAAGATGTTGAGGAGTTTTTAATATTCTTTACAAATGATCAAAAATTTGTACTGCCTTTGGGACACTGCAGAATTTTTTGCCGTAATTTTTGGTCATGCAAAAATTTGGTTTTTTCGATAACGGAGTTGCATGAGTTTCTTGCTTGTTTGTGCTTTTTCCGATTTTCCTCTGTAGGGTTGGTTTTGTAAGAACGGAAACTTACTTCTTTGAGCCTGATAGCTTCTTTACACTCAGAGATTAAACCAAGACTTTTCTTTAGGTTTGATGCTTTTTACTCTGTTTGGAATAAAAGCACGCATCCCTAGAAGAATCACATTTGTGATCATTTCAGCACTGGCATCAATGTCACTATCGAGGAAGCATAGTGACCAGTTAAAGTTTTGGAAAAAAATATTCAGGCCGTCCCAGTTGGCTTTCTCGTATTGCTAAACGATCCTGGTGGGAAGCTTTTCTTTAACTGGATGGGTGGAGGATGAGAAATTAGCTGAAATGACACAATGGTCTGAAGTGCCAAATGGAGGAGTTACACTAATGGTATATTTATCAGGGTGAGAAGTAAGAAACAAGTCAAGAGTATGGGCGGCTTGCCCAGCAACATCCGGTATACGCGTTGGCACATCGATCAGTTGGGTAAGGTGATGTAATCCGGCAAAGAGCTCGACATACCTTCCTTCAGGTGTTGACCAGAATAGCGGAGCCAATTGGAATTGTGTACATTGAATCGCCCGCAATAACGATTTCAGTGCGAGGAGAAAGGGAAACAATTTTCGAGATAGAATCGGACACCGCATCAAACTCGTCACAAGTCGAATTGCTGTCGAGATTTGGACTCCTGTAAATAAAACAATAATGAATGACATGATTGCGGACAGTGAATTTGAGCCACAAGAAGTTAAAGTCCGTGTTGGAACATTGCCCATATTGGGGAAGGCTCTGGCAAGCAATATCATTCCTAACATAGACCACGAGACCATGATGGGAAAAGAGTAATGGCACCAAGCTATACCCATGTAGAGCAAACTCTGATAAATCAGTATTTACTCCAACCTGGGTTTCACTTAATGCCAAAACAGCTGGCCTGTATTGAATAGTGT
Source organism: Platycheirus rosarum (assembly GCA_963971375.1). Lineage (NCBI taxonomy): Eukaryota > Metazoa > Arthropoda > Insecta > Diptera > Syrphidae > Platycheirus > Platycheirus rosarum. Next base: position 84,502,876 of record OZ020510.1, on the reverse strand, counting down.
ATACGTACAGGTGAAAGAAATTCTTTCTTATACCACGAACATTGGAATACACGAAACTTACCATTTAAAAATACTTACACACAAAACACAATTCTGACTAAGTCGAACCATGCAGTGAAAATCCAAATTAATCTCTGTAATAAACAAACTGTCTTAGGTGTTATGCCCATAAGACAGCTTGCATACAAAAAATCAATCTAAATATTCAGCACAATAGGATAGACTCAGATGCCCTTATCCATTTACCGCAAGCATACCATGCCTACAGTAGATAAGAAAAAGGCAGTTAAGCTAAGCACAAAGGGTTGGGACAGATAAGAGTTAAATGTTGATAGTTGAAATTTGTTCATTTTATAATAAAAGGTGTTTAAATGGATTCAAAAAGTGTGTTTTTAATGCCGAAAATGAAGTAGAAAGGCATGAAATAGTTGGTAAAAGTTTAAATACGAAGAGAAGAGGTTCTTATCTGCTCGATATCCCTAACAAAAAGTTAGTGCTATGCTGAGTGAATATTTAAATTTTAAAAAAATGAAACGTTTGTTAACTTAGGTTTTTTAAATTGTTTCCACTCACTTGCAAAGGAATTTACAGTAGCTCCTTAAGCCCCAATAGCTTTCCTAGCAGAGGGTTCATATCAAGTGTTGAGCAGGATTACTAAATTGCTATGGTTCTAAGTAAAACATTACTCCCATGAAGAAGAAAGAAAAAAGTCACCCAACAAATTATAACTTCTATTAAAGAGGCATTTTAAATACAAAATTTTATTTGGTTTAACCAATTTTAGTATTCTTAGTTTTATTAAACATTTAGAATTTTTAAAGATCCAAAGTAATCCGCCAGCAATCCGTCACCTAAATATCTATCGCTTTCAATTTTAATAGCAAAATGACATTGGAAAGTTCTTTCGCTTTACTTTTGGTCGAATGAGAAACGAATCGTATTTGGGAATAACCCCCCAGTATCCAAAGTAGATATCTCGAATATATCCGAAGACATTGGTTGCCCGATTATGTAAAATTGCCTGTAATCCACAACATAAAAGAAAATTCCTGAGATGAAGTATATACCTATGTATGTAAATAAGATAGTCTTTTTTGTGACACGTGATGTGATAGTTAAATATTTTTCTTTGTTTTTGCTTAAATTAAAAAGCTAACTTAGGTAATATTTTTATTTGTTTAATTTAATAAAATATAAGAATTAATTAATGACTTTTTTTTGTTATTTTCTTTTTGTTCGAATGTACTAGACCTAGTTCCCATTGGGCGTATTTTTTTGTGAGTGGGAGAAATTATTGACTCCAATTAAATCTTTTTATTATCTTCGGATCTGGATCTGGATTATGTCTTAGCACGTATTACAATAACAATTTGAAATACTGGGGCCATATTCCTGAATACGAGTAATACATTTTAATTTATTGAAATTATTGTTAATTTTTTTGTTTTGTTAAGATATCATTAATAATTCTAAATATAAATCCTTCTCCTTTTGAGTTTCAATAAAAAAATTATTTCTTTATTGTTGATTTTTTGTTGTTAATTTTAGCTTTTTATGTTTAAATAAGAAAAGAATATTGCGAGCCACGTCACCACGATAAAAACTCGGCTTTTTTATTAACGATACGAAGAAGCAAGTATATGCTTGCGTTTTTTTTCACAGGGGATGGGGATGGAAACTAAAGGCTGAAAAGACGATGGACTGAGCTGGAAACGAAAAGGTAGTCAAATTAGGGAAAGTTTAATTTAATTTTGGTGGGGGCAGCACCCCCAATTATTTGATTTATTTCAAGCTACAAAACTAAAACCAACTTAAGACTATGTAAAGTGTAATTAAATCTAAATGGGAAGGTTGGGACAGTTGTTGAGGCGTAACTTTAGATTCGGTGTACTAATATTTAGGTCAAAATATTCAGGAATCGAATATACACTTCGCAGCATACGTGTAAGAGGTTCATTGGAGCCATAGGAGGTACGGTGGGAGGGTATATAGAAAAGTCTAGGATTTCTGAGATTGCAGGGGTTAGTGTTAAAGAAAATGGAATTATATAATGAAGGACAGTCAACTGAACCAGAAAAGTCGGTGATTGAAAAGAATATCGGCAACCAATCTTCGTTCATCTATCTCAGATTAACAAGTTGAAGACGGGCATGATATGGAGGTAGAATAAAAGGATCTTGCCATTGAAGGCCGCGAAGAGCGAAAAGAAGAAATCGTTTTTTAATGTTTTTTTTCGAAATATGGACGTGGTGGCATAAGTGCCAAACTTGAGAAGCATATTCAACTTGCACTCTTACGGCATTCGATTCTAGTTTCCATTCTATTCGAAAGTTATTTCCGATTCTGCTTTGAAATGGAACTATCTATGAAAGTAGAATCGGATGCCGGTAATGCCAACTTTTTTCACAATATTTTCGATTTCGATTTCGAGTCTCGAGCTGTTTGGCAACTCATTCTTAAAAAAAAAAAAAAAACAAAACTTCAAATTTACGCAAAAAAATAAAACAAAAATGGACAATTTATTTATTTGAACGTGTTTTCAATCAAATATGTACATATAAATTATTTTGATTTCAGTTTTGCTAAAAACCATCGTCTTTCTATAGACGCTTTCATGTTTTAACCAAACAATATATCATATATATATATATATGAGTATTCGCAAAAGTCAACGTTCAGTTCTGAAAACTATCAGGCAACGTTGGAATTTTTGGCAACAGGAGGTTACCAAAACCAAATCGGTGGTGACAAGCATACTGGAATTGCACAACAAACTATTTCAAAAATACTTGCAGATGTTTTGGCTTCAATAGAAAGTCAGGAGCGGGCCCTTATAAATTTTGAAATGGAAGACGAAGAAAAACAAAATGCAATTTTTGGCAAAAATCCCGAATTCCTATAATTGGGTTCAACTGATTCGCTCAGCTACGAACGAGCACCTTTTTTTAGCTTTTTAGATACCCCTTGGATAAGTCCCGATGATTTGTCAGGTAATTGACCAGCATTTTAAATTGTGATGACTTGGTGTTTACTATTTTTGTTGATTGCCTATGTATAAAAAGTAAAGTTAATCAGCCCTATCACAGATTCCCTCGTAGAAAATTTTCGAACGAAACGCTACGCCCCGAATACGAAAAAATTCAAATCACAAACCCCGAACGGAATCAGCCGTTATCCAAACCTTTTTTCGGACTTTCGGAATCAGTTGATTTGGGTCAAAATGTGAAAAGCAAAACAAAATGTCACTTTTATTGTGTATATTTCAATTGTGTTTTGAAAAGTTATCTGAAATGGATTCAATTGCGATTGCTATTATGAAATAAAACAAGAAAATGCGTGGAGAAAACGCAAATTAAAATTACAACGTAGGATTTAAAGAGACGCTTTTAATTCACTCGACCACAATCCCTGGACAATTTATGGCTTCTCTTGGAGCTTCTCAAAAGCCTTTGGAATCGTGCTCTGTTCGCATTCACTTTTCACCTTTTGTTAAATATTTGTTTAAAGTTTAATATTTGTTCTTCTATAGATTGAAAATACTTACATTTTTCTATTAAATGCGTGTTAACAAACTGTTTCACACGACATCCGAGCAAAATAGTTGTTCGTAGAAAAATCAATAAAATTTCCTATTCGTTCGGGTTTAGTGATACCCATTTTCCCGAACTCCGAAATTCTTACGAAAATTTTCGTTACGACGGGAGCAGCGATACCTTTTTTCGGTATTTGTAGTACAATTCTATTACGACGGAACCTGTGATAGGGCTGAATGGTTGAAAAATTAAATAAAGCGCAATCAATCAATATATGTATACATTTACTTACATTTTTGATACAAGTGAGTTAGAGCAAATTCGAACGATTCTGACATAAATTTTCGGAAAAGGTAGTACCCCGAATATTCAGCCCTATCACAGATTCCCTCGTAGAAAATTTCCGAACGAAACGCTACGCCCCGAATTCGAATAAATTCAAATCACCAACCCCGAACGGAATCAGCCATTATCCAAACCTCTTTTCGGACTTTCGGAATCAGTTGATTTGTGTCAAAATGTGAAAAGCAAAACAAAATGTCACTTTTATTGTGCATATTTCAATTGTTTTGAAAAAAAATATCTGAAATGGATTCAATTGCGATTGTTATTGTAAAATAAAACAAGAAAACGTGTGGAGAAAACGCAAATTAAAATTACAACGTCATATTTTAAGAGACGCTTTTAATCCACTCGACCACAATCCCTGGACAATTTATAGCTTCTCTTGGAGAATATCCAAAAGCCTTTGGAATTGGGCTCTGTTCGTTTTCACTTTTCACCTTTTGTTAAATATTTGTTTAGAGTTTTATATTTTGTTCTTCTTTAGACTGAAAATACTTACATTTTTCTTTTAAATGTGTGTTAACAAACTGTTTCACATGACATCCGAGTAAAATAATTAATCGTAGAAAAATCAATAAAATTTATTATTCGTTCGGGTTTAGTGATATCAATTTTCCCGAACTCCGAATTTCTTACAAAAATTTTCGTTACGACGGGAGCAGTGATACCTTTTTCGAAATTCGTAGTACGATTCTATTACGACGGAACCTGTGATAGACCTGTCTGCTACCCGGCTGCGAGGAAACTGATTGGGCCCTATCATGGTATCCGTTCGGAGAAACCTCCGATCGGAAGATTTATTTTGTTCATGGTATCCGAATCGGAACAAAAATAAATACGCATACCAACGCAAGTAATTGACATATAAAACAGCTGTCATGATGCCATAAAATACCAAGATGGCGATTTGTGTTTATTTTGTTTATCAGTGCAATTACACTCTTCTAAATCCGTGAAGGATTTTTGTTTGAATGGACAACCACCAGTTGTAGTGCATTCTTTTTGGTTAGCCTCAATTTTTTTTAAATGTTCGTCTTGTAGTCGCTCCATACAAAGTTTAAAAAAAAATATTGTGTTAATTCATCTTTTAAATTTTTTTTTCGAGTCGAGTGTCTCCAAACACGGCATCTTTAACTCTTTAACTCTTCTTTTTCCAAAAAGAAATGAAACAAAATGTAAAAATACCATACAAAAACATAAAAACTTTTACTTACAGTTCTTTTCCTTGTTCTGGAGACATCTCCGGTATTTTGTTTCATTTAATTTTGTTGATATTTTTAATTATTTTTGCTTATCGGACAAATTCCCGCAATGAATTTGCTGTCGGAGACAATCGGACAAGATTCATAACCTCAAAATCGTTATGCTTCGCATGCGTTGCACTGATTTTGGTTTTAATCGTCATGCATCGTTTGAGTTGGTAACGCGTTGCTGTGTTTTAGGTTTGTCCAATTTAGCAATCGGAACGCTACCATGATACAAAATTCGTAAAATTCGTACAAATCAGAGGAATTTTTTCCCGATCGGTTACGATGATAGGGCCCATTATCAACTTGCCTCTCGCTTATTGTTTATTTAAAAAAAAACACTACTGCAGAGTTACCATTCGTCATTAATGGAAATTATAATACCTTTTTCTTTGGTTTTTGTTATGAAAGTTCCAGAATTGAAGCTTTCTTAGAGCGAATGAGAGCATATTTTAAGTTTAAGGAAAGTGTTGTCGCTATGTTTTTTTGCATCTTTTCGTTTTTATTTTTCTTAAAAAAAAAACGGTTAAAATAAGGATACATAATGCAATATTTTTTTACTTGCGATTATAAATACCTTTAATGCAAGTTATACATTCGTACACAAAAATAAATTAAGATAATAATCAAACATGACATAACGATTGAGAAACGTATTTGAGTTACTGGAAAATTATGTTTGTCTCTCTGTACGGATGTATTTTGGACTACTTGGTCGATCGTCTTAAAATTTTGACATTCTACAGAGGCCTTATTTTGGCGTTCAAATTATTTCGCTTAAACTGTGTTACGTACTTAAAACTCTTAAAAAAACGCGCCTACTATTTTACCTTACTACTATCTTTACTTAAATAGAACAGAGTAAAGGTTCCTTTAATTTGTTTAAATTGACGATCACATAAAAAAATGTGGTCGCCACATCGTTTAATAGAAAATAGAAAAGGTGCTCGTTCGTAGCTGAGCGAATCAGTTGAACATGGGTTCCATCTACAAACCCAATTATAGGAACTCGGGATTTTTGCCAAAAATTACATTTTGTTTTTCTTCGTCTTCCATTTCAAAATATATAAGGGCCCGCTTCTGACTTTCTATTGAAGCGAAAACATCTGCGAGTATTTTTGACATAGTTCGTTGTGCAATTCCAGTATGCTTGTCACCACCGATTTGGTTTTGGTAACCTCCTGTTATATATACAATCACCACAGCACTCACTTTTTGTTAGGGATATCGAGCAGAGAAGAACCTCTTCTCTTCGTATTTAAAATTTTACCAACTATTTCATGCCTTTCTACTTCATTTTCGGCATTAAAAACACACTTTTTGTATCCATTTAAACACCTTTTATTAGAAAATGAACAAATTTCAACTATCAACATTTAACTCTAACAAAGGATACAAAAAAGTTAATGACGATAAATAGCTGTTAAATGCTTGGAAAATAATGGAATTTTGGAAAAATAATTGGAAAATTAAAAATGAGCATGGAAAAATTGAGAGTCAGACTGAAAAAGTTGAGAGACGGGTTGGAAAAAGTGGAAATGGATATGAGCAAATCGGAATGATAATTTTCGCCCCATTCGCATTTGAGAATACCCAAAAGCGCAGACGGTCGAAATTGAGGTATCGCTTTCAATACGATCCGCTTCGCTTTCTGGAATAACCTTACTGAATTTGTAGCTCATTAGAATCTTCAAATTATAAAAAATTCGTCCTTGTGGATCTTATCTCTTTGACAATTTTTTCACAGGTGAAATTAACTGTAGGTAAATCCATTTTCTATTAAACGATGTGGCGACCACATTTTTTTATGTGATCATCAATTTAAAAAAATTAAAGGAACCTATACTCTGTTCAATTTAAGTAAAAATAGTAGTAAGGTAAGATAGTAGGCGCGTTTTTTTAAGAGTTTTAAGTACGTAACGTAGTTTAAGCGAAATAATTTGAACGCCAAAATAAGGCCTCTGTAGAATGTCAAAATTTTAAGACGTTCGACCAAGTAGTCCAAAATACATCCGTACAGAGAGACAAACATAATTTTCCAGTAACTCAAATACGTTTTTTAATCGTAATTTCATGTTTGATTATTATCTCAATTTATTTTTGTGTACGAATGTATAACTTGCATTAAAGGTATTTATAATCGCAATTAAAAAAAAACTAAATAAAATATTGCATTATGTATCCTTATTTTAACGGTTTTTTTTTTAAGAAAAATAAAAACGAAAAGATGCAAAAAAACATAACGACAACACCTTCTTTAAACTTAAAATATGCTCTCATTCGCTCTAAGAAAGCTTCAATTCTGGAACTTTCATAACAAAAACCAAAGAAAAAGGTATTATAATTTCCATTAATGACGAATGATAACTCTGCAGTAGTGTTTTTTTAAATAAACAATAAGCGAGAGGCAAATTGATAATGGGCCCTATCATCGTAACCGATCGGGAAAAAAATTCCTCCGATTTGTACGAATTTTACGAATTTTGTATCATGGTAGCGTTCCGATTGCTAAATTGGACAAACCTTAAACACAGCAACGCGTTACCAACTCAAACGATGCATGACGATTTAAACCAAAATCAGTGCAACGCATGCGATGCATAACGATTTTGAGGTTATGAATCTTGTCCGATTGTCTCCGACAGCAAATTCATTGCGGGAATTTGTCCGATAAGCAAAAATAATTTAAAATATCAACAAAATACCGGAGATGTCTCCAGAACAAGGAAAAGAACTGTAAGTAAAAGTTTTTATGTTTTTGTATGGTATTTTTACATTTTGTTTCATTTCTTTTTGGAAAAAAGAAGAGTTAAAGAGTTAAAGATGCCGTGTTTGGAGACACTTGACTCGAAAAAAAAATTTAAATGATGAATTAACACAATATTTTTTCTTAAACTTTGTATGGAGCGACTACAAGACGAACATTTAAAAAAAATTGAGGCTAACCAAAAAGAATGCACAACAACTGGTAGTTGTCCATTCAAACAAAAATCCTTCACGGATTTAGAAGAGTGTAATTGCACTGATAAACAAAATAAACACAAATCGCCATCTTGGTATTTTATGGCATCATGACAGCTGTTTTATATGTCAATTACTTGCGTTGGTATGTGTCGATCTTAAGCTCATAGAGGCCGGACGTCAGGTCGAGGTGCGCGCATAAATAATTACACAAAAGTCAAAAAAAAAAATTATTGCGCATTGTTATCGCGAGTGATAAAAAAATAATATTACACACTCGTTTGCGAAATTGGCAAAAACCCCTCGCGTGTGCTGTAAAGAAAATAACAATATCCACTCGTGTCGTTGGAAGACGATAAGATGCCCATTCGCGCTGTGGAAAAAAAAATAATACACACTTGCATAACAAATCAAATTATCCTCTTATCTGTCCCAACCCTTTGTGCTTAGCTTAACTGCCTCTTTCTTATCTACTGTAGGCATCGTATGCTTGCGGTAAATGGATAAGGGCATCTGAGTTTGTCCTATTGTGCTGAATATTTAAATTGATTTTTTGTATGCAAGCTGTCTTATGGGCATAACACCTAAGACAGTTTTTTTATTACAGAGATTAATTTGGATTTTCACTGCATGGTTCGACTTAGTCAGAATTGTGTTTTGTGTGTAAGTATTTTAAAATGGTAAGTGATTTCTGTGTCGTGTATTCCAATGTTCGTGGTATAAGAAAGAATTTCTTTCACCTGTACGTCTACACTGTTCAATACAGGCCAGCTGTTTTGGCATTAAGTGAAACCCAGGTTGGAGTAAATACTGATTTATCAGAGTTTGCTCTACATGGGTATAGCTTGGTGCCATTACTCTTTTCCTATCATGGTCTCGTGGTCTATGTTAGGAATGATATTGCTTGCCAGAGCCTTCCCCAATATGGGCAATGTTCCAACACGGACTTTAACTTCTTGTGGCTCAAATTCACTGTCTGCAAGCATGTCATTCATTATTGTTTTTTTTACAGGAGTCCAAATCTCGACAGCAATTCCACTTGTAACGAGTTTGATGCGCTGTCTGATTCCATCTCGAAAATTGTTTCCCTTTGTCCTCGCACTGAAATCGTTATTACGGGCGAATTCAATGTACAAAATTCCAATTGGCTCCGCTATTCTGGTCAGACAACACCCGAAGGAAGGTATGTCGAGCTCTTTGTCGGGTTACATCACCTTACCCAACTGATCGATGTGCCAACGCGTATACCGGATGTTGCTGGGCAAGTCGCCCATACTCTTGACTTGTTTCTTACTTCTCACCCTGATAAATATACCATTAGTGTAACTTCTCCATTTGGCACTTCAGACCATTGTGTCATTTCAGCTAATTTCTCATCCTCCACCCATCCAGTTAAAGAAAAACTTCCCACCAGGACCGTTTGGCAATACGAGAAAGCCAACTGGGACGGCCTGAATATTTTTTTCCGAAACTTTAACTGGTCACTATGCTTCCTCGATAGTGACATTGATGCCAGTGCTGAAATGATCACAAATGTGATTCTTCTACGGATGCCTGCTTTTATTCCTAACAGAGTAAAAAGCATCAAACCTAAAGAAAAGTCTTGGTTTAATTCTGAGTGTAAAGAAGCTATCAGGCTCAAAGAAGTAAGTTTCCGTTCTTACAAAACCAACCCTACAGAGGAAAATCGGAAAAAGCACAAACAAGCAAGAAACTCATGCAACTCCGTTATTGAAAGAACCAAATTTTTGCATGACCAAAAATTACGGCAAAAAATTCTGCAGTGTCCCAAAGGCAGTAAAAATGTTTGGTCATTTGTAAAAAATATTAAAAACTCCTCAACATCTTCGGTTCCAACGCTCATCGACAGTAACAAACCAATTGTTTACTCTTCAGAGAAGGCAAACTTGCTCGCCGCCTATTTCGCTGCCAGCTCCACGCTGCCGCATAGCAACGTTGCCCCTCCTGTACTTGAGAATGTAAATTTTTCCATGGGACAGATTTTTTTCCGCACTCGTACAGTAGCAAGAGTTCTCAAAGATCTCGATATACACAAATCCGCTGGCCCGGATAGTATACCCCCGATTCTTCTGAAGAGGTGTTCTTCCACACTGGCAAAGCCACTGCGTAAGCTTTTCCATCGCTCCTACTCTTCTGGAATCTTTCCTAGAAGATGGAAAACAGCATTTGTCCAGCCTGTCCCTAAGAAAGGTAACCCATCCTCCCCTTCCTCCTACCGACCCATAGCACTGACATCCCTTCTTTCTAAGGTCATGGAAACACTGATTAACCGTCAGCTTAAGGAATATCTCGAAGATCGTAAGCTTCTCCATGACCGTCAGTATGGCTTCCGCAGCAACCGTTCCACTGGTGATCTGATGGCATATCTCACCGAACAGTGGAACAAATCTTTACATCGCTTTGGTGAAAGTAAGATTATTGCTCTTGATATCTCCAAGGCATTTGATAGAGTTTGGCATGAAGCTCTCTTATCGAAAATGCGTGCTTTTGGGATCGATAATGCTCTTGTTCGTTGGATTAGAAGCTATCTTCTGGACCGTTCAATACAAGTTGTATTGGACGGATTCAAGTCTGATTCCCATAAAATAAATGCTGGTGTGCCCCAGGGCTCTGTTCTATCTCCGACTCTTTTCCTCATTTTTATAAATGATCTTCTGTCTGTTACTTCTAATCCACTTAACTGTTTTGCTGACGACTCTACCCTCAGCTTTTCATATTCGTTCGATAATTCACGTCCTTCGCCTTCGGACGTACAATTGCAACGGTGCCGTATGTCAAGCTCATTAAACTCCGATTTATACAACATTGTCAAATGGGGTAATAGGAATCGTGTGGAGTTTAATGCTTCGAAAACTCAATGCTGTCTTCTGTCGTTAAAGCTTAACATTCCCCTAACGCCATTGTCCATGAATGGCACTTACATCGAAGAAAAACGAAAAGCTCTCACTACTCGGTATGTGTGTCAACGACGACCTCCGTTGGAACGACCATATATTTGAAATCGCTAAGAATGCTGCTAAGTGCTTAGGTTTTCTGTATCGATGTAAGAAGTATTTTTCCCCATCTGATCTGGCTACAATTTATAAAGCGTTTATACGCCTTAAACTCGAGTATAACTCCCACCTGTGGGCAGGTGCTTCACAAACATCGCTTCACCTGCTTGATAGAATACAAAATCGAGCGTTAAGATTGATAGGAAATAGAACTGCCGCTGAAACAATTGCCCCTCTCGAACACCGACGCAATGTTTCATGTCTTTCCTTATTTTATCGTTTCTTTTATAAAAAATGTTCACTCAAGGTAGCCAGCTGCATTCCTCCCCTTAAAAGTTTCACCCGTAATACTCGTCTTGCTAGGAATGCCCATCAGTTCACCCTTGAGCCCAATTTCGGACGTACCGTGAAATTTAGGGATTCTTTTTTTAGCCGTACAACACGACTTTGGAATGGTTTACCCGGCGAGATTTTCCCTTGCCATTTCAATTTGCAAACATTCAAAACCAATGTTAATCGACACCTCCTATCTCTCCCCTCCCTATCTTCCTAATGCTGGCGCAGTGTGTTACATTAAAAAGGAAACAAATAGGGACTACGCGCGTTAATTATATAAAAAAAAAAAAATGTTGATAGTTGAAATTTGTTCATTTTATAATAAAAGGTGTTTAAATGGATTCAAAAAGTGTGTTTTTAATGCCGAAAATGAAGTAGAAAGGCATGAAATAGTTGGTAAAAGTTTAAAAACGAAGAGAAGAGGTTCTTCTCTGCTCGATATCCCTAACAAAAAGTGAGTGCTGTGCTGAGTGAATATTTAAATTTAAAAAAAATTAAACGTTTGTTAACTTAGGTTTTTTAAATTGTTTCCACTCACTGGCAAAGGAATTTACAGTAGCTCCTTAAGCCCCAATAGCTTTTCTAGCAGAGGGTTGATATCAAGTGTTGAGCAGGATTACTTAATTGCTATGGTTCTAAGTAAAACATTACACCCATGAAGAAGAAAGAAAAAAGTCGCCTAAAAAATAATAACTTCTATTAAAGAGGAATTTTAAATACAAACTTTTATTTGGTTTAACCAATTTTAGTATTCTTAGTTTTATTAAACATTTAGAATTTTTAAAGATCCAAAGTAATCCGCCAGCAATCCGTCACCTAAATACCTATCGCTTTCAATTTTAATAGCAAAATGACATTGGAAAGTTCTTTCGCTTTACTTTTGGTCGAATGAGAAACGAATCGTATTTGGGAATAACCCCCCAGTATCCAAAGTGGATATCTCTAATATACCCGAAGACATTGGTTGCCCGATTATGTAAAGTTGCCTGAAAAGAAAAAAGAAAATTCCTGAGATGAAGTATATACCTATGTATGTACATAAGATAGTCTTTTTTGTGACACGTGATGTGATAGTTAAATATTTTTCTTTGTTTTTGCTTAAATTAAAAAGCTAACTTAGGTAATATTTTCATTGGTTTAATTTAATAAAATATAAGAAATAATAAATGCAATTTTTTTTGTTATTTTCTTTTTGTTCGAATGTACTAGATCTAGTTCCCATTGGGCGTATTTTTTTGTGAGTGGGAGAAATTATTGACTCCAAGTAAAATCTTTTTATTATCTTCGGATCTGGATCTGGATTATGTTTTAGCACGTATTACAATAACAATTTGAAATCCTGGGGCCATATTCCTGAATACGAGTAATACATTTTAATTTATTCAAATTATTGTTAATTTTTTTGTTTTGTTAAGATATCATTAATAATTCTAAATATAAATCCTTTTCCTTTTGTGTTTCAATAAAAAAATTATTTCTTTATTGTTGATTTTTTGTTGTTAATTTTATAAAGCTAAAATTATTTTATAAAAGTTTATAAAAGAAAAGAATATTGCGAGCCACGTCACCACGATAAAAACTCTGCTTTTTTTTATTAACGATACGAAGACGCAAGTATATGCTTGCGTTTTTTTTCACAGGGGATGCGGATGGAAACTAAAGGCTGAAAAGACGATGGACTGAGCTGGAAACGAAAAGGTAGTCAAATTAGGGAAAGTTTAATTTAATTTTGGTGGGGGCAGCACCCCCAATTATTTGATTTATTTCAAGCTACAAAACTAAAACCAACTTAAGACTATGTAAAGTGTAATTAAATCTAAATGGGAAGGTTGGGACAGTTGTTGAGGCGTAACTTTAGATTCGGTGTACTAATATTTAGGTCAAAATATTCAGGAATCGAATATACACTTCGCAGCATACGTGTAAGAGGTTCATTGGAGCCATAGGAGGTACGGTGGGAGGGTATATAGAAAAGTCTAGGATTTCTGAGATTGCAGGGGTTAGTGTTAAAGAAAATGGAATTATATAATGAAGGGCAGTCAACTGAACCAGAAAAGTCGGTGAGTGAAAAGAATATCGGCAACCAATCTTCGTTCATCTATCTCAGATTAACAAGTTGAAGACGGGCATGATATGGAGGTAGAATAAAAGGATCTTGCCATTGAAGGCCGCGAAGAGCGAAAAGAAGAAATCGTTTTTGAATGCTTTTTTTCGAAATATGGACGTGGTGGCATAAGCGCCGAACTTGAGAAGCATATTCAATGGGCCCTCTTACGGTATTCGATTCTAGTTTCCATTCTATTCAAAAGTTATTTCCGATTCTACTTTGAAATGGAACTATCTATGAAAGTAGTAAATCGGATGCCGGTAGTGCCTTCAAATTTACGGAAAAAAATAAAACAAAAATGGACAATTTATTTATTTGAACGTGTTTTTAATCAAATATGTACATATAAATTATTTTGATTTCAGTTTTGTTAAAAACCATCGTCTTTCTTGTAACGGGGCAATAGGATAAGATAAGAGAGGATTAGGATAGGATGATGGAAAGGAATTGGTTTAGATAAATTAAAGGAAGGGTCGCACTGGCACTGGAGCCATAGGGTTTGGACATGGAGCTAGGTAAGGCAGGAAAAAGAACTAGGAAGTGGAATAGGGAAAAGAAGGGTCAGAATGTTCGATACAAGGGGCCGTGGCATGCTGGCGACGCATGGCTTAGCTCGCCGGAAGGGGAGGGGATCTTGGCCCCCGCACCGAACCTCACCTCGTCACAAAAATAATGTCATGCCTAACTTCACTTATTTCCCTCTAACGAATGCTGCTGCTACTCTCCACATAGATCTGCAGATGTTATGGCAGATTTGCCGCCGCTTCACCGCTCCTTGAGTCTGGGTTGGCGAGGTCACTTTAGACCGTCCTCATCAGCCCCCCCTCCCCACCCCCTGAAAAGTTCCACTTAGAGCTCCATAATAAACTCTCGGTTTGACGTGGTTCACTTATGTTCTTTATTATTACTAAACTCGACTTAAATTATATCCAATAACGAAAAAAACAACATTTAAGTTTTTGGTTACATAAAAAAAATTTGACATAAAAAAAAAACTTATAAATATAACATTAAAAAATATGATATTGGTTTTGATCTTATTACTAAGTATCGTTATGACAGACAAAATTTAAGAAATGCAATGACCATCAAAAAATAATTATAAGATTGTACACCCATCCCGGCCCCATGTCAATAGTCGAGCCCGAAGGTGGCCAACTCCGCCCTCGCTTTTCCACCACAAAAATAATCAAAAAAATACAATTTTATTTTACTCTCCCTACCCAGACGCAAACAAAAAAAAAGAGCTCTTTTCCCTTTAATTTGACGGGGGGTTTAATACGACCTTGGAGAGTATTTCAAGTTACCGGTGGTAGTTTTGAAAAAAAGGAGGGGGGAGGGTGCACGACGCCCTAGGGCTAACCTTAAGGGTTAGGGGGTGGCGCTTAAAATTCTTAAAATTATCGCAAAACCAAAAATAAATCAAATTAATGAGGCAAAGACAAAGAAAAGATTTAAAATTCAAAAATAACGACCACTGCCAAAAATAATTGTTATATCCGCCTTTTTGGTTGTGGTTGCTGTAGTCAATCAGGATGATGTCTCGGCTCCTTCAAAACAAACTTGAAAACAGTGACGTACAAAATTGGTATTCCGACTGCTATGTGGATTGTGGTCTTTGCTATAACTTTTGTTGGGCACAGCAATGGCGGGTAGCCCAGTTATTACCCGGTACCAGAACCTCTAGTTGGATACTGCACCACTTATGTTCTTAGTGGCAATGGAAATTCGCACAAAAATATGATAAAATTTCGATACATACAGTTTGTGGCTTAAATGTTTTATTTCCTTTTAGGATCCTCCAGTACACTCCCTAGTATGTAATTACGTTGCTGCTGATTTGGCAATATCGCTTATGATGGAACTTCCATACAAAAATCGTTTACACTTCGGCCACCGAAAATAGAGGTTAATTGCCACCAAAATGAACTGGCGGTTCCGACTATCGAAGACGCCCTGGTTGCTGTGCCTAGTATGAACGTAAATATTTAAAATAGGAAATAGCATCTTCCTACATCAATATAATCTTACCTCAAAAGATGTTCCGTCACTACAGTACGCTTAACCACTAACTTTTATATTTTCCTATTTTCTTTTCTCCCTCTGGTCACTAAATTCACTAAATTTGTTATTTTTTTAAAAATCGACTTCAAAAAAATAACCAAAGATTACGCTACATTTACACAAAAAAATATGTTGTATCTTCCTAGATATATTCACCCAACTAACAAATTTAAAAATTTCTAAATGCATTTTTTTTCTTTGTTGCAGCATTGTATATACATTTTCTATAGTACTCTCATGGTGGTCATTGTTCGTCTGGCCATCTTCTTGGTTGATTCAGAACTAACTCTAAATAGTAGAGACGAGAACCTTTACCGATATTTTACCAGTATTTAATAAAATTTTGTTGTCTGTACTTATTCTATATTCACACCAATTGGCAATTTTAGCACGCCTCATTGCGACTTGATTCAGAACTAAAAAATGATGCTCCATGATAGTACTATATGCAGTGTATATACAAAGGTTGCAGCTATTATACCGGTCAGTTTCCAACTCATAATTTTTTTCCGTTTCTTGCTCTGAACCACCGCAAATCCCAATCGTGCCCTCCTGTGGTAAGTTTGTATCCCAAAAGCCGTACGCTCTACCGCTTTGCTTGGAATTTTAACTTGGGGCTCTCCCCTTACACCGCAAAAACCTAAACACGAGTATATGCGGTTAATTTCCTACCAGCAACAAATTCCACCATTCCACCCAATTCCCATAGCCACCACTCCGTTCTCCTTCTCGACTCTCGCAGCGAATTGGAGTGTGTTGATTCTCTAGTTTTCACATTCCAATTAAGTGCAAATTTTCGTTTCCTTTTTGCTTGAGTGCGATGTGAATTTAAGTTTTCAGTTTTAAAATAAACGAACATTAAAATTTAATTTATTTAATTTTAATTTTTTATTATTCAAAATACACAATTTCAAGAGGACTGATAACCACTTGCATTTTTTTTATTAATTTCAGCCTGACCAGACCATCAGTATGTAGTATGTATGTATGACATAACTACAAGAGAATTTCACCGTGCATAGCATTTACAGGTAATTTAAGATTTTATTTTCTTATTTTCTACTTAATATAATTTTATATTTTCTTTTTTTTTGCCCTACAGGTAGCCGTAACATTCTAAAGACGCTTTCATGTTTTTACCAAACAATATATCATAAATATATATATAAGTATTCGCAGAAGTCAACTTTCTGTTCTGAAAACTATCAGGCAACGTTGAAATTTTTGGCAACAGGAGGTTACCAAAACCAAATCTGTGGTGACAAGCATACTGGAATTGCACAACAAACTATGTCAAAAATACTTGCAGATGTTTTGGCTTCAATAGAAAGTCAGGAGCGGGCCCTTATAAATTTTGAAATGGAAGACGAAGAAAAACAAAATGCAATTTTTGGCAAAAATCCCGAATTCCTATAATTGGGTTTGTAGATGGAACCCATGCGAACTGATTCGCTCAGCTACGAACGAGCACCTTTTCTTTAGCTTTTTAGATACCCCTTGGATAAGTCCCGATGATTTTTTGTCAGGTAATTGGCCAGCATTTTAAATTGTGATGACTTGGTGTTTACTATTTTTGTTGATTGCCTATGTATAAAAAGTAAAGTTAATCAGCCCTATCACAGATTCCCTCGTAGAAAATTTTCGAACGAAACGCTACGCCCCGAATACGAAAAAATTCAAATCACAAACCCCGAACGGAATCAGCCGTTATCCAAACCTTTTTTCGGAATCAGTTGATTTGGGTCAAAATGTGAAAAGCAAAACAAAATGTCACTTTTATTGTGTATATTTCAATTGTGTTTTGAAAAGTTATCTGAAATGGATTCAATTGCGATTGCTATTATGAAATAAAACAAGAAAATGCGTGGAGAAAACGCAAATTAAAATTAAAACGTAGGATTTAAAGAGACGCTTTTATTCCACTCGACCACAATCCCTGGACAATTTATGGCTTCTCTTGGAGCATATCCAAAAGCCTTTGGAATCGGGCTCTGTTCGTATTCACTTTTCACCTTTTGTTAAATATTTGTTTAAAGTTTAATATTTGTTCTTCTATAGATTGAACATACTTACATTTTTCTATTAAAAGCGGGTTAACAAACTGTTTCACACGACATCAGAGCAAAATAATTGTTCGTAGAAAAATCAATAAAATTTCCTATTCGTTCGGGTTTAGTGATACCAATTTTCCCGAACTCCGAAATTCTTACGAAAATTTTCGTTACGACGGAAGCAGTTATACCTTTTTTCGGGATTTGTAGTACGATTCTATTACGACGGAACCTGTGATAGGGCTGAATGGTTGAATAATTAAATAAAGCGCAATCAATCAATGTATGTATATATTTACTTACATTTTTAATACAAGTGAGTTACGAGCAAATTCGAACGATTCTGACATTAATTGCGATTGTTATTGTAAAATAAAACAAGAAAACGTGGTGAAAACGCAAATTAAAATTACAACGTCATATTTTAAGAGACGCTTTTAATCCACTCGACCACAATCCCTGGACAATTTATGGCTTCTCTTGGAGCATATCCAAAAGCCTTTGGAATTGGGCTCTGTTCGCATTCACTTTTCACCTTTTGTTAAATATTTGTGTAGAGTTTTATATTTTGTTCTTCTTTAGACTGAAAATACTCACATTTTTCTTTTAAATGTGTGTTAACAAACTGTTTCACATGACATGCTAGTAAAATAATTGTTCGTAGAAAAATCAATAAAATTTATTATTCGTTCGGGTTTAGTGATATCAATTTTCCCGAACTCCGAATTTCTTACAAACAAATTCTTTACGACGGGAGCAGTGATACCTTTTTCGAAATTCGTAGTACGATTCTATTACGACGGAACCTGTGATAGACCTGTCTGCTACCCGGCTGCGAGGAAACTGATTGGGCCCTATAATGGTATCCGTTCGGAGAAACCCCCGATCGGAGAAAAGTTCCGATCGGAAGATTTATTTTGTTCATGGTATCCGAATCGGAACAAAAATGAAGACGCATACCAACGCAAGTAATTGACATATAAAACAGATGTCATGATGCCATAAAATACCAAGATGGCGATTTGTGTTTATTTTGTTTATCAGTGCAATTACACTCTTCTAAATCCGTGAAGGATTTTTATTTGAATGGACAACCACCAGTTGTAGTGCATTCTTTTTGGTTAGCCTCAATTTTTTTAAATGTTCGTCTTGTAGTCGCTCCATACATAGTTTAAGAAAATAAATATTGTGTTAATTCATCATATAAATTTTTTTTTCGAGTCGAGTGTCTCCGAACACGGCATCTTTAACTCTTTAACTCTTCTTTTTTCAAAAAGAAATGAAACAAAATGTAAAAATACCATACAAAAACATAAAAACTTTTACTTACAGTTCTTTTCCTTGTTCTGGGGACATTTCCGGTATTTTGTTTCATATAATTTTGTTGATATTTTTAATTATTTTTGCTTATCGGACAAATTCCCGCAATGAATTTGCTGTCGGAGACAATCGGACAAGATTCATAACCTCAAAATCGTTATGCATCGCATGCGTTGCACTGATTTTGGTTTTAATCGTCATGCATCGTTTGAGTTGGTAACGCGTTGCTGTGTTTTTGAGGTTTGTCCAATTTAGCAATCGGAACGCTACCATGATACAAAATTCGTACAAATCGGAGGAAATTTTTTCCCGATCGGTTACGATGATAGGGCCCATTATCAATTTGCCTCTCGCTTATTGTTTATTTAAAAAAACACTACTGCAGAGTTATCATTCGTCATTAATGGAAATTATAATACCTTTTTCTTTGGTTTTTGTTATGAAAGTTCCAGAATTGAAGCTTTCTTAGAGCGAATGAGAGCATATTTTCAGTTTAAAGAAGGTGTTGTCGCTATGTTTTTTTGCATCTTTTCGTTTTTATTTCTCTTAAAAAAAACGGTTAAAATAAGGATACATAATGCAAAATTTTTTTTAGTTTTTTTTTTACTTGCGATTATAAATACCTTAAATGCAAGTTATATATTCGTACAAAAAAATAAATTGAGATAATATTCAAACATGACATTACGATTGAGAAACGTATTTGAGTTACTGGCAAAATATGTTTGTCTCTCTGTACGGATGTATTTTGGACTACTTGTTCGATCGTCTTAAAAATTTGACATTCTACAGAGGCCTTATTTTGGCGTTCAAATTATTTCGCTTAAACTATGTTACGTACTTAAAACTCTTAAAAAAACGCGCCTACTATCTTACCTTACTACTATCTTTACTTAAATTGAACAGAGTATAGGTTCCTTTAATTTTTTTAAATTGATGATCATTGAAAAAATGTGGTCGCCACATTGTTTAATAGAAAAAGGATTTACCTACAGTTAATTTCACCTGTGAAAAAATTGTCAAAGAGATAAGATCCACAAGGACGAATTTTTTATATTTTGAAGATTCTAATAAGCTACAAATTCAGTAAGGTTATTCCAGAAAGCGAAGCGGATCGTATTGAAAGCGATACCTCAATTTCGACCGTCTTCGCTTTTGGGTATTCTCAAATGCGAATGGGGGGAAAATGATCATTCCGATTTGTTCATATCCATTTCCACTTTTTCCAATCCGTCTCTCAATTTTTTCAGTCTGACTCTCAATTTTTCCATGCTCATTTTCAATTTTCCAATTATTTTTCCAAAATTCCATTATTTTCCAAGCATTTGACAGCTATTTATCGTCATTAACTTTTTTGTATCCTTTGTTAGAGTTTAATGTTGATAGTTGAAATTTGTTCATTTTATAATAAAAGGTGCATTGTATATACATTGCCTATAGTACTATCATGAGACGAGAAAAAATCTTTTTACCTAGAGCCGCTTGGAGTGCTAGTGTAGGACATTTTATTTGAGTGAGAGAGAATTAAGAGCATGGTTTTTAGTGTTATGCTTTGTGCTTAGTTTCCTGCGCATGTGCAATCATTGTATATACATTTTCTATAGTACTCTCATGGTGGTCATTGTTCGTCTGGCCATCTTCTTGGTTGATTCAGAACTAACTCTAAATAGTAGAGACGAGAACCTTTACCGATATTTTACCAGTATTTAATAAAATTTTGTTGTCTGTACTTATTCTATATTCACACCAATTGGCAATTTTAGCACGCCTCATTGCGACTTGATTCAGAACTAAAAAATGATGCTCCATGATAGTACTATATGCAGTGTATATACAAAGGTGCAATGTGACAATGTGAGGCAAGAAAAAACCGAAGGAGAACATGAAATAATTCAGTATCTTGTTTTGTTCATTGTATATATGTGTATAAACTGCTGGCAGTTTTGAAGTTAATATATAATGGTTTCGCTTAGCTGAGGCTTAGTTTTTTGTAAGGATTTATACAAGATCCAACATTTTCATTGTTTACATTTTTTTATATGGAATATGTAATATGAGAACTGGTTCTTACATAAGTATTTATACATGCGTACGTCATTGACGAGACTTTTGATTTGAGTTTTTTAGGATTTTCAAGTTTTGTATGAGCACTACCTACATACATATTTTTCATATTTGTACATATATACATCATTGACCAGACTTTTGATTCGAATTCTTTAGGATTTTCAATTTTTTTACTATTCTATTATGAAGGTTGTCGTCTTCAAATAGTGTACACATTCATTCTTGAAATTTAAACACAAACTTACTTCTTGCTATATTTATACAAAGATACAAACGTCCTTGCAGTGGATGGATTTTTGTTTTGAATTTTTCTTTCCATTCAGATAGGTACCTACATATACATATAGGTACTTACATATGTATATGTAGGTATCTATTTGAATGAACTATGTGCAGAAATTCAATCAAAAATTGTTTGTAAATTGATTTATATTATTATTGATTGATTATATATTATTGATTTATAGGTAGTAAGTAGATCTTTTGTTTGTTTGAGGTTTATACATAATAGGTACTAGTTGCCCTACCCAGCTTAGCTCGCGGAAAAGAAATTTATACCTAGTTAAACCAAAATATTTCTTTGAACTAATCTTCTATAGAATTGCTAAAAATACCACGGGTTTCTTACATTTGTAATACCTAATTGTTTAATTTTTACTTTCAATCATTGTATATAAATTTTCTATAGTACTCTCATGGTGGTCATTTTCCGTCTGGCCATCTTCCTGGTTGATTCAGAACTAACTCTAAATAGTGGAGACGAGAACCTCTACCTATATTTTACCAGTATTTAATAAACTTTTGTTGTCTGTACTTATTCTATATTCACACCAATTGGCAATTTCAGCACGCCTCATTGCGATTCAGAACTAAAAAATGATGCTCATGATCGTACTATATGCAGTGTATATACAAAGGTACAAGTTATGCATTCGTGCAGAAAAAAAAAATTGAGATAACAATCAAATAGGTATAACATTACGATGATAGAGAAACATATTTGAGTCACTGGCAAAATTCTGTCCGTCTACTAAACGGTTTGGCCAGTCTTTAAATTTGGAATATAAGTTTATTTTGACATTCGACAAAGGATTTTTTTAATTTCTTTTTTAGCTGAAATATTTACGGTACTTGCGATATAACCGTCAAGTAAAAGCTTATTTTTGTCAAAAACAGCTCCAAAATTTTTTACGTAAAAAATCAATGTGCATTCAATTTTGGTTAAAAAAAATATGACGGTGGGCTAAAACTGGTACCACCCATAGGAATTTTTTTTGGCATCGACTTTTCTGAGAACTGGTTAGGTAACCGATTACAACAAAAATTGATATTCAGGAAAATGTAAGTAGCCTAAGTAATCTTACACTAAAATATATTTATATAGGTATATTTAAAAATAACGGCAACATTTAAAATAATGTGCTATACCTTTTTTAAAGCCAAAAGTCTGTTCAATCATATTATTTTTTAAATAAAGAATTTCAGAAAAAAATACATATACATATAAAAGGCACGACTGGGTCGCACGTACTTGCTCCTGTGTGCTAATTTGCTTATTTAGAGGCAGGTGTAAGCTTTCGTTTTCTCGATTGAAATTTTTGCATTCAGTAGTAATCGAATAGTTTTTTACTTGCGATTTATAGGGACTATAACGCAAATTATGCATTCGTAAAAAAAAATTCTAACAATCAATCAATTTGTTTAATATTTTCCCCCAAATTTCGCCACTAGTCTAATGAAAGCAAACTTCGTTATTTGTATTATTATTTATTTATCGTTATTTATTTTAAAGCATTTCATGATCGTAACAGCATACAGTGTACAGAATAAATAATAAGGACGCCTATGATAAACACATAAACATGCAAAAACAACTAAAAAATAAAAAAAATACTCGATTACCTACTGAATGCAAAAAATTCAATCAAGAAAACAACTCAACTCAACGGTCATATGGCACTTCCTTTACTTTTAGGCCTATAATTTAAATTTCAATGTCCCCTCTGGGGAATGCCAAAATAATCACACACACCAAGTTTAAAGATAATCGCTTAAGCTATTTAGGCTGCAGCTCGTTATACTTACCTACTGACAGACAGACAGTCATTTTTTGTCGATCACTTTTTAGACTTCTCTAAAAAATTAAGATAACAATGAAACATCGTAATGTCGTAAAGTAAAGTAAAAATTGAAAAAACTCTTGTGTAAAATGTCAAAATAACCTTAAGTTCTACATTTGAAGACGATTGGCTCATCGGTTTAGGCTATAGTCCAAAATACATCCGTACAGACAGACCTACAGACAGACGGACAGAATTTTGCCAGTAACTCAAATATGTTTCTCTATCATCGTTATGTAATGTTTGATTATTATCACAATTTTTTTTATGTTCACGAATCCTAAAATTGACTTATAGTGCCTATAATCACAAAGCTACTTGTGCATAAAATTCAACATCAACGATAACGAAGCCAATGAAATGAAAATTCAAAAAATTAAATCATTGTCGATCCTCTTCGTTGTTCACCGTCACCGAGAACACAATATACACAATACACATGTGCTTATTAAGTTTTCCTTGTTAGTATCTCCCTCACCCTCGCTCACACCATCAACTACACCGACGACCGACCTGAATTTAGCTGAACATTTTATCAAAGATAATATAACAAGTATACCTACGTAAATACACACATTATGTAGGTATGTATGTAGGTACATACCTAAATATCTATCTACCCTCGAAAGTTTTATATGAAATATTTTTTTCATAAAACTCAAAATAAACTTATCAACCAGCTTAAACATATACCCACCCCCCAGACACCATTCATTTACAAAAGTCGTTTTTCTTCTTTTTTGTCATTCCTTTTTTAAAACTAGCCATCTCGTCACCCTGCTTGTGTGAAGCAATCCAGTTGTGCAAAAAAAAAAAACTATAATCGCATCATTGTATATATGTAAACTGCAAACTGCAAAGAGTAAAGTACATGTTCACAGAGTTTCTCTTAGAATTCTCTTTGTTCGCCTCGTTCGCCTCTTTCAATTTACCAAGTTAATTTTACCTAGAGCCGCTTGGAGCGCCACGGTCCACATGTCACCATGATAGTACTATAGAAGTTCATATACAATGAAAAGGTGTTTAAATGGATACAAAAAGTGTGTTTTTAATGCCGAAAATGAAGTAGAAAGGCATGAAATAGTTGGTAAAAGTTTAAATACGAAGAGAAGAGGTTCTTCTCTGCTCGATATCCCTAACAAAAAGTGAGTGCTGTGCTGAGTGAATATATAACAGGAGGTTACCAAAACCAAATCGGTGGTGACAAGCATACTGGAATTGCACAACGAACTATGTCAAAAATACTTGCAGATGTTTTGGCTTCAATAGAAAGTCAGAAGCGGGCCCTTATATATTTTGAAATGGAAGACGAAGAAAAACAAAATGTAATTTTTGGCAAAAATCCCGAGTTCCTATAATTGGGTTTGTAGATGGAACCCATGTTCAACTGATTCGCTCAGCTACGAACGGGCACCTTTTCTTTAGCTTTTTAGATACCCCTTGGATAAGTCCCGGTGATTTTTTGTCAGGTAATTGGCCAGCATTTTAAATTGTGATGACTTGGTGTTTACTATTTTTGTTGATTGCCTATGTATAAAAAGTAAAGTTAATCAGCCCTATTACATATTCCCTCGTAGAAAATTTCCGAACGAAACGCTACGCCCGAATACGAAAAAATTCAAATCACAAACCCCGAACGGAATAAGCCGTTATCCAAACCTTTTTTCGGACTTTCGGAATCAGTTGATTTGGGTCAAAATGTGAAAAGCAAAACAAAATGTCACTTTTATTGTGTATATTTCAATTGTGTTTTGAAAAGTTATCTGAAATGGATTCAATTGCGATTTTTATTGTAAAATAAAACAAGAAAACGTGTGGAGAAAACGCAAATTAAAATTATAACGTCATATTTTAAGAGACGCTTTTAATCCACTCGACCACAATCCCTGGACAATTTATGGCTTCTCTTGGAGAATATCCAAAAGCCTTTGGAATTGGGCTCTCTTCGTAATCACTTTTCACCTTTTGTTAAATATTTGTTTAGAGTTTTATATTTTGTTCTTCTTTAGACTGAAAATACTTTCATTTTTCTTTTCAATGTGTGTTAACAAACTGATTCACATGACATCCGAGTAAAATAATTGTTCGTAGAAAAATCAGTAAAATTTATTATTCGTTCGGGTTTAGTGATATCAATTTTCCTGAACTCCGAATTTCTTACAAAAACTTTCGTTACGACGGAAGCAGCGATACCTTTTTTCCGGGATTTGTAGTACGATTCTATTACGACGGAACCTGCGATAGACCTGTCTGCTACCCGGCTGCGAGGAAACTGATTGGGCCCTATTATGGTATTCGTTCGGAGAAACCTCCGATCGGAGAAAAGTTCCGATTTATTTTGTTCATGGTATCCGAATGGGAACAAAAATGAAGACGCATACCAACGCAAGTAATTGACATATAAAACAGATGTCATGATGCCATAAAATACCAAGATGGCGATTTGTGTTTATTTTGTTTATCAGTGCAATTACACTCTTCTAAATCCGTGAAGGATTTTTGTTTGAATGGACAACCACCAGTTGTAGTGCATTCTTTTTGGTTAGCCTCAATTTTTTTTAAAATGTTCGTCTTGTAGTCGCTCCATACATAGTTTAAGAAAAAATATGTTAATTCATCATTTAAATTTTTTTTCCAGTCGAGTGTCTCCGAACACGGCATCTTTAACTCTTCTTTTTTCCAAAAGAAATGAAACAAAATGTAAAAATACCATACAAAAACATAAAAACTTTTAATTACAGTTTGTGGGAAACGATTTAATTATAATAATAATAATAATAATAATAATAATAATAATAATAAAAATAATAATAATAATAATAATAATAATAATAATAATAATAATAATAATAATAATAGTAATAATAATAATAATAATAATAATAATAATTATAATAATAATAATAATAATAATAATAATAATAATAATAATAATAATAATAATAATAATAATAATAATAATAATAATAATATTAATAATAATAATAATAATAATAATAATAATAATAATAATAATAATAATAATAATAATAATAATAATAATAATAATAATAATAATAATAATAATAATAATAATAATAATAATAATAATAATAATAATAATAGTAATAATAATAATTATAATAATAATAATAATAATAATAATAATAATAATAATAATAATAATAATAATAATAATAATAATAACAATAATAATAATAATAATAATAATAATAATAATAATAATAATAATAATAATAATAATAATAATAATAATAATAATAATAATAATAATACTAATAATAATAATAATAAAAAGTCTAACAATAATAAATATAATCTAATAATCTAATAATAATCTAACAAAAAAAATCAATTGCCAAACTTGGGTACAAACACCCTATGATGCGTGCTTAAGTTCCAAGAGGAAACAAAAAATGCCTATTGCACAACCAATATCAACCACCAGACTCAGAGCCTATGTACCATGACCTTGAACCTCGAACAGCAGCAGGGTCCGCTAATCGATGGTGTATATACATAGCTGGCTGACCACAAGTAATATTGATGATATCAAAACAACTAGAGATGGTTCGATAATACAGCTAGCTATGTTTTCTGGTGCATACCGCTAGCTGGTGGTGCGATTGTGCAGCTAGCTATGTATATTGAAATTTCGGAAAACGAACACCTGTTGTTGTTTGAGGGTGGGTTGAATTTCGGGCATAAGGCAGAAAGTGTGTCATCCTCACAGAGTGCGGTTCGAAAAAAAAAATTACGTGCAACTTGCAGTAAATATAATTCGATTTTTTTTTTTGTTGCGCAAAGTGCATTGTTAGTCCTAATTAAGTGGAACTTAAAATTTAAAAAAAAAAACAAAATGAAAAAGTAAATTATTTATAAATTAAAGAAATAAAAGAAAAAGAAAAAAAAAACTTGCTAGAGTGTAACGCATACTTTAATAAATGGTTGCGCAAAGTGCGGATTGTTATTCCTATTTAAGTGGAAGCTAAAATATATATATAAAAAAAAAAACAACAAAATGAAAGAGATTCTTCTAAATTGAAGAAATAAAAGAAAGAAAAAAAATAACTTCTAGCGTGTGACGCATGATTTAGTGAAAATATAAAAAAAAAGGAAGAAGGTGAACTGGTGCCATATGTTCCTTATCTATAACCGTAATAATCGAAAAAAAAGAAAAAAACCTAAAAAGAAAAAAAAAACTTCCCTGGTTTGAATCTAGGCAATAATTAAAACTTACCTGCATTACACAACTTCAAACTTACCTGGAATTAACTAAATCAAACTTATCTGGATTGTACGACATCAAACTACCTGGATTTTACAACCTAAAACTTACCTGGGATTTTACAACATAAAACTTAACTGGATTTTACAACGTTTAGTGTACCTGAAAAAAAAGAAGAAAAATTAAATTTTTTTTTTTTTTATTATTTGTAAAATGAAAATTTAGCCTCGTGTACTACCCTTCCTTCCCCCCACCCCCTCCCGCCAAGGATTTCCGAAGTGTATCCCCCTTTCGAAAACCCTCTCCAATTTGTGTGTTTAAGTGTTTTTGTAAATGTTGCCTTTTAGATTTTAAGTAAAAATACGTATGCAATTAGTAATAAAAGGGAAAAGAAAGAAAATAAATCAAAATCAAGAATAAAAAAAAAAAATACCCTAGAAACATAAATAATTAATAATCTGATAGATAATCGTCCTGGTGGTGCACTACATGGGAGCGGATGAAACCAGAAAAAAAAGTAAGTCAATTATCGGAAAAAAAAATATTTTTTTATGTTTTATGATTTTAGGGTTGTTTTAAAAAGATAAAAAAAAATAAGAAACTATTAATAATTAATTTTGTTATATGAGTAATTTCAGCAAGAAAAAAAAATTTCATTACTTTTTCCTTTTTTTTACGGTGGCCCAATGGTGTTACCCTTTTAAGATTTTTTTTTTGATTGTTTATGATTTTTTTTTTGTTGTTTGGATGAGTCGAACATTTATTATTAATATATATATGTATATATAAGTTTGTATTAAAATTATATCAATATTTTTGAGAATTGTAATAATAAAAAAAAAAGTAAATTGGATGGTAAATTGAATTTTCAGTTTTTTTTTATATATACTTTGGTCCGGAATGAGAAGATGGGGTTTCCCTCATCTGTTTTGGAATTCATTTTTTTTGTTTATTTTTGAATAGTTAGAATGGCTTATTAATTGCGAAGGTCATAGGTGGAAGTGAGATACGAAACCAGACGGGATGAGGAGGTGAAGACTGAGGTAAGCTTTTGTGTACTTTAGCTACGGGGTTGCTGCACAACAAGGAGGAAGCAGTAGCCATGGTGGTATCACTGGGATACATTGGGTGGGCTAATACCTCCGGAGGGCATAAACATCTTGTCCCTCCCACACCCTCTACTGAAATCACAGCCCCTCCATTGCAAGGACAATCGGGTTTCATAGTTATTTTTTTGAAAACCGACCTTTTTAAATTTTGGAAGTCATAATTTGTGTTTTTTTGTTAATCGGCATGAATACGTAACCCCTTGTTCAGGCCTACGAGACCAAGAACCCCCCTTCCGACGAGCTAGGTCGAGCTCAATGCAAGCAAGCCGGGATCTCGTAGGCTGAACACCCTCTCTTTTCTGCCGCCAGGATCAGCCTCATGTACCTGTAGACATGGGGTTGTAATGGTGGTATAGGAAAGAGAGGTTTGAGGATTCTCGGTGCTGGACTGATCTACTGGGTAGAAGTACCTTTTCATCCAAAGCCAGTACGGGAATCCTCACCGATAACACCTCGGTTCGTTACAAGTTCTTTTCCTTGTTCTGGAGACATCTCCGGTATTTTGTTGATATTTTTAATTATTTTTGCTTATCGGACAAATTCTCGCAATGAATTTGCTGTCGGAGACAATCGGACAAGATTCATAACCTCAAAATCGTTATGCATCGCATGCGTTGGACTGATTTTGGTTTTAATCGTCTTGCATCGTTTGAGTTGGTAACGCGTTGCTGTGTTTTTGAGGTTTTTCCAATTGAGCAATCGGAACGCTACCATGATACAAAATTCGTAAAATTCGTACAAATCGGAGGAAATTTTTTCCCGATCGGTTACGATGATAGGGCCCATTATCAATTTGCCTCTCGCTTATTGTTTATTTAAAAAAACACTACTGCAGAGTTACCATTCGTCATTAATGGAAATTATAATACCTTTTTCTTTGGTTTTTGTTATGAAAGTTCCAGAATAGAAGCTTTCTTAGAGCGAATGAGAGCATATTTTAAGTTTAAAGAAGGTGTTGTCGCTATGTTTTTTTGCATCTTTTCATTTTTATTTTTATTTAAAAAAAAAACGGTTAAAATAAGGATACATAATGCAAAATTTTTTTTAGTTTTTTTTTTACTTGCGATTATAAATACCTTAAATGCAAGTTATATATTCGTACACAAAAATAAATTGAGATAATATTCAAACATGACATTACGATTGAGAAACGTATTTGAGTTACTGGCAAAATATGTTTGTCTCTCTGTACGGATGTATTTTGGACTACTTGTTCGATCGTCTTAAAAATTTGACATTCTACAGAGGCCTTATTTTGGCGTTCAAATTATTTCGCTTAAACTATGTTACGTACTTAAAACTCTTAAAAAAACGCGCCTACTATCTTACCTTACTACTATCTTTACTTAAATTGAACAGAGTATAGGTTCCTTTAATTTTTTTCGCCTGTGAAAAAAATGTCAATGAGATAAGATCCAGAAGGAGGAATTTTTTATATTTTGAACATTCTAATAAGCTACAAATTCAGTAAGGTTATTCCAGAAAGCGAAGCGGATCGTATTGAAAGCGATACCTCAATTTCGACCGTCTTCGCTTTTGGGTATTCTCAAATGCGAATGGGGCGAAAATGATCATTCCGATTTGCTCATATCCATTTCCACTTTTTCCAATCCGCCTCTCAATTTTTTCAGTCTGACTCTCAATTTGTCCATGCTCATTTTCAATTTTCCAATTATTTTTCCAAAAAAACAGAAGAGGTTCTTCTCTGCTCGATATCCCTAACAAAAAGTGAGTGCTGTGCTGAGTGAATATATAACAGGAGGTTACCAAAACCAAATCGGTGGTGACAAGCATACTGAAATTGCACAACAAACTATGTCAAAAATACTTGCAGATGTTTTGGCTTCAATAGAAAGTCAGGAGCGGGCCCTTATAAATTTTGAAATGGAAGACGAAGAAAAACAAAATGCAATTTTTGGCAAAAATCCCGAATTCCTATAATTGGGTTTGTAGATGGAACCCATGTTCAACTGATTCGCTCAGCTACGAACGAGCACCTTTTCTTTAGCTTTTTAGATACCCCTTGGATAAGTCCCGATGATTTGTTAGGTAATTGACCAGCATTTTAAATTGTGATGACTTGGTGTTTACTATTTTTGTTGATTGTCTATGTATAAAAAGTAAAGTTAATCAGCCCTATCACAGATTCCCTCGTAGAAAATTTCCGAACGAAACGCTACGCCCCGAATACGAAAAAATTCAAATCACAAACCCCGAACGGAATCAGAAGTTATCCAAACCTTTTTTTCGGACTTTCGGAATCAGTTGATTTGGGGGCAAAATGTGAAAAACAAAACAAAATGTCACTTTTATTGTGTATATTTCAATTGTGTTTTGAAAAGTTATCTGAAATGGATTCAATTGCGATTGCTATTATGAAATAAAACAAGAAAATGCGTGGAGAAAACGCAAATTAAAATTACAACGTAGGATTTAAAGAGACGCTTTTAATTCACTCGACCACAATCCCTGGACAATGTATGGCATCTCTTGGAGCATATCCAAAAGCCTTTGGAATCGGGCTCTGTTCGTATCCACTTTTCACCTTTTGTTAAATATTTGTATAAAGTTTAATATTTGTTCTTCTATAGATTGAAAATACTTACATTTTTCTATTAAATGCGTGTTAACAAACTGTTTCACACGACATCCGAACAAAATAATTGTTCGTAGAAAAATCAATAAAATTTCCTATTCGTTCGGGTTAAGTGATACCAATTTTCCCGAACTCCGAAATTCTTACGAAAATTTTCGTTACAACGGAAGCAGTGATACCTTTTTTTCGGGATTTGTAGTACGATTCTATTACGACGGAACCTGTGATAGGGCTGAATGGTTGAATAATTAAATAAAGCGCAATCAATCAATGTATGTATATATTTACTTACATTTTTGATACAAGTGAGTTAGAGCAAATTCGAACGATTCTGACATTAATTGCGATTGTAATTGTAAAATAAAACAAGAAAACGTGTGGTGAAAACGCAAATTAAAATTACACCGTCATATTTTAAGAGACGCCTTTAATCCACTCGACCACAATCCCTGGACGATTTATGGCTTCTCTTGGAGAATATACAAAAGCCTTTGGAATTGGGCTCTGTTCGTATTCACTTTTCACCTTTTGTTAAATATTTGTTTAGAATTTTATATTTTGTTCTTCTTTGGACTGAAAATACTCACATTTTTCTTTTAAATGTGTGTTAACAAACTGTTTCACATGACATTCGAGTAAAATAATTGTTGGTAGAAAAATCAATAAAATTTATTATTCGTTCGGAGAAACCCCCGATCGGAGAAAAGTTCCGATCGGAAGATTTATTTTGTTCATGGTATCCGAATCGGAACAAAAATGAAGACGCATACCAACGCAAGTAATTGACATATAAAACAGATGTCATGATGCCATAAAATACCAAGATGGCGATTTGTGTTTATTTTGTTTATCAGTGCAATTACACTCTTCTAAATCCGTGAAGGATTTTTATTTGAATGGACAACCACCAGTTGTAGTGCATTCTTTTTGGTTAGCCTCAATTTTTTTTAAATGTTCGTCTTGTAGTCGCTCCATACATAGTTTAAGAAAATATATATTGTGTTAATTCATCATTTAATTTTTTTTTTCGAGTCAAGTGTCTCCGAACACGGCATCTTTAACTCTTTAACTCTTCTTTTTTCCAAAAGAAATGAAACAAAATGTAAAAATACCATACAAAAACATAAAAACTTTTACTTACAGTTCTTTTCCTTGTTCTGGGGACATCTCCGGTATTTTGTTTCATTTAATTTTGTTGATATTTTTAATTATTTTTGCTTATCGGACAAATTCCCGCAATGAATTTGCTGTCGGAGACAATCGGACAAGATTCATAACCTCAAAATCGTTATGCATCGCATGCGTTGCACTGATTTTGGTTTTAATCGTCATGCATCGTTTGAGTTGGTAACGCGTTGCTGTGTTTTTGAGGTTTGTCCAATTTAGCAATCGGAACGCTACCATGATACAAAATTCGTAAAATTCGTACAAATCGGAGGAAATTTTTTCCCGATCGGTTACGATGATAGGGCCCATTATCAATTTGCCTCCCGCTTATTGTTTATTTAAAAAAACACTCCTGCAGAGTTATCATTCGTCATTAATGGAAATTATAATACCTTTTTCTTTGGTTTTTGTTATGAAAGTTCCAGAATTGAAGCTTTCTTAGAGCGAATGAGAGCATATTTTAAGTTTAAAGAAGGTGTTGTCGCTATGTTTTTTTGCATCTTTTCGTTTATATTTTTCTTAAAAAAAAACGGTTAAAATAAGGATACATAATGCAAAATTTTTTTTAGTTTTTTTTTTACTTGCGATTATAAATACCTTAAATGCAAGTTATATATTCGTACAAAAAAATAAATTGAGATAATATTCAAACATGATATTACGATTGAGAAACGTATTTGAGTTACTGGCAAAATATGTTTGTCTCTCTGTACGGATGTATTTTGGACTACTTGTTCGATCGTCTTAAAAATTTGACATTCTACAGAGGCCTTATTTTGGCGTTAAAAATTTTTCGCTTAAACTATGTTACGTACTTAAAACTCTTAAAAAAACGCGCCTACTATCTTACCTTACTACTATCTTTACTTAAATTGAACAGAGTATAGGTTCCTTTAATTTTTTTCGCCTGTGAAAAAATGTCAATGAGATAAGATCCACAAGGAGGAATTTTTTATATTTTGAACATTCTAATAAGCTACAAATTCAGTAAGGTTATTCCAGAAAGCGAAGCGGATCGTATTGAAAGCGATACCTCAATTTCGACCGTCTTCGCTTTTGGGTATTCTCAAATGCGAATGGGGCGAAAATGATCATTCCGATTTGCTCATATCCATTTCCACTTTTTCCAATCCGCCTCTCAATTTTTTCAGTCTGACTCTCAATTTTTCCATGCTCATTTTCAATTTTCCAATTATTTTTACAAAAAAAGAGAAGAGGTTCTTCTCTGCTCGATATCCCTAACAAAAAGTGAGTGCTGTGCTGAGTGAATATATAACAGGAGGTTACCAAAACCAAATCGGTGGTGACAAGCATACTGAAATTGCACAACAAACTATGTCAAAAATACTTGCAGATGTTTTGGCTTCAACAGAAAGTCAGGAGCGGGCCCTTATAAATTTTGAAATGGAAGACGAAGAAAAACAAAATGCAATTTTTGGCAAAAATCCCGAATTCCTATAATTGGGTTTGTAGATGGAACCCATGTTCAACTGATTCGCTCAGCTACGAACGAGCACCTTTTCTTTAGCTTTTTAGATACCCCTTGGATAAGTCCCGATGATTTGTCAGGTAATGGACCAGCATTTTAAATTGTGATGACTTGGTGTTTACTATTTTTGTTGATTGTCTATGTATAAGAAGTAAAGTTAATCAGCCCTATCACAGATTCCCTCGTAGAAAATTTCCGAACGAAACGCTACGCCCCGAATACGAAAAAATTCAAATCACAAACCCCGAACGGAATCAGAAGTTATCCAAACCTTTTTTCGGACTTTCGGAATCAGTTGATTTGGGTCAAAATGTGAAAAACAAAACAAAATGTCACTTTTATTGTGTATATTTCAATTGTGTTTTGAAAAGTTATCTGAAATGGATTCAATTGCGATTGCTATTATGAAATAAAACAAGAAAATGCGTGGAGAAAACGCAAATTAAAATTACAACGTAGGATTTAAAGAGACGCTTTTAATTCACTCGACCACAATCCCTGGACAATGTATGGCATCTCTTGGAGCATATCCAAAAGCCTTTGGAATCGGGCTCTGTTCGTATTCACTTTTCACCTTTTGTTAAATATTTGTTTAAAGTTTAATATTTGTTCTTCTATAGATTGAAAATACTTACATTTTTCTATTAAATGCGTGTTAACAAACTGTTTCACACGACATCCGAACAAAATAATTGTTCGTAGAAAAATCAATAAAATTTCCTATTCGTTCGGGTTTAGTGATACCAATTTTCCCGAACTCCGAAATTCTTACGAAAATTTTCGTTACAACGGAAGCAGTGATACCTTTTTTTCGGGATTTGTAGTACGATCCCTATTACGACGGAACCTGTGATAGGGCTGAATGGTTGAATAATTAAATAAAGCGCAATCAATCAATGTATGTATATATTTACTTACATTTTTGATACAAGTGAGTTAGAGCAAATTCGAACGATTCTGACATTAATTGCGATTGTAATTGTAAAATAAAACAAGAAAACGTGTGGTGAAAACGCAAATTAAAATTACACCGTCATATTTTAAGAGACGCCTTTAATCCACTCGACCACAATCCCTGGACGATTTATGGCTTCTCTTGGAGAATATCCAAAAGCCTTTGGAATTGGGCTCTGTTCGTATTCACTTTTCACCTTTTGTTAAATATTTGTTTAGAATTTTATATTTTGTTCTTCTTTGGACTGAAAATACTCACATTTTTCTTTTAAATGTGTGTTAACAAACTGTTTCACATGACATTCGAGTAAAATAATTGTTGGTAGAAAAATCAATAAAATTTATTATTCGTTCGGAGAAACCCCCGATCGGAGAAAAGTTCCGATCGGAAGATTTATTTTGTTCATGGTATCCGAATCGGAACAAAAATGAAGACGCATACCAACGCAAGTAATTGACATATAAAACAGATGTCATGATGCCATAAAATACCAAGATGGCGATTTGTGTTTATTTTGTTTATCAGTGCAATTACACTCTTCTAAATCCGTGAAGGATTTTTATTTGAATGGACAACCACCAGTTGTAGTGCATTCTTTTTGGTTAGCCTCAATTTTTTTTAAATGTTCGTCTTGTAGTCGCTCCATACATAGTTTAAGAAAATATATATTGTGTTAATTCATCATTTAATTTTTTTTTTCGAGTCGAGTGTCTCCGAACACGGCATCTTTAACTCTTTAACTCTTCTTTTTTCCAAAAGAAATGAAACAAAATGTAAAAATACCATACAAAAACATAAAAACTTTTACTTACAGTTCTTTTCCTTGTTCTGGGGACATCTCCGGTATTTTGTTTCATTTAATTTTGTTGATATTTTTAATTATTTTTGCTTATCGGACAAATTCCCGCAATGAATTTGCTGTCGGAGACAATCGGACAAGATTCATAACCTCAAAATCGTTATGCATCGCATGCGTTGCACTGATTTTGGTTTTAATCGTCATGCATCGTTTGAGTTGGTAACGCGTTGCTGTGTTTTTGAGGTTTGTCCAATTTAGCAATCGGAACGCTACCATGATACAAAATTCGTAAAATTCGTACAAATCGGAGGAAATTTTTTCCCGATCGGTTACGATGATAGGGCCCATTATCAATTTGCCTCTCGCTTATTGTTTATTTAAAAAAACACTCCTGCAGAGTTATCATTCGTCATTAATGGAAATTATAATACCTTTTTCTTTGGTTTTTGTTATGAAAGTTCCAGAATTGAAGCTTTCTTAGAGCGAATGAGAGCATATTTTAAATTTAAAGAAGGTGTTGTCGCTATGTTTTTTTGCATCTTTTCGTTTATATTTTTCTTAAAAAAAAAACGGTTAAAATAAGGATACATAATGCAAAATTTTTTAGTTTTTTTTTTACTTGCGATTATAAATACCTTAAATGCAAGTTATATATTCGTACAAAAAAATAAATTGAGATAATATTCAAACATGACATTACGATTGAGAAACGTATTTGAGTTACTGGCAAAATATGTTTGTCTCTCTGTACGGATGTATTTTGGACTACTTGTTCGATCGTCTTAAAAATTTGACATTCTACAGAGGCCTTATTTTGGCGTTCAAATTATTTCGCTTAAACTATGTTACGTACTTAAAACTCTTAAAAAAACGCGCCTACTATCTTACCTTACTACTATCTTTACTTAAATTGAACAGAGTATAGGTTCCTTTAATTTTGTTCGCCTGTGAATAAAATGTCAATGAGATAAGATCCACAAGGAGGAATTTTTTTATATTTTGAACATTCTAATAAGCTACAAATTCAGTAAGGTTATTCCAGAAAGCGAAGCGGATCGTATTGAAAGCGATACCTCAATTTCGACCGTCTTCGCTTTTGGGTATTCTCAAATGCGAATGGGGCGAAAATGATCATTCCGATTTGCTCATATCCATTTCCACTTTTTTCCAATCCGCCTCTCAATTTTTTCAGTCTGACTCTCAATTTTTCCATGCTCATTTTCAATTTTCCAATTATTTTTCCAAAAAAAGAGAAGAGGTTCTTCTCTGCTCGATATCCCTAACAAAAAGTGAGTGCTGTGCTGAGTGAATATATAACAGGAGGTTACCAAAACCAAATCGGTGGTGGCAAGCATACTGGAATTGCACAACAAACTATGTCAAAAATACTTGCAGATGTTTTGGCTTCAATAGAAAGTCAGGAGCGGGCCCTTATAAATTTTGAAATGGAAGACGAAGAAAAACAAAATGCAATTTTTGGCAAAAATCCCGAATTCCTATAATTGGGTTTGTAGATGGAACCCATGTTCAACTGATTCGCTCAGCTACGAACGAGCACCTTTTCTTTAGCTTTTTAGATACCCATTGGATAAGTCCCGATGATTTGTCAGGTAATTGACCAGCATTTTAAATTGTGATGACTTGGTGTTTACTATTTTTGTTGATTGTCTATGTATAAAAAGTAAAGTTAATCAGCCCTATCACAGATTCCCTCGTAGAAAATTTCCGAACGAAACGCTACGCCCCGAATACGAAAAAATTCAAATCACAAACCCCGAACGGAATCAGAAGTTATCCAAACCTTTTTTCGGACTTTCGGAATCAGTTGATTTGGGTCAAAATGTGAAAAACAAAACAAAATGTCACTTTTATTGTGTATATTTCAATTGTGTTTTGAAAAGTTATCTGAAATGGATTCAATTGCGATTGCTATTATGAAATAAAACAAGAAAATGCGTGGAGAAAACGCAAATTAAAATTACAACGTAGGATTTAAAGAGACGCTTTTAATTCACTCGACCACAATCCCTGGACAATGTATGGCATCTCTTGGAGCATATCCAAAAGCCTTTGGAATCGGGCTCTGTTCGTATTCACTTTTCACCTTTTGTTAAATATTTGTTTAAAGTTTAATATTTGTTCTTCTATAGATTGAAAATACTTACATTTTTCTATTAAATGCGTGTTAACAAACTGTTTCACACGACATCCGAACAAA
Organism: Platycheirus rosarum; assembly: GCA_963971375.1. Lineage (NCBI taxonomy): Eukaryota > Metazoa > Arthropoda > Insecta > Diptera > Syrphidae > Platycheirus > Platycheirus rosarum. Next base: position 84,465,150 of record OZ020510.1, on the reverse strand, counting down.
ATAATTGTTCGTAGAAAAATCAATAAAATTTCCTATTCGTTCGGGTTTAGTGATACCAATTTTCCCGAACTCCGAAATTCTTACGAACATTTTCGTTACAACGGAAGCAGTGATACCTTTTTTTCGGGATTTGTAGTACGATTCTATTACGACGGAACCTGTGATAGGGCTGAATGGTTGAATAATTAAATAAAGCGCAATCAATCAATGTATGTATATATTTACTTACATTTTTGATACAAGTGAGTTAGAGCAAATTCGAACGATTCTGACATTAATTGCGATTGTAATTGTAAAATAAAACAAGAAAACGTGTGGTGAAAACGCACCTTAAGAAAGTCTACTCAATTTTCCTACATAAACGTCCGGATGTTGGTTGTCGATCATTGTATGTACATGCATTGTACATTGTATGCATATGGGTAAAATAATTAATAACTGGTCAGGGGAGGGTGCTGGAGGGATGGGAGTAAGGGCAAAAGGCGCGCCTGCGGCGCGCCATCCGTTTTCAACAAAAAAAAAATGACGCTAACCCCCCCCCCCACCCACCGCTGTTGTTGGAGGTCGAACCGAGGAAGCCCCGAGCCAGAATGTTATATTCCTAGCCTCAGACCCACTCGCCCACTGTCAACCTTAAGAAAGTCTACTCAATTTTCCTACATAAACGTCCGGATGTTGGTTGTCGATCATTGTATGTACATGCATTGTACATTGTATGCATATGGGTAAAATAATTAATAACTGGTCAGGGGAGGGTGCTGGAGGGATGGGAGTAAGGGCAAAAGGCGCGCCTGCGGCGCGCCATCCGTTTTCAACAAAAAAAAATGACGCAAATTAAAATTACACCGTCATATTTTAAGAGACGCCTTTAATCCACTCGACCACAATCCCTGGACGATTTATGGCTTCTCTTGGAGAATATCCAAAAGCCTTTGGAATTGGGCTCTGTTCGTATTCACTTTTCACCTTTTGTTAATTATTTGTTTAGAATTTTATATTTTGTTGTGAAATGTGAAAAACAAAACAAAATGTCACTTTTATTGTGTATATTTCAATTGTGTTTTGAAAAGTTATCTGAAATGGATTCAATTGCGATTGCTATTATGAAATAAAACAAGAAAATGCGTGGAGAAAACGCAAATTAAAATTACAACGTAGGATTTAAAGAGACGCTTTTAATTCACTCGACCACAATCCCTGGACAATGTATGGCATCTCTTGGAGCATATCCAAAAGCCTTTGGAATCGGGCTCTGTTCGTATTCACTTTTCACCTTTTGTTAAATATTTGTTTAAAGTTTAATATTTGTTCTTCTATAGATTGAAAATACTTACATTTTTCTATTAAATGCGTGTTAACAAACTGTTTCACACGACATCCGAACAAAATAATTGTTCGTAGAAAAATCAATAAAATTTCCTATTCGTTCGGGTTTAGTGATACCAATTTTCCCGAACTCCGAAATTCTTACGAAAATTTTCGTTACAACGGAAGCAGTGATACCTTTTTTTCGGGATTTGTAGTACGATTCTATTACGACGGAACCTGTGATAGAGCTGAATGGTTGAATAATTTAATAAAGCGCAATCAATCAATGTATGTATATATTTACTTACATTTTTGATACAAGTGAGTTAGAGCAAATTCGAACGATTCTGACATTAATTGCGATTGTAATTGTAAAATAAAACAAGAAAACGTGTGGTGAAAACGCAAATTAAAATTACACCGTCATATTTTAAGAGACGCCTTTAATCCACTCGACCACAATCCCTGGACGATTTATGGCTTCTCTTGGAGAATATCCAAAAGCCTTTGGAATTGGGCTCTGTTCGTATTCACTTTTCACCTTTTGTTAATTATTTGTTTAGAATTTTATATTTTGTTCTTCTTTGGACTGAAAATACTTACATTTTTCTTTTAAATGTGTGTTAACAAACTGTTTCACATGACATTCGAGTAAAATAATTGTTGGTAGAAAAATCAATAAAATTTATTATTCGTTCGGAGAAACCCCCGATCGGAGAAAAGTTCCGATCGGAAGATTTATTTTGTTCATGGTATCCGAATCGGAACAAAAATGAAGACGCATACCAACGCAAGTAATTGACATATAAAACAGATGTCATGATGCCATAAAATACCAAGATGGCGATTTGTGTTTATTTTGTTTATCAGTGCAATTACACTCTTCTAAATCCGTGAAGGATTTTTATTTGAATGGACAACCACCAGTTGTAGTGCATTCTTTTTGGTTAGCCTCAATTTTTTTTAAATGTTCGTCTTGTAGTCGCTCCATACATAGTTTAAGAAAATATATATTGTGTTAATTCATCATTTAATTTTTTTTTTCGAGTCGAGTGTCTCCGAACACGGCATCTTTAACTCTTTAACTCTTCTTTTTTCCAAAAGAAATGAAACAAAATGTAAAAATACCATACAAAAACATAAAAACTTTTACTTACAGTTCTTTTCCTTGTTCTGGGGACATCTCCGGTATTTTGTTTCATTTAATTTTGTTGATATTTTTAATTATTTTTGCTTATCGGACAAATTCCCGCAATGAATTTGCTGTCGGAGACAATCGGACAAGATTCATAACCTCAAAATCGTTATGCATCGCATGCGTTGCACTGATTTTGGTTTTAATCGCCATGCATCGTTTGAGTTGGTAACGCGTTGCTGTGTTTTTGAGGTTTGTCCAATTTAGCAATCGGAACGCTACCATGATACAAAATTCGTAAAATTCGTACAAATCGGAGGAAATTTTTTCCCGATCGGTTACGATGATAGGGCCCATTATCAATTTGCCTCTCGCTTATTGTTTATTTAAAAAAACACTCCTGCAGAGTTATCATTCGTCATTAATGGAAATTATAATACCTTTTTCTTTGGTTTTTGTTATGAAAGTTCCAGAATTGAAGCTTTCTTAGAGCGAATGAGAGCATATTTTAAGTTTAAAGAAGGTGTTGTCGCTATGTTTTTTTGCATCTTTTCGTTTATATTTTTCTTAAAAAAAAAACGGTTAAAATAAGGATACATAATGCAAAATTTTTTTTAGTTTTTTTTTTACTTGCGATTATAAATACCTTAAATGCAAGTTATATATTCGTACAAAAAAATAAATTGAGATAATATTCAAACATGACATTACGATTGAGAAACGTATTTGAGTTACTGGCAAAATATGTTTGTCTCTCTGTACGGATGTATTTTGGACTACTTGTTCGATCGTCTTAAAAATTTGACATTCTACAGAGGCCTTATTTTGGCGTTCAAAGTTTTTCGCTTAAACTATGTTACGTACTTAAAACTCTTAAAAAAACGCGCCTACTATCTTACCTTACTACTATCTTTACTTAAATTGAACAGAGTATAGGTTCCTTTAATTTTTTTCGCCTGTGAAAAAAATGTCAATGAGATAAGATCCACAAGGAGGAATTTTTTATATTTTGAACATTCTAATAAGCTACAAATTCAGTAAGGTTATTCCAGAAAGCGAAGCGGATCGTATTGAAAGCGATACCTCAATTTCGACCGTCTTCGCTTTTGGGTATTCTCAAATGCGAATGGGGCGAAAATGATCATTCCGATTTGCTCATATCCATTTCCACTTTTTCCAATCCGCCTCTCAATTTTTCCATGCTCATTTTCAATTGTCCAATTATTTTTACAAAAAAAGAGAAGAGGTTCTTCTCTGCTCGATATCCCTAACAAAAAGTGAGTGCTGTGCTGAGTGAATATATAACAGGAGGTTACCAAAACCAAATCGGTGGTGACAAGCATACTGGAATTGCACAACAAACTATGTCAAAAATACTTGCAGATGTTTTGGCTTCAATAGAAAGTCAGGAGCGGGCCCTTATAAATTTTGAAATGGAAGACGAAGAAAAACAAAATGCAATTTTTGGCAAAAATCCCGAATTCCTATAATTGGGTTTGTAGATGGAACCCATGTTCAACTGATTCGCTCAGCTACGAACGAGCACCATTTCTTTAGCTTTTTAGATACCCCTTGGATAAGTCCCGATGATTTGTCAGGTAATTGACCAGCATTTTAAATTGTGATGACTTGGTGTTTACTATTTTTGTTGATTGTCTATGTATAAAAAGTAAAGTTAATCAGCCCTATCACAGATTCCTTCGTAGAAAATTTCCGAACGAAACGCTACGCCCCGAATACGAAAAAATTCAAATCACAAACCCCGAACGGAATCAGAAGTTATCCAAACCTTTTTTCGGACTTTCGGAATCAGTTGATTTGGGTCAAAATGTGAAAAACAAAACAAAATGTCACTTTTATTGTGTATATTTCAATTGTGTTTTGAAAAGTTATCTGAAATGGATTCAATTGCGATTGCTATTATGAAATAAAACAAGAAAATGCGTGGAGAAAACGCAAATTAAAATTACAACGTAGGATTTAAAGAGACGCTTTTAATTCACTCGACCACAATCCCTGGACAATGTATGGCATCTCTTGGAGCATATCCAAAAGCCTTTGGAATCGGGCTCTGTTCGTATTCACTTTTCACCTTTTGTTAAATATTTGTTTAAAGTTTAATATTTGTTCTTCTATAGATTGAAAATACTTACATTTTTCTATTAAATGCGTGTTAACAAACTGTTTCACACGACATCCGAACAAAATAATTGTTCGTAGAAAAATCAATAAAATTTCCTATTCGTTCGGGTTTAGTGATACCAATTTTCCCGAACTCCGAAATTCTTACGAAAATTTTCGTTACAACGGAAGCAGTGATACCTTTTTTTCGGGATTTGTAGTACGATTCTATTACGACGGAACCTGTGATAGAGCTGAATGGTTGAATAATTAAATAAAGCGCAATCAATCAATGTATGTATATATTTACTTACATTTTTGATACAAGTGAGTTAGAGCAAATTCGAACGATTCTGACATTAATTGCGATTGTAATTGTAAAATAAAACAAGAAAACGTGTGGTGAAAACGCAAATTAAAATTACACCGTCATATTTTAAGAGACGCCTTTAATCCACTCGACCACAATCCCTGGACGATTTATGGCTTCTCTTGGAGAATATCCAAAAGCCTTTGGAATTGGGCTCTGTTCGTATTCACTTTTCACCTTTTGTTAATTATTTGTTTAGAATTTTATATTTTGTTCTTCTTTGGACTGAAAATACTTACATTTTTCTTTTAAATGTGTGTTAACAAACTGTTTCACATGACATTCGAGTAAAATAATTGTTGGTAGAAAAATCAATAAAATTTATTATTCGTTCGGAGAAACCCCCGATCGGAGAAAAGTTCCGATCGGAAGATTTATTTTGTTCATGGTATCCGAATCGGAACAAAAATGAAGACGCATACCAACGCAAGTAATTGACATATAAAACAGATGTCATGATGCCATAAAATACCAAGATGGCGATTTGTGTTTATTTTGTTTATCAGTGCAATTACACTCTTCTAAATCCGTGAAGGATTTTTATTTGAATGGACAACCACCAGTTGTAGTGCATTCTTTTTGGTTAGCCTCAATTTTTTTTAAATGTTCGTCTTGTAGTCGCTCCATACATAGTTTAAGAAAATATATATTGTGTTAATTCATCATTTAATTTTTTTTTCGAGTCGAGTGTCTCCGAACACGGCATCTTTAACTCTTTAACTCTTCTTTTTTCCAAAAGAAATGAAACAAAATGTAAAAATACCATACAAAAACATAAAAACTTTTACTTACAGTTCTTTTCCTTGTTCTGGGGACATCTCCGGTATTTTGTTTCATTTAATTTTGTTGATATTTTTAATTATTTTTGCTTATCGGACAAATTCCCGCAATGAATTTGCTGTCGGAGACAATCGGACAAGATTCATAACCTCAAAATCGTTATGCATCGCATGCGTTGCACTGATTTTGGTTTTAATCGTCATGCATCGTTTGAGTTGGTAACGCGTTGCTGTGTTTTTGAGGTTTGTCCAATTTAGCAATCGGAACGCTACCATGATACAAAATTCGTAAAATTCGTACAAATCGGAGGAAATTTTTTCCCGATCGGTTACGATGATTATCAATTTGCCTCTCGCTTATTGTTTATTTAAAAAAACACTCCTGCAGAGTTATCATTCGTCATTAATGGAAATTATAATACCTTTTTCTTTGGTTTTTGTTATGAAAGTTCCAGAATTGAAGCTTTCTTAGAGCGAATGAGAGCATATTTTAAGTTAAAAGAAGGTGTTGTCGCTATGTTTTTTTGCATCTTTTCGTTTATATTTTTCTTAAAAAAAAAACGGTTAAAATAAGGATACATAATGCAAAATTTTTTTTAGTTTTTTTTTTTACTTGGGATTATTAATACCTTAAATGCAAGTTATATATTCGTACAAAAAAATAAATTGAGATAATATTCAAACATGACATTACGATTGAGAAACGTATTTGAGTTACTGGCAAAATATGTTTGTCTCTCTGTACGGATGTATTTTGGACTACTTGTTCGATCGTCTTAAAAATTTGACATTCTACAGAGGCCTTATTTTGGCGTTCAAAGTTTTTCGCTTAAACTATGTTACGTACTTAAAACTCTTAAAAAAACGCGCCTACTATCTTACCTTACTACTATCTTTACTTAAATTGAACAGAGTATAGGTTCCTTTAATTTTTTTCGCCTGTGAAAAAAATGTCAATGAGATAAGATCCACAAGGAGGAATTTTTTATATTTTGAACATTCTAATAAGCTACAAATTCAGTAAGGTTATTCCAGAAAGCGAAGCGGATCGTATTGAAAGCGATACCTCAATTTCGACCGTCTTCGCTTTTGGGTATTCTCAAATGCGAATGGGGCGAAAATGATCATTCCGATTTGCTCATATCCATTTCCACTTTTTCCAATCCGCCTCTCAATTTTTTCAGTCTGACTCTCAATTTTTCCATGCTCATTTTCAATTTTCCAATTATTTTTACAAAAAAAGAGAAGAGGTTCTTCTCTGCTCGATATCCCTAACAAAAAGTGAGTGCTGTGCTGAGTGAATATATAACAGGAGGTTACCAAAACCAAATCGGTGGTGACAAGCATACTGGAATTGCACAACAAACTATGTCAAAAATACTTGCAGATGTTTTGGCTTCAATAGAAAGTCAGGAGCGGGCCCTTATAAATTTTGAAATGGAAGACGAAGAAAAACAAAATGCAATTTTTGGCAAAAATCCCGAATTCCTATAATTGGGTTTGTAGATGGAACCCATGTTCAACTGATTCGCTCAGCTACGAACGAGCACCTTTTCTTTAGCTTTTTAGATACCCCTTGGATAAGTCCCGATGATTTGTCAGGTAATTGACCAGCATTTTAAATTGTGATGACTTGGTGTTTACTATTTTTGTTGATTGTCTATGTATAAAAAGTAAAGTTAATCAGCCCTATCACAGATTCCTTCGTAGAAAATTTCCGAACGAAACGCTACGCCCCGAATACGAAAAAATTCAAATCACAAACCCCGAACGGAATCAGAAGTTATCCAAACCTTTTTTCGGACTTTCGGAATCAGTTGATTTGGGTCAAAATGTGAAAAACAAAACAAAATGTCACTTTTATTGTGTATATTTCAATTGTGTTTTGAAAAGTTATCTGAAATGGATTCAATTGCGATTGCTATTATGAAATAAAACAAGAAAATGCGTGGAGAAAACGCAAATTAAAATTACAACGTAGGATTTAAAGAGACGCTTTTAATTCACTCGACCACAATCCCTGGACAATGTATGGCATCTCTTGGAGCATATCCAAAAGCCTTTGGAATCGGGCTCTGTTCGTATTCACTTTTCACCTTTTGTTAAATATTTGTTTAAAGTTTAATATTTGTTCTTCTATAGATTGAAAATACTTACATTTTTCTATTAAATGCGTGTTAACAAACTGCTTCACACGACATCCGAACAAAATAATTGTTCGTAGAAAAATCAATAAAATTTCCTATTCGTTCGGGTTTAGTGATACCAATTTTCCCGAACTCCGAAATTCTTACGAAAATTTTCGTTACAACGGAAGCAGTGATACCTTTTTTTCGGGATTTGTAGTACGATTCTATTACGACGGAACCTGTGATAGAGCTGAATGGTTGAATAATTAAATAAAGCGCAATCAATCAATGTATGTATATATTTACTTACATTTTTGATACAAGTGAGTTAGAGCAAATTCGAACGATTCTGACATTAATTGCGATTGTAATTGTAAAATAAAACAAGAAAACGTGTGGTGAAAACGCAAATTAAAATTACACCGTCATATTTTAAGAGACGCCTTTAATCCACTCGACCACAATCCCTGGACGATTTATGGCTTCTCTTGGAGAATATCCAAAAGCCTTTGGAATTGGGCTCTGTTCGTATTCACTTTTCACCTTTTGTTAATTATTTGTTTAGAATTTTATATTTTGTTCTTCTTTGGACTGAAAATACTTACATTTTTCTTTTAAATGTGTGTTAACAAACTGTTTCACATGACATTCGAGTAAAATAATTGTTGGTAGAAAAATCAATAAAAATTATTATTCGTTCGGAGAAACCCCCGATCGGAGAAAAGTTCCGATCGGAAGATTTATTTTGTTCATGGTATCCGAATCGGAACAAAAATGAAGACGCATACCAACGCAAGTAATTGACATATAAAACAGATGTCATGATGCCATAAAATACCAAGATGGCGATTTGTGTTTATTTTGTTTATCAGTGCAATTACACTCTTCTAAATCCGTGAAGGATTTTTATTTGAATGGACAACCACCAGTTGTAGTGCATTCTTTTTGGTTAGCCTCAATTTTTTTTAAATGTTCGTCTTGTAGTCGCTCCATACATAGTTTAAGAAAATATATATTGTGTTAATTCATCATTTAATTTTTTTTTTCGAGTCGAGTGTCTCCGAACACGGCATCTTTAACTCTTTAACTCTTCTTTTTTCCAAAAGAAATGAAACAAAATGTAAAAATACCATACAAAAACATAAAAACTTTTACTTACAGTTCTTTTCCTTGTTCTGGGGACATCTCCGGTATTTTGTTTCATTTAATTTTGTTGATATTTTTAATTATTTTTGCTTATCGGACAAATTCCCGCAATGAATTTGCTGTCGGAGACAATCGGACAAGATTCATAACCTCAAAATCGTTATGCATCGCATGCGTTGCACTGATTTTGGTTTTAATCGTCATGCATCGTTTGAGTTGGTAACGCGTTGCTGTGTTTTTGAGGTTTGTCCAATTTAGCAATCGGAACGCTACCATGATACAAAATTCGTAAAATTCGTACAAATCGGAGGAAATTTTTTCCCGATCGGTTACGATGATTATCAATTTGCCTCTCGCTTATTGTTTATTTAAAAAAACACTCCTGCAGAGTTATCATTCGTCATTAATGGAAATTATAATACCTTTTTCTTTGGTTTTTGTTATGAAAGTTCCAGAATTGAAGCTTTCTTAGAGCGAATGAGAGCATATTTTAAGTTAAAAGAAGGTGTTGTCGCTATGTTTTTTTGCATCTTTTCGTTTATATTTTTCTTAAAAAAAAAACGGTTAAAATAAGGATACATAATGCAAAATTTTTTTTAGATTTTTTTTTTACTTGGGATTATTAATACCTTAAATGCAAGTTATATATTCGTACAAAAAAATAAATTGAGATAATATTCAAACATGACATTACGATTGAGAAACGTATTTGAGTTACTGGCAAAATATGTTTGTCTCTCTGTACGGATGTATTTTGGACTACTTGTTCGATCGTCTTAAAAATTTGACATTCTACAGAGGCCTTATTTTGGCGTTCAAAGTTTTTCGCTTAAACTATGTTACGTACTTAAAACTCTTAAAAAAACGCGCCTACTATCTTACCTTACTACTATCTTTACTTAAATTGAACAGAGTATAGGTTCCTTTAATTTTTTTCGCCTGTGAAAAAAATGTCAATGAGATAAGATCCACAAGGAGGAATTTTTTATATTTGGAACATTCTAATAAGCTACAAATTCAGTAAGGTTATTCCAGAAAGCGAAGCGGATCGTATTGAAAGCGATACCTCAATTTCGACCGTCTTCGCTTTTGGGTATTCTCAAATGCGAATGGGGCGAAAATGATCATTCCGATTTGCTCATATCCATTTCCACTTTTTCCAATCCGCCTCTCAATTTTTTCAGTCTGACTCTCAATTTTTCCATGCTCATTTTCAATTTTCCAATTATTTTTACAAAAAAAGAGAAGAGGTTCTTCTCTGCTCGATATCCCTAACAAAAAGTGAGTGCTGTGCTGAGTGAATATATAACAGGAGGTTACCAAAACCAAATCGGTGGTGACAAGCATACTGGAATTGCACAACAAACTATGTCAAAAATACTTGCAGATGTTTTGGCTTCAATAGAAAGTCAGGAGCGGGCCCTTATAAATTTTGAAATGGAAGACGAAGAAAAACAAAATGCAATTTTTGGCAAAAATCCCGAATTCCTATAATTGGGTTTGTAGATGGAACCCATGTTCAACTGATTCGCTCAGCTACGAACGAGCACCTTTTCTTTAGCTTTTTAGATACCCCTTGGATAAGTCCCGATGATTTGTCAGGTAATTGACCAGCATTTTAAATTGTGATGACTTGGTGTTTACTATTTTTGTTGATTGTCTATGTATAAAAAGTAAAGTTAATCAGCCCTATCACAGATTCCTTCGTAGAAAATTTCCGAACGAAACGCTACGCCCCGAATACGAAAAAATTCAAATCACAAACCCCGAACGGAATCAGAAGTTATCCAAACCTTTTTTCGGACTTTCGGAATCAGTTGATTTGGGTCAAAATGTGAAAAACAAAACAAAATGTCACTTTTATTGTGTATATTTCAATTGTGTTTTGAAAAGTTATCTGAAATGGATTCAATTGCGATTGCTATTATGAAATAAAACAAGAAAATGCGTGGAGAAAACGCAAATTAAAATTACAACGTAGGATTTAAAGAGACGCTTTTAATTCACTCGACCACAATCCCTGGACAATGTATGGCATCTCTTGGAGCATATCCAAAAGCCTTTGGAATCGGGCTCTGTTCGTATTCACTTTTCACCTTTTGTTAAATATTTGTTTAAAGTTTAATATTTATTCTTCTATAGATTGAAAATACTTACATTTTTCTATTAAATGCGTGTTAACAAACTGTTTCACACGACATCCGAACAAAATAATTGTTCGTAGAAAAATCAATAAAATTTCCTATTCGTTCGGGTTTAGTGATACCAATTTTCCCGAACTCCGAAATTCTTACGAAAATTTTCGTTACAACGGAAGCAGTGATACCTTTTTTTCGGGATTTGTAGTACGATTCTATTACGACGGAACCTGTGATAGAGCTGAATGGTTGAATAATTAAATAAAGCGCAATCAATCAATGTATGTATATATTTACTTACATTTTTGATACAAGTGAGTTAGAGCAAATTCGAACGATTCTGACATTAATTGCGATTGTAATTGTAAAATAAAACAAGAAAACGTGTGGTGAAAACGCAAATTAAAATTACACCGTCATATTTTAAGAGACGCCTTTAATCCACTCGACCACAATCCCTGGACGATTTATGGCTTCTCTTGGAGAATATCCAAAAGCCTTTGGAATTGGGCTCTGTTCGTATTCACTTTTCACCTTTTGTTAATTATTTGTTTAGAATTTTATATTTTGTTCTTCTTTGGACTGAAAATACTCACATTTTTCTTTTAAATGTGTGTTAACAAACTGTTTCACATGACATTCGAGTAAAATAATTGTTGGTAGAAAAATCAATAAAATTTATTATTCGTTCGGAGAAACCCCCGATCGGAGAAAAGTTCCGATCGGAAGATTTATTTTGTTCATGGTATCCGAATCGGAACAAAAATGAAGACGCATACCAACGCAAGTAATTGACATATAAAACAGATGTCATGATGCCATAAAATACCAAGATGGCGATTTGTGTTTATTTTGTTTATCAGTGCAATTACACTCTTCTAAATCCGTGAAGGATTTTTATTTGAATGGACAACCACCAGTTGTAGTGCATTCTTTTTGGTTAGCCTCAATTTTTTTTAAATGTTCGTCTTGTAGTCGCTCCATACATAGTTTAAGAAAATATATATTGTGTTAATTCATCATTTAATTTTTTTTTTCGAGTCGAGTGTCTCCGAACACGGCATCTTTAACTCTTTAACTCTTCTTTTTTCCAAAAGAAATGAAACAAAATGTAAAAATACCATACAAAAACATAAAAACTTTTACTTACAGTTCTTTTCCTTGTTCTGGGGACATCTCCGGTATTTTGTTTCATTTAATTTTGTTGATATTTTAAATTATTTTTGCTTATCGGACAAATTCCCGCAATGAATTTGCTGTCGGAGACAATCGGACAAGATTCATAACCTCAAAATCGTTATGCATCGCATGCGTTGCACTGATTTTGGTTTTAATCGTCATGCATCGTTTGAGTTGGTAACGCGTTGCTGTGTTTTTGAGGTTTGTCCAATTTAGCAATCGGAACGCTACCATGATACAAAATTCGTAAAATTCGTACAAATCGGAGGAAATTTTTTCCCGATCGGTTACGATGATAGGGCCCATTATCAATTTGCCTCTCGCTTATTGTTTATTTAAAAAAACACTCCTGCAGAGTTATCATTCGTCATTAATGAAAATTATAATACCTTTTTCTTTGGTTTTTGTTATGAAAGTTCCAGAATTGAAGCTTTCTTAGAGCGAATGAGAGCATATTTTAAGTTTAAAGAAGGTGTTGTCGCTATGTTTTTTTGCATCTTTTCGTTTATATTTTTCTTAAAAAAAAACGGTTAAAATAAGGATACATAATGCAAAATTTTTTTTAGTTTTTTTTTTACTTGCGATTATAAATACCTTAAATGCAAGTTATATATTCGTACAAAAAAATAAATTGAGATAATATTCAAACATGACATTACGATTGAGAAACGTATTTGAGTTACTGGCAAAATATGTTTGTCTCTCTGTACGGATGTATTTTGGACTACTTGTTCGATCGTCTTAAAAATTTGACATTCTACAGAGGCCTTATTTTGGCGTTCAAAGTTTTTCGCTTAAACTATGTTACGTACTTAAAACTCTTAAAAAAACGCGCCTACTATCTTACCTTACTACTATCTTTACTTAAATTGAACAGAGTATAGGTTCCTTTAATTTTGTTCGCCTGTGAAAAAAATGTCAATGAGATAAGATCCACAAGGAGGAATTTTTTATATTTTGAACATTCTAATAAGCTACAAATTCAGTAAGGTTATTCCAGAAAGCGAAGCGGATCGTATTGAAAGCGATACCTCAATTTCGACCGTCTTCGCTTTTGGGTATTCTCAAATGCGAATGGGGCGAAAATGATCATTCCGATTTGCTCATATCCATTTCCACTTTTTCCAATCCGCCTCTCAATTTTTTCAGTCTGACTCTCAATTTTTCCATGCTCATTTTCAATTTTCCAATTATTTTTACAAAAAAAGAGAAGAGGTTCTTCTCTGCTCGATATCCCTAACAAAAAGTGAGTGCTGTGCTGAGTGAATATATAACAGGAGGTTACCAAAACCAAATCGGTGGTGACAAGCATACTGGAATTGCACAACAAACTATGTCAAAAATACTTGCAGATGTTTTGGCTTCAATAGAAAGTCAGGAGCGGGCCCTTATAAATTTTGAAATGGAAGACGAAGAAAAACAAAATGCAATTTTTGGCAAAAATCCCGAATTCCTATAATTGGGTTTGTAGATGGAACCCATGTTCAACTGATTCGCTCAGCTACGAACGAGCACCTTTTCTTTAGCTTTTTAGATACCCCTTGGATAAGTCCCGATGATTTGTCAGGTAATTGACCAGCATTTTAAATTGTGATGACTTGGTGTTTACTATTTTTGTTGATTGTCTATGTATAAAAAGTAAAGTTAATCAGCCCTATCACAGATTCCTTCGTAGAAAATTTCCGAACGAAACGCTACGCCCCGAATACGAAAAAATTCAAATCACAAATCCCGAACGGAATCAGAAGTTATCCAAACCTTTTTTCGGACTTTCGGAATCAGTTGATTTGGGTCAAAATGTGAAAAACAAAACAAAATGTCACTTTTATTGTGTATATTTCAATTGTGTTTTGAAAAGATATCTGAAATGGATTCAATTGCGATTGCTATTATGAAATAAAACAAGAAAATGCGTGGAGAAAACGCAAATTAAAATTACAACGTAGGATTTAAAGAGACGCTTTTAATTCACTCGACCACAATCCCTGGACAATGTATGGCATCTCTTGGAGCATATCCAAAAGCCTTTGGAATCGGGCTCTGTTCGTATTCACTTTTCACCTTTTGTTAAATATTTGTTTAAAGTTTAATATTTGTTCTTCTATAGATTGAAAATACTTACATTTTTCTATTAAATGCGTGTTAACAAACTGTTTCACACGACATCCGAACAAAATAATTGTTCGTAGAAAAATCAATAAAATTTCCTATTCGTTCGGGTTTAGTGATACCAATTTTCCCGAACTCCGAAATTCTTACGAAAATTTTCGTTACAACGGAAGCAGTGATACCTTTTTTTCGGGATTTGTAGTACGATTCTATTACGACGGAACCTGTGATAGAGCTGAATGGTTGAATAATTAAATAAAGCGCAATCAATCAATGTATGTATATATTTACTTACATTTTTGATACAAGTGAGTTAGAGCAAATTCGAACGATTCTGACATTAATTGCGATTGTAATTGTAAAATAAAACAAGAAAACGTGTGGTGAAAACGCAAATTAAAATTACACCGTCATATTTTAAGAGACGCCTTTAATCCACTCGACCACAATCCCTGGACGATTTATGGCTTCTCTTGGAGAATATCCAAAAGCCTTTGGAATTGGGCTCTGTTCGTATTCACTTTTCACCTTTTGTTAATTATTTGTTTAGAATTTTATATTTTGTTCTTCTTTGGACTGAAAATACTCACATTTTTCTTTTAAATGTGTGTTAACAAACTGTTTCACATGACATTCGAGTAAAATAATTGTTGGTAGAAAAATCAATAAAATTTATTATTCGTTCGGAGAAACCCCCGATCGGAGAAAAGTTCCGATCGGAAGATTTATTTTGTTCATGGTATCCGAATCGGAACAAAAATGAAGACGCATACCAACGCAAGTAATTGACATATAAAACAGATGTCATGATGCCATAAAATACCAAGATGGCGATTTGTGTTTATTTTGTTTATCAGTGCAATTACACTCTTCTAAATCCGTGAAGGATTTTTTATTTGAATGGACAACCACCAGTTGTAGTGCATTCTTTTTGGTTAGCCTCAATTTTTTTTAAATGTTCGTCTTGTAGTCGCTCCATACATAGTTTAAGAAAATATATATTGTGTTAATTCATCATTTAATTTTTTTTTTCGAGTCGAGTGTCTCCGAACACGGCATCTTTAACTCTTTAACTCTTCTTTTTTCCAAAAGAAATGAAACAAAATGTAAAAATACCATACAAAAACATAAAAACTTTTACTTACAGTTCTTTTCCTTGTTCTGGGGACATCTCCGGTATTTTGTTTCATTTAATTTTGTTGATATTTTAAATTATTTTTGCTTATCGGACAAATTCCCGCAATGAATTTGCTGTCGGAGACAATCGGACAAGATTCATAACCTCAAAATCGTTATGCATCGCATGCGTTGCACTGATTTTGGTTTTAATCGTCATGCATCGTTTGAGTTGGTAACGCGTTGCTGTGTTTTTGAGGTTTGTCCAATTTAGCAATCGGAACGCTACCATGATACAAAATTCGTAAAATTCGTACAAATCGGAGGAAATTTTTTCCCGATCGGTTACGATGATAGGGCCCATTTTCAATTTGCCTCTCGCTTATTGTTTATTTAAAAAAACACTCCTGCAGAGTTATCATTCGTCATTAATGAAAATTATAATACCTTTTTCTTTGGTTTTTGTTATGAAAGTTCCAGAATTGAAGCTTTCTTAGAGCGAATGAGAGCATATTTTAAGTTTAAAGAAGGTGTTGTCGCTATGTTTTTTTGCATCTTTTCGTTTATATTTTTCTTAAAAAAAAAACGGTTAAAATAAGGATACATAATGCAAAATTTTTTTTAGTTTTTTTTTTACTTGCGATTATAAATACCTTAAATGCAAGTTATATATTCGTACAAAAAAATAAATTGAGATAATATTCAAACATGACATTACGATTGAGAAACGTATTTGAGTTACTGGCAAAATATGTTTGTCTCTCTGTACGGATGTATTTTGGACTACTTGTTCGATCGTCTTAAAAATTTGACATTCTACAGAGGCCTTATTTTGGCGTTCAAAGTTTTTCGCTTAAACTATGTTACGTACTTAAAACTCTTAAAAAAACGCGCCTACTATCTTACCTTACTACTATCTTTACTTAAATTGAACAGAGTATAGGTTCCTTTAATTTTTTTCGCCTGTGAAAAAAATGTCAATGAGATAAGATCCACAAGGAGGAATTTTTTATATTTTGAACATTCTAATAAGCTACAAATTCAGTAAGGTTATTCCAGAAAGCGAAGCGGATCGTATTGAAAGCGATACCTCAATTTCGACCGTCTTCGCTTTTGGGTATTCTCAAATGCGAATGGGGCGAAAATGATCATTCCGATTTGCTCATATCCATTTCCACTTTTTCCAATCCGCCTCTCAATTTTTCCATGCTCATTTTCAATTGTCCAATTATTTTTACAAAAAAAGAGAAGAGGTTCTTCTCTGCTCGATATCCCTAACAAAAAGTGAGTGCTGTGCTGAGTGAATATATAACAGGAGGTTACCAAAACCAAATCGGTGGTGACAAGCATACTGGAATTGCACAACAAACTATGTCAAAAATACTTGCAGATGTTTTGGCTTCAATAGAAAGTCAGGAGCGGGCCCTTATAAATTTTGAAATGGAAGACGAAGAAAAACAAAATGCAATTTTTGGCAAAAATCCCGAATTCCTATAATTGGGTTTGTAGATGGAACCCATGTTCAACTGATTCGCTCAGCTACGAACGAGCACCTTTTCTTTAGCTTTTTAGATACCCCTTGGATAAGTCCCGATGATTTGTCAGGTAATTGACCAGCATTTTAAATTGTGATGACTTGGTGTTTACTATTTTTGTTGATTGTCTATGTATAAAAAGTAAAGTTAATCAGCCCTATCACAGATTCCTTCGTAGAAAATTTCCGAACGAAACGCTACGCCCCGAATACGAAAAAATTCAAATCACAAACCCCGAACGGAATCAGAAGTTATCCAAACCTTTTTTCGGACTTTCGGAATCAGTTGATTTGGGTCAAAATGTGAAAAACAAAACAAAATGTCACTTTTATTGTGTATATTTCAATTGTGTTTTGAAAAGTTATCTGAAATGGATTCAATTGCGATTGCTATTATGAAATAAAACAAGAAAATGCGTGGAGAAAACGCAAATTAAAATTACAACGTAGGATTTAAAGAGACGCTTTTAATTCACTCGACCACAATCCCTGGACAATGTATGGCATCTCTTGGAGCATATCCAAAAGCCTTTGAAATCGGGCTCTGTTCGTATTCACTTTTCACCTTTTGTTAAATATTTGTTTAAAGTTTAATATTTGTTCTTCTATAGATTGAAAATACTTACATTTTTCTATTAAATGCGTGTTAACAAACTGTTTCACACGACATCCGAACAAAATAATTGTTCGTAGAAAAATCAATAAAATTTCCTATTCGTTCGGGTTTAGTGATACCAATTTTCCCGAACTCCGAAATTCTTACGAAAATTTTCGTTACAACGGAAGCAGTGATACCTTTTTTTCGGGATTTGTAGTACGATTCTATTACGACGGAACCTGTGATAGAGCTGAATGGTTGAATAATTAAATAAAGCGCAATCAATCAATGTATGTATATATTTACTTACATTTTTGATACAAGTGAGTTAGAGCAAATTCGAACGATTCTGACATTAATTGCGATTGTAATTGTAAAATAAAACAAGAAAACGTGTGGTGAAAACGCAAATTAAAATTACACCGTCATATTTTAAGAGACGCCTTTAATCCACTCGACCACAATCCCTGGACGATTTATGGCTTCTCTTGGAGAATATCCAAAAGCCTTTGGAATTGGGCTCTGTTCGTATTCACTTTTCACCTTTTGTTAATTATTTGTTTAGAATTTTATATTTTGTTCTTCTTTGGACTGAAAATACTCACATTTTTCTTTTAAATGTGTGTTAACAAACTGTTTCACATGACATTCGAGTAAAATAATTGTTGGTAGAAAAATCAATAAAATTTATTATTCGTTCGGAGAAACCCCCGATCGGAGAAAAGTTCCGATCGGAAGATTTATTTTGTTCATGGTATCCGAATCGGAACAAAAATGAAGACGCATACCAACGCAAGTAATTGACATATAAAACAGATGTCATGATGCCATAAAATACCAAGATGGCGATTTGTGTTTATTTTGTTTATCAGTGCAATTACACTCTTCTAAATCCGTGAAGGATTTTTATTTGAATGGACAACCACCAGTTGTAGTGCATTCTTTTTGGTTAGCCTCAATTTTTTTTAAATGTTCGTCTTGTAGTCGCTCCATACATAGTTTAAGAAAATATATATTGTGTTAATTCATCATTTAATTTTTTTTTTCGAGTCGAGTGTCTCTGAACACGGCATCTTTAACTCTTTAACTCTTCTTTTTTCCAAAAGAAATGAAACAAAATGTAAAAATACCATACAAAAACATAAAAACTTTTACTTACAGTTCTTTTCCTTGTTCTGGGGACATCTCCGGTATTTTGTTTCATTTAATTTTGTTGATATTTTTAATTATTTTTGCTTATCGGACAAATTCCCGCAATGAATTTGCTGTCGGAGACAATCGGAGAAGATTCATAACCTCAAAATCGTTATGCATCGCATGCGTTGCACTGATTTTGGTTTTAATCGTCATGCATCGTTTGAGTTGGTAACGCGTTGCTGTGTTTTTGAGGTTTGTCCAATTTAGCAATCGGAACGCTACCATGATACAAAATTCGTAAAATTCGTACAAATCGGAGGAAATTTTTTCCCGATCGGTTACGATGATAGGGCCCATTATCAATTTGCCTCTCGCTTATTGTTTATTTAAAAAAAACACTCCTGCAGAGTTATCATTCGTCATTAATGGAAATTATAATACCTTTTTCTTTGGTTTTTGTTATGAAAGTTCCAGAATTGAAGCTTTCTTAGAGCGAATGAGAGCATATTTTAAGTTTAAAGAAGGTGTTGTCGCTATGTTTTTTTGCATCTTTTCGTTTATATTTTTTTAAAAAAAAAAACGGTTAAAATAAGGATACATAATGCAAAATTTTTTTTAGTTTTTTTTTTACTTGCGATTATAAATACCTTAAATGCAAGTTATATATTCGTACAAAAAAATTAATTGAGATAATATTCAAACATGACATTACGATTGAGAAACGTATTTGAGTTACTGGCAAAATATGTTTGTCTCTCTGTACGGATGTATTTTGGACTACTTGTTCGATCGTCTTAAAAATTTGACATTCTACAGAGGCCTTATTTTGGCGTTCAAAGTTTTTCGCTTAAACTATGTTACGTACTTAAAACTCTTAAAAAAACGCGCCTACTATCTTACCTTACTACTATCTTTACTTAAATTGAACAGAGTATAGGTTCCTTTAATTTTTTTCGCCTGTGAAAAAAATGTCAATGAGATAAGATCCACAAGGAGGAATTTTTTATATTTTGAACATTCTAATAAGCTACAAATTCAGTAAGGTTATTCCAGAAAGCGAAGCGGATCGTATTGAAAGCGATACCTCAATTTCGACCGTCTTCGCTTTTGGGTATTCTCAAATGCGAATGGGGCGAAAATGATCATTCCGATTTGCTCATATCCATTTCCACTTTTTCCAATCCGCCTCTCAATTTTTTCAGTCTGACTCTCAATTTTTCCATGCTCATTTTCAATTTTCCAATTATTTTTACAAAAAAAGAGAAGAGGTTCTTCTCTGCTCGATATCCCTAACAAAAAGTGAGTGCTGTGCTGAGTGAATATATAACAGGAGGTTACCAAAACCAAATCGGTGGTGACAAGCATACTGGAATTGCACAACAAACTATGTCAAAAATACTTGCAGATGTTTTGGCTTCAATAGAAAGTCAGGAGCGGGCCCTTATAAATTTTGAAATGGAAGACGAAGAAAAACAAAATGCAATTTTTGGCAAAAATCCCGAATTCCTATAATTGGGTTTGTAGATGGAACCCATGTTCAACTGATTCGCTCAGCTACGAACGAGCACCTTTTCTTTAGCTTTTTAGATACCCCTTGGATAAGTCCCGATGATTTGTCAGGTAATTGACCAGCATTTTAAATTGTGATGACTTGGTGTTTACTATTTTTGTTGATTGTCTATGTATAAAAAGTAAAGTTAATCAGCCCTATCACAGATTCCTTCGTAGAAAATTTCCGAACGAAACGCTACGCCCCGAATACGAAAAAATTCAAATCACAAACCCCGAACGGAATCAGAAGTTATCCAAACCTTTTTTCGGACTTTCGGAATCAGTTGATTTGGGTCAAAATGTGAAAAACAAAACAAAATGTCACTTTTATTATGTATATTTCAATTGTGTTTTGAAAAGTTATCTGAAATGGATTCAATTGCGATTGCTATTATGAAATAAAACAAGAAAATGCGTGGAGAAAACGCAAATTAAAATTACAACGTAGGATTTAAAGAGACGCTTTTAATTCACTCGACCACAATCCCTGGACAATGTATGGCATCTCTTGGAGCATATCCAAAAGCCTTTGGAATCGGGCTCTGTTCGTATTCACTTTTCACCTTTTGTTAAATATTTGTTTAAAGTTTAATATTTGTTCTTCTATAGATTGAAAATACTTACATTTTTCTATTAAATGCGTGTTAACAAACTGTTTCACACGACATCCGAACAAAATAATTGTTCGTAGAAAAATCAATAAAATTTCCTATTCGTTCGGGTTTAGTGATACCAATTTTCCCGAACTCCGAAATTCTTACGAAAATTTTCGTTACAACGGAAGCAGTGATACCTTTTTTTCGGGATTTGTAGTACGATTCTATTACGACGGAACCTGTGATAGAGCTGAATGGTTGAATAATTAAATAAAGCGCAATCAATCAATGTATGTATATATTTACTTACATTTTTGATACAAGTGAGTTAGAGCCAATTCGAACGATTCTGACATTAATTGCGATTGTAATTGTAAAATAAAACAAGAAAACGTGTGGTGAAAACGCAAATTAAAATTACACCGTCATATTTTAAGAGACGCCTTTAATCCACTCGACCACAATCCCTGGACGATTTATGGCTTCTCTTGGAGAATATCCAAAAGCCTTTGGAATTGGGCTCTGTTCGTATTCACTTTTCACCTTTTGTTAATTATTTGTTTAGAATTTTATATTTTGTTCTTCTTTGGACTGAAAATACTCACATTTTTCTTTTAAATGTGTGTTAACAAACTGTTTCACATGACATTCGAGTAAAATAATTGTTGGTAGAAAAATCAATAAAATTTATTATTCGTTCGGAGAAACCCCCGATCGGAGAAAAGTTCCGATCGGAAGATTTATTTTGTTCATGGTATCCGAATCGGAACAAAAATGAAGACGCATACCAACGCAAGTAATTGACATA
The DNA here is from genome assembly GCA_963971375.1 of Platycheirus rosarum. Lineage (NCBI taxonomy): Eukaryota > Metazoa > Arthropoda > Insecta > Diptera > Syrphidae > Platycheirus > Platycheirus rosarum. The sequence goes on along the minus strand of OZ020510.1, from coordinate 84,443,396 downwards.
TAAAACAGATGTCATGATGCCATAAAATACCAAGATGGCGATTTGTGTTTATTTTGTTTATCAGTGCAATTACACTCTTCTAAATCCGTGAAGGATTTTTTATTTGAATGGACAACCACCAGTTGTAGTGCATTCTTTTTGGTTAGCCTCAATTTTTTTTAAATGTTCGTCTTGTAGTCGCTCCATACATAGTTTAAGAAAATATATATTGTGTTAATTCATCATTTAATTTTTTTTTTCGAGTCGAGTGTCTCCGAACACGGCATCTTTAACTCTTTAACTCTTCTTTTTTCCAAAAGAAATGAAACAAAATGTAAAAATACCATACAAAAACATAAAAACTTTTACTTACAGTTCTTTTCCTTGTTCTGGGGACATCTCCGGTATTTTGTTTCATTTAATTTTGTTGATATTTTAAATTATTTTTGCTTATCGGACAAATTCCCGCAATGAATTTGCTGTCGGAGACAATCGGACAAGATTCATAACCTCAAAATCGTTATGCATCGCATGCGTTGCACTGATTTTGGTTTTAATCGTCATGCATCGTTTGAGTTGGTAACGCGTTGCTGTGTTTTTGAGGTTTGTCCAATTTAGCAATCGGAACGCTACCATGATACAAAATTCGTAAAATTCGTACAAATCGGAGGAAATTTTTTCCCGATCGGTTACGATGATAGGGCCCATTATCAATTTGCCTCTCGCTTATTGTTTATTTAAAAAAACACTCCTGCAGAGTTATCATTCGTCATTAATGAAAATTATAATACCTTTTTCTTTGGTTTTTGTTATGAAAGTTCCAGAATTGAAGCTTTCTTAGAGCGAATGAGAGCATATTTTAAGTTTAAAGAAGGTGTTGTCGCTATGTTTTTTTGCATCTTTTCGTTTATATTTTTCTTAAAAAAAAAACGGTTAAAATAAGGATACATAATGCAAAATTTTTTTTAGTTTTTTTTTTACTTGCGATTATAAATACCTTAAATGCAAGTTATATATTCGTACAAAAAAATAAATTGAGATAATATTCAAACATGACATTACGATTGAGAAACGTATTTGAGTTACTGGCAAAATATGTTTGTCTCTCTGTACGGATGTATTTTGGACTACTTGTTCGATCGTCTTAAAAATTTGACATTCTACAGAGGCCTTATTTTGGCGTTCAAAGTTTTTCGCTTAAACTATGTTACGTACTTAAAACTCTTAAAAAAACGCGCCTACTATCTTACCTTACTACTATCTTTACTTAAATTGAACAGAGTATAGGTTCCTTTAATTTTTTTCGCCTGTGAAAAAAATGTCAATGAGATAAGATCCACAAGGAGGAATTTTTTATATTTTGAACATTCTAATAAGCTACAAATTCAGTAAGGTTATTCCAGAAAGCGAAGCGGATCGTATTGAAAGCGATACCTCAATTTCGACCGTCTTCGCTTTTGGGTATTCTCAAATGCGAATGGGGCGAAAATGATCATTCCGATTTGCTCATATCCATTTCCACTTTTTCCAATCCGCCTCTCAATTTTTTCAGTCTGACTCTCAATTTTTCCATGCTCATTTTCAATTTTCCAATTATTTTTACAAAAAAAGAGAAGAGGTTCTTCTCTGCTCGATATCCCTAACAAAAAGTGAGTGCTGTGCTGAGTGAATATATAACAGGAGGTTACCAAAACCAAATCGGTGGTGACAAGCATACTGGAATTGCACAACAAACTATGTCAAAAATACTTGCAGATGTTTTGGCTTCAATAGAAAGTCAGGAGCGGGCCCTTATAAATTTTGAAATGGAAGACGAAGAAAAACAAAATGCAATTTTTGGCAAAAATCCCGAATTCCTATAATTGGGTTTGTAGATGGAACCCATGTTCAACTGATTCGCTCAGCTACGAACGAGCACCTTTTCTTTAGCTTTTTAGATACCCCTTGGATAAGTCCCGATGATTTGTCAGGTAATTGACCAGCATTTTAAATTGTGATGACTTGGTGTTTACTATTTTTGTTGATTGTCTATGTATAAAAAGTAAAGTTAATCAGCCCTATCACAGATTCCTTCGTAGAAAATTTCCGAACGAAACGCTACGCCCCGAATACCAAAAAATTCAAATCACAAACCCCGAACGGAATCAGAAGTTATCCAAACCTTTTTTCGGACTTTCGGAATCAGTTGATTTGGGTCAAAATGTGAAAAACAAAACAAAATGTCACTTTTATTGTGTATATTTCAATTGTGTTTTGAAAAGTTATCTGAAATGGATTCAATTGCGATTGCTATTATGAAATAAAACAAGAAAATGCGTGGAGAAAACGCAAATTAAAATTACAACGTAGGATTTAAAGAGACGCTTTTAATTCACTCGACCACAATCCCTGGACAATGTATGGCATCTCTTGGAGCATATCCAAAAGCCTTTGGAATCGGGCTCTGTTCGTATTCACTTTTCACCTTTTGTTAAATATTTGTTTAAAGTTTAATATTTGTTCTTCTATAGATTGAAAATACTTACATTTTTCTATTAAATGCGTGTTAACAAACTGCTTCACACGACATCCGAACAAAATAATTGTTCGTAGAAAAATCAATAAAATTTCCTATTCGTTCGGGTTTAGTGATACCAATTTTCACGAACTCCGAAATTCTTACGAAAATTTTCGTTACAACGGAAGCAGTGATACCTTTTTTTCGGGATTTGTAGTACGATTCTATTACGACGGAACCTGTGATAGAGCTGAATGGTTGAATAATTAAATAAAGCGCAATCAATCAATGTATGTATATATTTACTTACATTTTTGATACAAGTGAGTTAGAGCAAATTCGAACGATTCTGACATTAATTGCGATTGTAATTGTAAAATAAAACAAGAAAACGTGTGGTGAAAACGCAAATTAAAATTACACCGTCATATTTTAAGAGACGCCTTTAATCCACTCGACCACAATCCCTGGACGATTTATGGCTTCTCTTGGAGAATATCCAAAAGCCTTTGGAATTGGGCTCTGTTCGTATTCACTTTTCACCTTTTGTTAATTATTTGTTTAGAATTTTATATTTTGTTCTTCTTTGGACTGAAAATACTCACATTTTTCTTTTAAATGTGTGTTAACAAACTGTTTCACATGACATTCGAGTAAAATAATTGTTGGTAGAAAAATCAATAAAATTTATTATTCGTTCGGAGAAACCCCCGATCGGAGGAAAGTTCCGATCGGAAGATTTATTTTGTTCATGGTATCCGAATCGGAACAAAAATGAAGACGCATACCAACGCAAGTAATTGACATATAAAACAGATGTCATGATGCCATAAAATACCAAGATGGCGATTTGTGTTTATTTTGTTTATCAGTGCAATTACACTCTTCTAAATCCGTGAAGGATTTTTATTTGAATGGACAACCACCAGTTGTAGTGCATTCTTTTTGGTTAGCCTCAATTTTTTTTAAATGTTCGTCTTGTAGTCGCTCCATACATAGTTTAAGAAAATATATATTGTGTTAATTCATCATTTAATTTTTTTTTTCGAGTCGAGTGTCTCCGAACACGGCATCTTTAACTCTTTAACTCTTCTTTTTTCCAAAAGAAATGAAACAAAATGTAAAAATACCATACAAAAACATAAAAACTTTTACTTACAGTTCTTTTCCTTGTTCTGGGGACATCTCCGGTATTTTGTTTCATTTAATTTTGTTGATATTTTAAATTATTTTTGCTTATCGGACAAATTCCCGCAATGAATTTGCTGTCGGAGACAATCGGACAAGATTCATAACCTCAAAATCGTTATGCATCGCATGCGTTGCACTGATTTTGGTTTTAGTCGTCATGCATCGTTTGAGTTGGTAACGCGTTGCTGTGTTTTTGAGGTTTGTCCAATTTAGCAATCGGAACGCTACCCTGATACAAAATTCGTAAAATTCGTACAAATCGGAGGAAATTTTTTCCCGATCGGTTACGATGATAGGGCCCATTTTCAATTTGCCTCTCGCTTATTGTTTATTTAAAAAAACACTCCTGCAGAGTTATCATTCGTCATTAATGAAAATTATAATACCTTTTTCTTTGGTTTTTGTTATGAAAGTTCCAGAATTGAAGCTTTCTTAGAGCGAATGAGAGCATATTTTAAGTTTAAAGAAGGTGTTGTCGCTGTGTTTTTTTGCATCTTTTCGTTTATATTTTTCTTAAAAAAAAAACGGTTAAAATAAGGATACATAATGCAAAATTTTTTTTAGTTTTTTTTTTACTTGCGATTATAAATACCTTAAATGCAAGTTATATATTCGTACAAAAAAATAAATTGAGATAATATTCAAACATGACATTACGATTGAGAAACGTATTTGAGTTACTGGCAAAATATGTTTGTCTCTCTGTACGGATGTATTTTGGACTACTTGTTCGATCGTCTTAAAAATTTGACATTCTACAGAGGCCTTATTTTGGCGTTCAAAGTTTTTCGCTTAAACTATGTTACGTACTTAAAACTCTTAAAAAAACGCGCCTACTATCTTACCTTACTACTATCTTTACTTAAATTGAACAGAGTATAGGTTCCTTTAATTTTGTTCGCCTGTGAAAAAAATGTCAATGAGATAAGATCCACAAGGAGGAATTTTTTATATTTTGAACATTCTAATAAGCTACAAATTCAGTAAGGTTATTCCAGAAAGCGAAGCGGATCGTATTGAAAGCGATACCTCAATTTCGACCGTCTTCGCTTTTGGGTATTCTCAAATGCGAATGGGGCGAAAATGATCATTCCGATTTGCTCATATCCATTTCCACTTTTTCCAATCCGCCTCTCAATTTTTTCAGTCTGACTCTCAATTTTTCCATGCTCATTTTCAATTTTCCAATTATTTTTACAAAAAAAGAGAAGAGGTTCTTCTCTGCTCGATATCCCTAACAAAAAGTGAGTGCTGTGCTGAGTGAATATATAACAGGAGGTTACCAAAACCAAATCGGTGGTGACAAGCATACTGGAATTGCACAACAAACTATGTCAAAAATACTTGCAGATGTTTTGGCTTCAATAGAAAGTCAGGAGCGGGCCCTTATAAATTTTGAAATGGAAGACGAAGAAAAACAAAATGCAATTTTTGGCAAAAATCCCGAATTCCTATAATTGGGTTTGTAGATGGAACCCATGTTCAACTGATTCGCTCAGCTACGAACGAGCACCTTTTCTTTAGCTTTTTAGATACCCCTTGGATAAGTCCCGATGATTTGTCAGGTAATTGACCAGCATTTTAAATTGTGATGACTTGGTGTTTACTATTTTTGTTGATTGTCTATGTATAAAAAGTAAAGTTAATCAGCCCTATCACAGATTCCTTCGTAGAAAATTTCCGAACGAAACGCTACGCCCCGAATACGAAAAAATTCAAATCACAAACCCCGAACGGAATCAGAAGTTATCCAAACCTTTTTTCGGACTTTCGGAATCAGTTGATTTGGGTCAAAATGTGAAAAACAAAACAAAATGTCACTTTTATTGTGTATATTTCAATTGTGTTTTGAAAAGTTATCTGAAATGGATTCAATTGCGATTGCTATTATGAAATAAAACAAGAAAATGCGTGGAGAAAACGCAAATTAAAATTACAACGTAGGATTTAAAGAGACGCTTTTAATTCACTCGACCACAATCCCTGGACAATGTATGGCATCTCTTGGAGCATATCCAAAAGCCTTTGGAATCGGGCTCTGTTCGTATTCACTTTTCACCTTTTGTTAAATATTCGTTTAAAGTTTAATATTTGTTCTTCTATAGATTGAAAATACTTACATTTTTCTATTAAATGCGTGTTAACAAACTGTTTCACACGACATCCGAACAAAATAATTGTTCGTAGAAAAATCAATAAAATTTCCTATTCGTTCGGGTTTAGTGATACCAATTTTCCCGAACTCCGAAATTCTTACGAAAATTTTCGTTACAACGGAAGCAGTGATACCTTTTTTTCGGGATTTGTAGTACGATTCTATTACGACGGAACCTGTGATAGAGCTGAATGGTTGAATAATTAAATAAAGCGCAATCAATCAATGTATGTATATATTTACTTACATTTTTGATACAAGTGAGTTAGAGCAAATTCGAACGATTCTGACATTAATTGCGATTGTAATTGTAAAATAAAACAAGAAAACGTGTGGTGAAAACGCAAATTAAAATTACACCGTCATATTTTAAGAGACGCCTTTAATCCACTCGACCACAATCCCTGGACGATTTATGGCTTCTCTTGGAGAATATCCAAAAGCCTTTGGAATTGGGCTCTGTTCGTATTCACTTTTCACCTTTTGTTAATTATTTGTTTAGAATTTTATATTTTGTTCTTCTTTGGACTGAAAATACTCACATTTTTCTTTTAAATGTGTGTTAACAAACTGTTTCACATGACATTCGAGTAAAATAATTGTTGGTAGAAAAATCAATAAAATTTATTATTCGTTCGGAGAAACCCCCGATCGGAGAAAAGTTCCGATCGGAAGATTTATTTTGTTCATGGTATCCGAATCGGAACAAAAATGAAGACGCATACCAACGCAAGTAATTGACATATAAAACAGATGTCATGATGCCATAAAATACCAAGATGGCGATTTGTGTTTATTTTGTTTATCAGTGCAACTACACTCTTCTAAATCCGTGAAGGATTTTTATTTGAATGGACAACCACCAGTTGTAGTGCATTCTTTTTGGTTAGCCTCAATTTTTTTTAAATGTTCGTCTTGTAGTCGCTCCATACATAGTTTAAGAAAATATATATTGTGTTAATTCATCATTTAATTTTTTTTTTCGAGTCGAGTGTCTCTGAACACGGCATCTTTAACTCTTTAACTCTTCTTTTTTCCAAAAGAAATGAAACAAAATGTAAAAATACCATACAAAAACATAAAAACTTTTACTTACAGTTCTTTTCCTTGTTCTGGGGACATCTCCGGTATTTTGTTTCATTTAATTTTGTTGATATTTTTAATTATTTTTGCTTATCGGACAAATTCCCGCAATGAATTTGCTGTCGGAGACAATCGGAGAAGATTCATAACCTCAAAATCGTTATGCATCGCATGCGTTGCACTGATTTTGGTTTTAATCGTCATGCATCGTTTGAGTTGGTAACGCGTTGCTGTGTTTTTGAGGTTTGTCCAATTTAGCAATCGGAACGCTACCATGATACAAAATTCGTAAAATTCGTACAAATCGGAGGAAATTTTTTCCCGATCGGTTACGATGATAGGGCCCATTATCAATTTGCCTCTCGCTTATTGTTTATTTAAAAAAACACTCCTGCAGAGTTATCATTCGTCATTAATGGAAATTATAATACCTTTTTCTTTGGTTTTTGTTATGAAAGTTCCAGAATTGAAGCTTTCTTAGAGCGAATGAGAGCATATTTTAAATTTAAAGAAGGTGTTGTCGCTATGTTTTTTTGCTTCTTTTCGTTTATATTTAAAAAAAAAAAAAAACGGTTAAAATAAGGATACATAATGCAAAATTTTTTTTAGTTTTTTTTTTACTTGGGATTATAAATACCTTAAATGCAAGTTATATATTCGTACAAAAAAATTAATTGAGATAATATTCAAACATGACATTACGATTGAGAAACGTATTTGAGTTACTGGCAAAATATGTTTGTCTCTCTGTACGGATGTATTTTGGACTACTTGTTCGATCGTCTTAAAAATTTGACATTCTACAGAGGCCTTATTTTGGCGTTCAAAGTTTTTCGCTTAAACTATGTTACGTACTTAAAACTCTTAAAAAAACGCGCCTACTATCTTACCTTACTACTATCTTTACTTAAATTGAACAGAGTATAGGTTCCTTTAATTTTTTTCGCCTGTGAAAAAAATGTCAATGAGATAAGATCCACAAGGAGGAATTTTTTATATTTTGAACATTCTAATAAGCTACAAATTCAGTAAGGTTATTCCAGAAAGCGAAGCGGATCGTATTGAAAGCGATACCTCAATTTCGACCGTCTTCGCTTTTGGGTATTCTCAAATGCGAATGGGGCGAAAATGATCATTCCGATTTGCTCATATCCATTTCCACTTTTTCCAATCCGCCTCTCAATTTTTTCAGTCTGACTCTCAATTTTTCCATGCTCATTTTCAATTTTCTAATTATTTTTACAAAAAAAGAGAAGAGGTTCTTCTCTGCTCGATATCCCTAACAAAAAGTGAGTGCTGTGCTGAGTGAATATATAACAGGAGGTTACCAAAACCAAATCGGTGGTGACAAGCATACTGGAATTGCACAACAAACTATGTCAAAAATACTTGCAGATGTTTTGGCTTCAATAGAAAGTCAGGAGCGGGCCCTTATAAATTTTGAAATGGAAGACGAAGAAAAACAAAATGCAATTTTTGGCAAAAATCCCGAATTCCTATAATTGGGTTTGTAGATGGAACCCATGTTCAACTGATTCGCTCAGCTACGAACGAGCACCTTTTCTTTAGCTTTTTAGATACCCCTTGGATAAGTCCCGATGATTTGTCAGGTAATTGACCAGCATTTTAAATTGTGATGACTTGGTGTTTACTATTTTTGTTGATTGTCTATGTATAAAAAGTAAAGTTAATCAGCCCTATCACAGATTCCTTCGTAGAAAATTTCCGAACGAAACGCTACGCCCCGAATACGAAAAAATTCAAATCACAAACCCCGAACGGAATCAGAAGTTATCCAAACCTTTTTTCGGACTTTCGGAATCAGTTGATTTGGGTCAAAATGTGAAAAACAAAACAAAATGTCACTTTTATTATGTATATTTCAATTGTGTTTTGAAAAGTTATCTGAAATGGATTCAATTGCGATTGCTATTATGAAATAAAACAAGAAAATGCGTGGAGAAAACGCAAATTAAAATTACAACGTAGGATTTAAAGAGACGCTTTTAATTCACTCGACCACAATCCCTGGACAATGTATGGCATCTCTTGGAGCATATCCAAAAGCCTTTGGAATCGGGCTCTGTTCGTATTCACTTTTCACCTTTTGTTAAATATTTGTTTAAAGTTTAATATTTGTTCTTCTATAGATTGAAAATACTTACATTTTTCTATTAAATGCGTGTTAACAAACTGTTTCACACGACATCCGAACAAAATAATTGTTCGTAGAAAAATCAATAAAATTTCCTATTCGTTCGGGTTTAGTGATACCAATTTTCCCGAACTCCGAAATTCTTACGAAAATTTTCGTTACAACGGAAGCAGTGATACCTTTTTTTCGGGATTTGTAGTACGATTCTATTACGACGGAACCTGTGATAGAGCTGAATGGTTGAATAATTATATAAAGCGCAATCAATCAATGTATGTATATATTTACTTACATTTTTGATACAAGTGAGTTAGAGCCAATTCGAACGATTCTGACATTAATTGCGATTGTAATTGTAAAATAAAACAAGAAAACGTGTGGTGAAAACGCAAATTAAAATTACACCGTCATATTTTAAGAGACGCCTTTAATCCACTCGACCACAATCCCTGGACGATTTATGGCTTCTCTTGGAGAATATCCAAAAGCCTTTGGAATTGGGCTCTGTTCGTATTCACTTTTCACCTTTTGTTAATTATTTGTTTAGAATTTTATATTTTGTTCTTCTTTGGACTGAAAATACTCACATTTTTCTTTTAAATGTGTGTTAACAAACTGTTTCACATGACATTCGAGTAAAATAATTGTTGGTAGAAAAATCAATAAAATTTATTATTCGTTCGGAGAAACCCCCGATCGGAGAAAAGTTCCGATCGGAAGATTTATTTTGTTCATGGTATCCGAATCGGAACAAAAATGAAGACGCATACCAACGCAAGTAATTGACATATAAAACAGATGTCATGATGCCATAAAATACCAAGATGGCGATTTGTGTTTATTTTGTTTATCAGTGCAATTACACTCTTCTAAATCCGTGAAGGATTTTTTATTTGAATGGACAACCACCAGTTGTAGTGCATTCTTTTTGGTTAGCCTCAATTTTTTTTAAATGTTCGTCTTGTAGTCGCTCCATACATAGTTTAAGAAAATATATATTGTGTTAATTCATCATTTAATTTTTTTTTCGAGTCGAGTGTCTCCGAACACGGCATTTTTAACTCTTTAACTCTTCTTTTTTCCAAAAGAAATGAAACAAAATGTAAAAATACCATACAAAAACATAAAAACTTTTACTTACAGTTCTTTTCCTTGTTCTGGGGACATCTCCGGTATTTTGTTTCATTTAATTTTGTTGATATTTTAAATTATTTTTGCTTATCGGACAAATTCCCGCAATGAATTTGCTGTCGGAGACAATCGGACAAGATTCATAACCTCAAAATCGTTATGCATCGCATGCGTTGCACTGATTTTGGTTTTAATCGTCATGCATCGTTTGAGTTGGTAACGCGTTGCTGTGTTTTTGAGGTTTGTCCAATTTAGCAATCGGAACGCTACCATGATACAAAATTCGTAAAATTCGTACAAATCGGAGGAAATTTTTTCCCGATCGGTTACGATGATAGGGCCCATTATCAATTTGCCTCTCGCTTATTGTTTATTTAAAAAAACACTCCTGCAGAGTTATCATTCGTCATTAATGGAAATTATAATACCTTTTTCTTTGGTTTTTGTTATGAAAGTTCCAGAATTGAAGCTTTCTTAGAGCGAATGAGAGCATATTTTAAATTTAAAGAAGGTGTTGTCGCTATGTTTTTTTGCATCTTTTCGTTTATATTTTTTAAAAAAAAAAAAACGGTTAAAATAAGGATACATAATGCAAAATTTTTTTTAGTTTTTTTTTTACTTGCGATTATAAATACCTTAAATGCAAGTTATATATTCGTACAAAAAAATTAATTGAGATAATATTCAAACATGACATTACGATTGAGAAACGTATTTGAGTTACTGGCAAAATATGTTTGTCTCTCTGTACGGATGTATTTTGGACTACTTGTTCGATCGTCTTAAAAATTTGACATTCTACAGAGGCCTTATTTTGGCGTTCAAAGTTTTTCGCTTAAACTATGTTACGTACTTAAAACTCTTAAAAAAACGCGCCTACTATCTTACCTTACTACTATCTTTACTTAAATTGAACAGAGTATAGGTTCCTTTAATTTTTTTCGCCTGTGAAAAAAATGTCAATGAGATAAGATCCACAAGGAGGAATTTTTTATATTTTGAACATTCTAATAAGCTACAAATTCAGTAAGGTTATTCCAGAAAGCGAAGCGGATCGTATTGAAAGCGATACCTCAATTTCGACCGTCTTCGCTTTTGGGTATTCTCAAATGCGAATGGGGCGAAAATGATCATTCCGATTTGCTCATATCCATTTCCACTTTTTCCAATCCGCCTCTCAATTTTTTCAGTCTGACTCTCAATTTTTCCATGCTCATTTTCAATTTTCCAATTATTTTTACAAAAAAAGAGAAGAGGTTCTTCTCTGCTCGATATCCCTAACAAAAAGTGAGTGCTGTGCTGAGTGAATATATAACAGGAGGTTACCAAAACCAAATCGGTGGTGACAAGCATACTGGAATTGCACAACAAACTATGTCAAAAATACTTGCAGATGTTTTGGCTTCAATAGAAAGTCAGGAGCGGGCCCTTATAAATTTTGAAATGGAAGACGAAGAAAAACAAAATGCAATTTTTGGCAAAAATCCCGAATTCCTATAATTGGGTTTGTAGATGGAACCCATGTTCAACTGATTCGCTCAGCTACGAACGAGCACCTTTTCTTTAGCTTTTTAGATACCCCTTGGATAAGTCCCGATGATTTGTCAGGTAATTGACCAGCATTTTAAATTGTGATGACTTGGTGTTTACTATTTTTGTTGATTGTCTATGTATAAAAAGTAAAGTTAATCAGCCCTATCACAGATTCCTTCGTAGAAAATTTCCGAACGAAACGCTACGCCCCGAATACGAAAAAATTCAAATCACAAACCCCGAACGGAATCAGAAGTTATCCAAACCTTTTTTCGGACTTTCGGAATCAGTTGATTTGGGTCAAAATGTGAAAAACAAAACAAAATGTCACTTTTATTATGTATATTTCAATTGTGTTTTGAAAAGTTATCTGAAATGGATTCAATTGCGATTGCTATTATGAAATAAAACAAGAAAATGCGTGGAGAAAACGCAAATTAAAATTACAACGTAGGATTTAAAGAGACGCTTTTAATTCACTCGACCACAATCCCTGGACAATGTATGGCATCTCTTGGAGCATATCCAAAAGCCTTTGGAATCGGGCTCTGTTCGTATTCACTTTTCACCTTTTGTTAAATATTTGTTTAAAGTTTAATATTTGTTCTTCTATAGATTGAAGATACTTACATTTTTCTATTAAATGCGTGTTAACAAACTGTTTCACACGACATCCGAACAAAATAATTGTTCGTAGAAAAATCAATAAAATTTCCTATTCGTTCGGGTTTAGTGATACCAATTTTCCCGAACTCCGAAATTCTTACGAAAATTTTCGTTACAACGGAAGCAGTGATACCTTTTTTTCGGGATTTGTAGTACGATTCTATTACGACGGAACCTGTGATAGAGCTGAATGGTTGAATAATTAAATAAAGCGCAATCAATCAATGTATGTATATATTTACTTACATTTTTGATACAAGTGAGTTAGAGCAAATTCGAACGATTCTGACATTAATTGCGATTGTAATTGTAAAATAAAACAAGAAAACGTGTGGTGAAAACGCAAATTAAAATTACACCGTCATATTTTAAGAGACGCCTTTAATCCACTCGACCACAATCCCTGGACGATTTATGGCTTCTCTTGGAGAATATCCAAAAGCCTTTGGAATTGGGCTCTGTTCGTATTCACTTTTCACCTTTTGTTAATTATTTGTTTAGAATTTTATATTTTGTTCTTCTTTGGACTGAAAATACTCACATTTTTCTTTTAAATGTGTGTTAACAAACTGTTTCACATGACATTCGAGTAAAATAATTGTTGGTAGAAAAATCAATAAAATTTATTATTCGTTCGGAGAAACCCCCGATCGGAGGAAAGTTCCGATCGGAAGATTTATTTTGTTCATGGTATCCGAATCGGAACAAAAATGAAGACGCATACCAACGCAAGTAATTGACATATAAAACAGATGTCATGATGCCATAAAATACCAAGATGGCGATTTGTGTTTATTTTGTTTATCAGTGCAATTACACTCTTCTAAATCCGTGAAGGATTTTTATTTGAATGGACAACCACCAGTTGTAGTGCATTCTTTTTGGTTAGCCTCAATTTTTTTTAAATGTTCGTCTTGTAGTCGCTCCATACATAGTTTAAGAAAATATATATTGTGTTAATTCATCATTTAATTTTTTTTTTCGAGTCGAGTGTCTCCGAACACGGCATCTTTAACTCTTTAACTCTTCTTTTTTCCAAAAGAAATGAAACAAAATGTAAAAATACCATACAAAAACATAAAAACTTTTACTTACAGTTCTTTTCCTTGTTCTGGGGACATCTCCGGTATTTTGTTTCATTTAATTTTGTTGATATTTTAAATTATTTTTGCTTATCGGACAAATTCCCGCAATGAATTTGCTGTCGGAGACAATCGGACAAGATTCATAACCTCAAAATCGTTATGCATCGCATGCGTTGCAGTGATTTTGGTTTTAATCGTCATGCATCGTTTGAGTTGGTAACGCGTTGCTGTGTTTTTGAGGTTTGTCCAATTTAGCAATCGGAACGCTACCATGATACAAAATTCGTAAAATTCGTACAAATCGGAGGAAATTTTTTCCCGATCGGTTACGATGATAGGGCCCATTTTCAATTTGCCTCTCGCTTATTGTTTATTTAAAAAAACACTCCTGCAGAGTTATCATTCGTCATTAATGAAAATTATAATACCTTTTTCTTTGGTTTTTGTTATGAAAGTTCCAGAATTGAAGCTTTCTTAGAGCGAATGAGAGCATATTTTAAGTTTAAAGAAGGTGTTGTCGCTATGTTTTTTTGCATCTTTTCGTTTATATTTTTCTTAAAAAAAAAACGGTTAAAATAAGGATACATAATGCAAAATTTTTTTAGTTTTTTTTTTACTTGCGATTATAAATACCTTAAATGCAAGTTATATATTCGTACAAAAAAATAAATTGAGATAATATTCAAACATGACATTACGATTGAGAAACGTATTTGAGTTACTGGCAAAATATGTTTGTCTCTCTGTACGGATGTATTTTGGACTACTTGTTCGATCGTCTTAAAAATTTGACATTCTACAGAGGCCTTATTTTGGCGTTCAAAGTTTTTCGCTTAAACTATGTTACGTACTTAAAACTCTTAAAAAAACGCGCCTACTATCTTACCTTACTACTATCTTTACTTAAATTGAACAGAGTATAGGTTCCTTTAATTTTTTTCGCCTGTGAAAAAAATGTCAATGAGATAAGATCCACAAGGAGGAATTTTTTATATTTTGAACATTCTAATAAGCTACAAATTCAGTAAGGTTATTCCAGAAAGCGAAGCGGATCGTATTGAAAGCGATACCTCAATTTCGACCGTCTTCGCTTTTGGGTATTCTCAAATGCGAATGGGGCGAAAATGATCATTCCGATTTGCTCATATCCATTTCCACTTTTTCCAATCCGCCTCTCAATTTTTCCATGCTCATTTTCAATTGTCCAATTATTTTTACAAAAAAAGAGAAGAGGTTCTTCTCTGCTCGATATCCCTAACAAAAAGTGAGTGCTGTGCTGAGTGAATATATAACAGGAGGTTACCAAAACCAAATCGGTGGTGACAAGCATACTGGAATTGCACAACAAACTATGTCAAAAATACTTGCAGATGTTTTGGCTTCAATAGAAAGTCAGGAGCGGGCCCTTATAAATTTTGAAATGGAAGACGAAGAAAAACAAAATGCAATTTTTGGCAAAAATCCCGAATTCCTATAATTGGGTTTGTAGATGGAACCCATGTTCAACTGATTCGCTCAGCTACGAACGAGCACCTTTTCTTTAGCTTTTTAGATACCCCTTGGATAAGTCCCGATGATTTGTCAGGTAATTGACCAGCATTTTAAATTGTGATGACTTGGTGTTTACTATTTTTGTTGATTGTCTATGTATAAAAAGTAAAGTTAATCAGCCCTATCACAGATTCCTTCGTAGAAAATTTCCGAACGAAACGCTACGCCCCGAATACGAAAAAATTCAAATCACAAACCCCGAACGGAATCAGAAGTTATCCAAACCTTTTTTCGGACTTTCGGAATCAGTTGATTTGGGTCAAAATGTGAAAAACAAAACAAAATGTCACTTTTATTGTGTATATTTCAATTGTGTTTTGAAAAGTTATCTGAAATGGATTCAATTGCGATTGCTATTATGAAATAAAACAAGAAAATGCGTGGAGAAAACGCAAATTAAAATTACAACGTAGGATTTAAAGAGACGCTTTTAATTCACTCGACCACAATCCCTGGACAATGTATGGCATCTCTTGGAGCATATCCAAAAGCCTTTGGAATCGGGCTCTGTTCGTATTCACTTTTCACCTTTTGTTAAATATTTGTTTAAAGTTTAATATTTGTTCTTCTATAGATTGAAAATACTTACATTTTTCTATTAAATGCGTGTTAACAAACTGTTTCACACGACATCCGAACAAAATAATTGTTCGTAGAAAAATCAATAAAATTTCCTATTCGTTCGGGTTTAGTGATACCAATTTTCCCGAACTCCGAAATTCTTACGAAAATTTTCGTTACAACGGAAGCAGTGATACCTTTTTTTCGGGATTTGTAGTACGATTCTATTACGACGGAACCTGTGATAGAGCTGAATGGTTGAATAATTAAATAAAGCGCAATCAATCAATGTATGTATATATTTACTTACATTTTTGATACAAGTGAGTTAGAGCAAATTCGAACGATTCTGACATTAATTGCGATTGTAATTGTAAAATAAAACAAGAAAACGTGTGGTGAAAACGCAAATTAAAATTACACCGTCATATTTTAAGAGACGCCTTTAATCCACTCGACCACAATCCCTGGACGATTTATGGCTTCTCTTGGAGAATATCCAAAAGCCTTTGGAATTGGGCTCTGTTCGTATTCACTTTTCACCTTTTGTTAATTATTTGTTTAGAATTTTATATTTTGTTCTTCTTTGGACTGAAAATACTCACATTTTTCTTTTAAATGTGTGTTAACAAACTGTTTCACATGACATTCGAGTAAAATAATTGTTGGTAGAAAAATCAATAAAATTTATTATTCGTTCGGAGAAACCCCCGATCGGAGAAAAGTTCCGATCGGAAGATTTATTTTGTTCATGGTATCCGAATCGGAACAAAAATGAAGACGCATACCAACGCAAGTAATTGACATATAAAACAGATGTCATGATGCCATAAAATACCAAGATGGCGATTTGTGTTTATTTTGTTTATCAGTGCAATTACACTCTTCTAAATCCGTGAAGGATTTTTATTTGAATGGACAACCACCAGTTGTAGTGCATTCTTTTTGGTTAGCCTCAATTTTTTTTAAATGTTCGTCTTGTAGTCGCTCCATACATAGTTTAAGAAAATATATATTGTGTTAATTCATCATTTAATTTTTTTTTTCGAGTCGAGTGTCTCTGAACACGGCATCTTTAACTCTTTAACTCTTCTTTTTTCCAAAAGAAATGAAACAAAATGTAAAAATACCATACAAAAACATAAAAACTTTTACTTACAGTTCTTTTCCTTGTTCTGGGGACATCTCCGGTATTTTGTTTCATTTAATTTTGTTGATATTTTTAATTATTTTTGCTTATCGGACAAATTCCCGCAATGAATTTGCTGTCGGAGACAATCGGAGAAGATTCATAACCTCAAAATCGTTATGCATCGCATGCGTTGCACTGATTTTGGTTTTAATCGTCATGCATCGTTTGAGTTGGTAACGCGTTGCTGTGTTTTTGAGGTTTGTCCAATTTAGCAATCGGAACGCTACCATGATACAAAATTCGTAAAATTCGTACAAATCGGAGGAAATTTTTTCCCGATCGGTTACGATGATAGGGCCCATTATCAATTTGCCTCTCGCTTATTGTTTATTTAAAAAAACACTCCTGCAGAGTTATCATTCGTCATTAATGGAAATTATAATACCTTTTTCTTTGGTTTTTGTTATGAAAGTTCCAGAATTGAAGCTTTCTTAGAGCGAATGAGAGCATATTTTAAATTTAAAGAAGGTGTTGTCGCTATGTTTTTTTGCATCTTTTCGTTTATATTTTTTTTAAAAAAAAAACGGTTAAAATAAGGATACATAATGCAAAATTTTTTTTAGTTTTTTTTTTACTTGCGATTATAAATACCTTAAATGCAAGTTATATATTCGTACAAAAAAATTAATTGAGATAATATTCAAACATGACATTACGATTGAGAAACGTATTTGAGTTACTGGCAAAATATGTTTGTCTCTCTGTACGGATGTATTTTGGACTACTTGTTCGATCGTCTTAAAAATTTGACATTCTACAGAGGCCTTATTTTGGCGTTCAAAGTTTTTCGCTTAAACTATGTTACGTACTTAAAACTCTTAAAAAAACGCGCCTACTATCTTACCTTACTACTATCTTTACTTAAATTGAACAGAGTATAGGTTCCTTTAATTTTGTTCGCCTGTGAAAAAAATGTCAATGAGATAAGATCCACAAGGAGGAATTTTTTATATTTTGAACATTCTAATAAGCTACAAATTCAGTAAGGTTATTCCAGAAAGCGAAGCGGATCGTATTGAAAGCGATACCTCAATTTCGACCGTCTTCGCTTTTGGGTATTCTCAAATGCGAATGGGGCGAAAATGATCATTCCGATTTGCTCATATCCATTTCCACTTTTTCCAATCCGCCTCTCAATTTTTTCAGTCTGACTCTCAATTTTTCCATGCTCATTTTCAATTTTCCAATTATTTTTACAAAAAAAGAGAAGAGGTTCTTCTCTGCTCGATATCCCTAACAAAAAGTGAGTGCTGTGCTGAGTGAATATATAACAGGAGGTTACCAAAACCAAATCGGTGGTGACAAGCATACTGGAATTGCACAACAAACTATGTCAAAAATACTTGCAGATGTTTTGGCTTCAATAGAAAGTCAGGAGCGGGCCCTTATAAATTTTGAAATGGAAGACGAAGAAAAACAAAATGCAATTTTTGGCAAAAATCCCGAATTCCTATAATTGGGTTTGTAGATGGAACCCATGTTCAACTGATTCGCTCAGCTACGAACGAGCACCTTTTCTTTAGCTTTTTAGATACCCCTTGGATAAGTCCCGATGATTTGTCAGGTAATTGACCAGCATTTTAAATTGTGATGACTTGGTGTTTACTATTTTTGTTGATTGTCTATGTATAAAAAGTAAAGTTAATCAGCCCTATCACAGATTCCTTCGTAGAAAATTTCCGAACGAAACGCTACGCCCCGAATACGAAAAAATTCAAATCACAAACCCCGAACGGAATCAGAAGTTATCCAAACCTTTTTTCGGACTTTCGGAATCAGTTGATTTGGGTCAAAATGTGAAAAACAAAACAAAATGTCACTTTTATTGTGTATATTTCATATGGGTTTTGAAAAGTTATCTGAAATGGATTCAATTGCGATTGCTATTATGAAATAAAACAAGAAAATGCGTGGAGAAAACGCAAATTAAAATTACAACGTAGGATTTAAAGAGACGCTTTTAATTCACTCGTCCACAATCCCTGGACAATGTATGGCATCTCTTGGAGCATATCCAAAAGCCTTTGGAATCGGGCTCTGTTCGTATTCACTTTTCACCTTTTGTTAAATATTTGTTTAAAGTTTAATATTTGTTCTTCTATAGATTGAAAATACTTAAATTTTTCTATTAAATGCGTGTTAACAAACTGTTTCACACGACATCCGAACAAAATAATTGTTCGTAGAAAAATCAATAAAATTTCCTATTCGTTCGGGTTTAGTGATACCAATTTTCCCGAACTCCGAAATTCTTACGAAAATTTTCGTTACAACGGAAGCAGTGATACCTTTTTTTCGGGATTTGTAGTACGATTCTATTACGACGGAACCTTGATAGGGCTGAATGGTTGAATAATTAAATAAAGCGCAATCAATCAATGTATGTATATATTTACTTACATTTTTGATACAAGTGAGTTAGAGCAAATTCGAACAATTCTGACATTAATTGCGATTGTAATTGTAAAATAAACAAGAAAACGTGTGGTGAAAACGCAAATTAAAATTACAACGTCATATTTTAAGAGACGCCTTTAATCCACTCGACCACAATCCCTGGACGATTTATGGCTTCTCTTGGAGAATATCCAAAAGCCTTTGGAATTGGGCTCTGTTCGTATTCACTTTTCACCTTTTGTTAAATATTTGTTTAGAATTTTATATTTTGTTCTTCTTTGGACTGAAAATACTCACATTTTTCTTTTAAATGTGTGTTAACAAACTGTTTCACATGACATCCGAGTAAAATAATTGTTCGTAGAAAAATCAATAAAATTTATTATTCGTTCGGGTTAAGTGATATCAATGTTCCCGAACTCCGAATTTCTTACAAAAAATTTCGTTACGACGGGAGCAGTGATACCTTTTTCGAAATTCGTAGTACGATTCTATTACGACGGAACCTGTGATAGACCTGTCTGCTACCCGGCTGCGAGGAAACTGATTGGGCCCTATAATGGTATCCGTTCGGAGAAACCCCCGATCGGAGAAAAGTTCCGATCGGAAGATTTATTTTGTTCATGGTATCCGAATCGCAACAAAAATGAAGACGCATACCAACGCAAGTAATTGACATATAAAACAGATGTCATGATGCCATAAAATACCAAGATGGCGATTTGTGTTTATTTTGTTTATCAGTGCAATTACACTCTTCTAAATCCGTGAAGGATTTTTATTTGAATGGACAACCACCAGTTGTAGTGCATTCTTTTTGGTTAGCCTCAATTTTTTTTAAATGTTCGTCTTGTAGTCGCTCCATACATAGTTTAAGAAAATATATATTGTGTTAATTCATCATTTAATTTTTTTTTTCGAGTCGAGTGTCTCCGAACACGGCATCTTTAACTCTTTAACTCTTCTTTTTTCCAAAAGAAATGAAACAAAATGTAAAAATACCATACAAAAACATAAAAACTTTTACTTACAGTTCTTTTCCTTGTTCTGGGGACATCTCCGGTATTTTGTTTCATTTAATTTTGTTGATATTTTTAATTATTTTTGCTTATCGGACAAATTCCCGCAATGAATTTGCTGTCGGAGACAATCGGACAAGATTCATAACCTCAAAATCGTTATGCATCGCATGCGTTGCACTGATTTTGGTTTTAATCGTCATGCATCGTTTGAGTTGGTAACGCGTTGCTGTGTTTTTGAGGTTTGTCCAATTTAGCAATCGGAACGCTACCATGATACAAAATTCGTAAAATTCGTACAAATCGGAGGAAATTTTTTCCCGATCGGTTACGATGATTATCAATTTGCCTCTCGCTTATTGTTTATTTAAAAAAAACACTCCTGCAGAGTTATCATTCGTCATTAATGGAAATTATAATACCTTTTTCTTTGGTTTTTGTTATGAAAGTTCCAGAATTGAAGCTTTCTTAGAGCGAATGAGAGCATATTTTAAGTTAAAAGAAGGTGTTGTCGCTATGTTTTTTTGCATCTTTTCGTTTATATTTTTCTTAAAAAAAAACGGTTAAAATAAGGATACATAATGCAAAATTTTTTTTAGTTTTTTTTTTTACTTGGGATTATTAATACCTTAAATGCAAGTTATATATTCGTACAAAAAAATAAATTGAGATAATATTCAAACATGACATTACGATTGAGAAACGTATTTGAGTTACTGGCAAAATATGTTTGTCTCTCTGTACGGATGTATTTTGGACTACTTGTTCGATCGTCTTAAAAATTTGACATTCTACAGAGGCCTTATTTTGGCGTTCAAATTATTTCGCTTAAACTATGTTACGTACTTAAAACTCTTAAAAAAACGCGCCTACTATCTTACCTTACTACTATTTTTACTTAAATTGAACAGAGTATAGGTTCCTTTAATTTTTTTCGCCTGTGAAAAAAATGTCAATGAGATAAGATCCACAAGGAGGAATTTTTTATATTTTGAACATTCTAATAAGCTACAAATTCAGTAAGGTTATTCCAGAAAGCGAAGCGGATCGTATTGAAAGCGATACCTCAATTTCGACCGTCTTCGCTTTTGGGTATTCTCAAATGCGAATGGGGCGAAAATGATCATTCCGATTTGCTCATATCCATTTCCACTTTTTCCAATCCGCCTCTCAATTTTTTCAGTCTGACTCTCAATTTTTCCATGCTCATTTTCAATTTTCCAATTATTTTTACAAAAAAAGAGAAGAGGTTCTTCTCTGCTCAATATCCCTAACAAAAAGTGAGTGCTGTGCTGAGTGAATATATAACAGGAGGTTACCAAAACCAAATCGGTGGTGACAAGCATACTGGAATTGCACAACAAACTATGTCAAAAATACTTGCAGATGTTTTGGCTTCAATAGAAAGTCAGGAGCGGGCCCTTATAAATTTTGAAATGGAAGACGAAGAAAAACAAAATGCAATTTTTGGCAAAAATCCCGAATTCCTATAATTGGGTTTGTAGATGGAACCCATGTTCAACTGATTCGCTCAGCTACGAACGAGCACCTTTTCTTTAGCTTTTTAGATACCCCTTGGATAAGTCCCGATGATTTGTCAGGTAATTGACCAGCATTTTAAATTGTGATGACTTGGTGTTTACTATTTTTGTTGATTGTCTATGTATAAAAAGTAAAGTTAATCAGCCCTATCACAGATTCCTTCGTAGAAAATTTCCGAACGAAACGCTACGCCCCGAATACGAAAAAATTCAAATCACAAACCCCGAACGGAATCAGAAGTTATCCAAACCTTTTTTCGGACTTTCGGAATCAGTTGATTTGGGTCAAAATGTGAAAAACAAAACAAAATGTCACTTTTATTGTGTATATTTCATATGGGTTTTGAAAAGTTATCTGAAATGGATTCAATTGCGATTGCTATTATGAAATAAAACAAGAAAATGCGTGGAGAAAACGCAAATTAAAATTACAACGTAGGATTTAAAGAGACGCTTTTAATTCACTCGTCCACAATCCCTGGACAATGTATGGCATCTCTTGGAGCATATCCAAAAGCCTTTGGAATCGGGCTCTGTTCGTATTCACTTTTCACCTTTTGTTAAATATTTGTTTAAAGTTTAATATTTGTTCTTCTATAGATTGAAAATACTTACATTTTTCTATTAAATGCGTGTTAACAAACTGTTTCACACGACATCCGAACAAAATAATTGTTCGTAGAAAAATCAATAAAATTTCCTATTCGTTCGGGTTTAGTGATACCAATTTTCCCGAACTCCGAAATTCTTACGAAAATTTTCGTTACAACGGAAGCAGTGATACCTTTTTTTCGGGATTTGTAGTACGATTCTATTACGACGGAACCTTGATAGGGCTGAATGGTTGAATAATTAAATAAAGCGCAATCAATCAATGTATGTATATATTTACTTACATTTTTGATACAAGTGAGTTAGAGCAAATTCGAACAATTCTGACATTAATTGCGATTGTAATTGTAAAATAAACAAGAAAACGTGTGGTGAAAACGCAAATTAAAATTACAACGTCATATTTTAAGAGACGCCTTTAATCCACTCGACCACAATCCCTGGACGATTTATGGCTTCTCTTGGAGAATATCCAAAAGCCTTTGGAATTGGGCTCTGTTCGTATTCACTTTTCACCTTTTGTTAAATATTTGTTTAGAATTTTATATTTTGTTCTTCTTTGGACTGAAAATACTCACATTTTTCTTTTAAATGTGTGTTAACAAACTGTTTCACATGACATCCGAGTAAAATAATTGTTCGTAGAAAAATCAATAAAATTTATTATTCGTTCGGGTTAAGTGATATCAATGTTCCCGAACTCCGAATTTCTTACAAAAAATTTCGTTACGACGGGAGCAGTGATACCTTTTTCGAAATTCGTAGTACGATTCTATTACGACGGAACCTGTGATAGACCTGTCTGCTACCCGGCTGCGAGGAAACTGATTGGGCCCTATAATGGTATCCGTTCGGAGAAACCCCCGATCGGAGAAAAGTTCCGATCGGAAGATTTATTTTGTTCATGGTATCCGAATCGCAACAAAAATGAAGACGCATACCAACGCAAGTAATTGACATATAAAACAGATGTCATGATGCCATAAAATACCAAGATGGCGATTTGTGTTTATTTTGTTTATCAGTGCAATTACACTCTTCTAAATCCGTGAAGGATTTTTATTTGAATGGACAACCACCAGTTGTAGTGCATTCTTTTTGGTTAGCCTCAATTTTTTTTAAATGTTCGTCTTGTAGTCGCTCCATACATAGTTTAAGAAAATATATATTGTGTTAATTCATCATTTAATTTTTTTTTTCGAGTCGAGTGTCTCCGAACACGGCATCTTTAACTCTTTAACTCTTCTTTTTTCCAAAAGAAATGAAACAAAATGTAAAAATACCATACAAAAACATAAAAACTTTTACTTACAGTTCTTTTCCTTGTTCTGGGGACATCTCCGGTATTTTGTTTCATTTAATTTTGTTGATATTTTTAATTATTTTTGCTTATCGGACAAATTCCCGCAATGAATTTGCTGTCGGAGACAATCGGACAAGATTCATAACCTCAAAATCGTTATGCATCGCATGCGTTGCACTGATTTTGGTTTTAATCGTCATGCATCGTTTGAGTTGGTAACGCGTTGCTGTGTTTTTGAGGTTTGTCCAATTTAGCAATCGGAACGCTACCATGATACAAAATTCGTAAAATTCGTACAAATCGGAGGAAATTTTTTCCCGATCGGTTACGATGATAGGGCCCATTATCAATTTGCCTCTCGCTTATTGTTTATTTAAAAAAACAATCCTGCAGAGTTATCATTCGTCATTAATGGAAATTATAATACCTTTTTCTTTGGTTTTTGTTATGAAAGTTCCAGAATTGAAGCTTTCTTAGAGCGAATGAGAGCATATTTTAAGTTTAAAGAAGGTGTTGTCGCTATGTTTTTTTGCATCTTTTCGTTTATATTTTTCTTAAAAAAAAAACGGTTAAAATAAGGATACATAATGCAAAATTTTTTTTAGTTTTTTTTTTACTTGCGATTATAAATACCTTAAATGCAAGTTATATATTCGTACAAAAAAATAAATTGAGATAATATTCAAACATGCATTACGATTGAGAAACGTATTTGAGTTACTGGCAAAATATGTTTGTCTCTCTGTACGGATGTATTTTGGACTACTTGTTTGATCGTCTTAAAAATTTGACATTCTACAGAGGCCTTATTTTGGCGTTCAAATTATTTCGCTTAAACTATGTTACGTACCTAAAACTCTTAAAAGAACGCGCCTACTATCTTACCTTACTACTATATTTACTTAAATTGAACAGAGTATAGGTTCCTTTAATTTTTTTCGCCTGTGAAAAAAATGTCGATGAGATAAGATCCACAAGGAGGAATTTTTTATATTTTGAACATTCTAATAAGCTACAAATTCAGTAAGGTTATTCCAGAAAGCGAAGCGGATCGTATTGAAAGCGATACCTCAATTTCGACCGTCTTCGCTTTTGGGTATTCTCAAATGCGAATGGGGCGAAAATGATCATTCCGATTTGCTCATATCCATTTCCACTTTTTCCAATCCGCCTCTCAATTTTTTCAGTCTGACTCTCAATTTTTCCATTCTCATTTTCAATTTTCCAATTATTTTTCCAAAAAAAGAGAAGAGGTTCTTCTCTGCTCGATATCCCTAACAAAAAGTGAGTGCTGTGCTGAGTGAATATATAACAGGAGGTTACCAAAACCAAATCGGTGGTGACAAGCATACTGGAATTGCACAACAAACTATGTCAAAAATACTTGCAGATGTTTTGGCTTCAATAGAAAGTCAGAAGCGGGCCCTTATATATTTTGAAATGGAAGACGAAGAAAAACAAAATGCAATTTTTGGCAAAAATCCCGAGTTCCTATAATTGGGTTTGTAGATGGAACCCATGTTCAACTGATTCGCTCAGCTACGAACGAGCACCTTTTCTTTAGCTTTTTAGATACCCCTTGGATAAGTCCCGATGATTTGTCAGGTAATTAACCAGCATTTTAAATTGTGATTTTTTTTTTTTTTTATAATTAACGCGCGCACAAGGGATTATGTGTTTCCCTTTTAATGTAGAACACACTGCGCGGGCATTACGAAGATAGGGAGGGGAGAGATAGGAGGTGCCGATTAACATTGGTTTTGAATGTTAGCAGATCAAAATGGCAAGGGAAAATCCCGCCGGGTAAACTATTCCAAATTCGTGTCGTTCGGCTAAAAAAAAGAATCCCTATATTTCACGGTACGTCCGAAATTAGGCTCAAGGGTGAACTGATGAGCATTCCTTGCGAGACGAGTATTACGGGAGAAACTTTTAAGGGGAGGAATGCAACTGGCTACTTCGAGTGAACATTTTTTGAAAAAGAAACGATAAAATAAGGAAAGACATGAAACATTGCGTCGGTGTTCGAGTGGGGCAATTGTTTCAGTGGCAGTTCTATTACCTATCAATCTTAACGCTCGATTTTGTATTCTATCAAGCAGGTGAAGCGATGTTTGCGAAGCACCTGCCCAGAGGTGGGAGTTATACTCGAGTTTAGGGCGTATAAACGCTTTATAAATTGTAGCCAGATCAGATGGGGAAAAATACTTCTTACACCGATACAGAAAACCTAAGCACCTAGCAGCATTCTTAGCGACCTCAAATATATGGTCGTTCCAACGGAGGTCATCGTTGACACACATACCGAGTACTGAGAGCTTTTCGGTTTCTTCAATGTAAGTGCCATTCATGGAATGGACAGACAGAAGATCATTTATAAAAATGAGGAAAAGAGTCGGAGACAGAACAGAGCCCTGGGGCACACCAGCATTTATTTTATGGGAATCAGACTTGAATCCGTCCAATACAACTTGTATTGAACGGTCCAGGAGATAGCTTCTAATCCAACGAACAAGAGTATTATCGATCCCAAAAGCACGCATTTTCGATAAGAGAGCTTCATGCCAAACTCTATCAAATGCCTTGGAGATATCAAGAGCAATAATCTTACTTTCACCAAAGCGATGTAAAGATTTGTTCCACTGTTCGGTGAGATATGCCATCAGATCACCAGTGGAACGGTTGCTGCGGAAGCCATACTGACGGTCATGGAGAAGCTTAGGATCTTCGAAATATTCCTTAAGCTGACGGTTAATCAGTGTTTCCATGACCTTAGAAAGAAGGGATGTCAGTGCTATGGGTCGGTAGGAGGAGGGGGAGGATGGGTCACCTTTCTTAGGGACAGGCTGGACAAATGCTGTTTTCCATCTTCTAGGAAAGATTCCAGAAGAGTAGGAGCGATGGAAAAGCTTACGCAGTGGCTTTGCCAGTGTGGAAGAACACCTCTTCAGAAGAATCGGGGGTATACCATCCGGGCCAGCGGATTTGTGTATATCGAGATCTTTGAGAACTCTTGCTACTGTACGAGTGCGGAAAAAAATCTGTCCCATGGAAAAATTTACATTCTCAAGTACAGGAGGGGCAACGTTGCTATGCGGCAGCGTGGAGCTGGCAGCGAAATGGGCGGCGAGCAAGTTTGCCTTCTCTGAAGAGTAAACAATTGGTTTGTTATTGTCGATGAGCGTTGGAACCGAAGATGTCGAGGAGTTTTTTATATTTTTTACAAATGACCAAAAATTTTTACTGCCTTTGGGACACTGCAGAATTTTTTGCCGTAATTTTTGGTCATGCAAAAATTTGGTTCTTTCTATAACGGAGTTGCATGAGTTCCTTGCTTGTTTGTGCTTTTTCCGATTTTCCTCTGTAGGGTTGGCTTTGTAAGATCGGAAACTTACTTCTTTGAGCCTGATAGCTTCTTTACACTCAGAATTAAACCAAGACTTTTCTTTAGGTTTGATGCTTTTTACTCTGTTAGGAATAAAAGCACGCATCCCTAGAAGAATCACATTTGTGATCATTTCAGCACTGGCATCAATGTCACTATCGAGGAAGCATAGTGACCAGTTAAAGTTTCGGAAAAACATATTCAGGCCGTCCCAGTTGGCTTTCTCGTATTGCCAAACGGTGATGACTTGGTGTTTACTATTTTTGTTGATTGCCTATGTACAGTGAGTTAGAGCAAATTCGAACGATTCTGACATTAATTGCGATTGTAATTGTAAAATAAAACAAGAAAACGTGTGGTGAAAACGCAAATTAAAATTACACCTTCATATTTTAAGAGACGCCTTTAATCCACTCGACCACAATCCCTGGACAATTTATGGCTTCTCTTGGAGAATATCCAAAAGCCTTTGGAATTGGGCTCTCTGCGCATTCACTTTTCACCTTTTGTTAAATATTTGTTTAGTTTTATATTTTGTTCTTCTTTAGGCTGAAAATACTTACATTTTTCTTTTAAATGCGTGTTAACAAACTGTTTCACACGACATCCGAGCAAAATAATTGTTCGTAGAAAAATCAATAAAATTTCCTATTCGTTCGGGTTTAGTAATACCAATTTTCCCGAACTCCGAAATTCTTACGAAAATGTTCATTACGACGGGAGCAGCGATATCTTTTTTCGAGATTCGTAGTACGATTCTATTACGACGGAACCTGTGATAGGCCTGATTGACGGGGAGGTAAAACTATGCGTTTACGTGAAAAAGTTATCGATTGAAATTTTTCCACGTTCAGTTCCAGGCAATTTAACCAAATTGAAAAGCGATCAAGATCTAATTGAATAAGGTTTGAATCATTTACTGAAGATATGGTTTTGAAAAACTTAGTATCGTCAGCATATAATGAGATATTAGAATGCTTTATCAATTCGATGTCATTAATGGTAAGGATGAAAAGGAGGGGGCCTAAGTGACTTCCTTGAGGACACCAGAAGTGGCGAGAAATGGATTGGAAAGTGCATTCCTGAAACGCACACTATATGAACGATTGCTGAGGTAAGAAGATATCCATTTCAAAGAGATCTGTTCAAAGCCAGGAGCCTTAAATTTGAAGAGTATAAGACTATGAGAAATTTTGTCAAAGGCTTTACTAAAGTCAGTGGAGATAACATCGACTTCCATCCCTGCTTCTAGTGCTGACAGGGCAAAGGAAACAAATTCAATAAGGTTAGTGGTAGTGGATTTCCATTTGAGGAAGCCATGTTGTCTAGGGGATATAAGCGACTTACAACGAAAACTTATTAGTTCGTATATGAGGCATTCAAATATTTTGGGGATGTAGGATAGCTTGGCAATGGGGCGATAATTCTTAACGTTTTTTCTGAATCGGTGTAAAGAATGAAGTTTTCCATACTTCTGGAAATACACCTTGGGATAAATATAAATTAAAAAATTGAGTAAGGGGAACGGAGAGTTTGGGAACATTTTTTTAGAAGAATTTCCGAGATATTATCTGGCCCAAGAGAAAATTCTTCACGTAGTAGACTTAACTTATTTTCAACAAGATTCTTATCGATTGTGAGGGAAAAAAGGACCAATTGAAAAATTCGGTAAGTATTTTAACCTTGGCCACAAAACTTTCACAGGTAGGGTGGGAATTAGGTCACGCTGATAACATCTTTAGCGCACTTTAAATGTGGTAACCGTCCGGCCAATGTCCATGAAAGAATTATTCTTTCAAATGATTTTGTTTTGAAGATTTTCTTTATTTTTGGCCTGATATATGTTTTTTTGTTGCTGGTGAGGTCTAGTTTCAGGGACAAAATCCCCCCCATCCGACAAGTTCAGTTGAGCACAGCAAGCAGGCCCTGTTCTCCGAACTAGACACTCCTTTTCTTTTCGATCCCGTTCCTATCCTAGATCCTACCTTTCCCTTTTCTTGCCCCCTGTTCTACACCTACTTGTCCTTCAAATCATCAAATATTATCATGTATCGTGATGATATTTGATAGCCATAATAGAGTTATAAGTGGTTCTTTTATTAACTTTTTTTTGGCGTATCTTTAAATTTGCTCTTCCGAAAAAAACACATTCTTGATGTACTATTATAGTGGGTTTTAAAAACAAAAACAAAGCACCAATTTCCATCCTTACTTTGTAAAATTGTTAAAAGAAACTTGTATGCTTGAAGCATGTAGTCCCCACTTGTAGTGTTTCATTCTAGGTAATACAAAACAAATTAAAAACCATTTATTTTAAACAAAATAGGGGTAATTTGGTATATATACCATGTATCTATTTTTGTACTGCTTCAACTTTTTTTTTTTTTTTTTTTATTAACATACTTATCGGTTCGTGCTGTTAATTCTTTGTACTTTCGTTTGGTAAACTTTTGGAAAACTGCATCAGCTAATAAGTCATCCACTAAAGCCTTCTTTTTGTTTCGGGAAACATCACGTTCTTTAAAGTAATCTAACGGTGAATGCTGCAACGTGCCACTCTTTTTATAAAACAAAAATATGTATACATTGTATAAGAAAGAAAAATTGTTAATAAATGCAAAAGTACCTGAAAGTATTTAGGCAACACTTTAAGGTCATTTTTCTTATAGAACTGTTTTGGATTTAAGACAGACCTCATTTGAAGAATTTTTAAATCGTTTTCAACTTCCTTTGTCGATTGGGTCGGTTGCATATTGAACCAACCCTTTCCGGTTGATTTTGCACGTTCCATCTGTGTAAAAAAAAACATATGGTTTTTATTTTTATCTAAAATCGGAAATGATTGCCATTATGACATTCATATTTCAGTTTACTAAAGAATTCATCATATGGACTACAATAACATCTCTAGAGGCATTATAAACTCAAAAACGAAAATGCTTCATTGTTTAATATATCTGTGCTGTACTTTATATTGAAGGGAAGTACTTGGCACCCTTCAAGTCTAAATGATAAGAAATATTGTTCCGTCAGCCT
Organism: Platycheirus rosarum; assembly: GCA_963971375.1. Taxonomy (NCBI): domain Eukaryota; kingdom Metazoa; phylum Arthropoda; class Insecta; order Diptera; family Syrphidae; genus Platycheirus; species Platycheirus rosarum. The sequence continues at coordinate 84,413,324 of OZ020510.1, read as the reverse complement.
TACAGTTTCGGTTGAAAGCTTAACATCCGCCCCCAAGATTAAAACGGACGAAGCAAAGATCCCAATTTGAGTCTACATGTATATAATGTCGCTCATATCAATGTAACGGTCATATAATTACTCTAACAAGCTTCAGCTGTCGAATATTTCATCATAAACAAAACTAAATCTAAGAAATACTTAAAGTAGTCTTATTACACAAATATACCTTTCTCACATTCCTTAACTGGTTATAACGAAGCATAGACACAGATTTTTGTTTTTCTATGGCATTAATGTTTGTTTTTTTTATTATCTCCAATACATCTGTTTCAAAGAGTCCATTTGACGACTTTTCAGTATTGTTTAAATAATCTGTACAAATTATATTTTTGTTAGGGTGATTTTGGTACCAACAGTTTTTGTTTGCCTTTAATTCTTCTGCGCAGTTAATCATTTTGAAAGCGTATTCCGTATCATCGACCATATCTGTGCCTGGCCCGTAAGCAATAAATGATGTAAGTAAATGGGTTATATTATGACCAGGTGGTGGCAGCCCTTAAAAGATCAAATACAAAGATATACATTTATAAGCGCTATACAATAAAATGATTAATTAATATTTTATTTAATAGAAGTAGAAACTTTGACTCCTCTACACTTCTAGATCGATATTTGATAGTTGATATCAAAACACTAACACCCACAAAAAACCTTTATTCCACGAGATAAACCATGGAATAAGACTTAAGCTACGCACTAAAATTTACGTGGAATAGTAAGGTGACGTGTACCAAAAATACTTAAGAAAATCTACTACAATAAGAAAGATGCCTGTTCAGTATCTTGAAATTTTCACCAAGTTTCTCAAAATTGTTTTTTTTTTTTATAAAAAAAAAACAATAATAAAGCTCGCATTATTGCACGCACCTTAATGATTCATTTGAGAATAAATTTGATACATATGGTTCTTATTCCTTTTCAAATCCATTACTTTCGTGGACTAACTTAGGAAAAGTCGATAAGTAGAAACTTTGTTTTATTGATAACATTTAGCACTTAGTCCACGGATTAAGGCCTAACCTTTCGCTATTCCACGTTTATTAATTTGTCTGTAACAATATTCTTAAATCATTAAACTTCGATGAATTAATATTTGAGAATAAATTTGATACATATGGTTCTTATTCCTTTTCCAATCCATTACTTTCGTGGACTAACTTAGGAAAAGTCGATAAGTAGAAATTTTGTTCTATTGATAACATTTAGCACTTAGTCCACGGATTAAGGCCTAACCTTTCGCTATTCCACGTTTATTAATTTGTCTGTAACAATATTCTTAAATCATTAAACTTCGATGAATTAATATTTTTGTTGTTATAATATAATCTCGTGTCACGGTGTTTGTGGTCGTACTCCCCCGAAACGGGACGACCGATCTATATGAAATTTTGTATGTATGTTTAGTAGGTATGAGAATAGGTCGTAAAGTATATTTTATAGGGCTAATGATTCTACCCGGGTATTCAGCTACCAAGGTACCCGATTACCCGGGTTCCTTGTACCCGAGTAACCGGGTAAAATGCTTAGTACCCGTAACCGAATAGTCGGGTAGGCAATATTACCCGGGTACCCGAATATAAAATACAAACTCTTTTGCTTTATGCATATCTCTTTTTGAAAAGTTCTTACAAATCCTGGAAAAATATATGATAAAAGTAGGTATACCGAAGAACTTTGGCGAACACAAAACATTTTATTTAATCTAAAAATAAAAACAGTATTTTGAAATATGTATAATGAAAAAAAATATATTCTTGATTAGGAAAATGTGTTAAATATATGTCAATGGAAAATGTTGCCATAAATAAATGGCAAATTACATAAAATGTACAAAACCGTTGGTCGAACAAACTTTTTCATGTCCCTTTGGCGGTAAAATGGCAACTTCCGATAAACTTTTTGGTGCTGGTTTACCTCATTAGGATCGAGTTAATGAACAAATGGGATATCAAATGTAAGCTTCGACGTATACATTAAGAATCTGCTTGTCGGATAAACTTAACATGGGTCTAACATACATCCGACCACTTAAAAATACTTTACATTTCTTCAAATTTTCTTAACATTTCGACATTTTTTTCTAGACAAATTAATATCGAAAAAAGCTATTGAATTTGTTGAAAGCCTTGCAGTCTCTCGTCTTTAAAATTTTTTGGAAGTTATACTATCACTCACACCCGTTTTTTGCAGTCTGCTCTGGCACTATTCTGCTTCATTCACCAAATACCCAGCTCACCAAACAAACTAACAGAGCTCGGCTTAATTATATTGTTTTTTAGATTACATAATTTTTATTATATTCGTTAGAATTTATGTACAATTGGTCTTAAACTAACTTATAACTAAAATAAATCATGCCGGCTCAACAACAGGGGCCCGACTTACTTCAGCTGACTCTATACAATGCTATATTTTTACTTATATCATATTGTTGTTTGCATAATCTTTTAATTGAAATTCTTAATTATAATTTACTGTCTTTGGTTTTAAAAAATTGGGGTTAGGATGCGGTGTTGCTTATCCTCTGTTGTGTCCGCTGCTGGTTCTCTCGTAGAACGGGGCTCCGCCATTGTTCATTATATCCTCGAATCGATCCTCTGTGATGGCTCGAATGTTGAGGTAGCGATGGCTGGGCTCTAGTTTTTGCTGGAGTAGTTGCTGGATTTCCAAGTTGGGGTGGTCCTCCAAGTTCCTCAAAATATTTTTGGAGAGCTGTGTCATGAACTGAATTATTGGGATCACTTTGCTGTCTTCATATATATACATATTTCCTTGTAATGGGGTTTCGGTGTAGGCCTGTACAGCTACGGAGTATCTTCCTTTCAAAAACTTCGATCTTCTTCATATATGTTGGTGATATGGTGAACCAAATGGGACAAGCGTACGTCAGAACTGGACGGATCAGCTGCTTATAGATGAGGAGCTTGGTATTAGTGTTTAGTCCGTTTCTTCTTCTAAGAAGCGGGTGGACCAGATGTAGGGAGAAGTTGGCTCTCTTAAGCATACATGAAGCGTGCTTATTGAATTGGAAGCGGTTAGTGAAATTCATTCCAAGGTATTTTGCTGTTGTCTTTGTCCTTATCACTGTGTTTTCTGGTAGCTTGATACTGATATTATCATAGCGTGATGCGAAACGTCTTCGACCTCTTGTTGCTGTTGTTGGGGTTCTGAAGCAGATAAACTAGCTCTTATCGCTATTTATTTTTAGTCCCCATTTAAGGTAGTAGTCCCACAAGTTTCTTATGTGACTTTCAACTCTTCTGGCTGCGATTTCTGGTGAAATGGATGTTGCATATGTTAAGGAGTCATCGGCATATAGCTTCGTTTTCGTCCCTGGGATGTTAGTATGCTGGTCAGCTGTATAAAGGTTGAATTAATTATATTGTTATAGCATGTTAAATTCAAGTGCAAAACATCTATTGGCAAATAGAAAACATCAGCACCTAACGGTACTATTAATTCTCTACTCTTGAATCAATCATTTGGCTAGCTTTAATAAAAAACGGATGTGTTTCATTTCTAATAAACCTGAACGTTGTTTCTGAACTTTAATCATCGTGCAAAAAGCGTGCAAGTGCTAAACCGCTTCATCAAACCATCTCAGGACAAAATAGCGGTATTGAGTTCGGGTATATTTTATTCAGTAGAGTTTAGTTTCAATGTCTTCAACATATTGATGATAAGTAAAGTTAATTACATAGTTCAAGCTCTATCCATTCTTCAAAAGGTAGGGGTGCAAAACGCTAGGCCCATCCTATTAATTCATTTAAAGTTCAAACTTCCTTTTTATCAATTGGCTTGTGGGTCGCACTCATCTTCTTTTGTGTTTGCTGTTAAAGCAGTATACACCACGGGTTACCCGGGTAATCGGGTACCCGGGTAATACCCGGTTACTCGGGTCTTACTCGAATTACTCGAGTACCCGGGTATTACCCGAGTAACCGGATACCCGTGTATCATCAGCCCTAATATATTATACCGATAGGTGGGTATGAAGTTCATATTCATAATTTTTTTTTCTATTTTTTGACTATTTTTTCAATTTTTTTTAGATTTGGTATCAAACCATATTGATAACACCAAATTTTCACCTTCCTACCACCAACATCGATTTCTTAATAATCGCGATTTTAGTATTTTAGTATAAACAATACACACGTTTGTAAGTAAAACGAAATTAGTTATGTTGTTAATTGACAGATGTCGCATTAATTTGACATTTCCCTGAATTTGTTATTTATCTCTAAAAATTTCCTAAAAAAATTTGCACGATTTATTTTATTGACAAGAAAGTTATACGTAATTTGTGATTATGAAAGGTTGGTAAAATACTCAAAAACAAAAATATAATCGGCAATCCGTTTCTCATGTGTTTGTTGAATGATGCCAGAAAGACGCAAGGGGTCATCGAAATAATAAAGCAACATACGAAATATGTAATAGAGCAGAAAGTAAGTACTAAGAGGGTTTTGCATTGGACAAAAATCAACTTATTTTTGATCTATGTAGATCTGTCCAATTACAGATTTTTACAGTTTTTGCGTTACATTTTGATCTGAGTAATTTTTTTAGATCTCGGTTTTTCGGCAAATTTACCCTTCTTTTCACAAATACCAGTAGAATTTAGAGTAGACAGTTTGACAAGTGTGTTTTTGCTCTGTAATTTACTTCGATTGTGAAAAAAAATGTAAATTATATATTTATATAAATAATCAATTTATATAAACATGGAAGCTGTTTTAAGTGAATTAATAGATGGATCTCGCTCTTCTTATTCGGAGTCAAGTGATAAAGAATTGTATAACATTAGCTTGAAATAGGAATATTTATATGGCAGTACAACGTTTGCCGGGTCCGCTTGTAGGATATTAAATAAAAACATAATACATAACAAGCTTTTTACTTTTTTTTCCATTTGTAGGCAGGGACATTCTGAAAGCACCTGACTAGTAAGGTCCCAATCTTTTGAGGTGAGCCCCTCACATCGGTACCCTACAAAAGTAAAGGAGATTAACCACGTATCCGTATGTCTGTATGGCATACTATTCATATTTACAATTTTTATTATTAACCTAGTCGACTACTTCTCAGAAAACTTTGTTTTCCTTATTATTATTATATTATTATACTAGTAGAGACGCGTTGCAATGGTTCATTTTATTTGCAAAGTTAGGATGGATCTTTAATTTTTTTTTGAAAATATAACATAGTTTATGTCACATAGTGTAGCTTCCCAACAGTAAAAAGAATTTTTCAAATCAGTTTCGGAGCATATTCAATGCAAACAAACAAACAATCAAATCTTTCCTCTTTATAATATTAGTATATATAGATGTATATAATATACAGGGTAATTCACGAGAGATGTGACAAAACGCTAGAGAGTGAAGGTTGAGTCGAGAGACAAGAAATAATCGTATGGGAGGGGGCAATTTTCTAAAAAAAAAAACAAAACAATGGTTACACTCACAATGCCATGATATACCTTTTTGTAAAGCCATACATTTCTTTTACTTAGTTTTAAAATAAAGCTGTTTTAGGAAATTAATTTAAGAACTCGAAATTTTGAAAAAAAATTAAACAATTTTATTTACTTAAATACTAATTTAGTTTTCAAAATCCAATGCTCTTAATAGTTGTTATTCAAAATCCGAAATTGGGCTTAAGGGTGAACTGATGGGCAGATGGGAGACGAGTATTACGGGAGAAACATTTTAAGGGGAGGAATGCAGCTGGCTACTTCGAGTGAACATTTTTTTGTAAAAAAAACGATAAAATAAGGAAAGACATGAAACATTGCGTCGTTGTTCGAGAGGGGCTATTGTTTCAGCGGCAGTTCTATTTCCTATCAATCTTAACGCTCGATTTTGTATTCTATCAAGCAGGTGGAGCGATGTTTGCGAAGCACCTGCCCAGAGGTGGGAGTTATACTCGAGTTTAGGGCGTATAAACGCTTTATAGATTGTAGCCAGATCAGTACGTCTGAAGTTGGGGTCAAGGGTATACTGATGGGCATTCCTTGCAGTGCGAGTATTACGGTTGAATCGTTTCAGAGGAGGAATGCAGCTACTTCGCTAGAGCATTGTTTATGGAAGTAGCGATAAAATAATGAAAGGCAGGAGACATTACGTCTGTGTTTAAGAGATGTAAATGCTTCTGTTATTGTTCGATCGCCTATCATTTTTAAAGCTCTTTTTTGTATTCTATCTAGAAAACTCAAGTGGGTTACAGAATCACCTGCCCAAATATGGGAATTAAACTCAAGTTTAGGGCAAATATATGCTTTATATACTGTAGCCAGATCAGACGGGGTGAAGTACTTCTTGCATCTTCGAAGGAAACATAAATATCTCGCAGCATTTTTGGCAACGTCAAATATGTGGTCATTTCACAGAAGGTGGTCTGTAATGCACATACCGAGAACTGAGAGGTGATCGGTTTCCTCTATGCAATGCAACTCATGTGGCATTTCGGCAACATTGAGTTTTCGAAGCATTAAATTTTACGCGGTTTCTTATTCCCCATTGTACATTGCTGTCAAGATCAGAATTTAATGAACTTATCATACGCTGCAGTTGCAGTTTCACATCCGAAGAACGAGGATGTGAATCTGGAAACGAATATGAAAAGCTGAGTACTGTCGTCAGCGAAACAATTGATAGGATTAGTTGTTTCAGATAATAAGTCGTTGACAAATACATAGTTGCCACTATTTTTCAAAATAAAATTCCCTGACTTTTCCCTGACCAATTTTCGAATTTTCCCTGAACAAATGAAAAAAATATTAACTGCATTTAATTTTTGTATGCTTAAAATAATTTACATGAAATTGAAGTACTTAAGGAAAGGTTTCCATAAAAATCATAGTTAAGGGCTTCGCGTTGAGTTATGTAACTTCCACAATTTTTGGAATATTTCAATGAAATAAAGTTTCCGATTGTAAATTAGTTAACCAAAATATTTTGTTAACTTCAAAAAATTTCAAAATATGGACCTCAAATTCTTAAGAGAAAATGAAAAAATCCAAAATTTTAGGTAAGGGTTTGCAAACTCACTGGGCGTAATTCAAATAACATAACAAGACAATAAGTATTAAAAATGCAATACAATCTTTTCTTTTTTGTTTAATTCTGTGAAGTAGTTTGAAAAAATCAAATTACCTATATTACATAATATAAGGCGAATTTACTAGATGATAGTGTTTTAATCATAACGATCCAAAATTAGGTTTATTTCAGTCTTTAATAAAGCCTAAATAAAAAAATGTATAATCACTTCTTAGAGCAAAAGCAAAAATTATTTTTTTAATATTAATATTAAATTATTAATTATTAATTAATTTAATTTAATTTTAGAAAAATTAACAATTTTGCATTTTTTTAACAATAAATTTTGAGGGTGTCAAAAGTTGGTGATTTTAACCAGAATTCTTAATTGCAACAATCATATTTCGGGTATAACGGAAGAAATAAGGTGAAATTCTGCATTTTTGTTAGCTTTTTTTTGCGTTTTTTGCGAAATTAAAAAAAAATATATACCTTTGTTTTGAATAACTAATTGACATACAAACATGAATGAATAGTCAAAATGTAGGAAATTAGACGCTCTACATACATAAATAAATAAATGGATACTTTTGCCGTAGGATGTGAGAAGAAAAAGTTATTGATGAAAAACCTAAGAACTGTCGAAAATTTTGCCCACTCTTTCCTTTTTGCACAAGGTCGGTCCTCGAGTTCCAAAACTAGAGAAAATGTTATTTAGCCATCTCTGAAAAACGTTTTAAAGTTTTATTAAGTTCTGATTGTTTTCCATTCGACGTTATCGCGCTATAAAAGTAAAAAAAAACTGAAAACTTACAAAAATGCCCAAATTTGCTCCGTCGTATACTGGTTTTACAAAGAAGCTTTACAGACCAAAATTATAGGAAATCTTATTTGCTACGAATTGGCATATTAAGTCATTTTGCGATGTACACCAGAAAGGAGTTATACGAGTATGCCAAAGGCACGAAAGTATGGGCAGAGTATAACGAAGGATTAAATTATTTTAAAATAAAAAAGATAAATTTTGAAAATATTTTCCCTGACCGGTTTTAAAATTCAATGGATTTCCCTGACCAAATGTTTGTTCCCTGACTTTCCAGTCGAGTGGCAAGTATGAAATATAAGAAAGAGAGTCGGAGACAAAACAGAGCCCTGGGGCACACCAGCGTTTATTTTTGTGGGAATCAGACTTGAATCCGTCCAATACAAATTGTATTGACCGTTTCGAAAGGTATCAATAATCCAACGAAGAAGAGATTCGTCGAGTCCAAATGCACGCATTTTCGATAAAAGAGCTTGATGCCAAACTCTATCAAATGGCTTAGAAATATCAAGTGGAATAATTTTGCTTTCCCCAAAACGGTGGAGAGATTGGTTCCAATTTTCGGTGAGATATACCATCAAATCACCAGTGGAACTGTTGCTACGAAATCTGTACTACCGGTCATGAAAAAGCTTTCCTCTCAGTTGTCGTTCTTGTTTCCTTTTTTTATGCTTGTAAGCATACAATAAACTGACAAAGTACTGAATTAATCATGCTCTACCCTCTTTTTTCATTGATAACACATGAAAATTGACCTGTCAATTTTTTTTATTCGTCTAGATCTCCCTAAAGTTTTTCTCTGAGTGGAGATTGCAACGTAGACTTTTAATCATCAATACATATGCAATGTTTTGTTTTTTTTAAACATTTTCGTATAGCTGAAAACTGGTATTGACGGATGACGAAATATTCACACAGGGAAGGATTGCAAAATGGTTGATTTTGTATTAAGAGCCTTAAGGGAAAAGGTTTTGATTTTTTTTTGCCAAGGAAAATCTGAAAAATGCAAACAAAAAGATCAAATTAAATTCCTTTATACCTTCTCAACATTTTGCAAATTTGTAAAAGGGAGTATTTGCAAAATAATTTTTTTAAGTTTTTTTTCATTTTACGCAATAAACGCGACATATGTACCATTGACTCAACTAAACAACAATTTAAATAAAACCGACGAACAAGACAATACTTTATATAGTCTGTCAATGTTGATACAAAAAAATAAGGGATCGACCAAAAACTCCTTAAGAAAATTAGTCCTTATTACTGGCGCCCCTCTTATTAAAAAAGAATGCGCTCATGATTTTACTCTGTCATTAGACAAAATGCATTGTATATATATTATCTATAGTACTATCAAGATGGGTGTTTCACCTAGCGTCATCTAGTTTCGCTATCTCGCTATTTCGCATCGTCATCCTGCACAGAGGGTCTCCTTTCTTGTGGATCGGGCAAACGATGCTGAGGTTCCATTCATCAGGCATACTTTCTTCTGACCAAACTTTAGAGATGAGTTGGTGTATGCACTCCACCAGGTCATCTCCGGCCGCTTTAAAAAAAATCGGCGGGTAGTCCGTCGGGTCCAGCAGCTTTGTTGTTTTTCATCGCCGTTTAACAGTCTGCAGAAATGGTCCTTCCATGTACTCAGCACCGACTGTGAGTCTACTACGATGTTTCCATTCCTATCTCTACAGGCTTCTGTGCGGGTTTTTTTTCCTTGGCATGTTCTTTTTACCTGTTGGTAAAACTTCCGCACGTTGTTCCTGGAGTAGCATCTCTCAATATCTTCGATCGCGCGCTTCTCATGCTCTTTCTTTTTCTTTTGGAGAAGCCGGTGTTCTTCCCGTCTTTTCTGCTCGTAGAGCTCGCGAGCAGCTCTCGTCTTTCTTTGCAGCGCTGCTTTATATGCCTCCTGTTTGGGTGCATGGGCCTGCCTGCATTCGTCATCGAACCAGAGGTTCTGGAGGCGTATCTTGCATCGATCGCAACGTGATCAATCTGATTGACGGTTCTTTGATCTGGGTGTCCCAAGTCCCTTTGTGTATATCGAGATGAGGAAACCGTGTGCTTGCAATGGTGACGTTATGTGCCGCTGCGAAGTCAATTAGCCTAAGTCCGTTTTCAGACGTTGTGTCGTTTAGGCTATGTTTTCCGACAGTCCTACCAAAGAATTCCTTTTTATCTATTTTGGCGTTAAAATCGCCTAGTACGAACTTAACGTCGTATTTAGGGCTGCTCATAGGTTTTGTCGAGGAGGTCGTAGAAGTCATCCTTGGTGGCGTCATCTTTGTGCTCTGTGGGGGCATGAGCGCATATTAGGCTAATGTTGGCGAATTTAGCCTTAATACGGATTGTCACAAGTCGCTCACTTACGTGTTGAAAGCCCAAGACTTCTTGCCTAAGTCTACCGCTTACGACGAATCCGCACCCAAACAAACGCTGTGGTCTTCTTGCACAATCACCGTAGTACACGTCACAGTTTTTCATCCTCCTTTTGCCCGGCCCATCCCATTGCACTTCCTGGTTGGTAGTAATTCCTGCTCTGTAGCAGTCTAGGGCCTCCGCTAGTTGTTTGGCTACACGTGATCTGTTAAGAGTTCTAACATTCCACGTGTAGATCCGAAGGTCGTTGTCCTTAATTCGTTTTTCCGGGTCGTCAACAGTAATCCGTCCTTTTCCGAGGCTATTGGTCGCTTCGCAACTTTTTCTTTTTTCCGTGGTAGGGTTGGTAACCCCACGCACAACCCCCAACCTGGAGGGCCAGGTACTTTGTTGGATTCCTCGGACAAAAGGAACCGGAGAATCCGGAGTCAGTAACCCACTTCGGGGATATGAGCGCTGCCGTTGGCCCATTAAGGGTTCATCCGCCACCATCTCTATTTCAATGTACTGACTTGCATTGAATTGTCCCAATGACCTTATCTCCAAATACGTCGAAGTAGCTCATTAGGGCGTCTGCTTCGTTGACTGTGGACGCCACCGTTGTTTCAATTGGTTGGGCTCATCCGCCATACCTCCTCTTTCTGAGGGGCTCGTGCAAGACTTCTGCGAATCGATCAGAACATCACCTTACCGCTGGTGGGGGGATAATTATATTCTTGCAATTTGGACGTAACAACAATTATTTTGTAGTGTGCTCCTTACCACGGGTGGGGGTAGCACTTGAATTAAAAAACACTTGTTGTCTTGAGTTCTTTTATAAAAAAAAACTGAATCTAATATATTTATTACGTCTCTATTTATACAAATTAATTACTATTAAAAACTGCCTATTGATACTTAAATAATAACCACGAGCCGCAGCGTAAGAGTTTCGGGTGTCATTGCAGCCGGCTGTCGTCGACCCCAGTTCAGGCTAGGTATGCCGCTCGTGTGCTGGTCAGCATTATATTTTTCTTCGTTGCTTATACTGTACATTCTTGTACATTCTGCCGGGTCCTTTGATTGTAGAGGTTGAAGTCCGATAGTGTATACCTTCGTCTGGCTGGACGGTTCCTTTGAAGTTGCACCTCAGGTTGATTTGTTGTCTGTTTGTTGCACTGCTGCCAGAAAATGTAGATGCCGACAATAAGGAAAAGTCATCCAATTAAACTGTAGGTGGTGTTGTGATGAACTGCGTGATTTCGGTATGGTCCGGTAGTTTTTCTCGATTATGTTGTTCGGTTATCTATTTCCCGATGATTTTCAGGTCGTCATTTCCAGTGCTGACCATCGCTTGAGGAATTAATATAGGTTTTGACGTGTTCCTCGGCTGATTTTGAAGCATCGCGGTTATGTTTATTGCTGGTATAAAGGCTGCATTTAGTTCGTTTGATATGCTACTATGCGAGGTTATGCTCATGGAATGGTGTTTCAGAATACAGTTTGGTTGAAGAGATAGTATTCCATCATCTTGAAGCGTGATCTCCAACACTTTTCTTCTACAAATAACATTGAATGTGTATTTCTTATCCAGTACATATATCCAACTATTAATACTGCTAACCTGGATCCAGACAGGTGACGGAGTAATGCTTCTTAGCTTGCAAAATGGTGAAAGTTCCGTAGCATGTGTCATCAAATCCATTTCACATTTGCTAAAATTTGATCGTCTGTTAAAAAGAGGGTGCTGCTGTTGACATAAGTACTTTTCATTGTACTTTACACAATTCGTCAGCTCATCCTTTGCGATTGCATAATATGACTCACGAATTAAATTCACTATTAAGTAGTTTAATGATGGCTATGAATCGTTGGCACTGGAATAACTTTGAAAATTTCGTTGTCTTCTGTATTCGCCAATGGAAGTTTAATGTCGAATATAACATTTCTTGATGTTATTCTGCCCCTCACAGAAAGCAGCCTGTATATCTGCAGCATATTTGTTTCAGTTGTTTCTCCAGCGACTGCCAGATGTGGTGGTAAATTCTTCCGTATTGTGTATAGTTGTTCTTGAAGTTGATTTGGTGTTATTATAAGGGGATTAATTTTCCCATAGTGTAGATCAATCAGGACGTCTAAAATTGCATTTTGTGTTTGTTGATAGTTTATCATCGAAATCGTGGCGTAATTCGTCAAAAAAATGAACTTCTGCTCTGCAGCACTTCCTTCTGTCGTTGCTCTTACACTCGTTTTTAGAGCTTCTATTTGTCCTTGGAACATTTCAAGCTGATTTGAAATGGAAATTGTGCTTTTTTGGAGTACGTTTTTTGTATACTCTGCAATTAATGTTTGGTTTTTTATCAACTTAAGCAAGTAGTCGTCATTTTCTTTGAATTTCCAAATCTCTTCCTCGTAGTGCTGAGCATATTCTTCGTCTAAAACACCAAACAATTTGTTCGCTACTGTCCCAATAAAATCAAATGGGGACCGTCTGTTTCCAGGTGTTTGTTTTGTACCGGAACCTTGTTTTACTAGCAAGTCATTGTTACTTTTAATGATCTGTAGCTGATGGTTTATTATGTTGACGGTAGAATTGGAGTGTTCGTACTTCTTTCCAAGATTTTCCAGGTGCATGCATACTTCATTGATTCCCATTACAAGTTCCTTGAGTCCTTTGTATTCTCTCCAATAATTGGTCATGTCATAGCCAACGACAAGTTTCCAATCGCTCGTAATCAAATTTACATTGCCAATCTTCTCAAAATATATTCCGGGCGGTTTTTTTTATTTATTTATTTGGATTTATTTTTATTGCTTCGTTTTCTACGTTCGTCGCTTCGATTCCAATGTTGCCCAATTTTTCGTTTCATTATCGATTATAAATGGACAAATTTTTGTTGTTGGTCTTTTATACTCTCTGTCGTTTGCTTTGACTCGAACCGAGTTGTCTGATCCAGGATGAGTTTCAGTAATTTTTCCCATTTTCCATCTTGTTGGTGGAAGTTGTTCATCTTTGATTATCACTATATCTCCAACTTTCAAGTTTTCTTGTCTTTTGTCCATTTGTGTCGTTGTTGAAGGGTTGTGAAGTATGATGTGCTCCATTTCTTCCAAAATTGTTGTTGAAGACGTTCTAGAAGTTGCCAACGGGTTAGTAATCCTTCGCTACCGTTCAATCTTTGTCTTTCTGAAGGTGCCAACAAGGATGTTCCAACTAAGAAATGTCCGGGAATAAGTATATTTGTTTCCTCTGGGTCGTTTGAAAGGAGGCATAGTGGTCTTGAATTTAAAAACGCTTCGATTTGTGCTAGTAACGTTGACATTTCTTCGAAAGTAAGTTTGTGTTCCCCGATTGTTCTCTTTAAATGGTACTTGACTGATTTGACACCAGCTTCCCACAGCCCTCCGAAATGTGGAGATCCTGGTGGAATAAAGTGCCATTCCGTGTTGTAATATGATAAAGTATTTGCAACTTCTTCGTTATATGACTGCATTTGTTGTGCGTTTAATTGCAAGATTTTGTTTGCAGCTATGAAGTTTGTGCCATTATCACTATACATATGTCCCACGTAACCTCGCCTTGCACAAAGTCGTTTATAGGCTGCTATAAGTGCTTGTGCAGTGAGGTCACTTACAAGTTCAACGTGAACTGCTTTAGTTGCTAAGCAGATAAATATGGCTATGTATCCCTTGTATGATTTATTTCCTCTTCCTTTAGACATCCTTACATCGATTGGACCCGCGTAGTCAACTCCTGTGTGTAGAAATGGTCTTGTTATCGTTACTCTTGGCTTTGGGAGATTTCCCACTTGCTGCGTCTTTGAATGTGTTTTGTGCCGAAAACACTTTGTGCACTTATATAAGCCTTGTTTAACTGCACTGAATCCATTCACAATCCAATACTTTTTACTCTTGCCACTCGTGTAAATGAACTATACTTGCATATAATTTTCTCTATCAAATCGTCTTCGTTTTTTTGTGAAACGTGTGCTAGTATTTCAACTCTCCTTTCTTCTAAATTAGTTTTATATGACTTAACATCAGTTAAATGTATGACAGCTTCTGATAACCAAGTAGGGCCATTCCACCAAATGGAGTGTTTTTTTTAATTTGGCTAGGCCAAAGTCCTCTGGACGCACAATCTGCTGGGTTCTCTTTTCCTTTGACATGATGCCATCTCTCCTTTTTAAGTATTTTAGTTATTTCTGTGACTCGATTTGCAACAAAATGTTTCCATTTGTTTGGTTCGCCGTTAATCCAGCCCAGTGTTATAGTTAGTCAGTCCGTGCATGTATCTCTAGTTCTTCAATCCCCAGCGCCTTTTTCGTTTTCATCGTTAGCTTGGCAAGAAGTAATGCTCCGCAAAGTTCAAGTTTTGGTAATGAAATCTTCTTAAGTGGTGCCACTTTCGATTTTACGCATAATAGTGTAGTTAGAACGCTTCCTGATTCCGTTACTACCCTTGTGTATACTGCTGCTGCATAAGCTTTCTCGTAAGCATCGCAGAATCCATGTAACTCAATGCGATGTTTGTGTTCGAATTTATTCCATCTTGGTATCTTCAATTCTTCAATAGCTGGCAGTTGTAAACTGAATTCTGCCCAAGTTTTTCACATTTCATCTGGTAATTTTTCGTCCCATCCAACTCTTAGTTTCCAAAGTTATTGTTGCAATTACTTTGCCATTATTATTACAGGAGTCAGCCATCCTAGTGGATCGAAAAGCCTGGCTGTTTCGGAAACTATTACTCTTTCGGACAATGTTTTTGGTGTTAATACTGCATTTGTTTTAAACTCAAAGGAATCAGTTTCCGGTCGCCAGTATATGCCCAAAATTTTGATTGGATCGTAAGAGTTAATTTGAAGTCTTCCTTGTTCCTGATCTTCTTTGCTGACATCTTTTAGAATGGAATTTGAATTTGAGGACCATTTTCGTAGCTTGAATCCTCCTCTCTTCATTAGCTCCATTATTTGCTGCTGTGCGTATTTTGTATCTTTCAACGTATCGCCGCCAGATAATAAGTCGTCACCATAAAAATCGCGTTGCGTTATCTCTGCAGCAAGCTCCAAGTCTTGTTCTTCATCTGATGCTAGTTGTTGTAGGGTTCGTATTGCCAGGTATGGTGCCGATGTTGTGCCATACGTCACCGTGGTCAGCCTGTATTCTTCTATTTTAGATGAAGAGCGGTCTCTCCATAATATTCGTTGATAATCTCGACCTTTTATTGCCAACGGAAAGTGCTGAATGTGGTCCCATTTTTCCGCTGTAAACGACTCATCTGGCAGAAATTTCGTTAGTTTGTCTAATATCAAGAAGGATCCGTGCGTTACAGCTTCTGATGAGTATATCGATTTGATATCCAAATCCACTTTACCACGTGCAGTTCCCGCCTTAGAAGCTCCAACACCAATAATCGATGCGTATGCCGGCTTCTTTTGTAACTGAAGACGTTGTACTGCATCTTCAGTAATGTATGAAGACTGCGATCCTTGGTCCACCAATGCCCTTAAGTAATATTCGCATCCCCTCCAGTTCGTTTTAATTAAGGCAGTTGCTAAGAGTATTTTGTGTTGCAAGTTGGTAGCCAAATTGGTTTGATATTGTTGTCTGCTATTTTCTTCCAAGTGTGGTGACGTTGCTTACAAGTTTGGCACGATTTGTACGAATGACATCTTGAGGTGTAGTGGCTGTCCTTAAAACAATTTCTACACAAGTTTTCTTTTTGCACAAATTCCGTTCGTTGGGGAGCCGCCATTTGTATAAATATTTGGCACATGTGTACCAGTGTGCACCTCTGCACAGCCTGCAACTTGGATTTGTCGTCGAATGGTAACTTCTATAGAATCCTCTTTTGACGATTGGTGTTTTTTCTTCTTTCTTGTGGTCATCTCTGTCAAATTTTCTAAAGCATGGAATTTGTTTTCAATAAATTTCAACAAATCTTCAAGCGGCTGCAATTCTTTGGATTTGATAAAGATTGCTCGTACGATTTCCTCGTCTCGTTGTCCAATTTTTGAGACACAATAAAAACTATTATTGGATCCCAGCTTTTGGTATCTATATTCAGTCCCCTCAATGAATTAACGCATTCTGATGTTGTATCGTGAAGTCTTCTCAATTGCACCGCAGACTCAGTTTGAGTTTCTTTTTGGTTAATCAATACTTGAATTTGGGCATTCACCAAAAGACGTGAGTTTTTGTATCTGTTGATCAGAGCATCCCTGGCTGCTTGGTAGTTACTATCTGTTATCTGCAGATGCTGTATAATCCTTGCTGCATCGCCGGTCACATTTGTTTTGTGGTAATACATTTTTTGTGCATTCCCAAGTTTCTCATTCTTATGGATTGTTTGTTCAAACAAATCAATGAAAGATTTCCATTGCTTATAGTCACCATCAAATGTTGGAATTTTGAGCACTGGCAACTTAAGCTCATGGTGTACAACTCCACCTGGTTCTTCTGTCCGTGTATTTCAGGTTCCTTTCGTTACGTACAAATATTCTTCTAACTTTTCTTGGATTTCAATCATTGCTTCTTCGTATTTTTCTTCTAATTATTCGTAGCTTTCGTCATATGTGAATTCTTCACTATATTCAATTATCTCCGAAGCCCACTGGCTTCGTAGTACTTGTTGTTTGTGGACATAAAAGGCTTTTGTTGACGTCTTTGATTCGTGAATTTTGTCCAACGACCTTAACAGTGCTTTTCTTTTTGCTTCCTGTCTCCTTAGACGTCGCCTTAGCTCATCTCCTACAGAAGAAAATTTTGCACTAGATTTAGCATTCTTAGCTTCGTCTTCTGTTTCTTTTGTCTGCGTAGCTTCTTCGTTTGCTGATCTTCTAATCTTGTGTTTTTGTTTTCCGCCTCAGTGTTCTTCGTATCGTCTTCATCACCCTTATGTGCCGTCTTAGATTCTTCTCCTGCTTTTTCTTCGCTCATAATTTCCGATAGCTTTGCTTGAAACTTCTCTCGAGCTAACGTCACTGTTGTTTTTACTTGCTCGTAGTATTTTGCCTCTATATAGGGATGATTTTCTCCTAAGTCTTCGTGTGCCTTTATTACATCATCTTCTTGCTTAAATTCTTGCCAGTAGAACTCAAGGTCGATAAGTCTTTGCTGCACAAATACTTCAGTTCTTCGTGCTTTGGCTTCCTTCGTGAATTTTTCAAGCACCTTTTTATCCGCTCTCCTCTATCTCGCTGTCTTTCAACGCGATCGTCTAAAGATGTTATCTTCGTTCATTTCTTCTGTTATCGTCTTATTTTTTTCGTTATCGTTTCGTATCTCCACTCGCTGCTTCTCGAAGGACCAAATGCAGTTATACACTCACCTTACCGCTGGTGGGGGGATAATTATATTCTTGCAATTTGGACGTAACAACAATTATTTTGTAGTGTGCTCCTTACCACGGGTGGGGGTAGCACTTGAATCAAAAAACACTTGTTGTCTTGAGTTCTTTTATAAAAAAACTGAATCTAATATATTTATTACGTCTCTATTTATACAAATTAATTACTATTAAAAACTGCCTATTGATACTTAAATAATAACCACGAGCCGCAGCGTAAGAGTTTCGGGTGTCATTGCAGCCGGTTTTCGTCGACCCCAGTTCAGGCCAGGTATGCCGCTCGTGTGCTGGTCAGCATTATATTTTTCTTCGTTGCTTATATGGTACATTCTTGTACACATTAAAGCAGAGCATTATAGTGCTACTGCATACGGAACTGCATACTGCATACGAAAAGATTGGTTAACTTTTAACTTTTACGTGCAGTAAATTTTACATTTCATCTGACGCAGAGAGAAGTTATGAATGAGAGAACAAACTTTTTTTCGTCTGTTCCTCCCAAAACCCTTTTTTATAGTAAAACTAAAATAACGCTAGATAATTTCATTCTACTTGGTGATATTTCAATTCGTTGCACAAAACTTTATTCTCTCTATTTTTATTTCTTTTTGGTTTTCCATACATTTTAAAACTAAAATGTCAAAGTTACTGTACGTGCATTGTGTTCCGATTGAAATTAGTACGTACGACAAATTTGACAGCTGTTCCGTACTCCGTTTTCGTAATGCTGTTCCGTTTTGGCATTGTGTTCAGCCCGTTAAAAAAACAAAGAATTTATGAAAAATTTATTTCGAAAATTGTAGGCCGGTTTTGATAAAATCCAGTTTTTTATTTTTATTTTTTTGATTTTTTTTTAATTTTGGTATGCAGTTTTTTAGAGTTTATTAATATACATGTGATTATGAAATTTTAAATAATTTTTTTTGATTAGTTTTAAAAATATGGATTTTTCAAAAATTAATTTTAATTAGAAAAAAGCCATTCAAAATATTGATATGCAGAATTAATTTGGCTTACTAGATCTTCCCAAATATAACATTTTACAGAAATCCAAAGAGCCATTATTGAGAAAGCCCAAATTAAAAAAATCGTTCTATGAAAGTTACCGTTAATAGACTTTTCCGAAAATTTGCTTCTAATCAAAAGATAGCCAATACCAACAACAAAATAGTCAAAAATGTTCATCAAAATCGTTGTGGCCGTTTTCGAGAAAAATTAGGTTTTCCTTAACGGTGATATGGCAGGTACCGTTATTTTTAGGCCTAACATAAAATTTCAATTCCCCCTCTGGGGAAAGCCAAAAGAATCACACACACCAAATTTTAAGATAATCGCTTAAGCCGTTTATGCTGCGAAAATTTATAAAAAAAAATCACGGAAACACAGACCGTACCTATGTACGATCGTTATCATAATATACCGTTTTGAATAAACATTAGCTTTTACTATTCTTTCCTTCAATAGAAATTTTAATAGAAACCTACCTACGTATAAGTTAAAAAAAAAATCAATTCCTTATTACGTTCGAAATTGAACAATAAATTTACAATAAAACTTTAAACATTCAAATCCGAATATGGCAACATTGGTATGTGATTTCGGTATAAGCTACAGAAATAACAATATGCAAAATCCAACAAATAATTGAAAACACACAATTTTCCGGTTGCCTTTTAATACCCCCAATTACGCAATATATGTTGAATCTGGTCTACCACAAGTTTATGTGAGGAGTTTGAAAGCCAATGCAGACTATCTCACGAAAGTAATGCATAGATTTGATAGCAATTTACATACAAGAATTCTACTGGTATCACTCCGCTGTGGTTATTCACCTTTTAGAAACTGGCACGCGCTCGCGTCGGCTCACAGCGTCTCTTTAGATCTGAATGTAAGCAACAGAGAAGAGTGGACAAACATCTTTTATGATTTAATATCGGTGGTAGATGATAGAATCTATCAACAACAATTAGAAAGGGTAACAAATTCCACCTCTAGGGTTACGTATAGACGTTTGAATCTGAGCTTGCGTGATAATAATTATTTTAGGGAGGAACTTTCAACCTCAGATATGAGTTTAATCTTTAAGGTTCGTACTGAAACCCTTGAACTTAATTATAGGCCACACAACAGATTTAGACGCTATATGTTCTCTATGCAACCTTAACCAAATTGAAGACGTACGCCACTTCATTGCAATATGTCCTATTCTTCAAGAAGTACGCAGGCTTTATTTTAGCAAAAGCTTCTTGTCTTTCGATGAGCTTATCAGTATTTTAAATGGTGAGAGGTTGGAAACTACTTGTGCGATTTGTTTCACGAATTTGTTTTGACTTGACTATTCTTAGTTATTTTATATAAAAAGACCATTTTTTTAGCTAAACTAGAAGCCCAAGTATGCCATCTCTAACTTTTCATTTACGTTTTCTTTTTTTTTCTCGTCTTATTGCAGTTCTTTGACTTTTTAATGTAATCCGTAATATCTTGTGTAAATATTAAATAATTCGAACTCCTACATAAAATAATCATTGTTTTTGCTTAAATATGAATATAAAAATTGTGTTTTATAAAGGTACTTATTTCTGTTAATTTATTTTTGTTAGTATATATTTGTACCATCAGATTTAAATTGTATAAACTGTTTAACTTTATTCAATCTCTTAAAAAATAAAACTTAATCGATATCATACGGCAGACGGCTTATATGCCATGCTTAAATTTTTATTTGAATTAAATATTATGTTATAAATGTTACTTTATTTTTATTAATAAATTGAATTGAATGTGTATTTTGAAGAATAAGAATGAAAGAAAAAAATGTCAAAACACCTTATCTACTACTTTAGTATTGTTTTATTTGATCATAATTCATTAGTTTCTTTTAAAATCTTAATAAAATCAGCAATATTTGAAGAGATTTGAACTAAAACCCCGTTTTTCTACTAGATTTAAAAAAATCGCTTTTTTCCTTCTAGTGCTATTAGCTTGTCTTAAGCACAAACCAATAAAAAAGGAAGTGTCCACGATCTAAAAAAAACAAGAGGCAAAATACCAAAGATGTCGCGAGCTTCTAGGCAATGTAAATAAGTCAACGACAACGTCTCAACATTTTTAAATACCAAAAATGCAAATAGAAATTATTCCAGCAAACGCATGTCTGTGCACTGCGAAATACATTTCAGTTTCTTGGGATTCGATTGCCGAAACATGGGAGCATAAAAATAATTCGCGGAACCTAGCATTACTTAGGTCAGCACTTAAAGAATATAAAAACCAATAATTTTATGTTACAATAAGGCATTAAGTATTCAGAGGCAGAATCGCTGTTTGTGAAGCAATATATTAATAAAAGAAAAAAAAATTAAAAAAAAAAACAATTTAGTTTTTTTTTTTTAAATAAAATCAATAAGTAAAAATGTAACTGGCGCCCGAGTAGTAGGGACTTTTAAAATCAATTAAATTATCGCGAATGAAATCTAAGTGTCCTTCCGATAAAGTCCTTAAGTAGTACAATCGGTTTGTAAAATAAATTGCACGACTGGATCGCACGTACTTGCTCTTATGTGTGGTCACAGCTTGGAATAAAATTTGAAAAATATTAAGGGAACTTCAAAGATTATATTCGATTTTTCTGACTTTTGATTGTTTGAAAAAAGTACGTAAAATAGTTTTCAGCGGAAAAATTTAAACGCCATTTTAAAAAATGTGAAAAAGTGAGATTTTTTATAAATCGTTAGAGCCGTTTTTAAATAAAACGGTTTTTTTTAACAACTTTTTTTAAAAAATTAAAAAAAATAATTCAAGAATACAAACTTAAGCACAAAAATAACGTACATTTAAAAACAAAATTTAAAAAAAAATTCACTTAGCCAATTTCAAAATATTGATTTAAAAAAAAAAAAAATTAAAAAAACTTATTAAAAATACAAAAAAAAGTTTAAAAAAAAAATTATGCCAAACTACTCAAGCTACCTACATCTTCTTGAATATCAATTTTGATTGTAATCAGATCACCAGTTTTCGAAAAGTCGTTTTAAGCCGACCATATTAATTTTTTTTTTCACCAAAATATAACGCATACCTACAGTAGTACACTGATTTTTTTTATAAAAATTCTTGGAGACGTTTTCGAGAAAAATAAGCTTTTACATAACGGTTATATGACAGGTACCTTTAATTTTTGAGCTAAAAAAAAAATTGAAAAAAGCCCTCTGTAGAATGTCAAAATAACCTTAAGTTCAAAATTTGGAGACGATTGGACAAATCGTTTAGGCTGCAGTCCAAAATACATCCGTACAGACAGACAGACAGACGGAATTTTTAATCTGCACGAATGCATAACTTGTATTATAGTACCTATAATCGCAAGTAAAAATAAGATGAATATAAAAAAATCAATGTCTATTTTTTCTTTACAAAATGTGATTTAACAAACAAAAGCAATTAGCGAAAAAAATTATTTTAAATTTTTTTTGTGGGGAATTTAATTTGCTACAAGTTTTTTATATAACTTTTTTTTCTAAGATACAAAATGCGAGAGTTACGTTAGAAAACAGAAAAAAACATTAAGAACAAAATGGCGGCGTAATGACAACAGGTGCAATTGTGCAAAATATGATTTATGGCTCGTATACTGGTACTCTCGACTTCGGAAGTCAAATTTCGTCTACTAATTTTTTTCCCAGAGCTCCATATAATGAAATCTAAAATTCACTGTACTATCGTATTAATTCAAAGATCGCATTAAACTACCTCCTACCTACCTACATATTCACATCATGATGGTTCATAAATGTAAATATGTATGTACTTGGTTTAGTTACTTATAAATATAATAATATAATAATTGGGAAAGGTGGCGAGTTTCGACAATATAGAAATTACTTAAAACGTTTGTAGGTATGTACATACCTATTTAATTCCAAAGCAATGACGACACAATATTAACTACCGGACAAACATAAACAAATAATAAAATTTGTAGTTGTAAAAATGGGAGAAAAATAAAATTTACTTAATTTTGTTGTTATCTTTTGATCACTCTTTCAGCATTTTTAGATATTTATTTTACAAAATCGTATTTCGATATCAAGATCTCTAAAATGTTGGGTAGGTACCAATTATAAATATTACGGTTGGTATATCAGGTGAACATAGGTTCATAAATATTATTAATTATCCTAAACAAAAATAGTACTTACTCAGACATTTTAATAATTCAAAAACAATCTCGAACAATTCTGATTGGAAAACAACAGTTTATTTACCACAAACAATTTCGATTTTTTTTTTTGGAATGGCGTGAAAATAAACAACTTTCTTTTCCTTAGTATAATTCACACAAAATATGTAGATATGTATGTTTGCAGTACTTTATATTCAACTAATAGGAATGATGCGTTGGATAAAAGAAGTGAAGGAAACACGTCGAACATCACCGAATACCGATATCAAACTCAGTACGAGTAGCGGAGTAGGAGTACGAGTAGGTAGTAGGTACCTACTAAAATAAAAGATAAAATACTTGAGTTGAGATTGTTGATCTTCCTTACCACTTCGACTCTTCTTAGCTTCTTAATCTCGTATGTTTAATCTTTTCTTTAAACGTTGTCGATGATTTCTAGTTTTTCTTAAAGCCGGTTAGGTGTTAGGTTAGGTATTGTTAATTCAAAGCACCGGACGGAAGACGGAACTACAAACAAATACCCATTGTATATAAACTGCAGTCTATATACAATGCAAATACCAAGAGAAAGATCACTATAATGAAACAGTTGAACTGGAACACTAACAGGGCTGTCGTTTCCATTAATTAATATCCAGAATGCAGACCATTGTATTCGCTATGTGCGCACGAACAAAATCAACAAACTTTTTGACTGCCAGCATTCCAAGTGGGAAAAATTAATATTTTTAATTAGCAGTCGTAAAAAATAAAAAACAAACAAGAATAATAATTCTTTTTATGCAAAAAATACGCATTATTATTTGTTTATAATTTTGTTGAAGTTTTTGATCAATGTTTTGTTTCAGGGGAGTTTGTTATGTCATATGCATATAAGTCTTTAAACTTTTTACTTGCGTTTATAGGTAACTAGCTGTGCCCGCAGCTTTGCTTGCGTTAGCCTCGGAAACAACAATCATATTCAATTTTTTTAAAGACACGTGACTTAGGTAGTTTTTATTTAATCTTCAATGTTAAGATAAAATATTAACTAAAGAAATAAAAGAATAATAAGAGATGATAGTGACGTCAGAAAAATGTATGCATCATAGCTGCATACCCGGTACTTCTGTGTATCATTGTATTCCTTTTTATATAATATGTTTTTTCCGACTTTCTTGACAGTTATCGTTATATACATTGGATAATATACGATATATCTTTATGAATTGTAGCCTATGTGTTATTCTGATAAGTAAGCTATATTATTGTGAAGTTTCAAAAATACATACTCACAAACTTTCACGTTTATAATAATAATAGGATAATGTGTTATTCTGATATGTAAGCTTTATTATTGTGAAGTTTCATAAAAATGCATTCAGTAGTTTTTGCGTGAAAGAGAAACAAAGATACATACTCACAAACTTTCACGTTTATAATATTAATAGGATAATGTGTTATTCTGACATGTAAGCTATATTATTGTGAAGTTTCATCAAAATCCATTCAGTAGTTTTTGCGTGAAAGAGCAACAAAGCTACATACTCACAAACTTTCACGTTTATAATATTAATAGAATAATGTGTTATTCTGATATGTAAGCTATATTAGTAGTATAAAGTATATTTGAGAAGCAGCCAATCAGCCATACTATTCGTGCCTACATAAATGCAAACGGATTAGTAGTCCCATAAGAATTGTACAGGTATCGGTACAAATATGTCGTTATGGGGGCATTTTTCAGTTTATAGCTTTATTTGTAGCATTGTATAAGTAAACGACAACGTCTCAACATTTTTAAATAACAAAAATGCAACTACAAATTATTCCAGGAAACGCATGTCTGTGGACTGCGAAATACATTTCAAATTCTTGGAATTCGATTGCCGAAACGTGGGAGGATAAAAATAATTCGCGGAATCTTGCGATTTTATGTTACAAATAGGCATTAAGTATTCAGAGGCAGAATCGCTGCCAGTTTTTGAATAATAAAAGTTTGTATTAATAAAAGAAAAAAATGAAAAAAAAACAATTTCCTTTTTTTTTTTAAATAAATCAATAGAAAGAAATGTAACTGGCCCCCGAGCAGTAGGTACTTTTAAAATCAATTAAATTATCGCGAATAAAATCTAAGTGTCCTTCCGATAAAGTCCTTAAGTAGCACAATCGGTTTGGGAAAAAACATTTAGTGCACCTACCGTCCCATCGGTTCGCGAAATTGATTTTAAGTAAATGTCCTGAAAGAATTTTAAAATTGTGACAATTTTAAGAAAACAAAGTGAAAACTTAACTGAAAATTTAACAGTTTTAAAATAAAAGTGAATACAAAAATAAACTGTCGGAGGATTGAATAAAAGGGCCCCTTAGTAGCAGCACAGCAAAAAGGACGCAGTAGAACTATAAGCCGCTCCACAGCAAGCAGATATGCGTATCAACTTATTACTGTAAGAATTTTTTTTAATATTAAACTATGCTTAGATTATAAATTTGAAAAATAAATCATTGGTTAAGATACTATGATAGTAATTAATTAATTTATGAGAAAGAATTAACATTTATTTTAATGTGATAAAAAGAACATAAATAAATGCATAACTAAAATAAAAAGTGAATAAGTGAAATTAATTCTTTGAAGAAAAATTTAAAGAAACATAATTTTAAGAAACATTAAACAAATATTTGAAATAAGTGGAAAATATACATACATAGGTACTTAGAAAATAAATAATTTAGTAATTATAAGTAAACAAATCAGATAATAAATAATCATACATTAAAAATAAAAAACTAATAGATATTGAAATTTTTGCAAATACTTAATTAAACATTCAAGATGTCAAACCCACAAAACCTCATTCGACCTCCAGTCCTTCCCCAAAATCCTAGTCCAACAATTTCTCGCGATGAACTGCAAAGAACAATTATAAATATGGTACCTCAAGTACTCCAGGCAGAGGGTAGAGGTATCATTCGTTCAATATTGAATCCCAATTCCGAGCAGTTCGCAGGAACTGATCAAATAATTAACCCTGACCAAAGTAACAACATAAATGAACTCGACAAGATCCCCGACGTAGTCAGAAGCCTGCGTGAATTCTCTGGGCAACCAGGCGAATTTAGCTCATGGCGCAAAAGCGTCGAAAGGGTCCTCAACATTTATGAACCTCTTAGGGGTTCACCCAAATTCTTCGGTATTATACACGTTATCAGGAACAAGATCGTTGGTCACGCGGATCACATTCTCGAATCCTACAACACACCTCTAAACAGGGATAATATCTCTCGTTGCCTTACACTTCATTACGCCGACAAGAGAGAACTCAGTACTTTCGAATATCAATTAACATCGTTGGTGCAAGGTTATTATTATATACAAGAATTTTACCAGGAAGTTTACTGAGTTTGGGGGAGAAGCCCTCAATCTTTTAATGCACGCATATAGGGAAAAAGTCCTAGACACCTTATTAAGGGGTCTGAAAGGCGACCTTCCTAGATTGCTCTGTATTCGGGAACCAGCGGATCTACCGCAAGCTTTACATTTTGTTTGAAACTTGAGAATCAAACATATAGAGGACAGTATGCTGTTGCATCTAATAATGTCAAAAGAATGCATAATCCTATTCCTCCAGCACTTCCTCCTCAAAGACCAATTAGAAATATTTTACCCATTACCAAATCCCATTTTATCCACAGCTAACACATCTTCCACAACTACTTATGAATTTTAACCAACGTCCTTTTCATTCACATAACAATAATGGTCCTAGACCACCACCCTTCCAAAGCAATCCTTTCCAACATCAACTCTTTAATCAAGCTCAATGAAACAACATCAGACCACCGCCAAGGCCACAACCAAGAGGGGAACCCATGGAAACATCAACCATTGTGACAGCAAGAGTGAATTACCATTGTTGACCACAATATCAACATCAACAGAGAAACTGGCCAACAGCACCAAAAAGAGCCAACAATCAGCCACAACAACCCAATTATGCTAACAAACTACAAAGGAACTTTCACCTGAACACATCATCTGAAGAAAACCCAGAAGAGTCGGAACTGAAGCAATACTTTGATACCTCTCAATTAGATGACCAACAATATGAACAAACTTTCAATAACTTCATAGAGCCCATAAACAGTGAGCAAATAGATAATAATATCACTGAAATTGTGTCTGAGTTAAGTGACATACATTTTTTTAGACTAGCATGCTCTTCGTTGCCCTATATCGATGTAAAAACATCTGGTGGCGCAGTGCTTAAAATTCTTATCGATACAGGCTCCAATAAAAATTACATTCAGCCCTCTTTAATAAAAAATCCAAGACCCAATGAAGACAAATTTTATGCAAATTCAGTAGGAGGAAACGTGGAAATAACTCACCACACCTTTGTCAATCTGTTCGGAATAAAAGATCTTAAAATTAAATTCTTTCTTATGCCACATTTAAAATCTTTTAATGCTATTCACGGAAACGATAGCTTAAAAGATTTATCCTCAATTATCTATACTCGTCATAATTACATGACAATCAAAGGGTCTACTAAAATTCGAATTAAGCAGCTCGCTGCACAATCAGTCAATACTTTGTCGTTGCAAACGCAACATATGACGACTGAACAAAAAGATTCTATAAAAACACTTGCAAGGAAGTATTTAAATTTATTCGATGACCCAGACGAGAAACTAACTTATACCACCGTTGTAAAAGGAGAAATCCGAACAACTTCAGACTCACCCGTCTACACAAAATACTATCCTTATCCAATGGTCCTCAAGGACGAGGTAGAAAGCCAAATGCAGGAACTTATTAAAAATGGTATAATAAGACCTTCAAGATCGCCGTACAATTCACCCGTGTGGATTGTTCCTAAAAAGTTACATGCCTCTGGCAAAAAGACGTATCGATTGGTGATCGACTATCGCAATCTTAATACCATCACTATTCCTGACAAGTACACAATCCCTAAAATCAATCAAGTATTAGCGCCAAAATAAATATTTCACAGTTATCGACCTCAAAAGTGGATTCCACCAAATCCCGCTCAAAGAAAGAGATATTGAAAAAACAGCCTTCTCGGTTAAATAAAGAGCAGTACAAGACATAATAAAACCAAAACCATAGCAACAGAATCCGGCAGAATAGCCCATATTAAAAGTTGAAATTAACTTTTTTTCTCTAAAGGTACTTTATTCCTTTCGTCATCACACAAGTTAGAATACGAGAATCCAAACTGGAAACACCAAGTTCATCCACATCATAGAAGTACCTCCATATGAAGACTTCATAGCAAAAACCTCATCCCTTCTATACGAACATATCCCATCAAAAAAATCCTTCTTTCCCATCCTGGAACACGAACTTAAACATACTAAGAACCTCATAAATAATATCAAAATAAACAGATCAAAAAGATCCTTAAATTTTATAGGCTCAGCCTGGAAATGGGTCGCGGGTTATCCCGACCACGATGATTATGAAGTAATGGTTAATAAAATAAATAATGTATTAGAAAATAATAACAACCAAGTTATAATAAATAAGGCATATATTGAAAGAATAAATATATTAACAAATGTATGTATGTATGTATGTTTGTTTATTTAGTATTTCCAACTATTTGATAACAAAATAATATTATACAATTGTTTTTTGTGTGTTTTAAAGAGCATTAAATAATAAATAAATAATTTGGCAAATAAATAAATAATAAATAATTTAACAATAAATAATTTAACAATTTGAAAATAAGTCACTTTATAGAGTTATTCTAACAAAATTAACTAACGAAATAATAAGCGAATTAAAAAAAGATAAATCTTTAGCAAACGAACTAGTATTAAGTTTACTTTATAAAACAAAGCTTATAAAAGAGCATAACTAATGTAATTTACGCAATCGAATTAAGTAAGAAAAATATTGTAAGTTCAAATATACTTTCTAAATCAGAAATTGATGTAATATTGAATAATATAAATAAAACAAATGAACCTTTTAGAAATATCGAAAAAGCATTAGAATTTTCTGAAATAAAAGTCGCTATGGACATATCTTCTATTTTTTATATTTTAAGCATGCCAAAAACGGGAAATGAAACATTTGAAAAAATAACTGTAAAACCATTGATAAAAAAATTAAAATGTTGTTAATAAAATTTCAATTTCAAATATTTTAAAGAAAGATAATATTATATATGGCATATTGAATAAATGTAAAACAATAAATAATTTATCCTTGTGCAAACAATCAAACATTATAGACCTAAGTAATGATAAATGCATTTATAATTTAATAAGAAACAAAAATGCTACGTGTAAAACAACGAACAGTCAACACATCCCAAAAATCGAAGAAATTGAACCAGGAACCATACTTCTAAACAATTTCGATGGTAACATAGAAGTAGACAACATTACCAGATCATTGAACGGCACCTATCTTATCAAATTCTCTAACACAACATTAAGTATCATGAATCAACAATATATTTCTGATGAAATAACTAAAATTCTTGAACTACCACCACTATTACACACGGTTTTCGAAGAGTCTGAAATTGAAGAAATACTGTCCTTACAACTCATGAAGGAACTCCATTTAAATAATACAAAACATATCAACAAAATTCAAATAGAAAATGAAGTTCATCAATGGATCAATTATTCAATGTTAGCTCTAATATTCCTGATCGTAGTAATAATTAAAATAACAAAATGGAACAGAAACGTGGGAGCATACAAATAATTCGCGGAATCCAGCATTGCCTAGGTCAGCACTTAAATAATATAAAAAACTATAATTTTATGTCTCAATTAGGCATTAAGTATTCAGAGGCAGAATCGCTGCCAGTTTGTGAAGCAATATATTAATAAAAGACAAAAAAAAATGATAAAAAAATCAATTAAAATATCGCGAATAAAATCTAAGTGTCCTTCCGATAATGGAAAATACGAATTCACCAGGCTGCCTTTCGGTTTGGAAAATGCTCCTTCCATTTTTCAAAGAACGCTTGATGACATATTGAGAGAACATATTGGAAAAATATGTTTCGTTTACATCGACGATATTATCATTTTTTAACAAAAACGAAGAAAAACATTTACAAAGTATTGAGACTGTTTTCAAAACTCTTGAAGCTGCCAGTATGAAGGTCCAACTAGATAAATGTGAATTTTTCAAGGAGGAAGTCGAATTCCTCGGTTTCTTGATTTCCTCTGTTGGCATAAAAAGTAATCCAGAAAAGGTTAAAGCAATACTCCAGTTTCCATACCCTAAAACACTTAAAGATCTACAATCATTTTTAGGCCTTTCAGGTTATTATGGACGTTTTATAAAGGTCGATGCTAAATTAGCAAAACCCCAACAGTCCTTTTAAGAGGGGAAGACGGACGCTCGTCCAAAAATATGTCTTCCAAAAAATTAATTAACCTTAATGATGAAGCAATAGAAGCATTTGATAAACTAAAAAAATCCCTAGCATCAAGAGACATAATACAAACCTATCCCGATTACAAAAAAGAATTTGAACTCACAACCGACGCTTAAAATTACGCCCTTGGAGCAATGTTATCCCAACAAGATAAGCCTATAATGTTCATTTCGAGAACTTTAAATAAAACTGAAGAGTCCTATGCCGCAAATGAGAAAGAAATGCTGGCTATTATATGGGCTCTAAATTCTTTTCGAAATTACCTTTACGGCTCAGCAAAAGTGAAAGTTTTAACAGACCATCAACCTCTCACATATGCTCTAAGTAACAAAGTTACAACTCTAAAATGAAACGCTGGAAAGCAGCGTTAGAAGAATTTAACTATGAACTAAATATAAGCCAGGTAAATCTAACGTTGTTGCTGATACACTTTCAAGACCACCCCTTGTCTCTCAGATAAATTCCCTTACAGCTTCCCAACATAGCGATGAAAGTTCATCACATGAACTTATACCAGCAGTAGAAGTCCCGATTAACGTTTTCAAAAATCAACTTATCCTTCTTATAGGAGACGATACAACTTATCAACTCCAATTTCCTTTTCCGCAATTCCGTAGACATACATTTGTACAACCTTCATCCTCAAAGGAAAACATTATCTCCATATTTAAACGATACCTTATACTTAACATAATAAACGGGCTTATGACAAATGAAGAAACCATGGGAATCATCCAAAACTTTTACCCACTTTATTTTAAAAACTATAAAATCCGCTTCACTCAAACTAAGGTAACTGATTTGACCACACCAGTTGAACAGGAAGAACATATTCTTAAAATTCATAACAGAGCTTATAGAAATGCTTGCGAAAATAAGACACAGCTACTCCAAAATTACTACTTTCCACAGATGAATGCAAAAATTAATAAACTAGTTAAACAGTGCCAAATCTGCCTAGAACACAAATGATCGACATCCACAAAAACCTAAACTCAAACCAACACCCATTCCTCTATATCCAGGCCATATTCTACATATTCTACCGAAGCTAATCTCGTTCTCACTGCTTAAGACAAATTTTACAAATATGCCCAAACAAGAATCCCGATATAAAGAGCAGTAAAAGATGTAATAAAACCAAAACCATAGTAACAGAATCCGGCAGAATAGCCCATAACATAAATCAAATATTAAAAGTTGAAATTACCTTTTTTTTCTAAAGGTACTTTATCCCTTTCGTCATCACACAAGTTAGAATACTCGATTATTCTAATTCAGAAATTATTGTTCTAAAACATAGGCTTGCGAGAATCCAAACTGGAAACACCAAATTCATCCACATCATAGAAGTACCTCCATATGAAGACTTCATAGCAAAAACCTCATCCCTCCTATACGAACATATCCCATCAAAAAAATCCTTCTTTCCCATCCTGGAACACGAACTTAAACATACTAAGAACCTCATAAATAATATCAAAATAAACAGATCAAAAAGATCCTTAAATTTTATAGGCTCAGCCTGGAAATGGGTCGCGGGTTATCCCGACCACGATGATTATGAAGTAATGGTTAATAAAATAAATAATGTATTAGAAAATAATAACAACCAAGTTATAATAAATAAGGCATATATTGAAAGAATAAATATATTAACAAATGTATGTATGTATGTATGTTTGTTTATTTAGTATTTCCAACTATTTGATAGCAAAATAATATTATACAATTGTTTTTTGTGTGTTTAAAGAGCATTAAATAATAAATAAATAATTTGGCAAATAAATAAATAATAAATAATTTAACAATAAATAATTTAACAATTTGAAAATAAGTCACTTTATAGAGTTATTCTAACAAAATTAACTAACGAAATAATAAGCGAATTAAAAAAAGATAAATCTTTAGCAAACGAACTAGTATTAAGTTTACTTTATAAAACAAAGCTTATAAAAGAGCATAACTAATGTAATTTACGCAATCGAATTAAGTAAGAAAAATATTGTAAGTTCAAATATACTTTCTAAATCAGAAATTGATGTAATATTGAATAATATAAATAAAACAAATGAACCTTTTAGAAATATCGAAAAAGCATTAGAATTTTCTGAAATAAAAGTCGCTATGGACATATCTTCTATTTTTTATATTTTAAGCATGCCAAAAACGGGAAATGAAACATTTGAAAAAATAACTGTAAAACCATTGATAAAAAAATTAAAATGTTGTTAATAAAATTTCAATTTCAAATATTTTAAAGAAATATAATATTATATATGGCATATTGAATAAATGTAAAACAATAAATAATTTATCCTTGTGCAAACAATCAAACATTATAGACCTAAGTAATGATAAATGCATTTATAATTTAATAAGAAACAAAAATGCTACGTGTAAAACAACGAACAGTCAACACATCCCAAAAGTCGAAGAAATTGAACCAGGAACCATACTTCTAAACAATTTCGATGGTAACATAGAAGTAGACAACATTACCAGATCATTGAACGGCACCTATCTTATCAAATTCTCTTACACAACATTAAGTATCATGAATCAACAATATATTTCTGATGAAATAACTAAAATTCTTGAACTACCACCACTATTACACACGGTTTTCGAAGAGTCTGAAATTGAAGAAATACTGTCCTTACAACTCATGAAGGAACTCCATTTAAATAATACAAAACATATCAACAAAATTCAAATAGAAAATGAAGTTCATCAATGGATCAATTATTCAATGTTAGCTCTAATATTCCTGATCGTAGTAATAATTAAAATAACAAAATGGAACAGAAACGTGGGAGCATACAAATAATTCGCGGAATCCAGCATTGCCTAGGTCAGCACTTAAATAATATAAAAAACTATAATTTTATGTCTCAATTAGGCATTAAGTATTCAGAGGCAGAATCGCTGCCAGTTTGTGAAGCAATATATTAATAAAAGACAAAAAAAAATGATAAAAAAATCAATTAAAATATCGCGAATAAAATCTAAGTGT
Source organism: Platycheirus rosarum (assembly GCA_963971375.1). Taxonomy (NCBI): domain Eukaryota; kingdom Metazoa; phylum Arthropoda; class Insecta; order Diptera; family Syrphidae; genus Platycheirus; species Platycheirus rosarum. The sequence goes on along the minus strand of OZ020510.1, from coordinate 84,380,088 downwards.
CCTTCCGATAATGGAAAATACGAATTCACCAGGCTGCCTTTCGGTTTGGAAAATGCTCCTTCCATTTTTCAAAGAACGCTTGATGACATATTGAGAGAACATATTGGAAAAATATGTTTCGTTTACATCGACGATATTATCATTTTTTAACAAAAACGAAGAAAAACATTTACAAAGTATTGAGACTGTTTTCAAAACTCTTGAAGCTGCCAGTATGAAGGTCCAACTAGATAAATGTGAATTTTTCAAGGAGGAAGTCGAATTCCTCGGTTTCTTGATTTCCTCTGTTGGCATAAAAAGTAATCCAGAAAAGGTTAAAGCAATACTCCAGTTTCCATACCCTAAAACACTTAAAGATCTACAATCATTTTTAGGCCTTTCAGGTTATTATGGACGTTTTATAAAGGTCTATGCTAAATTAGCAAAACCCCAACAGTCCTTTTAAGAGGGGAAGACGGACGCTCGTCCAAAAATATGTCTTCCAAAAAATTAATTAACCTTAATGATGAAGCAATAGAAGCATTTGATAAACTAAAAAAATCCCTAGCATCAAGAGACATAATACAAACCTATCCCGATTACAAAAAAGAATTTGAACTCACAACCGACGCTTAAAATTACGCCCTTGGAGCAATGTTATCCCAACAAGATAAGCCTATAATGTTCATTTCGAGAACTTTAAATAAAACTGAAGAGTCCTATGCCGCAAATGAGAAAGAAATGCTGGCTATTATATGGGCTCTAAATTCTTTTCGAAATTACCTTTACGGCTCAGCAAAAGTGAAAGTTTTAACAGACCATCAACCTCTCACATATGCTCTAAGTAACAAAGTTACAACTCTAAAATGAAACGCTGGAAAGCAGCGTTAGAAGAATTTAACTATGAACTAAATATAAGCCAGGTAAATCTAACGTTGTTGCTGATACACTTTCAAGACCACCCCTTGTCTCTCAGATAAATTCCCTTACAGCTTCCCAACATAGCGATGAAAGTTCATCACAGGAACTTATACCAGCAGTAGAAGTCCCGATTAACGTTTTCAAAAATCAACTTATCCTTCTTATAGGAGACGATACATCTTATCAACTCCAATTTCCTTTTCCGCAATTCCGTAGACATTAATTTGTACAACCTTCATCCTCAAAGGAAAACATTATCTCCATATTTAAACGATACCTTATACTTAACATAATAAACGGGCTTATGACCAATGAAGAAACCATGGGAATCATCCAAAACTTTTACCCACTTTATTTTAAAAACTATAAAATCCGCTTCACTCAAACTAAGGTAACTGATTTGACCACACCAGTTGAACAGGAAGAACATATTCTTAAAATTCATAACAGAGCTTATAGAAATGCTTGCGAAAATAAGACACAGCTACTCCAAAATAACTACTTTCCACAGATGAATGCAAAAATTAATAAACTAGTTAAACAGTGCCAAATCTGCCTAGAACACAAATGATCGACATCCACAAAAACCTAAACTCAAACCAACACCCATTCCTCTATATCCAGGCCATATTCTACATATTCTACCGAAGCTAATCTCGTTCTCACTGCTTAAGACAAATTTTACAAATATGCCCAAACAAGAATCCCGAAATAAAGAGCAGTAAAAGATGTAATAAAACCAAAACCATAGTAACAGAATCCGTTTCGTCATCACACAAGTTAGAATACTCGATTATTCTAATTCAGAAATTATTGTTCTAAAACATAGGCTTGCGAGAATCCAAACTGGAAACACCAAATTCATCCACATCATAGAAGTACCTCCATATGAAGACTTCATAGCAAAAACCTCATCCCTCCTATACGAACATATCCCATCAAAAAAATCCTTCTTTCCCATCCTGGAACACGAACTTAAACATACTAAGAACCTCATAAATAATATCAAAATAAACAGATCAAAAAGATCCTTAAATTTTATAGGCTCAGCCTGGAAATGGGTCGCGGGTTATCCCGACCACGATGATTATGAAGTAATGGTTAATAAAATAAATAATGTATTAGAAAATAATAACAACCAAGTTATAATAAATAAGGCATATATTGAAAGAATAAATATATTAACAAATGTATGTATGTATGTATGTTTGTTTATTTAGTATTTCCAACTATTTGATAGCAAAATAATATTATACAATTGTTTTTTGTGTGTTTAAAGAGCATTAAATAATAAATAAATAATTTGGCAAATAAATAAATAATAAATAATTTAACAATAAATAATTTAACAATTTGAAAATAAGTCACTTTATAGAGTTATTCTAACAAAATTAACTAACGAAATAATAAGCGAATTAAAAAAAGATAAATCTTTAGCAAACGAACTAGTATTAAGTTTACTTTATAAAACAAAGCTTATAAAAGAGCATAACTAATGTAATTTACGCAATCGAATTAAGTAAGAAAAATATTGTAAGTTCAAATATACTTTCTAAATCAGAAATTGATGTAATATTGAATAATATAAATAAAACAAATGAACCTTTTAGAAATATCGAAAAAGCATTAGAATTTTCTGAAATAAAAGTCGCTATGGACATATCTTCTATTTTTTATATTTTAAGCATGCCAAAAACGGGAAATGAAACATTTGAAAAAATAACTGTAAAACCATTGATAAAAAAATTAAAATGTTGTTAATAAAATTTCAATTTCAAATATTTTAAAGAAATATAATATTATATATGGCATATTGAATAAATGTAAAACAATAAATAATTTATCCTTGTGCAAACAATCAAACATTATAGACCTAAGTAATGATAAATGCATTTATAATTTAATAAGAAACAAAAATGCTACGTGTAAAACAACGAACAGTCAACACATCCTAAAAGTCGAAGAAATTGAACCAGGAACCATACTTCTAAACAATTTCGATGGTAACATAGAAGTAGACAACATTACCAGATCATTGAACGGCACCTATCTTATCAAATTCTCTTACACAACATTAAGTATCATGAATCAACAATATATTTCTGATGAAATAACTAAAATTCTTGAACTACCACCACTATTACACACGGTTTTCGAAGAGTCTGAAATTGAAGAAATACTGTCCTTACAACTCATGAAGGAACTCCATTTAAATAATACAAAACATATCAACAAAATTCAAATAGAAAATGAAGTTCATCAATGGATCAATTATTCAATGTTAGCTCTAATATTCCTGATCGTAGTAATAATTAAAATAACAAAATGGAACAGAAACGTGGGAGCATACAAATAATTCGCGGAATCCAGCATTGCCTAGGTCAGCACTTAAATAATATAAAAAACTATAATTTTATGTCTCAATTAGGCATTAAGTATTCAGAGGCAGAATCGCTGCCAGTTTGTGAAGCAATATATTAATAAAAGACAAAAAAAAATGATAAAAAAATCAATTAAAATATCGCGAATAAAATCTAAGTGTCCTTCCGATAATGGAAAATACGAATTCACCAGGCTGCCTTTCGGTTTGGAAAATGCTCCTTCCATTTTTCAAAGAACGCTTGATGACATATTGAGAGAACATATTGGAAAAATATGTTTCGTTTACATCGACGATATTATCATTTTTTAACAAAAACGAAGAAAAACATTTACAAAGTATTGAGACTGTTTTCAAAACTCTTGAAGCTGCCAGTATGAAGGTCCAACTAGATAAATGTGAATTTTTCAAGGAGGAAGTCGAATTCCTCGGTTTCTTGATTTCCTCTGTTGGCATAAAAAGTAATCCAGAAAAGGTTAAAGCAATACTCCAGTTTCCATACCCTAAAACACTTAAAGATCTACAATCATTTTTAGGCCTTTCAGGTTATTATGGACGTTTTATAAAGGTCTATGCTAAATTAGCAAAACCCCAACAGTCCTTTTAAGAGGGGAAGACGGACGCTCGTCCAAAAATATGTCTTCCAAAAAATTAATTAACCTTAATGATGAAGCAATAGAAGCATTTGATAAACTAAAAAAATCCCTAGCATCAAGAGACATAATACAAACCTATCCCGATTACAAAAAAGAATTTGAACTCACAACCGACGCTTAAAATTACGCCCTTGGAGCAATGTTATCCCAACAAGATAAGCCTATAATGTTCATTTCGAGAACTTTAAATAAAACTGAAGAGTCCTATGCCGCAAATGAGAAAGAAATGCTGGCTATTATATGGGCTCTAAATTCTTTTCGAAATTACCTTTACGGCTCAGCAAAAGTGAAAGTTTTAACAGACCATCAACCTCTCACATATGCTCTAAGTAACAAAGTTACAACTCTAAAATGAAACGCTGGAAAGCAGCGTTAGAAGAATTTAACTATGAACTAAATATAAGCCAGGTAAATCTAACGTTGTTGCTGATACACTTTCAAGACCACCCCTTGTCTCTCAGATAAATTCCCTTACAGCTTCCCAACATAGCGATGAAAGTTCATCACATGAACTTATACCAGCAGTAGAAGTCCCGATTAACGTTTTCAAAAATCAACTTATCCTTCTTATAGGAGACGATACAACTTATCAACTCCAATTTCCTTTTCCGCAATTCCGTAGACATACATTTGTACAACCTTCATCCTCAAAGGAAAACATTATCTCCATATTTAAACGATACCTTATACTTAACATAATAAACGGGCTTATGACCAATGAAGAAACCATAGGAATCATCCAAAACTTTTACCCACTTTATTTTAAAAACTATAAAATCCGCTTCACTCAAACTAAGGTAACTGATTTGACCACACCAGTTGAACAGGAAGAACATATTCTTAAAATTCATAACAGAGCTTATAGAAATGCTTGCGAAAATAAGACACAGCTACTCCAAAATAACTACTTTCCACAGATGAATGCAAAAATTAATAAACTAGTTAAACAGTGCCAAATCTGCCTAGAACACAAATGATCGACATCCACAAAAACCTAAACTCAAACCAACACCCATTCCTCTATATCCAGGCCATATTCTACATATTCTACCGAAGCTAATCTCGTTCTCACTGCTTAAGACAAATTTTACAAATATGCCCAAACAAGAATCCCGAAATAAAGAGCAGTAAAAGATGTAATAAAACCAAAACCATAGTAACAGAATCCGGCAGAATAGCCCATAACATAAATCAAATATTAAAAGTTGAAATTACCTTTTTTTTCTAAAGGTACTTTATCCCTTTCGTCATCACACAAGTTAGAATACTCGATTATTCTAATTCAGAAATTATTGTTCTAAAACATAGGCTTGCGAGAATCCAAACTGGAAACACCAAATTCATCCACATCATAGAAGTACCTCCATATGAAGACTTCATAGCAAAAACCTCATCCCTCCTATACGAACATATCCCATCAAAAAAATCCTTCTTTCCCATCCTGGAACACGAACTTAAACATACTAAGAACCTCATAAATAATATCAAAATAAACAGATCAAAAAGATCCTTAAATTTTATAGGCTCAGCCTGGAAATGGGTCGCGGGTTATCCCGACCACGATGATTATGAAGTAATGGTTAATAAAATAAATAATGTATTAGAAAATAATAACAACCAAGTTATAATAAATAAGGCATATATTGAAAGAATAAATATATTAACAAATGTATGTATGTATGTATGTTTGTTTATTTAGTATTTCCAACTATTTGATAGCAAAATAATATTATACAATTGTTTTTTGTGTGTTTAAAGAGCATTAAATAATAAATAAATAATTTGGCAAATAAATAAATAATAAATAATTTAACAATAAATAATTTAACAATTTGAAAATAAGTCACTTTATAGAGTTATTCTAACAAAATTAACTAACGAAATAATAAGCGAATTAAAAAAAGATAAATCTTTAGCAAACGAACTAGTATTAAGTTTACTTTATAAAACAAAGCTTATAAAAGAGCATAACTAATGTAATTTACGCAATCGAATTAAGTAAGAAAAATATTGTAAGTTCAAATATACTTTCTAAATCAGAAATTGATGTAATATTGAATAATATAAATAAAACAAATGAACCTTTTAGAAATATCGAAAAAGCATTAGAATTTTCTGAAATAAAAGTCGCTATGGACATATCTTCTATTTTTTATATTTTAAGCATGCCAAAAACGGGAAATGAAACATTTGAAAAAATAACTGTAAAACCATTGATAAAAAAATTAAAATGTTGTTAATAAAATTTCAATTTCAAATATTTTAAAGAAATATAATATTATATATGGCATATTGAATAAATGTAAAACAATAAATAATTTATCCTTGTGCAAACAATCAAACATTATAGACCTAAGTAATGATAAATGCATTTATAATTTAATAAGAAACAAAAATGCTACGTGTAAAACAACGAACAGTCAACACATCCCAAAAGTCGAAGAAATTGAACCAGGAACCATACTTCTAAACAATTTCGATGGTAACATAGAAGTAGACAACATTACCAGATCATTGAACGGCACCTATCTTATCAAATTCTCTTACACAACATTAAGTATCATGAATCAACAATATATTTCTGATGAAATAACTAAAATTCTTGAACTACCACCACTATTACACACGGTTTTCGAAGAGTCTGAAATTGAAGAAATACTGTCCTTACAACTCATGAAGGAACTCCATTTAAATAATACAAAACATATCAACAAAATTCAAATAGAAAATGAAGTTCATCAATGGATCAATTATTCAATGTTAGCTCTAATATTCCTGATCGTAGTAATAATTAAAATAACAAAATGGAACAGAAACGTGGGAGCATACAAATAATTCGCGGAATCCAGCATTGCCTAGGTCAGCACTTAAATAATATAAAAAACTATAATTTTATGTCTCAATTAGGCATTAAGTATTCAGAGGCAGAATCGCTGCCAGTTTGTGAAGCAATATATTAATAAAAGACAAAAAAAAAAATGATAAAAAAATCAATTAAAATATCGCGAATAAAATCTAAGTGTCCTTCCGATAATGGAAAATACGAATTCACCAGGCTGCCTTTCGGTTTGGAAAATGCTCCTTCCATTTTTCAAAGAACGCTTGATGACATATTGAGAGAACATATTGGAAAAATATGTTTCGTTTACATCGACGATATTATCATTTTTTAACAAAAACGAAGAAAAACATTTACAAAGTATTGAGACTGTTTTCAAAACTCTTGAAGCTGCCAGTATGAAGGTCCAACTAGATAAATGTGAATTTTTCAAGGAGGAAGTCGAATTCCTCGGTTTCTTGATTTCCTCTGTTGGCATAAAAAGTAATCCAGAAAAGGTTAAAGCAATACTCCAGTTTCCATACCCTAAAACACTTAAAGATCTACAATCATTTTTAGGCCTTTCAGGTTATTATGGACGTTTTATAAAGGTCTATGCTAAATTAGCAAAACCCCAACAGTCCTTTTAAGAGGGGAAGACGGACGCTCGTCCAAAAATATGTCTTCCAAAAAATTAATTAACCTTAATGATGAAGCAATAGAAGCATTTGATAAACTAAAAAAATCCCTAGCATCAAGAGACATAATACAAACCTATCCCGATTACAAAAAAGAATTTGAACTCACAACCGACGCTTAAAATTACGCCCTTGGAGCAATGTTATCCCAACAAGATAAGCCTATAATGTTCATTTCGAGAACTTTAAATAAAACTGAAGAGTCCTATGCCGCAAATGAGAAAGAAATGCTGGCTATTATATGGGCTCTAAATTCTTTTCGAAATTACCTTTACGGCTCAGCAAAAGTGAAAGTTTTAACAGACCATCAACCTCTCACATATGCTCTAAGTAACAAAGTTACAACTCTAAAATGAAACGCTGGAAAGCAGCGTTAGAAGAATTTAACTATGAACTAAATATAAGCCAGGTAAATCTAACGTTGTTGCTGATACACTTTCAAGACCACCCCTTGTCTCTCAGATAAATTCCCTTACAGCTTCCCAACATAGCGATGAAAGTTCATCACAGGAACTTATACCAGCAGTAGAAGTCCCGATTAACGTTTTCAAAAATCAACTTATCCTTCTTATAGGAGACGATACAACTTATCAACTCCAATTTCCTTTTCCGCAATTCCGTAGACATTAATTTGTACAACCTTCATCCTCAAAGGAAAACATTATCTCCATATTTAAACGATACCTTATACTTAACATAATAAACGGGCTTATGACCAATGAAGAAACCATGGGAATCATCCAAAACTTTTACCCACTTTATTTTAAAAACTATAAAATCCGCTTCACTCAAACTAAGGTAACTGATTTGACCACACCAGTTGAACAGGAAGAACATATTCTTAAAATTCATAACAGAGCTTATAGAAATGCTTGCGAAAATAAGACACAGCTACTCCAAAATTACTACTTTCCACAGATGAATGCAAAAATTAATAAACTAGTTAAACAGTGCCAAATCTGCCTAGAACACAAATGATCGACATCCACAAAAACCTAAACTCAAACCAACACCCATTCCTCTATATCCAGGCCATATTCTACATATTCTACCGAAGCTAATCTCGTTCTCACTGCTTAAGACAAATTTTACAAATATGCCCAAACAAGAATCCCGAAATAAAGAGCAGTAAAAGATGTAATAAAACCAAAACCATAGTAACAGAATCCGGCAGAATAGCCCATAACATAAATCAAATATTAAAAGTTGAAATTACCTTTTTTTTCTAAAGGTACTTTATCCCTTTCGTCATCACACAAGTTAGAATACTCGATTATTCTAATTCAGAAATTATTGTTCTAAAACATAGGCTTGCGAGAATCCAAACTGGAAACACCAAATTCATCCACATCATAGAAGTACCTCCATATGAAGACTTCATAGCAAAAACCTCATCCCTCCTATACGAACATATCCCATCAAAAAAATCCTTCTTTCCCATCCTGGAACACGAACTTAAACATACTAAGAACCTCATAAATAATATCAAAATAAACAGATCAAAAAGATCCTTAAATTTTATAGGCTCAGCCTGGAAATGGGTCGCGGGTTATCCCGACCACGATGATTATGAAGTAATGGTTAATAAAATAAATAATGTATTAGAAAATAATAACAACCAAGTTATAATAAATAAGGCATATATTGAAAGAATAAATATATTAACAAATGTATGTATGTATGTATGTTTGTTTATTTAGTATTTCCAACTATTTGATAGCAAAATAATATTATACAATTGTTTTTTGTGTGTTTAAAGAGCATTAAATAATAAATAAATAATTTGGCAAATAAATAAATAATAAATAATTTAACAATAAATAATTTAACAATTTGAAAATAAGTCACTTTATAGAGTTATTCTAACAAAATTAACTAACGAAATAATAAGCGAATTAAAAAAAGATAAATCTTTAGCAAACGAACTAGTATTAAGTTTACTTTATAAAACAAAGCTTATAAAAGAGCATAACTAATGTAATTTACGCAATCGAATTAAGTAAGAAAAATATTGTAAGTTCAAATATACTTTCTAAATCAGAAATTGATGTAATATTGAATAATATAAATAAAACAAATGAACCTTTTAGAAATATCGAAAAAGCATTAGAATTTTCTGAAATAAAAGTCGCTATGGACATATCTTCTATTTTTTATATTTTAAGCATGCCAAAAACGGGAAATGAAACATTTGAAAAAATAACTGTAAAACCATTGATAAAAAAATTAAAATGTTGTTAATAAAATTTCAATTTCAAATATTTTAAAGAAATATAATATTATATATGGCATATTGAATAAATGTAAAACAATAAATAATTTATCCTTGTGCAAACAATCAAACATTATAGACCTAAGTAATGATAAATGCATTTATAATTTAATAAGAAACAAAAACGCTACGTGTAAAACAACGAACAGTCAACACATCCTAAAAGTCGAAGAAATTGAACCAGGAACCATACTTCTAAACAATTTCGATGGTAACATAGAAGTAGACAACATTACCAGATCATTGAACGGCACCTATCTTATCAAATTCTCTTACACAACATTAAGTATCATGAATCAACAATATATTTCTGATGAAATAACTAAAATTCTTGAACTACCACCACTATTACACACGGTTTTCGAAGAGTCTGAAATTGAAGAAATACTGTCCTTACAACTCATGAAGGAACTCCATTTAAATAATACAAAACATATCAACAAAATTCAAATAGAAAATGAAGTTCATCAATGGATCAATTATTCAATGTTAGCTCTAATATTCCTGATCGTAGTAATAATTAAAATAACAAAATGGAACAGAAACGTGGGAGCATACAAATAATTCGCGGAATCCAGCATTGCCTAGGTCAGCACTTAAATAATATAAAAAACTATAATTTTATGTCTCAATTAGGCATTAAGTATTCAGAGGCAGAATCGCTGCCAGTTTGTGAAGCAATATATTAATAAAAGACAAAAAAAAATGATAAAAAAATCAATTAAAATATCGCGAATAAAATCTAAGTGTCCTTCCGATAATGGAAAATACGAATTCACCAGGCTGCCTTTCGGTTTGGAAAATGCTCCTTCCATTTTTCAAAGAACGCTTGATGACATATTGAGAGAACATATTGGAAAAATATGTTTCGTTTACATCGACGATATTATCATTTTTTAACAAAAACGAAGAAAAACATTTACAAAGTATTGAGACTGTTTTCAAAACTCTTGAAGCTGCCAGTATGAAGGTCCAACTAGATAAATGTGAATTTTTCAAGGAGGAAGTCGAATTCCTCGGTTTCTTGATTTCCTCTGTTGGCATAAAAAGTAATCCAGAAAAGGTTAAAGCAATACTCCAGTTTCCATACCCTAAAACACTTAAAGATCTACAATCATTTTTAGGCCTTTCAGGTTATTATGGACGTTTTATAAAGGTCTATGCTAAATTAGCAAAACCCCAACAGTCCTTTTAAGAGGGGAAGACGGACGCTCGTCCAAAAATATGTCTTCCAAAAAATTAATTAACCTTAATGATGAAGCAATAGAAGCATTTGATAAACTAAAAAAATCCCTAGCATCAAGAGACATAATACAAACCTATCCCGATTACAAAAAAGAATTTGAACTCACAACCGACGCTTAAAATTACGCCCTTGGAGCAATGTTATCCCAACAAGATAAGCCTATAATGTTCATTTCGAGAACTTTAAATAAAACTGAAGAGTCCTATGCCGCAAATGAGAAAGAAATGCTGGCTATTATATGGGCTCTAAATTCTTTTCGAAATTACCTTTACGGCTCAGCAAAAGTGAAAGTTTTAACAGACCATCAACCTCTCACATATGCTCTAAGTAACAAAGTTACAACTCTAAAATGAAACGCTGGAAAGCAGCGTTAGAAGAATTTAACTATGAACTAAATATAAGCCAGGTAAATCTAACGTTGTTGCTGATACACTTTCAAGACCACCCCTTGTCTCTCAGATAAATTCCCTTACAGCTTCCCAACATAGCGATGAAAGTTCATCACATGAACTTATACCAGCAGTAGAAGTCCCGATTAACGTTTTCAAAAATCAACTTATCCTTCTTATAGGAGACGATACAACTTATCAACTCCAATTTCCTTTTCCGCAATTCCGTAGACATACATTTGTACAACCTTCATCCTCAAAGGAAAACATTATCTCCATATTTAAACGATACCTTATACTTAACATAATAAACGGGCTTATGACCAATGAAGAAACCATAGGAATCATCCAAAACTTTTACCCACTTTATTTTAAAAACTATAAAATCCGCTTCACTCAAACTAAGGTAACTGATTTGACCACACCAGTTGAACAGGAAGAACATATTCTTAAAATTCATAACAGAGCTTATAGAAATGCTTGCGAAAATAAGACACAGCTACTCCAAAATAACTACTTTCCACAGATGAATGCAAAAATTAATAAACTAGTTAAACAGTGCCAAATCTGCCTAGAACACAAATGATCGACATCCACAAAAACCTAAACTCAAACCAACACCCATTCCTCTATATCCAGGCCATATTCTACATATTCTACCGAAGCTAATCTCGTTCTCACTGCTTAAGACAAATTTTACAAATATGCCCAAACAAGAATCCCGAAATAAAGAGCAGTAAAAGATGTAATAAAACCAAAACCATAGTAACAGAATCCGGCAGAATAGCCCATAACATAAATCAAATATTAAAAGTTGAAATTACCTTTTTTTTCTAAAGGTACTTTATCCCTTTCGTCATCACACAAGTTAGAATACTCGATTATTCTAATTCAGAAATTATTGTTCTAAAACATAGGCTTGCGAGAATCCAAACTGGAAACACCAAATTCATCCACATCATAGAAGTACCTCCATATGAAGACTTCATAGCAAAAACCTCATCCCTCCTATACGAACATATCCCATCAAAAAAATCCTTCTTTCCCATCCTGGAACACGAACTTAAACATACTAAGAACCTCATAAATAATATCAAAATAAACAGATCAAAAAGATCCTTAAATTTTATAGGCTCAGCCTGGAAATGGGTCGCGGGTTATCCCGACCACGATGATTATGAAGTAATGGTTAATAAAATAAATAATGTATTAGAAAATAATAACAACCAAGTTATAATAAATAAGGCATATATTGAAAGAATAAATATATTAACAAATGTATGTATGTATGTATGTTTGTTTATTTAGTATTTCCAACTATTTGATAGCAAAATAATATTATACAATTGTTTTTTGTGTGTTTAAAGAGCATTAAATAATAAATAAATAATTTGGCAAATAAATAAATAATAAATAATTTAACAATAAATAATTTAACAATTTGAAAATAAGTCACTTTATAGAGTTATTCTAACAAAATTAACTAACGAAATAATAAGCGAATTAAAAAAAGATAAATCTTTAGCAAACGAACTAGTATTAAGTTTACTTTATAAAACAAAGCTTATAAAAGAGCATAACTAATGTAATTTACGCAATCGAATTAAGTAAGAAAAATATTGTAAGTTCAAATATACTTTCTAAATCAGAAATTGATGTAATATTGAATAATATAAATAAAACAAATGAACCTTTTAGAAATATCGAAAAAGCATTAGAATTTTCTGAAATAAAAGTCGCTATGGACATATCTTCTATTTTTTATATTTTAAGCATGCCAAAAACGGGAAATGAAACATTTGAAAAAATAACTGTAAAACCATTGATAAAAAAATTAAAATGTTGTTAATAAAATTTCAATTTCAAATATTTTAAAGAAATATAATATTATATATGGCATATTGAATAAATGTAAAACAATAAATAATTTATCCTTGTGCAAACAATCAAACATTATAGACCTAAGTAATGATAAATGCATTTATAATTTAATAAGAAACAAAAATGCTACGTGTAAAACAACGAACAGTCAACACATCCCAAAAGTCGAAGAAATTGAACCAGGAACCATACTTCTAAACAATTTCGATGGTAACATAGAAGTAGACAACATTACCAGATCATTGAACGGCACCTATCTTATCAAATTCTCTTACACAACATTAAGTATCATGAATCAACAATATATTTCTGATGAAATAACTAAAATTCTTGAACTACCACCACTATTACACACGGTTTTCGAAGAGTCTGAAATTGAAGAAATACTGTCCTTACAACTCATGAAGGAACTCCATTTAAATAATACAAAACATATCAACAAAATTCAAATAGAAAATGAAGTTCATCAATGGATCAATTATTCAATGTTAGCTCTAATATTCCTGATCGTAGTAATAATTAAAATAACAAAATGGAACAGAAACGTGGGAGCATACAAATAATTCGCGGAATCCAGCATTGCCTAGGTCAGCACTTAAATAATATAAAAAACTATAATTTTATGTCTCAATTAGGCATTAAGTATTCAGAGGCAGAATCGCTGCCAGTTTGTGAAGCAATATATTAATAAAAGACAAAAAAAAAATGATAAAAAAATCAATTAAAATATCGCGAATAAAATCTAAGTGTCCTTCCGATAATGGAAAATACGAATTCACCAGGCTGCCTTTCGGTTTGGAAAATGCTCCTTCCATTTTTCAAAGAACGCTTGATGACATATTGAGAGAACATATTGGAAAAATATGTTTCGTTTACATCGACGATATTATCATTTTTTAACAAAAACGAAGAAAAACATTTACAAAGTATTGAGACTGTTTTCAAAACTCTTGAAGCTGCCAGTATGAAGGTCCAACTAGATAAATGTGAATTTTTCAAGGAGGAAGTCGAATTCCTCGGTTTCTTGATTTCCTCTGTTGGCATAAAAAGTAATCCAGAAAAGGTTAAAGCAATACTCCAGTTTCCATACCCTAAAACACTTAAAGATCTACAATCATTTTTAGGCCTTTCAGGTTATTATGGACGTTTTATAAAGGTCTATGCTAAATTAGCAAAACCCCAACAGTCCTTTTAAGAGGGGAAGACGGACGCTCGTCCAAAAATATGTCTTCCAAAAAATTAATTAACCTTAATGATGAAGCAATAGAAGCATTTGATAAACTAAAAAAATCCCTAGCATCAAGAGACATAATACAAACCTATCCCGATTACAAAAAAGAATTTGAACTCACAACCGACGCTTAAAATTACGCCCTTGGAGCAATGTTATCCCAACAAGATAAGCCTATAATGTTCATTTCGAGAACTTTAAATAAAACTGAAGAGTCCTATGCCGCAAATGAGAAAGAAATGCTGGCTATTATATGGGCTCTAAATTCTTTTCGAAATTACCTTTACGGCTCAGCAAAAGTGAAAGTTTTAACAGACCATCAACCTCTCACATATGCTCTAAGTAACAAAGTTACAACTCTAAAATGAAACGCTGGAAAGCAGCGTTAGAAGAATTTAACTATGAACTAAATATAAGCCAGGTAAATCTAACGTTGTTGCTGATACACTTTCAAGACCAATTTAAATAATACAAAACATATCAACAAAATTCAAATAGAAAATGAAGTTCATCAATGGATCAATTATTCAATGTTAGCTCTAATATTCCTGATCGTAGTAATAATTAGAATGACAAAATGGAACAGAAACGTGGGAGCATAAAAATAATTCATCCAGCATTGCCTAGGTCAGCACTTAAATAATATAAAAAACAATAATTTTATGTTACAATTAGGCATTAAGTATTCAGAGGCAGAATCGCTGCCAGTTTGTGAAGTTTATTAATAAAAGAAAAAATTGATAAAAAAAAAACAATTTTGTTTTTTTTTTTAAATAAAATCAATAAGTAAAAATGTAACTTATACAAAGCCCTACCTTCCTTATAGAGAATTAATGGAGAATTGGCGTCATTTATGACACGCCTTTTGATGAATCAAAATAGACCAAGAAAATAGATTTAATAAAAAAAAATTGTTTCTGATTTTTCTTTACCAAATGAATACTATATTATTTACATTTTTCTTACCCCCATAATCACTATCATCTTCCTCTGATTCAGAACCTACTTCAAGGTCTGGTTTTCGAAAACGTGGCTCTTCAGCACCTCCAATTTCGGAACCAGTTAACTTTTCCACGGATTTATTTTTCAAATCTTTAAAAATCTCTTTTTCGCTATTTAAGATGGACATTTTACCGAATGATTGAATAGAATAAGATTAGATTAGTAATTTCTTATTCATTGTATCGATATCGATCACATAAGAAAATATTTTTCGGGAACTCAAATTTTATCCCTTTGCGTACCAAAGAAAAAGTAATAAGAAATCCGCTTTATGAATGCGGCACTTTTATTCTGGTATGTTGTCAAATGTATTTCCGCCGAGTTTGTGCGTTCACATTTGTCAACTTTAAATTGGATTTGATACGTTCAAGTACCTATCCTTCAGATTGGATTCGTTGAGTTTGATATGTTGGTTTAATGGCTAAACGCTTTAAAGTAGAAACACAAACACGCTTTACAACCGACTTTGACAATTTATAAAAGTTCAAATATACAGAAATGATTAAAGATAATCACAAAACCGCTTTTACTACAAACGCTTTGTTTGACGTACGTAATTATAACGTAACAAAGCGAGTGTTACACAAAAAAAGTTCGAATTGTCTAAACTTTTGTTCGCTTTCTGACATTTTACTCAATGAATACCTATGAATCGGAAAAAACTAATATTTTAATTGTAGGTACTCAATATTTTCACATTCACGATGACAGAACAGCGCTCTGAAACTTTAAATACGTAATGGGATGAAGTCGGTTGCAAAGCGTGTTTGTGTTTTATGTCTAATTCGTTTTTAAAAAAGGTCGATCTTTTTTTTGATCTGAGATCAAAAAAATTGATCTCAGATGAAAAAAAAATTCATGTTTAATTTAAAAAAAAGATCAATCTTTTTTTTTTTATCTAGACCACTTTTTGGAAATCTGGATAGCGAGATTAACACCGATTTGCACACACACTACTTTATAAGACAATTCGCAAATGTCACTGAAGTTTGCATTTCATTTGGATTTTGTTATTGATTCGAAAGTTTTGTGTTGATACAAGTGAAAAAAGGATCAAGAATTTACAAAATATTAAATAATTTTGTAGTATTCTCATTAGACACGATATCTACGTCGTCGTCGTCTCCCGATTGTGATGTTTTGTTTGTTTTTCAAGCAAATTGGTGGAAGCAAAGGAACTTTGTAAATTATTATTATTAATTTTACAAAATTGAACTGCTCATCCGTTGAAGATGAAGATCACACATTTCTTATTGCCACTACACAATATTTGTTAGACAATTTGCTGGATAATAGTGCTTCCCATCCGGATACGTCGAGTCTATTGTAGTTCTTAATTGTTTTCGCGTTGTTGTTTACTACTATTAGACTCCAGTGCATTCCTACTACTTCTATCGGGAGGAAAAGTATATCTTAGGTAAAAAGGTCATTGTAGTTTGTCCAGTTGTCATTGCTTCCGTCTCGGAGGATATAGTTAGATATCGACTGCATATTTAGGATGTTTGGTATTTCACTATCTTTAATATTTCCCCGTTGGATGTTGTATAGGAAGTGGTGTATTTGTTTGTCGGTCACCATTTTGTTGTTATTATTGTACATATTGGTATCTGTAATTGTAATTGAGGGTATTTTAAATTTGTTTAAGCAAGTTGTAATTTCCTACGGGGGCTTAAGTAATTATTGTTGGTGGGTGACTTTTGATTCTGTTTGATTGTAGTGAGAGAGTTAATTATTGGTGTGTGTGGCACTAGATTGGTTGGTGGTGGGGTTGGTGATCTACTTGTTTTGTTCATGGGAGGTGGAGGTGGTGGTGTATTTGGTTTTGGGATGTTGGGAGTGTTTATGTGTATTATTGGGTTCGAAATTGTAGGAAGAGGTGTTTTGTAGTTACGGTTATGTTTCGCAATTTTCTGCTTTCTCCCTCTTCTTCCGCATAGAAATCGTCCGAGTATTATCCCTGCAACACCCAGAATTGCTATCGTACTGATTGATATGGATGTAATTGTGGTTATGGTATTATCTGCTCTTTTCCCTTTGTATGTCTCGTAATCCTTCATTTGCCGTTCAATCTCATTAATGGCGTAGGTAGAATCCTTCATTATTTGGTTAGCGCCTCCAGATTTTAAAATTATTGTATTGTTTTCTTTTTTTTTCTGTCCTCATAGCGTCTTGAATGGTTATGTTTATATTCAGGTCTGGTAGCAAAATTTCTGGTTGATTTATTTGTATTGTAGTGACGTCTGTGTCCTCGTAGTATATCGTGTGTTGGTTTATTTTTATGTTACACGGCTCTGTAATGTATAGAATTCCCGTTTAGTTTAAAAATGTCCCATGAAGTTCTCCGGCACACTGGATTTGTATTTTGGTAGGTGTTTCTAGCGAGTACAACCACGTATTTTTATGTGTCATTTTAACCAGGTAATTTCGCCTTTGAGTTTGGAAGACATATTCACATTTGTGTTCTTCTTTGTATGGTTTGAATAATAGTGATATGGAACACAATTTTTGTTCTGTCCCTATTAGGATAGGTGATTCTATAGGGCCGACATACCAAGGTTCGTAAAGTTGTACGGATATCTTTCTTAAACCCTCGAACTCTGGTCGTGTTATAGCAATGAATTCTTTTGTTTTAAGATTTTTTTCTATAAATTCTTCCTTTATATCCAATATGGCTGGTAGGTTGTTCTTAGAAATAATAGGGAACAAATGTATTTGGTCTAGAGTAAATGGTGCTAAGTTGAACATTGGCAGAATTATTCGTACCACGAGTACTCCTCCCATGGGTTCTGTTTTTATTTTGAGGGTTTTCCTTAAAATCGTTAAAAGTGTCTCGTTATTTTTTATCGTGTTCTTTGGGCAAACTTTTTAATATACAACAATAAGTTCGGTCGGTGTGAGTAGTAGAGGGTGTATTTGGTTTTGTCTTGTGGTGCTGACCACGTCTAAAACCAATTGTTGTCTGGTCTGTATTTATATTACGAGTAACATTATTCCATCCAGGATCCTTTGTATCCGTTGATCTTGAATCACTTGGGAGTTAACTGTTGATTCCAGTTTGTTTATCTCTTTGGCGAGTCTGTTTTGATTTTCTTCCAGGTTATTAAGAGGTTTCTGTAATTTTTGATAAGTGGTTTTTATTACAGTTATCTGTTGTTTTTGTAGTTCTTCGAGTGTCCAGAGTGGATAATACTCGTGTCACCTTCTAGGTTACTTAATTTACTGTAAACGCGTTTTTCGTCATCATTATCCATCGTTTCGAACATGTAATGTAAACCTTTTCCAATCCCATCGAATAGCGATCTTTTACTTCTGTGTGGACTTATAATATCTTACGTTATCATCGTGCGTGGTCTTACTGTATTAATTATGTTTCTAGTATTGGTGTTTGGTTCCCACATCCTTCCTCTTGGAATTTTTTACATACTTCGTTCCATTTTTCTTCTGCTTGATTAAGTATTTTCGTATGTAGGATAATATCTTCTATGTGTATTTCGGTTAATAAATTCCATGTGTCATGATAAAACAGTGCTTTTCTCATTGTTTCAAAAAGAATCCCTGTATTATTAAGCATCTCTACCCGAAATCCCATTGATATAGTTGTGGTTATTTGTATAAATATAGATATAACTGCAATTATTATTATTTCCATTTGTCGACTCATGACGTAAACGTAATTGGACTGTAGAAAGCAAACAAAAATTAGATAATTTTAAATTTGAATTCATTTGGGAGTTCATTAAACTTGCAAACTCCTTCAACTTAAATACCTATTTCTATTATATTTATGTCTCATAAATTTTTTTTTTGTACTTGTTTTATTTTTATTCTACCTCAAACATTTCAACGCTCGGTTCTTCTCGGCTTCTTTTTCTTTGCCTGCAACTTACTTTTCATAAAAAAATAATATAATATGATATTGCTCTTTACTTGAATTGGTTATTGGGGTAGGTTAAGTCTTCCTAAATGGTTAATTGTTGTTTTAATGTTGGGTAATATTTAGGTCAATTTATAAATGCAGTAATAAAAATTAATTGCAAGTTAAAGGTGTGTGAACTTTATTTGACTTATAGGTGTTGATATAAAATTAAAATTCGATGACTTGTTCAAAATGAAGGTAATTTGATTTTATGTGTTTTTCCTCTTGTTGAACAGGAAATTTGATTACAAAAAAAATGCATTATGTTGGAAATGTTTGATACTTGAGTCAATGATTTTTTATGCTTATTATTTGCAAATCTATTAAGTGTGTGAATTTATTTATGTTAGTAAAAGGCAATACATTGTGATTGTTGATATTTAAGAAATGTGAAGGGAATAATTACTCAAAGTAATGTTTGAGACGATTATTATGTATGGTAACCTGTCTATTCTTTATTTGAACTATACTATTTTCGGTGTTGGGTTTCTGTACTATTGTTAAGGGGCCTGTCCATAATTCTGACAATTTGTGTTGTCTATTTTCTTTCTTAATCAATACCTTGTCTCCAACATGGAAAGTGTGTGTCATAATAATTCTTTGAATTCTTTTTACTACTTCTAAGATTCTTTCTAGCTATAACATAGGTTTTCTGGAGTTTATGCCTTAGGATATAATAATAATTTTCGTGGTCATATATAGGTTCTGGTTCGCGTTTCAAGTTTGAGGGTATGTCTGCGGTGAGACCGAAAAGACAGTCCATTGGGGTAAATTTTGCTCCCTCATGGATACTATTATTATAGACAAACACTGCTGTTCTAAGAAATTGATCCCAAGATCTTGGGTTGTCGTCGCAATATTATATCGTCGATAATATTACATATGGCATAATGAATAAATGTAAAACAATAAATGATTTACCCTTGTGCAAACAATCAAACATTATAGACCTAAGTAATGATAAATGCATTTATAATTTAATAAGAAACGAAAATGCTACGTGTTAAACAACGAACAGTCAACACATCCCACAAGTCGAAAAAATTGAACCATGAACCATACTTCTAAACAATTTCGATGGTAACATAGAAGTAGACAACATTACCAAATCATTGAACGGCACCTATCTTATCAAATTTTCTAACACAAAATTAAGTATCATGAATCAACAATATATTTCTGATGAAATAACTAAAATTCATGAACTACCACCACTATTACACACGGTTTTCGAAGAGTCTGAAATTGAAGAAATACTGCCCTTACAACTCATGAAGGAACTCCATTTAAATAATACAAAACATATCAACAAAATTCAAATAGAAAATGAAGTTCATCAATGGATCAATTATTCAATGTTAGCTCTAATATTCCTGATCGTAGTAATAATTAGAATGACAAAATGGAACAGAAACGTGGGAGCATAAAAATAATTCATCCAGCATTGCCTAGGTCAGCACTTAAATAATATAAAAAACAATAATTTTATGTTACAATTAGGCATTAAGTATTCAGAGGCAGAATCGCTGCCAGTTTGTGAAGTTTATTAATAAAAGAAAAAATTAATAAAAAAAAAACAATTTTGTTTTTTTTTTTAAATAAAATCAATAAGTAAAAATGTAACTTATACAAAGCCCTACCTTCCTTATAGAGAATTAATGGAGAATTGGCGTCATTTATGACACGCCTTTTGATGAATCAAAATAGACCAAGAAAATAGATTTAATAAAAAAAAATTGTTTCTGATTTTTCTTTACCAAATGAATACTATATTATTTACATTTTTCTTACCCCCATAATCACTATCATCTTCCTCTGATTCAGAACCTACTTCAAGGTCTGGTTTTCGAAAACGTGGCTCTTCAGCACCTCCAATTTCGGAACCAGTTAACTTTTCCACGGATTTATTTTTCAAATCTTTAAAAATCTCTTTTTCGCTATTTAAGATGGACATTTTACCGAATGATTGAATAGAATAAGATTAGATTAGTAATTTCTTATTCATTGTATCGATATCGATCACATAAGAAAATATTTTTCGGGAACTCAAATTTTATCCCTTTGCGTACCAAAGAAAAAGTAATAAGAAATCCGCTTTATGAATGCGGCACTTTTATTCTGGTATGTTGTCAAATGTATTTCCGCCGAGTTTGTGCGTTCACATTTGTCAACTTTAAATTGGATTTGATACGTTCAAGTACCTATCCTTCAGATTGGATTCGTTGAGTTTGATATGTTGGTTTAATGGCTAAACGCTTTAAAGTAGAAACACAAACACGCTTTACAACCGACTTTGACAATTTATAAAAGTTCAAATATACAGAAATGATTAAAGATAATCACAAAACCGCTTTTACTACAAACGCTTTGTTTGACGTACGTAATTATAACGTAACAAAGCGAGTGTTACACAAAAAAAGTTCGAATTGTCTAAACTTTTGTTGGCTTTCTGACATTTTACTCAATGAATACCTATGAATCGGAAAAAACTAATATTTTAATTGTAGGTACTCAATATTTTCACATTCACGATGACAGAACAGCGCTCTGAAACTTTAAATACGTAATGGGATGAAGTCGGTTGCAAAGCGTGTTTGTGTTTTATGTCTAATTCGTTTTTAAAAAAGGTCGATCTTTTTTTTGATCTGAGATCAAAAAAATTGATCTCAGATGAAAAAAAAATTCATGTTTAATTTAAAAAAAAGATCAATCTTTTTTTTTTTATCTAGACCACTTTTTGGAAATCTGGATAGCGAGATTAACACCGATTTGCACACACACTACTTTATAAGACAATTCGCAAATGTCACTGAAGTTTGCATTTCATTTGGATTTTGTTATTGATTCGAAAATTTTGTGTTGATACAAGTGAAAAAAGGATCAAGAATTTACAAAATATTAAATAATTTTGTAGTATTCTCATTAGACACGATATCTACGTCGTCGTCGTCTCCCGATTGTGATGTTTTGTTTGTTTTTCAAGCAAATTGGTGGAAGCAAAGGAACTTTGTAAATTATTATTATTAATTTTACAAAATTGAACTGCTCATCCGTTGAAGATGAAGATCACACATTTCTTATTGCCACTACACAATATTTGTTAGACAATTTGCTGGATAATAGTGCTTCCCATCCGGATACGTCGAGTCTATTGTAGTTCTTAATTGTTTTCGCGTTGTTGTTTACTACTATTAGACTCCAGTGCATTCCTACTACTTCTATCGGGAGGAAAAGTATATCTTAGGTAAAGAGGTCATTGTAGTTTGTCCAGTTGTCATTGCTTCCGTCTCGGAGGATATAGTTAGATATCGACTGCATATTTAGGATGTTTGGTATTTCACTATCTTTAATATTTCCCCGTTGGATGTTGTATAGGAAGTGGTGTATTTGTTTGTCGGTCACCATTTTGTTGTTATTATTGTACATATTGGTATCTGTAATTGTAATTGAGGGTATTTTAAATTTGTTTAAGCAAGTTGTAATTTCCTACGGGGGCTTAAGTAATTATTGTTGGTGGGTGACTTTTGATTCTGTTTGATTGTAGTGAGAGAGTTAATTATTGGTGTGTGTGGCACTAGATTGGTTGGTGGTGGGGTTGGTGATCTACTTGTTTTGTTCATGGGAGGTGGAGGTGGTGGTGTATTTGGTTTTGGGATGTTGGGAGTGTTTATGTGTATTATTGGGTTCGAAATTGTAGGAAGAGGTGTTTTGTAGTTACGGTTATGTTTCGCAATTTTCTGCTTTCTCCCTCTTCTTCCGCATAGAAATCGTCCGAGTATTATCCCTGCAACACCCAGAATTGCTATCGTACTGATTGATATGGATGTAATTGTGGTTATGGTATTATCTGCTCTTTTCCCTTTGTATGTCTCGTAATCCTTCATTTGCCGTTCAATCTCATTAATGGCGTAGGTAGAATCCTTCATTATTTGGTTAGCGCCTCCAGATTTTAAAATTATTGTATTGTTTTCTTTTTTTTTCTGTCCTCATAGCGTCTTGAATGGTTATGTTTATATTCAGGTCTGGTAGCAAAATTTCTGGTTGATGTATTTGTATTGTAGTGACGTCTGTGTCCTCGTAGTATATCGTGTGTTGGTTTATTTTTATGTTACACGGCTCTGTAATGTATAGAATTCCCGTTTAGTTTAAAAATGTCCCATGAAGTTCTCCGGCACACTGGATTTGTATTTTGGTAGGTGTTTCTAGCGAGTACAACCACGTATTTTTATGTGTCATTTTAACCAGGTAATTTCGCCTTTGAGTTTGGAAGACATATTCAGGAACCATACTTCTAAACAATTTCGATGGTAACATAGAAGTAGACAACATTACCAGATCATTGAATGGCACCTATCTTATCAAATTCTCTAACACAAAATTAAGTATCATGAATCAACAATATATTTCTGATGAAATAACTAAAATTCTTGAACTACCACCACTATTACACACGGTTTTCGAAGAGTCTGAAATTGAAGAAATACTGTCCTTACAACTCATGAAGGAACTCCATTTAAATAATACAAAACATATCAACAAAATTCAAATAGAAAATGAAGTTCATCAATGGATCAATTATTCAATGTTAGCTCTAATATTCCTGATCGTAGTAATAATTAAAATAACAAAATGGAACAGAAACGTGGGAGCATACAAATAATTCGCGGAATCCAGCATTGCCTAGGTCAGCACTTAAATAATATAAAAAACAATAATTTTATGTCTCAATTAGGCATTAAGTATTCAGAGGCAGAATCGCTGCCAGTTTGTGAAGCAATATATTAATAAAAGACAAAAAAAAAATGATAAAAAAATCAATTAAAATATCGCGAATAAAATCTAAGTGTCCTTCCGATAATGGAAAATACGAATTCACCAGGCTGCCTTTCGGTTTGGAAAATGCTCCTTCCATTTTTCAAAGAACGCTTGATGACATATTGAGAGAACATATTGGAAAAATATGTTTCGTTTACATCGACGATATTATCATTTTTAACAAAAACGAAGAAAAACATTTACAAAGTATTGAGACTGTTTTCAAAACTCTTGAAGCTGCCAGTATGAAGGTCCAACTAGATAAATGTGAATTTTTCAAGGAGGAAGTCGAATTCCTCGGTTTCTTGATTTCCTCTGTTGGCATAAAAAGTAATCCAGAAAAGGTTAAAGCAATACTCCAGTTTCCATACCCTAAAACACTTAAAGATCTACAATCATTTTTAGGCCTTTCAGGTTATTATGGACGTTTTATAAAGGTCTATGCTAAATTAGCAAAACCCCAACAGTCCTTTTAAGAGGGGAAGACGGACGCTCGTCCAAAAATATGTCTTCCAAAAAATTAATTAACCTTAATGATGAAGCAATAGAAGCATTTGATAAACTAAAAAAATCCCTAGCATCAAGAGACATAATACTTACCTATCCCGATTACAAAAAAGAATTTGAACTCACAACCGACGCTTAAAATTACGCCCTTGGAGCCTATAATGTTCATTTCGAGAACTTTAAATAAAACTGAAGAGTCCTATGCCGCAAATGAGAAAGAAATGCTGGCTATTATATGGGCTCTAAATTCTTTTCGAAATTACCTTTACGGCTCAGCAAAAGTGAAAGTTTTAACAGACCATCAACCTCTCACATATGCTCTAAGTAACAAAGTTACAACTCTAAAATGAAACGCTGGAAAGCAGCGTTAGAAGAATTTAACTATGAACTAAATATAAGCCAGGTAAATCTAACGTTATTGCTGATACACTTTCAAGACCACCCCTTGTCTCTCAGATAAATTCCCTTACAGCTTCCCAACATAGCGATGAAAGTTCATCACATGAACTTATACCAGCAGTAGAAGTCCCGATTAACGTTTTCAAAAATCAACTTATACTTCTTATAGGAGACGATACAACTTATCAACTCCAATTTCCTTTTCCGCAATTCCGTAGACATACATTTGTACAACCTTCATCCTCAAAGGAAAACATTATCTCCATATTTAAACGATACCTTATACTTAACATAATAAACGGGCTTATGACCAATGAAGAAACCATGGGAATCATCCAA
This sequence comes from Platycheirus rosarum, assembly GCA_963971375.1. Lineage (NCBI taxonomy): Eukaryota > Metazoa > Arthropoda > Insecta > Diptera > Syrphidae > Platycheirus > Platycheirus rosarum. The sequence goes on along the minus strand of OZ020510.1, from coordinate 84,354,639 downwards.
AACTTTTACCCACTTTATTTTAAAAACTATAAAATCCGCTTCACTCAAACTAAGGTAACTGATTTGACCACACCAGTTGAACAGGAAGAACATATTCTTAAAATTCATAACAGAGCTTATAGAAATGCTTGCGAAAATAAGACACAGCTACTCCAAAATAACTACTTTCCACAGATGAATGCAAAAATTAATAAACTAGTTTAACAGTGCCAAATCTGCCTAGAACACAAATGATCGACATCCACAAAAACCTAAACTCAAACCAACACCCATTCCTCTATATCCAGGCCATATTCTACATATTCTACCGAAGGTAATCTCGTTCTCACTGCTTTAGACAAATTTTACAAATATGCCCAAACAAGAATCCCCAAATAAAGAACAGTAAAAGATGTAATAAAACCAAAACCATAGTAACAGAATCCGGCAGAATAGCCCATAACATAAATCAAATATTAAAAGTTGAAATTACCTTTTTTTTCTAAAGGTACTTTATCCCTTTCGTCATCACACAAGTTAGAATACTCGATTATTCTAATTCAGAAATTATTGTTCTAAAACATAGGCTTGCGAGAATCCAAACTGGAAACACCAAATTCATCCACATCATAGAAGTACCTCCATATGAAGACTTCATAGCAAAAACCTCATCCCTCCTTATACGAACATATCCCATCAAAAAAATTCTTCTTTCCCATCCTTGAACACGAACTTAAACATACTAAGAACCTCATAAATAATATCAAAATAAACAGATCAAAAAGATCCTTAAATTTTATAGGCTCAGCCTGGAAATGGGTCGCGGGTTATCCTGACCACGATGATTATGAAGTAATGGTTAATAAAATAAATAATGTATTAGAAAATAATAACAACCAAGTTATAATAAAAAAGGCATATATTGAAAGAATAAATATATTAACAAATGTAACTAACGAAATAATAAGCGAATTAAAAAAAGATAAATCTTTAGCAAACGAACTAGTATTAAGTTTACTTTATAAAACAAAGCTTATAAAAGAGCATAACTAATGTAATTCACGCAATCGAATTAAGAAAGAAAAATATTGTAAGTTCAAATTTTTTTTTTATTGGCGCGACAGTTCCTTAAGGAGCCAAGGCCTAGTGACTTATATTCTCAACCATTCCTGTGTGTGTGTTGTTAATCTGCAAGAATGGAAGGGACCTACAGTTTACCGCCGAGTCCGAACGGCTACATGAGATGCACTTTTTCGAGACAAATTTTACTCTTGGATGTTTTGTCAGTTCCTCGCAAGAGGCAGTACCCCGGAAAAAAAAGGTGGCTATGAACTGGATTGGAACCCGCGCCGTATCGATCTTAAGCTCATAGAGGCCGGACGTCGGGTCGAGGTGCGCGCACAAATAATTAAACAAAAGTCAAAAAATAAAAATTATTGCGCATTGTTATCGCGAGTGTTAAAAAAAATAATATTACACACTCGTTCGAGAAATTGGCAAAACCCCCTTGCGTGTGCTGTAAAGAAAATAACAATATCCACCCGCGTCATTGGAAGACGATAAGATGCCCATTCGCGCTGTGGAAGAAAAAAAAATAATGCACACTTGCATAACAAATCAAGTTATCCTCTTATCTGTCCCAACCCTTTGTGCTTAGCTTAACTGCCTCTTTCTTATCTACTGTAGGCATCGTATGCTTGCGGTAAATGGATAAGGGCATCTGAGTTTGTCCTATTGTGCTGAATATTTAAATTGATTTTTTGTATGCAAGCTGTCTTATGGGCATAACACCTAAGACAGTTTGTTTATTACAGAGATTAATTTGGATTTTTCACTGCATGGTTCGACTTAGTCAGAATTGTGTTTTGTGTGTTAGTATTTTTAAATGGTAAGTGATTTTTGTGTCGCGTATTCCAATGTTCGTGGTATAAGAAAGAATTTCTTTCACCTGTACGTCTACACTTTTCAATATAGGCCAGCTGTTTTGGCATTAAGTGAAACTCAGGTTGGAGTAAATACTGATTTATCAGAGTTTGCTCTACATGGGTATAGCTTGGTGCCATTACTCTTTTCCCATCATGGTCTCGTGGTCTATGTTAGGAATGATATTGCTTGCCAGAGCCTTACCCAATATGGGCAATGTTCCAACACGGACTTTAACTTCTTGTGGCTCAAATTCACTGTCCGCAAGCATGTCATTCATTATTGTTTTATTTACAGGAGTCCAAATCTCGACAGCAATTCGACTTGTAACGAGTTTGATGCGCTGTCTGAGTCCATCTCGAAAATTGTTTCCCTTTCTCCTCGCTGTCTGAGTCCATCTCGAAAATTGTTTCCCTTTGTCCTCGCACTGAAATCGTTATTGCGGGCGATTTCAATGTACACAATACCAATTGGCTCCGCTATTCTGGTCAGACAACACCCGAAGGAAGGTATGTCGAGCTCTTTGCCGGGTTACATCACCTTACCCAACTGATCGATGTGCCAATGCGTATACCGGATGTTGCTGGGCAAGCCGCCCATACTCTTGACTTGTTTCTTACTTCTCACCCTGATAAATATACCATTAGTGTAACTTCTCCATTTGGCACTTCAGGCCATTGTGTCATTTCAGCTAATTTCTCATCCTGCACCCATCCAGTTAAAGAAAAACTTCCCACCAGGACCGTTTGGCAATACGAGAAAGCCAACTGGGACGGCCTGAATATTTTTTTCCGAAACTTTAACTGGTCACTATGCTTCCTCGATAGTGACATTGATACCAGTGCTGAAATGATCACAAATGTGATTCTTCTAGGGATGCGTGATTTTGATTTTATTCCTAACAGAGTAAAAAGCATCAAACCTTAAGAAAAGTCTTGGTTTGATTCTGAGTGTAAAGAAGCTATGAGGCTCAAAGAAGTAAGTTTCCGTTCTTACAAAGCCAACCCTACAGAGGAAAATCGGAAAAAGCACAAACAAGCAAGAAACTCATGCAACTCCGTTATTGAAAGAACCAAATTTTTGCATGACCAAAAATTACTGCAAAAAATTCTGCAGTGTCCCAAAGGCAGTAAAAAATTTTGGTCATTTGTAAAAAATATTAAAAACTCCTCAACATCTTCGGTTACAACGCTCATCGACAATAACAAACCAATTGTTTACTCTTCAGAGAAGGCAAACTTGCTCGCCGCCCATTTTGCTGCCAGCTCCACGCTGCCGCATAGCAACGTTGCCCTCATGTACTTGAGAATATAAATTTTTCCTTGGGACAGATTTTTGTCCGCACTCGTACAGTAGCAAGAGTTCTCAATGATCTCGATATACACAAATCCGCTGGCCCGGATGGTATACCCCCGATTCTTCTGAAGAGGTGTTCTTCCACACTGGCAAAGCCACTGCGTAAGCTTTTCAATCGCTCCTACTCTTCTGGAATCTTTCCCAGGAGATGGAAAACAGCATTTGTACAGCCTGTCACTAAGAAAGGTGACCCATCCTCCCCCTCCTCCTACCGACCCATAGCACTGACATCCCTTCTTTCTAAGAACATGGAAACTATGATTAACCGTCAGCTAAAGGAATATCTCGAAGATCGTAAGCTTCTCCATGACCGTCAGTATAGCTTCCGCAGCAACCGTTCCACTGGTGATCTGATGGCATATCTCACCGAACAGTGGAACAAATCTTTACATCGCTTTGGTGAAAGTAAGATTATTGCTCTTGATATCTCCAAGGCATTTGATAGAGTTTGGCATGAAGCTCTCTTATCGAAAATGCGTGCTTTTGGGATCGATAATACTCTTGTTCGTTGGATTAGAAGCTATCTTTTGGACCGTTCAATACAAGTTGTATTGGACGGATTCAAGTCTAATTCCCATAAAATAAATGTTGGTGTGCCCCAGGGCTCTGTTCTGTCTCCGACGCTTTTCCTCATTTTTATAAAAGATCTTCTGCCTGTTACTTCCGATCCACTTAACTGTTTTGCTGACGACTCTACCCTCAACTTTTCATATTCATTCGATAATTCACATCCTTCGCCTTCGGACGTACAATTGCAACGGTGCCGTATGTCAAGCTCATTAAACTCCGATTTATACAGCATTATCAAATGGGATAATAGGAATCGTGTGGAGTTTAATGCTTCGAAAACTCAATGCTGTCTTCTGTCGTTAAAGCTTAACAGCTTTATTCTTTTTTTAGCCGTACAACACGACTTTGGAATGGTTTACCCGACGAGATTTTCCCTTGCCATTTCAATTTGCAAACATTCAAAACCAATGTTAATCGACACCTCCTATCTCTCCCCTCCCTATCTTCCTAAAGCCCACGCAGTGTGTTACATTAAAAGGGAAACAAATAGTCCCTTGTGCGCGCGTTAATTATATAAAAAAAAAACTCGCTTAGCAGTCCGACACACTAACCACTAAGCCACGGGGCACTACTTGTTCAATTATACTTTCTAAAACAGAAATTGATGTAATATTGAATAATATAAATAAAAAATAGAATTTGCTGAAATAAAAGTCGCTATTGACATATCTTCTATTTTTTATATTTTAAGCATGCCAACGGGAAATGAAACATTTGAAAACTAACTGTAAAACCATTGATAAAAAAATACAAATGTTGTTAATAAAATTTCAATTTGAAATATTTTAAAGAAAGATAATACTATGTATAGCATCATGAATAAATGTAAAACAATAAATGATTTATCCTTGTGCAAACAATCAAACATTATAGACCTAAGTAATGATAAATGCATTTATAATTTAATAAGAAACGAAAATGCTACGTGTAAAACAACGAACAGTCAACACATCCCACAAGTCGAAGAAATTGAACCAGGAACCATACTTCTAAACAATTTCGATGGTAACATAGAAGTAGACAACATTACCAGATCATTGAACGGCACCTATCTTATAAAATTCTCTAACACAACATTAAGTATCATGAATCAACAATATATTTCTGATGAAAAAACTAAAATTCATGAACTACCACCACTATTACACACGGTTTTCGAAGAGTCTGAAATTGAAGAAATACTGTCCTTACAACTCATGAAGAAACTCCATTTAAATAATACAAAACATATTAACAAAATTCAAATAGTAAATGAAGTTCATGAATGGATCAATTATTCAATGTCAGCTCTAATATTCCTTACCGTAGTAATAATTAGAATGACAAAATGGAACAGAAACGTGGGAGCATAAAAATAATTCGCGGAATCCAGCATTGCGTAGGTCAGCACTTAAATAATATAAAAAACAATAATTTTATGTTACAGTTAGGCATTAAGTATTCAGAGGCAGAATCGCCGCCAGTTTGTGAAGTATATTAATAAAAGAAAAAAAAAAATATTAAAAAAAAACAATTTTGTTTTTTTTTTTAAAATAAAATCAATATGTAAAAAATGTAACTTATACAAAGCCCTACCTTCCTAATAGAGAATAAATGGAGAATTGGCGTCATTTATGACACCATAGAGTAACTATACTATAAAGAGGGAAATCTACTGCCTTCCTTTGACAAGGCCTACAAGCTGGTCAAATAAGTATTGGTGTAGAACTGTCAAAAAATTGACGCCGATTGAGAGTGTAGCAGTGCTGAAGTGTCAAAAAATTGACGCCGATTGAGAGTGTAGTAGTGCTGAAGTGTCAAAAAATTGACGCCAATTGAGAGTGTAGTAGTGCTGAACTGTCAAATAATTGATGCCGATTGAGAGTGTAGTAGTCAAATAATTGACCTCTTCTTTTCAGTTCCCTTTTGTTTCTCACCACGAAATTGGGCATGTTGGAAGATACTGTTAATAAAAAGCGCCATCCCGAAATTTGACGTCATCAGTGACTCAAACTGACTAAATTAAATTACCATGTTTGGAAAGAATCCGAAGTGTTAGTGGACTTAAAATGTATATTAAATCAATCAAATGAGACATTGGACCAAACTTGCATCAATTAAAACTTACTTTCCCGTTTTTTTTTTCTAAAACGGAAATTAATTTTGTCAACAAGGGTCACTGATGACGTAAAAATACGAAAGTAACTATCTTGTTTTCTTGTATCGTGAGGAGACGCTAGACACTTTATTATTTTTTTCCCTGCCTTTTACAGATTATGTGCTTGAAAACTCTATATAAACGTTTAAAACTGCTTAAATAATATTCAAGAGTTTCAACTATTTTACCTGATTCCTAAACTGATGATAGTGTATTGATTGTTCTAAGAATGAATTTAAACAAGCATTCGTTCAGAAGAACACCTACTATGTATATTTGCAAGATTGTATTATACAAAGTAGCGATAAAGGTGTACTTTTTAACGTTAAATTATCTTTCTTCACACCATATAATAGGCGTTTACACAGGAGTAGAAGCCTAGTCAAACATAGCGCGTTCTGACGCCGCGTTGTAATATACAGTATAACAAACATATCCCAAGTCACATAGAGCACGTTTTCAACGCCGCGTCAAGTTCCACACTGCGTCAAAACGTCGCGTTGTGATAATTTACAAATTGTTTTATTTTAAGTCTTCGTTAAATAGAACGCATTTTTTACGCGGCGTAGAGATTATTTTACGCTGCGTTGAGATAACTTTGACGCGGCGTTCCAAAAAAAAATGTTGTTTTCAATATTTATTATTATTTATATTATTTATATTATCTTATCAATAAATAAAGTCATTCTGAATTAATTGTAGAAATTTATTTTATTAAATTATTTTTTTGACTTATTTTGTGTCATTTAATAGTGTATTGTTTAAATGGAAAATAATAACCTAATTGGCATTTAGTGAGAAAATGAAAATCAAGATTCAAATATTAAACGCGCTGCGGATAGCTCTCTGTCTGACGTTCTCTAACGCCGTGTTTAGAATGCCGTGTTAAAATAATCTCAACACAAGGTTAAATAATTAATAAACAAATTATTAATCCTACAAACTTAAAAAAGAAAAACACAACATTATATTGGTTTATATTAGAAAATTGTAGACATTATATTTTTCCGTACTAATTAGACCTTGTGTACATGATTCCGTTTTTCGGTTGTTTCTTCATTCTTCTTTTGGACAGGCACGTACGTTGGTGTGTACACTGATTTGGATTACCCCGAATATAACCAGTGCTTTCCTATAAACTATACTATTTTATTCTAAAGAAATTCGCAAAATTAAAAAAAAAAAAAATTAAACCATCCATTACCACTAAAAAACATAATTGGGAATTGTTTTCAATTTAAAAAGTTCTTATTTTTAGTCCGTGCATAACATTTTCTTTCTCAAACGAGAAACTTTAAAGCTTAATCACAAAAAATCCTTAAAATGTTCATTCTTCCATTCGTTAGTTCATTCCCCCTACTTTTTTACACCCCTTACCCAATTGCAAAAAGAACGAATGAAGAAACATCCGAAAAAAGGAATCATGTAAACAAGCTCGAAGACCTAAGAAAATCACCTTAACCCTTAAGGTATACATTTCGAACACATCCTTCTCGATATGTAGGAGTATGGTGGAGGTGAGTTTCTAAAACGTCAACATCAAATTGTTTAGTGAATATTGTATTGTGTTGTGTAGTGTACTGATAATTAGAACTGTGATTATTATCATCAATAAAACGAATAAGCAGTTTAATTTTGTTAAAAAGACACAATAATTCACGGAGTTCCTTTACTTCGAACAATTAGTGAGAATTTCATAAAATACCACCATCGAAAGACGACGACGACGTGCCTGATGAGAATTGTATCTTGTATCAAGTATTCTCATCGGGCACGTCGTCGTCGTTGATGGTATTTTGTGAATTATTATGTCCTATTTACAAAATTAAACTGCTTATCCGTTTTGTTGATGATAATAAGATCAAATCTAAAAATTGATAACGAATTCCTTTTTAGTTCACAAAATGGAAAAAGACTTAAAAAAGGAATTCATTCCCAACCTGTGTATCAGTGAATATCTGTGCATTTTGAAGTAAGGAGATCTAAAAATAATTTAGTGCCCATATTAATGGATTTATTGCTGTAGCAGCACACACCCGTCGTTGGAGCATCGAGTGATAACATTGAACATTGAAGCAAATTGTTCAACGAATATTGTGTAGTGACAATGCTAACTATGCGCAAAATACCAAGATTTTGTTCAACTTTGCACGTTTGGCCTCTTCTGTGGCTCGCATTCTTCCTAAGTATTGAGAATTGGTGATGGTATTGCTCGTGTCCACGGTTTAAACAAAATCCAAGCCGATGAGATGGTGCAATTCTCTTCGGGTTCGAAGGTAAACATTATTCTTGATACATCTTTACAGCATTTATTTGACTTTTTACTCCACATAGTATGGCCTTGTATTTGGAATCCGACAATGTCGGTGTTGTCATCTTCAGTAACGACAAGCTGATCAAACAAAAAGATATTGGCAAGCGTACCGGTGCTATTGTGGACGTTCCAGTCAGTGATGAGTTTTTGGGCCGTGTCGTTGATGCTTTCGATGACAAGTGAGCGATCAATACTAAAGATCGTTTCAGTGTCGGATTCATGGCACCAAGTATCATTCCACATTTCGAAAATTGAAGAACCAGTTTTGATAAAATCCTGTTTTTATTGTTTTTTGGAAATTTATTAATATACTACATGTGATTATAATAAAATAAAATTTCAAATATTAATTTTAATTAGAAAACTTATTCAAAATGTTGATATGAAGAATTAATTCGGCTACGTAGACCTTCCCAAATATAAAATTTGACTGAAATACAGAGAGCCGTTAAATTAGGAAAGTTTCAATAAGAGGTTCAAATAATTTTCTTAAAAAAAAAAAAAAAAAAAAAAATTCAGCGTTTGGATGGAAAGTCGACATCATTTGAAGAAAATCGATTAGGATTGGTTTGTCGTAATCATAACCAGTGTTGGTTTGATGGAAGCCGTCATCTGAAAATAGATTGCTCATATAAATACATTTTTTTCATTTTGAATAGAAACGAGTTACATTTTTTCCACGTTCATGTTCATATAACACAAACTTGTGCCTTGCCTATTCTCTAGGAGCTTATGTATTCCACCAGATTTTAGATTGGCAATAGAAGATAGTGAACCTGGGACCAGTTAGTGGTTTTTCATTACCATTTCAATCTAGATTAGACTTCAATAAAAACAAAAAAAATAAAAGAAGCTTGAAACTACTTACGGCTGTTTTGCGCAGAATCTCTGATAATAGATCTCAGGGATTCGCACCCGATTTTTTTGTTTTTGTACCCAATTGATGGGTTTTGTTGCTGCAACTGGCTTCCATTCTTTGCCTGATACCTCGGAGAGTCCACTCAGATCGGAGAAATCAGAGTCGTCCGATGTGTTATCATCACTCGTCAACTGCGGCGGCAACAATTGTATTGTCCGGCTCTGGTCCATTTCTATCATCAGCAAGGGGTGTTGTGTTTGTGGTGATGGAAACATTTTCATTGTCGTTTATTTTAGCGGGACAATAATTGTTTTGGTTGTTGAGTGTTCAATGAATTGTGGATTCACTTGCACTCAGGCTTTTGCATTCTGATGTTACGTTAAAGTGGTTATTATTTTCCATTTTTGAAATATTTTTTTGTGAATTTGTTTGAATTGAAATTGGGAATTTGTAATTTAATTTAGTATTTTCACTTTTTCTTCAAACAAAAACAATTTACTGACAGTTGTTGTCAACAAGAACAAAATGAAATGTCAAAAAGAACAAAACTCACCACATCGCTTTTTCTTTTTTTTTTACGCGGACAATGAATGATATACAAAAGAGAACACGAAACACAATGAAAGATATACCAAAGCAACAACGAAAATTGAGGGTTTTGAGGCGTGGAACGTACGAAAGTTTTTCCTCTATATAATATATTTACTCTATGTATGACACGCCTTTTGATGAATCAAAATAGACCAAGAAAATAGATTTAATAAAAAAATTGTTTCTGATTTTTCTTTACCAAATGAATACTATATTATTTACATTTTTCTTACCCCCATAATCACTATCATCTTCCTCTGATTCAGAACCTACTTCAAGGTCTGGTTTTCGAAAACGTGGCTCTTCAGCACCTCCAATTTCGGAACCAGTTAACTTTTCTACGGATTTATTTTTCAAATGTTTAAAAATCTCTTTTTCGCTATTTAAGATGGACATTTTACCGAATGATTGAATAGAATAAGATTAGATTAGTAATTTCTTATTCATTGTATCGATATCGATCACATAAGAAAATATTTTTCGGGAACTCAATTTTTTTTGACGTACGTAATTATAACGTAACAAAGCGAGTGTTACGCAAACAAAGTTCGAAGTGTCTGAACTTTTGTTCGCTTTCTGACATTTTACTAAATGAATACCTTTGAATCGGAAAAAACTAATATTTTAATTGTAGGTACTCAATATTTTCACATTCACGATGACAGAACAGCGCTCTGAAGCTTTAAATGCGTAACGGGACGAAGTCGGTTGCAAAGCGTGTTTGTGTTTAATGTCTAATTCGTTTTAAAAAAAAAGTTGGATCTTTTTTTGATCTGAGATCAACATTTACAAAGTATTGAGACTGTTTTCAAAACTCTTGAAGCTGCCAATATGAAGGTCCAACTAGATAAATGTGAATTTTTTAAAGAGGAAGTCGAATTCCTCGGTTTCTTGATTTCCTCTGTTGGCATAAAAAGTAATCCAGAAAAGGTTAAAGCAATACTCCAGTTTCCATACCCTAAAACTTAAAGATCTTCATTTTAAGGCCTTTCAGGTTATTATCGACGTTTTATAAAGGACTATGCTAAATAAGCAAAACCCCTAACAGTCCTTTTAAGACGGACACTCGTCCAAAAATATGTCTTAAAAAAAATTAATTAACCTTAATGATGAAGCAATAGAAGCATTTGATAAATTAAAAAAATCCCTAGCATCAAGAGACATAATACTAACCTATCCCGATTACAAAAAAGAATTTGAACTCACAACCGACGCTTAAAATTACGCCCTTGGAGCAATGTTATCCCAACAAGATAAGCCTATAATGTTCATTTCGAGAACTTTAAATAAAACTGAAGAGTCCTATGCCGCAAATGAGAAAGAAATGCTGGCTATTATATGGGCTCTAAATTCTTTTCGAAATTACCTTTACGGCTCAGCAAAAGTGAAAGTTTTAACAGACCATCAACCTCTCACATATGCTCTAAGTACCAAAGTTACAACTCTAAAATGAAACGCTGGAAAGCAGCGTTAGAAGAATTTAACTATGAACTAAATATAAGCCAGGTAATTCTAACGTTGTTGCTGATACACTTTCAAGACCACCCCTTGTCTCTCAGATAAATTCCCTTACAGCTTCCCAACATAGCGATGAAAGTTCATCACATGAACTTATACCAGCAGTAGAAGTCCCGATTAACGTTTTCAAAAATCAACTTATGCTTCTTATAGGAGACGATACAACTTATCAACTCCAATTTCCTTTTCCGCAATTCCGTAGACATACATTTGTACAACCTTCATCCTCAAAGGAAAATATTATCTCCATATTTAAACGATACCTTATACTTAACATAATAAACGGGCTTATGACCAATGAAGAAACCATGGGAATCATCCAAAACTTTTACCCACTTTATTTTAAAAACTATAAAATCCGCTTCACTCAAACTAAGGTAACTGATTTGACCACACCAGTTGAACAGGAAGAAAATATTCTTAAAATTCATAACAGAGCTTAAAGAAATGCTTGCGAAAATAAGACACAGCTACTCCAAAATTACTACTTTCCACAGATGAATGCAAAAATTAATAAACTAGTTAAACAGTGGCAAATCTGTCTAGAACACAAATGATCGACATCCACAAAAACCTAAACTCACACCAACACCCATTCCTCTATATCCAGGCCATATCCTACATATTCTACCGAAGCTAATCTCGTTCTCACTGCTTTAGACAAATTTTACAAATATGCCCAAACAGTAATCCCTAAAAAAAGAGCAGTACAAGATGTAATAAAACCAAAACCATAGTAACAGAATCCGGCAGAATAGCCCATAAATCAAATATTAAAAGTTGAAATTACCTTTTTTTTTATAAAGGTACTTTATCTTTTCGTCATCACACAAGTTAGAATACTCGATTATTCTAATTCAGAAATTATTGTTCTAAAACATGGGCTTGCGAGAATCCAAACTGGAAACACAAAATTCATCCACATCATAGAAGTACCTCCATATGAAGACTTCATAGCAAATACCTCATCCCTCCTATACGAACATATCCCATCAACAAAATTCTTCTTTCCCATCCTGGAACACGAACTTAAACATACTAAGAACCTCATAAATAATATCAAAATAAACAGATCAAAAAGATCCTTAAATTTTATAGGCTCAGCCTGGAAATGGGTCACGGGTAATCCCGACCACGATGATTATGAAGTAATGGTTAATAAAATAAATAATGTATTAGAAAATAATAACAACCAAGTTATAATAAATAAGGCATATATTAACAAATGTAACTACCGAAATAATAAGCGAATTAAAAAAAGATAAATCTTTTGCAAACGAACTAGTATTAAGTTTACTTTATAAAACAAAGCTTATAAAAGAGCAAATAACTAATGTAATTTACGCAATGGAATTAAGTAAGAAAAATATTGTAAGTTCAATTTTTTTTTACTGGCGCGACAGTTCCTTAAGGAGCCAAGGCCTAGTGACTTATACTCTCAACCATTCCTGTGTGTGTGTTGTTAATCTGCAAGAATGGAAGGGACCTACAGTTTACCGCCGAGTCCGAACGGCTACATGAGATGCACTTTTTCGAGACAAATTTTACTCTTGGAGGTTTTGTCAGTTCCTCGCAAGAGGCAGTACCCCGGAAAAAAATGTGGCTATGAGCTGGATTGGAACCCGCGCTCAGTGTCGATCTTAAGCTCATAGAGGCCGGACGTCTGGTCAAGGTGCGCGCAAAAATAATTAAACAAAAGTAAAAAAAAAAAAATTATTGCGCATTGTTATCGCGAGTGTTAAAAAAAATAATATTACACACTCGTTCGAGAAATTGGCAAAACCCCTTTGCGTGTGCTGTAAAGAAAATAACAATATCCACTCGCGTCATTGGAAGACGATAAGATGCCCATTCGCGCTGTGGAAGAAAAAAAAATAATGCACACTTGCATAACAAATCAAATTATCCTCTTATCTGTCCCAACCCTTTGTGCTTAGCTTAACTGCCTCTTTCTTATCTACTGTAGGCATCGTATGCTTGCGGTAAATGGATAAGGGCATCTGAGTTTGTCCTATTGTGCTGAATATTTAAATTGATTTTTTGTATGCAAGCCATGCAATGTGTTTTACATTAAAAGGGAAACAAATAGTCCCTTGTGTGCGCGTTAATTATAAAAAAAATCAGAAAAGGACAAAGAAATAACACGTAAAAGTCTTGATAATTTGCTTCCCTCTGACTGCTAACACTTTATATACATCTCTCCCGTTCTGTAATTTTCTAAATGTGTATAGTCGGGACTTACAGGGCACATTAAATTAACGCGCAACTCTTATTTATTTCCTTTTGAACTTGTATTCGGTAATGCACGCGCACTTACACGGAAGCATGTTTGAGTTGCGCGTGTTTTTTTAGTTGCGCATTATTTTGACCGCAATCTTTTATTTTATTTTCTGTGTTTCAGTGATCAGTATTTAAAAAAAATAATTTAAATGAATTAAATTAACATGAACTTAATGAATGAATGAATAAATGAAAAGAAACTAATTCCATACACCATTTAAATTCTGCTGCCATCATATAAATGTTGTTATCTTCTTGTAACGTGTTATTTCAGCAACATCTAAAACAAGTATGAAGTAAACTAATAAGAACAAAGAATACAGACAACGACCTGACAAGTACCCAATTCCTAAAATCAATCAAGTGTTAGCGCAACTAGGCCAAAATAAATATTTCACAGTTATCGACCTCAAAAGTGGATTCCACCAAATCCCGCTCAAAGAAAGAGATATTGAAAAAAACAGCCTTCTCGGTGAATAATGGAAAAAACGAATTCACCAGGCTGCCTTTCGGTTTGGAAAACGCTCCTTCCATATTTAAAAGAACGCTTGATGACATATTGAGATTGTTTTCAAAACTCTTGAAGCTGCCAATATGAAGGTCCAACTAGTAAAATGTGAACTTTTCAAAGAGGAAGTCGAATTCCTCGGTTTCTTGATTTCCTCTGTTGGCATAAAAAAGTAATCCAGAAAAAGTTAAAGCAATACTCCAGTTTCCATACCCTAAAACTTAAAGATCTACGTTCATCTTTAGGCCTTTCAGGTTATTATCGACGTTTTATAAAGGACTATGCTAAATTAGCAAAACCCCTAACAGTCCTTTTAAGACGGACGCTCACCCAAAATTATGTCTTCAAAAAAATTAATTAACCTTAATGATGAAGCAATAGAAGCATTTGATAAATTAAAAAAATCCCTAGCATCAAGAGACATAATACTAAACTATCCCGATTACAAAAAATAATTTGAATTCACAACCGACGCTTAAAATTACGCCCTTGGAGCAATGTTATCCCAACAAGATAAGCCTATAATGTTCATTTCGAGAACTTTAAATAAAACTGAAGAGTCCTATGCCGCAAATGAGAAAGAAATGCTGGCTATTATATGGGCTCTAAATTCTTTTCGAAATTACCTTTACGGCTCAGCAAAAGTGAAAATTTTAACAGACCATCAACCTCTCACATATGCTCTAAGTAACAAAATCACAACTCTAAAATGAAACACTGGAAAGCAGCGTTAGAAGAATTTAACTATGAACTAAATATAAGCCAGGTTGTTGCTGATACACTTTCAAGACCACCCCTTGTCTCTCAGATAAATTCCCTTACAGCTTCCCAACATAGCGATGAAAGTTCATCACATGAACTTATACCAGCAGTAGAAGTCCCGATTAACGTTTTCAAAAATCAACTTATCCTTCTTATAGGAGACGATACAACTTATCAACTCCAATTTCCTTTTCCGCAATTCCGTAGACATACATTTGTACAACCTTCATCCTCAAAGGAAAACATTATCTCCATATTTAAACGATACCTTATACTTAACATAATAAACGGGCTTATGACCAATGAAGAAACCATGGGAATCATCCAAAACTTTTACCCACTTTATTTTAAAAACTATAAAATCCGCTTCACTCAAACTAAGGTAACTGATTTGGCCACACCAGTTGAACAGGAAGAACATATTCTTAAAATTCATAACAGAGCTTATAGAAATGCTTGCGAAAATAAGACACAGCTACTCCAAAATTACTACTTTCCACAGATGAATGCAAAAATTAATAAACGAGTTAAACAGTGCCAAATCTGTCTAGAACACAAATGATCGACATCCACAAAAGCCTAAACTCAAACCAACACCCATTCCTCTATATCCAGGCCATATCCTACATATTCTACCGAAGGTAATCTCGTTCTCACTGCTTTAGACAAATTTTACAAATATGCCCAAACAATAATCCCTAAATAAAGAGCAGTACAAGATGTAATAAAACCAAAACCATAGTAACAGAATCCGGCAGAATAGCCCATAAATCAAATATTAAAAGTTGAAATTACCTTTTTTTTTCTAAAGGTACTTTATCCCTTTCGTCATCACACAAGTTAGAATACTCGATTATTCTAATTCAGAAATTATTGTTCTAAAACATGGGCTTGCGAGAATCCAAACTGGAAACACCAAATTCATCCACATCATAGAAGTACCTCCATATGAGGACTTCATAGCAAAAACCTCATCCCTCCTATACGAACATATCCCATCAACAAAATTCTTCTTTCCCATCCTGGAACACGAACTTAAACATACTAAGAACCTCATAAATAATATCAAAATAAACAGATCAAAAAGATCCTTAAATTTTATAGGCTCAGCCTGCAAATGGGTCGCGGGTAATCCCGACCACGATGATTATGAAGTAATGGTTAATAAAATAAATAATGTATTAGAAAATAATAACAACCAAGTTATAATAAAAAAGGCATATATTGAAAGAATAAATATATTAACAAATGTAACTAACGAAATAATAAGCGAATTAAAAAAAGATAAATCTTTAGCAAACGAACTAGTATTAAGTTTACTTTATAAAACAAAGCCTATAAAAGAGCATAACTAATGTAATTCACGCAATCGAATTAAGAAAAAAAAATATTGTAAGTTCAATTTTTTTTATATAGCGCGACAGTTCCTTAAGGAGCCAAGGCCTAGTGACTTATACTCTTAACCATTCCTGTGTACTTACTTACTTACTTAGGTGGCGCTACAGTTCGGGACGAACCTGGGCCTCAACCAACATGCCTCTCCAGCCAACTCGGTCTTTGGCTAGCTGCCTCCAGGTTTGCACTCCAAGTTGGTTGAAGTCGTCCTCCACTTGAGCGTGCCACCTAAGGCGAGGTCTTCCTTGAGTGCGTTTTCCCTCTGGGATGGAATCGAAGATCCTGCGAGCCGGAGCATTGTTGTCCATTCGCTCTACATGACCTAGCCATCTTAAACGTGATATGCGTATTTTTTTGACCAGGTCAATGTCGCTGTACAGCTCGTATAGTTCTTGGTTGAACCTTCTCCTCCAAAGCCCGTTAACGCAGATAAGGCCAAAAATCTTCCGAAGAATCTTACGCTCGAAACGACTAAGGATATCTTCATCCGCTTTAGATAGAGTCCATGCCTCGGCGCCATAGAGCAGGACTGGGATGATTAGGGTCTTATACAGAGTCTCCTTTGTCTTTCGAGAGAGGGCTTTGCTACTCAATTGCCTTCCTAGCCCATAGAAACAGCGATTGGCAAGAGTAATTCTTCGCTTTATTTCTGACGAGATGTTGTTGTCAGATGTTATAGCGGATCCGAGGTACACAAAGTCCCTAACTACCTCAAAGTTGTACCTGTCTATTGTGATGTTTTGTCCAATCCGCCGGTGTTGTGTGTCCCTTTTTGTGGACAGCAGGTACTTCGTTTTGGCCTCATTGACTGCTAGTCCCATCTTAGCCGCTTCAGCTTCAATGCTAGCAAACGTTCCAGTGACAGCTCGCCGAGTTCTGCCAATGATGTCTTGTCGTCAGCGTATGCTAGCAATTGCACAGACTTGAAAAAAATTGTCCCACTACAATTGACTTGCGAGTTTCTTATAATTTTTTCAAGTATTAAGTTGAAGAAATCGCACGATAGCGCATCACCTTGTCGGAATCCTTTTTTGACGTCAAAAGCTTCTGTGAGGTCAGAACCAACCTTGACGGAGCAGCGAGAGTTCTCCATCGTCATCCTGCACAGTCGGACGAGTTTTGTGGGAATGCCAAAACCTGACATGGCTCTGTATAGCTCGTCTCTATAAATGCTATCGTACGCGGCCTTAAAATCGATAAAGAGGTGGTGGGTATCGATTTGGAATTCTTGGGTGGTTTCCAGGATCTGCCGTAGCGTGAACATTTGATCGATTGTGGACTTTCCTGGTCTGAAACCACACTGATAGGGGCCAATCAGGTTGCTGACGAAAGGTTTCACGCGTTCACATAGTACGGCAGAGAGGATCTTGTAGGCGATATTCAGGAGACTTATTCCTCTATAGTTGGCGCAGTTTAGAGGGTCTCCTTTATTGTGGATCGGGCAAACGATGCTGAGGTTCCATTCATCAGGCATACTTTCTTCTGACCAAACTTTAGAGATGAGTTGGTGTATGCACTCCACCAGGTCATCTCCGGCCGCTTTAAAAAGTTCGGCGGGTAATCCGTCGGGTCCAGCAGCTTTGTTGTTTTTGAGTTTAGATATTGCTATCCTTACTTCATTTTGGTCGGGTGGACGGAAGTTTTGTCTGTCATCATCCATGTTGAATGGTTCATTCTGCCTGACAGCGGGATTTTGGCCTTCATCGCCGTTTAACAGTCTGCAGAAATGGTCCTTCCATGTACTCAGCACCGACTGTGACTCTACTACGAGGTTTCCATTCCTATCTCTACAGGTTTCTGTGCGGGATTTTTTTCCTTGGCATGTTCTTTTTACCTGTTGGTAAAACTTCCGCACGTTGTTCCTGGAGTAGCATCTCTCAATATCTTCGATCACGCGCTTCTCATGCTCTCTTTTTTTTTTTGGAGAAGCCGGTGTTCTTCCCGTCTTTTCTGCTCGTAAAGCTCGCGAGCAGCTCTCGTCTTTCTTTGCAGCGTCGCTTTATATGCCTCTTGTTTGGCTGCATGGGCCTGCCTGCATTCATCATCAAACCAGAGGTTTCGTGGTGGTGGTCTGGTGAAACCTAGCACATCAGTTGCGGCATCTCTGATGGCTTGTTGGCAGTGTTGCCACTGATCTTCGGCACTTGATGCTGGCGGTACTGGATTTCTTGAGAGGTTACGGGATATTCGATCGGCATAGGTTCTGGCGGTTTCTTGCGATTGTAGCTTTCCGACGTCATACTTCCTCACAGTATTACTCCGTTGTTGTGGAGTTCGGGTTAATCGCATTCTTACCTTTGCTGCAACAAGGTAGTGATCCGAGTCGATGTTAGCTGCTCGGAAGGTGCGAACATCCAAGATACTGGAGGCGTGTCTTGCATCGATCGCAACGTGATCAATCTGGTTGACGGTTCTTTGATCTGGGTGTCGCCAAGTCCCTTTGTGTATATCGAGATGAGGAAACCGTGTGCTTGCAATGGTGACGTTATGTGCCGCTGCGAAGTCAATTAGCTTAAGTCCGTTTTCAGACGTTGTGTCGTGTAGGCTATGTTTTCCGACAGTCCTACCAAAGATTTCCTCTTTACCTATTTTGGCATTAAAATCGCCTAGTACGATCTTAACGTCGTATTTAGGGCATTGCTCATAGGTTTTGTCGAGGAGCTCATAGAAGTCATCCTTGGTGGCGTCATCTTTGTCCTCTGTGGGGGCATGAGCGCATATTAGGCTAATGTTGGCGAATTTAGCCTTGATACGGATTGTCACAAGTCGCTCACTTACGTGTCGAAAGCCCAAGACTTCTTGCCTAAGTCTACCGCTTATGACGAATCCGTACCCAAATAAACGCTGTGGTCTTCTTGCGCAATCACCGTAGTACACGTCACAGTTTTTCATCCTCCTTTTGCCCGGCCCATTCCATCGCACTTCCTGGATGGCAGTAATTCCTGCTCTGTAGCAGTCTAGGGCCTCCGCTAGTTGTTTGGATGCACGTGGTCTGTTAAGAGTTCTAACATTCCACGTGCAGATCCGAAGGTCGTTGTCCTTGATTCGTTTTTCCGGGTCGTCAACAGTAAATCCGTCCTTTTCCGAGGCTATTGGTCGCTTGGCAACTTTTTCTTTTTTTCGTGGCAGGGTTGTTAACCCCACGCACAACCCCCAACCTGGAGGGCCAGGTCCTTTGTTGGATTCCTTGGACAAAAGGAACCGGAGAATCCGGAGTCAGTAACCCACTTCGGGGATATGAGCGCTGCCGTTGGCCCATTAAGGGTTCATCCGCCACCATCTCTATTTCAATGCCCTGACTTGCATTGAATTGTCCTAATGACCTTATCTCCAAATACGTCGAAGTAGCTCATTAGGGCGTCTGCTTCGTTGACTGTTGATGCCACCGTTGGTCCAATTGGTTGGGCTCATCCGCCGTACGTCCTCTTTCTGAGGGGCTCGTGCAAGACTTCTGCGAATCGATCAGAACAGTCATTAAAGCAGAGCATTATAGTGTTGCTATTTTTTCTGTGTGTGTGTTGTTAATCTGCAAGAATGGAAGGGACCTACAGTTTACCGCCGAGTCCGAACGGCTACATGAGATGCACTTTTTCGAGACAAATTTTACTCTTGGAGGTTTTGTCAGTTCCTCGCAAGAGGCAGTACCCCGGAAAAAAAGGTGGCTATGAACTGGATTGGAACCCGCGCTCAGTGTCGATCTTAAGCTCATAGAGGCCGGATGTCGGGTCGAGGTGCGCGCACAAATAATTAAACAAAAGTCAAAAAAAAAAATTATTGCGCATTGTTATCGCGAGTGTTAAAAAAAATAATATTACACACTCGTTTGAGAAATTGGCAAAACCCCCTCGCGTGTGCTGTAAAGAAAATAACAATATCCACTCGCATCATTGGAAGACGATAAGATGCCCATTCGCGCTGTGGAAGAAAAAAAAATAATGCACACATGCATAACAAATCAAATTATCCTCTTATCTGTCCCAACCCTTTGTGCTTAGCTTAACTACCTCTTTCTTATCTACTGTAGGCATCGTATGCTTGCGGTAAATGGATAAGGGCATCTGAGTTTGTCCTATTGTGCTGAATATTTAAATTGATTTTTTGTATGCAAGCTGTCTTATGGGCATAACACCTAAGACAGTTTGTTTATTACAGAGATTAATTTGGATTTTTCACTGCATGGTTCGACTTAGTCAGAATTGTGTTTTGTGTGTAAGTATTTTTAAATGGTAAGTGATTTTTGTGTCGTGTATTCCAATGTTCGTGGTATAAGAAAGAATTTCTTTCACCTGTACGTCTACACTGTTCAATATAGGCCAGCTGTTTTGGCATTAAGTGAAACTCAGGTTGGAGTAAATACTGATTTATCAGAGTTTGCTCTACATGGGTATAGCTTGGTGCCATTACTCTTTTCCCATCATGGTCTCGTGGTCTATGTTAGGAATGATATTGCTTGCCAGAGCCTTACCCAATATGGGCAATGTTCCAACACGGACTTTAACTTCTTGTGGCTCAAATTCACTATCCGCAAGCATGTCATTCATTATTGTTTTATTTACAGGAGTCCAAATCTCGACAGCAATTCGACTTGTAACGAGTTTGATGCGCTGTCTGAGTCCATCTCGAAAATTGTTTCCCTTTGTCCTCGCTCTGAAATCGTTATTGCGGGCGATTTCAATGTACACAATACCAATTGGCTCCGCTATTTTGGTCAGACAACACCCGAAGGAAGGTATGTCGAGCTCTTTGCCGGGTTACATCACCTTAACCACCTGATTCGATGTGCCAACGTGTATACCGGATGTTGCTGGGCAAGCCGCCCATACTCTTGACTTGTTTCTTACTTCTCACCCTGATAAATATACCATTAGTGTAACTTCTCCATTTGGCACTTCAGACCATTGTGTCATTTCAGCTAATTTCTTATCCTGCACCCATCGAGTTAAAGAAAAACTTCCCACCAGGACCGTTTGGCAATACGAGAAAGCCAACTGGGACGGCCTGAATATTTTTTTCCGAAACTTTAACTGGTCACTATGCTTGCTCGATAGTGACATTGATGCCAGTGCTGAAATGATCACAAATGTGATTCTTCTAGGGATGCGTGATTTTGATTTTATTCCTAACAGAGTAAAAAGCATCAAACCTAAAGAAAAGTCTTGGTTTAATTCTGAGTGTAAAGAAGCTATGAGGCTCAAAGAAGTAAGTTTCCGTTCTAACAAAGCCAACCCTACAGAGGAAAATCGGAAAAAGCACAAACAAGCAAGAAACTCATGCAACTCCGTTATTGAAAGAACCAAATTTTTGCATGACCAAAAATTACGGCAAAAAATTCTGCAGTGTCCCAAAGGCAGTAAAAAATTTTGGTCATTTGTAAAAAATATTAAAAACTGCTCAACATCTTCGGTTACAACGCTTATCGACAATAACAAACCAATTGTTTACTCTTCAGAGAAGGCAAACTTGCTCGCCGCCCATTTTGCTGCCAGCTCCACGCTGCCGCATAGCAACGTTGCCCTCATGTACTTGAGAATATAAATTTTTCCTTGGGACAGATTTTTGTCCGCACTCGTACAGTAGCAAGAGTTCTCAATGATCTCGATATACACAAATCCGCTGGCCCGGATGGTATACCCCCGATTCTTCTGAAGAGGTGTTCTTCCACACTGGCAAAGCCACTGCGTAAGCTTTTTCAACGCTCCTACTCTTCTGGAATCTTTCCTAGGAGATGGAAAACAGCATTTGTCCAGCCTGTCACTAAGAAAGGTGACCCATCCTCCCCCTCCTCCTACCGACCCATAGCACTGACATCCCTTCTTTCTAAGAACATGGAAACACTGATTAACCGTCAGCTTAAGGAATATCTCGAAGATCGTAAGCTTCTCCATGACCGTCAGTATGGCTTCCGCAGCAACCGTTCCACTGGTGATCTGATGGCATATCTCACCGAACAGTGGAACAAATCTTTACATCGCTTTGGTGAAAGTAAGATTATTGCTCTTGATATCTCCAAGGCATTTGATAGAGTTTGGCATGAAGCTCTCTTATCGAAAATGCGTGCTTTTGGGATCGATAATAATCTTGTTCGTTGGATTAGAAGCTATCTTCTGGACCGTTCAATACAAGTTGTATTGGACGGATTCAAGTCTAATTCCCATAAAATAAATGCTGGTGTGCCCCAGGGCTCTGTTCTGTCTCCGACGCTTTTCCTCATTTTTATAAATGATCTTCTGCCTGTTATTTCTAATCCACTTAACTGTTTTGCTGACGACTCTACCTTCAACTTTTCATATTCATTCGATAATTCACGTCCTTCGCCTTCGGACGTACAATTGCAAGTGTGTTACATTTAAAGGGAAACAAATAGTCCCTTGTGCGTGCGTTAATTATATAAAAAAAAAAACTCGCTTAGCAGTCCGACACACTAACCACTAAGCCACGGGGCACTACTTGTTCAATTATACTTTCTAAATCAGAAATTGATGTAATATTGAATAATATAAATAAAAAATAGAATTTGCTGAAATAAAAGTCGCTATTGACATATCTTCTATTTTTTATATTTTAAGCATGCCAACGGGAAATGAAACATTTGAAAACTAACTGTAAAACCATTGATAAAAAAATACAAATGTTGTTAATAAAATTTCAATTTGAAATATTTTAAAGAAAGATAATATTATGTATAGCATCATGAATAAATGTAAAACAATAAATGAATTATCCTTGTGCAAACAATCAAACATTATAGACCTAAGTAATGATAAATGCATTTATAATTTAATAAGAAACGAAAATGCTACGTGTAAAACAACGAACAGTCAACACATCCCACAAGTCGAAGAAATTGAACCAGGAACCATACTTCTAAACAATTTCGATGGTAACATAGAAGTAGACAACATTACCAGATCATTGAACGGCACCTATCTTATAAAATTCTCGAACACAACATTAAGTATCATGAATCAACAATATATTTCTGATGAAATAACTAAAATTCATGAACTACCACCACTATTACACACGGTTTTCGAAGAATCTGAAATTGAAGAAATACTGTCCTTACAACTCATGAAGAAACTCCATTTAAATAATACAAAACATATTAACACAATTCAAAAAGAAAATGAAGTTCATCAAAGGATCAATTATTCAATGTTAGCTCTAATATTCCTTACCGTAGTAATAATTAGAATTACAAAATGGAGCAGAAACGTGGGAGCATAAAAATAATTCGCGGAATCCAGCATTGCCTAGGTCAGCACTTAAATAATATAAAAAACAATAACTTTATGTTACAGTTAGGCATTAAGTATTCAGAGGCAGAATCGCTGCCAGTTTGTGAAGTATATTAATAAAAGAACAAAAATTATTAAAAAAAAAACAATTTTGTTTTTTTTTTAAATAAAATCAATAAGTAAAAAATGTAACTTATACAAAGCCCTACCTTCCTAATAGAGAATTAATGGAGAATTGGCGTCATTTATGACACGCCTTTTGATGAATCAAAATAGACCAAGAAAATAGATTTAATAAAAAAAATTGTTTCTGATTTTTCTTTACCAAATGAATACTATATTATTTACATTTTTCTTACCCCCATAATCACTATCATCTTCCTCTGATTCAGAACCTACTTCAAGGTCTGGTTTTCGAAAACGTGGCTCTTCAGCACCTCCAATTTCGGAACCAGTTAACTTTTCCACGGATTTATTTTTCAAATGTTTAAAAATCTCTTTTTCGCTATTTAAGATGGACATTTTACCGAATGATTGAATAGAATAAGATTAGATTAGTAATTTCTTATTCATTGTATCGATATCGATCACATAAGAAAATATTTTTCGGGAACTCAATTTTTTTTGACGTAGGTAATTATAACGTAACAAAGCGAGTGTTACGCAAACAAAGTTCGAATTGTCTGAACTTTTGTTCGCTTTCTGACATTTTACTAAATGAATGCCTTTGAATCGGAAAAAACTAATATTTTAATTGTAGGTACTCAATATTTTCACATTCACGATGACAGAACAGCGCTCTGAAGCTTTAAATACGTAAAGGGACGAAGTCGGTTGCAAAGCGTGTTTGTGTTTTATGTCTAATTCGTTTTTAAAAAAGATCGATCTTTTTTTGATCTGAGATCAAAAAAATTGATCTCAGATGAAAAAAAAATTCATGTTTAATTTTAAAAAAAGATCAATCTTTTTTTTTTATCTAGACCACTCTTTGGAAATCTAATCTGGATTTTTATCGAGATTAACACCGGTTTGCACACACACTACTTTATAGGACAATTCGCAAATGTCACTGAAGTTTGCATTTCATTTGGATTTTGTTATTGATTTGAAAGTTTTGTGTTGATAAAAGTGAAAAAGGATCAAGAATTTACAAAATATTAAATAATTTTGTAGTATTCTCATTAGACACGATATCTACGTCGTCGTCGTCTCCTGATTGTGATGTTTTGTTTGTTTTTCAAGCAAATTGGTGGAAGCAAAGGAACTTTGTTAATTATTTCATTGAGGATGTTGTGTCCTTTTTACAAAATTGAACTGCTCATCCGTTGAAGATGAAGATCACATATTTCTCATTGCCACTACACAATATTTGTTAAACAATTTGCTTCAATGTTCATATTGTAATATTTTAATAAAATTTTGTATGGAAAACAATTTTTTTGTACCTATAACTTGTTTTCTGTTTGTTTACAATTCCTTTTAGACTGTCAAAAAACACGACAGAAAGTTGTCAAAAAGCGCTACAAAACTACAAAAAAGAAATCAATCTCGTTTCATGTTCGTTTTTAAAAGAAAAATCTGAAATCTGAGATCAAATCTGAAAATTTAAAACGAATTCGACATTAGCCATTAGAGCCAACTTCTTCCCGTTACGTATATAAAGCTTTAGAGCGCTGTTCCAATTTGAACGTATTTACTGAGTAAAATCTCAAAGAGCGAGCAAAAGTTCAGTCTATTTTTTGTATATCACTCGCTTTGTTACGTTATCCTTACGTACTTCAAACAAAGCGTTTGTAGAAAAAGCAGTATTGTAATAAACCTTAAACCTTTCCGTATATTTGAACTTTTTCAAATTGTCAAATTTGGGTGTAAAGCGTGATTGTGTTTCTACTTTAACCATTGTATATACACTGAGTATAGTACTATCATGAAGCATCATTTTTTAGTTCTGAATCAAGTCGCAATGAGGCGTGCTGAAATTGCTAATTGGTGTGAATATAAAATAAGTACAGATAACAAAAGTGTATTAAATACTGGTTTAGTACTATATTTAGTACTTAGTAGTATATTTAGTTATAGTATAGTAGTAGATTTAGTACTAGATTTTTTGACGTGATAAGTGAAGAAACTCTAAAGCAATAACATAGGTACAAAACTCTGCAAACAATTTGTTTTATTTGTTAAATAAGTAACTATGTAGGTACTTCAACTGATATTAAATGTTTGCAGACTTAAAAAAAATTGATATAATAATCAAACATGGTAACCATTCAAAATTGTACAAAAAAACCAAACCAATAATCAAATTTCAGCAAAAATCGTTAAAAAGGTAAATTTCACCCTGTTCCCGTATCAATAAAAACCCCTACCAAAAATAGTGTATTTTTAAGGCAGAAATGACAACTCCTCACACCTCTGTCTTAATTTCTATCTTCAATTCTCTCATTATCATCACTATCATTCACCTGCTTGATAGAATACAAAATCAAGCGTTAAAATTGATAGGAAATAGACCTGCCGCTGAAACAATTGCCCTTCTCGAACACCGACGCAATGTTTCATGTCTTTCCTTATTTTATCGTTTCTTTTTACAAAAAAATTTCACTCGGATTAGCCAGTTGCATTCCTCCCGTAATACTCGGCTCGCAAATAATCCTCATCAGTTCACCCTTGAGCCCAATTTCGAACGAATCCTGAAATATAGGGGTTCTTTTTTTAGCCGATCAACACGAATTTGGAATAGTTTACCCGGCGGGATTTTCCCTTGTCATTTTGATCTGCAAACATTCAAAACCAATGTTAATCGACACCTCCTATATCTCCCCTCCCTATCTTCCTAATGCCCACGCAATGTGTTCTACATTAAAGGGGAAACAAATAGTCCCTTGTGTGCGCGTTAATTATAAAAAAAATCAGAAAAGGACAAAGAAATAACACGTAAAAGTCTTGATAATTTGCTTCCCTCTGACTGCTAACACTTTATATACATCTCTCCCGTTCTGTAATTTTCTAAATGTGTATAGTCGGGACTTACAGGGCACATTAAATTAACGCGCAACTCTTGCTTATTTTCTTTTGAACTTGTATTCGGTAATGCACGCGCACTTACACGGAAGCATGTTTGAGTTGCGCGTGTTTTTTTAGTTGCGCATTATCTTGACCGCAATCTTTTATTTTATTTTCTGTGTTTCAGTGATCAGTATTTAAAAAAAATAATTTAAATGAATTAAATTAACAAGAACTTAATGAATGAATGAATAAATGAAAAGAAACTAATTCCATACACCATTTAAATCCTGAGGCCATCATATATATGTTGTTATCTTCTTGTAACGTGTTATTTGAGCAACATCTAAAACAAGTATGAAGCAAAATAATAAGAACAAAGAATACAGACAACGACCTGACAAGTACCCAATTCCTAAAATCAATCAAGTGTTAGCGCAACTAGGCCAAAATAAATATTTCACAGTTATCGACCTCAAAAGTGGATTCCACCAAATCCCGCTCAAAGAAAGAGATATTGAAAAAAACAGCCTTCTCGGTGAATAATGGAAAATACGAATTCACCAGGCTGCCTTTCGGTTTGGAAAACGCTCCTTCCATATTTAAAAGAACGCTTGATGACATATTGAGAGAACATATTGGAAAAATATGTTTCGTTTACATCGACGATATTATCATTTTTAACAAAAACGAAGAAGAACATTTACAAAGTATTGAGACTGTTTTCAAAACTCTTGAAGCTGCCAATATGAAGGTCCAACTAGATAAATGTGAACTTTTCAAAGAGGAAGTCGAATTCCTCGGTTCCTTGATTTCCTCTGTTGGCATAAAAAGTAATCCAGAAAAAGTTAAAGCAATACTCCAGTTTCCATACCCCAAAACTTAAAGATCTACGTTCATCTTTAGGCCTTTCAGGTTATTATCGACGTTTTATAAAGGACTATGCTAAATTAGCAAAACCCCTAACAGTCCTTTTAAGACGGACGCTCATCCAAAATTATGTCTTCAAAAAAATTAATTAACCTTAATGATGAAGCAATAGAAGCATTTGATAAATTAAAAAAATCCCTAGCATCAAGAGACATAATACTAACCTATCCCGATTACAAAAAATAATTTGAACTCACAACCGACGCTTAAAATTACGCCCTTGGAGCAATGTTATCCCAACAAGATAAGCCTATAATGTTCATTTCGAGAACTTTAAATAAAACTGAAGAGTCCTATGCCGCAAATGAGAAAGAAATGCTGGCTATTATATGGGCTCTAAATTCTTTTCGAAATTACCTTTACGGCTCAGCAAAAGTGAAAATTTTAACAGACCATCAACCTCTCACATATGCTCTAAGTAACAAAATCACAACTCTAAAATGAAACACTGGAAAGCAGCGTTAGAAGAATTTAACTATGAACTAAATATAAGCCAGGTTGTTGCTGATACACTTTCAAGACCACCCCTTGTCTCTCAGATAAATTCCCTTACAGCTTCCCAACATAGCGATGAAAGTTCATCACATGAACTTATACCAGCAGTAGAAGTCCCGATTAACGTTTTCAAAAATCAACTTATCCTTCTTATAGGAGACGATACAACTTATCAACTCCAATTTCCTTTTCCGCAATTTCGTAGACATACATTTATACAACCTTCATCCTCAAAGGAAAACATTATCTCCATATTTAAACGATACCTTATACTTAACATAATAAACGGGCTTATGACCAATGAAGAAACCATGGGAATCATCCAAAACTTTTACCCACTTTATTTTAAAAACTATAAAATCCGCTTCACTCAAACTAAGGTAACTGATTTGACCACACCAGTTGAACAGGAAGAACATATTCTTAAAATTCATAACAGAGCTTATAGAAATGCTTGCGAAAATAAGACACAGCTACTCCAAAATTACTACTTTCCACAGATGAATGCAAAAATTAATAAACTAGTTAAACAGTGCCAAATCTGTCTAAAACACAAATGATCGACATCCACAAAAACCTAAACTCAAACCAACACCCATTCCTCTATATTCAGGCCATATCCGAAGGTAATCTCGCTCTCACTGCTTTAGACAAATTTTACAAATATGCCCAAACAATAATCCCTAAATAAAGAGCAGTACAAGATGTAATAAAACCAAAACCATAGTAACAGAATCCGGCAGAATAGCCCATAAATCAAATATTAAAAGTTGAAATTACCTTTTTTTTTCTAAAGGTACTTTATCCCTTTCGTCATCACACAAGTTAGAATACTCGATTATTCTAATTCAGAAATTATTGTTCTAAAACATGGGCTTGCGAGAATCCAAACTGGAAACACCAAATTCATCCACATCATAGAAGTACCTCCATATGAGGACTTCATAGCAAAAACCTCATCCCTCCTATACGAACATATCCCATCAACAAAATTCTTCTTTCCCATCCTGGAACACGAACTTAAACATACTAAGAACCTCATAAATAATATCAAAATAAACAGATCAAAAAGATCCTTAAATTTTATAGGCTCAGCCTGGAAATGGGTCGCGGGTAATCCCGACCACGATGATTATGAAGTAATGGTTAATAAAATAAATAATGTATTAGAAAATAATAACAACCAAGTTATAATAAATAAGGCATATATTAACAAATGTAACTACCGAAATAATAAGCGAATTAAAAAAAGATAAATCTTTTGCAAACGAACTAGTATTAAGTTTACTTTATAAAACAAAGCTTATAAAAGAGCAAATAACTAATGTAATTTACGCAATGGAATTAAGTAAGAAAAATATTGTAAGTTCAATTTTTTTTACTGGCGCGACAGTTCCTTAAGGAGCCAAGGCCTAGTGACTTATACTCTCAACCATTCCTGTGTGTGTGTTGTTAATCTGCAAGAATGGAAGGGACCTACAGTTTACCGCCGAGTCCGAACGGCTACATGAGATGCACTTTTTCGAGACAAATTTTACTCTTGGAGGTTTTGTCAGTTCCTCGCAAGAGGCAGTACCCCGGAAAAAAAGGTGGCTATGAGCTGGATTGGAACCCGCGCTCAGTGTCGATCTTAAGCTCATAGAGGCCGGACGTCTGGTCAAGGTGCGCGCAAAAATAATTAAACAAAAGTAAAAAAAAAAAAATTATTGCGCATTGTTATCGCGAGTGTTAAAAAAAATAATATTACACACTCGTTCGAGAAATTGGCAAAACCCCTTTGCGTGTGCTGTAAAGAAAATAACAATATCCACTCGCGTCATTGGAAGACGATAAGATGCCCATTCGCGCTGTGGAAGAAAAAAAAATAATGCACACTTGCATAACAAATCAAATTATCCTCTTATCTGTCCCAACCCTTTGTGCTTAGCTTAACTGCCTCTTTCTTATCTACTGTAGGCATCGTATGCTTGCGGTAAATGGATAAGGGCATCTGAGTTTGTCCTATTGTGCTGAATATTTAAATTGATTTTTTGTATGCAAGCCATGCAATGTGTTCTACATTAAAAGGGAAACAAATAGTCCCTTGTGTGCGCGTTAATTATAAAAAAAATCAGAAAAGGACAAAGAAATAACACGTAAAAGTCTTGATAATTTGCTTCCCTCTGACTGCTAACACTTTATATACATCTCTCCCGTTCTGTAATTTTCTAAATGTGTATAGTCGGGACTTACAGGGCACATTAAATTAACGCGCAACTCTTATTTATTTCCTTTTGAACTTGTATTCGGTAATGCACGCGCACTTACACGGAAGCATGTTTGAGTTGCGCGTGTTTTCTTAGTTGCGCATTATTTTGACCGCAATCTTTTATTTTATTTTCTGTGTTTCAGTGATCAGTATTTAAAAAAAATAATTTAAATGAATTAAATTAACATGAACTTAATGAATGAATGAATAAATGAAAAGAAACTAATTCCATACACCATTTAAATTCTGCTGCCATCATATAAATGTTGTTATCTTCTTGTAACGTGTTATTTCAGCAACATCTAAAACAAGTATGAAGTAAACTAATAAGAACAAAGAATACAGACAACGACCTGACAAGTACCCAATTCCTAAAATCAATCAAGTGTTAGCGCAACTAGGCCAAAATAAATATTTCACAGTTATCGACCTCAAAAGTGGATTCCACCAAATCCCGCTCAAAGAAAGAGATATTGAAAAAAACAGCCTTCTCGGTGAATAATGGAAAAAACGAATTCACCAGGCTGCCTTTCGGTTTGGAAAACGCTCCTTCCATATTTAAAAGAACGCTTGATGACATATTGAGATTGTTTTCAAAACTCTTGAAGCTGCCAATATGAAGGTCCAACTAGTAAAATGTGAACTTTTCAAAGAGGAAGTCGAATTCCTCGGTTTCTTGATTTCCTCTGTTGGCATAAAAAAGTAATCCAGAAAAAGTTAAAGCAATACTCCAGTTTCCATACCCTAAAACTTAAAGATCTACGTTCATCTTTAGGCCTTTCAGGTTATTATCGACGTTTTATAAAGGACTATGCTAAATTAGCAAAACCCCTAACAGTCCTTTTAAGACGGACGCTCACCCAAAATTATGTCTTCAAAAAAATTAATTAGCCTTAATGATGAAGCAATAGAAGCATTTGATAAATTAAAAAAATCCCTAGCATCAAGAGACATAATACTAAACTATCCCGATTACAAAAAATAATTTGAATTCACAACCGACGCTTAAAATTACGCCCTTGGAGCAATGTTATCCCAACAAGATAAGCCTATAATGTTCATTTCGAGAACTTTAAATAAAACTGAAGAGTCCTATGCCGCAAATGAGAAAGAAATGCTGGCTATTATATGGGCTCTAAATTCTTTTCGAAATTACCTTTACGGCTCAGCAAAAGTGAAAATTTTAACAGACCATCAACCTCTCACATATGCTCTAAGTAACAAAATCACAACTCTAAAATGAAACACTGGAAAGCAGCGTTAGAAGAATTTAACTATGAACTAAATATAAGCCAGGTTGTTGCTGATACACTTTCAAGACCACCCCTTGTCTCTCAGATAAATTCCCTTACAGCTTCCCAACATAGCGATGAAAGTTCATCACATGAACTTATACCAGCAGTAGAAGTCCCGATTAACGTTTTCAAAAATCAACTTATCCTTCTTATAGGAGACGATACAACTTATCAACTCCAATTTCCTTTTCCGCAATTCCGTAGACATACATTTATACAACCTTCATCCTCAAAGGAAAACATTATCTCCATATTTAAACGATACCTTATACTTAACATAATAAACGGGCTTATGACCAATGAAGAAACCATGGGAATCATCCAAAACTTTTACCCACTTTATTTTAAAAACTATAAAATCCGCTTCACTCAAACTAAGGTAACTGATTTGACCACACCAGTTGAACAGGAAGAACATATTCTTAAAATTCATAACAGAGCTTATAGAAATGCTTGCGAAAATAAGACACAGCTACTCCAAAATTACTACTTTCCACAGATGAATGCAAAAATTAATAAACTAGTTAAACAGTGCCAAATCTGTCTAGAACACAAATGATCGACATCCACAAAAACCTAAACTCAAACCAACACCCATTCCTCTATATCCAGGCCATATCCTACATATTCTACCGAAGGTAATCTCGCTCTCACTGCTTTAGACAAATTTTACAAATATGCCCAAACAATAATCCCTAAATAAAGAGCAGTACAAGATGTAATAAAACCAAAACCATAGTAACAGAATCCGGCAGAATAGCCCATAAATCAAATATTAAAAGTTGAAATTACCTTTTTTTTTCTAAAGGTACTTTATCCCTTTCGTCATCACACAAGTTAGAATACTCGATTATTCTAATTCAGAAATTATTGTTCTAAAACATAGGCTTGCGAGAATCCAAACTGGAAACACCAAATTCATCCACATCATAGAAGTACCTCCATATGAGGACTTCATAGCAAAAACCTCATCCCTCCTATACGAACATATCCCATCAACAAAATTCTTCTTTCCCATCCTGGAACACGAACTTAAACATACTAAGAACCTCATAAATAATATCAAAATAAACAGATCAAAAAGATCCTTAAATTTTATAGGCTCAGCCTGGAAATGGGTCGCGGGTAATCCCGACCACGATGATTATGAAGTAATGGTTAATAAAATAAATAATGTATTAGAAAATAATAACAACCAAGTTATAATAAATAAGGCATATATTAACAAATGTAACTACCGAAATAATAAGCGAATTAAAAAAAGATAAATCTTTTGCAAACGAACTAGTATTAAGTTTACTTTATAAAACAAAGCTTATAAAAGAGCAAATAACTAATGTAATTTACGCAATCGAATTAAGTAAGAAAAATATTGTAAGTTCAAATTTTTTTTTATTGGCGCGACAGTTCCTTAAGGAGCCAAGGCCTAGTGACTTATACTCTCAACCATTCCTGTGTGTGTGTTGTTAATCTGCAAGAATGGAAGGGACCTACAGTTTACCGCTGTAGGTTCGAGAAATTGGCAAAACCCCCTTGCGTGTGCTGTAAAGAAAATAACAATATCCACTCGCGTCATTGGAAGACGATAAGATGCCCATTCGCGCTGTGGAAGAAAAAAAATAATGCACACTTGCATAACAAATCAAATTATCCTCTTATCTGTCCCAACCCTTTGTGCTTAGCTTAACTGCCTCTTTCTTATCTACTGTAGGCATCGTATGCTTGCGGTAAATGGATAAGGGCATCTGAGTTTGTCCTATTGTGCTGAATATTTAAATTGATTTTTTGTATGCAAGCTGTCTTATGGGCATAACACCTAAGACAGTTTGTTTATTACAGAGATTAATTTGGATTTTTCACTGCATGGTTCAACTTAGTCAGAATTGTGTTTTGTGTGTAAGTATTTTTAAATGGTAAGTGATTTTTGTGTCGTGTATTCCAATGTTCGTGGTATAAGAAAGAATTTCTTTCACCTGTAAGTCTACACTGTTCAATATATGCCAGCTGTTTTGGCATTAAGTGAAACTCAGGTTGGAGTAAATACTGATTTATCAGAGTTTGCTCTACATGGGTATAGCTTGGTGCCATTACTCTTTTCCCATCATGGTCTCGTGGTCTATGTTAGGAATGATATTGCTTGCCAGAGCCTAACCCAATATGGGCAATGTTCCAACACGGACTTTAACTTCTTGTGGCTCAAATTCACTGTCCGCAAGCATGTCATTCATTATTGTTTTATTTACAGGAGTCCAAATCTCGACAGCAATTCGACTTGTAACGAGTTTGATGCGCTGTCTGAGTCCATCTCGAAAATTGTTTCCCTTTCTCCTCGCTGTCTGAGTCTATAGAGGAAAATCGGAAAAAGCACAAACAAGCAAGAAACTCATGCAACTCCGTTATTGAAAGAACCAAATTTTTGCATGACCAAAAATTACGGCAAAAAATTCTGCAGTGTCCCAAAGGCAGTAAAAATTTTTGGTCATTTGTAAAAAATATTAAAAACTCCTCAACATCTTCGGTTACAACGCTCATCGACAATAACAAACCAATTGTTTGTCCAGTTTCCATACCCTAAAACTTAAAGATCTACGTTCATTTTAAGGCCTTTCAGGTTATTATCGACGTTTTATAAAGGACTATGCTAAATTAGCAAAACCCCTAACAGTCCTTTTAAGACGGACGCTCATCCAAAATTATGTCTTCAAAAAAATTAATTAACTTTAATGATGAAGCAATAGAAGCATTTGATAAATTAAAAAAATCCCTAGCATCAAGAGACATAATACTAACCTATCCCGATTACAAAAAATAATTTGAACTCACAACCGACGCTTAAAATTACGCCCTTGGAGCAATGTTATCCCAACAAGATAAGCCTATAGTGTTCATTTCGAGAACTTTAAATAAAACTGAAGAGTCCTATGCCGCAAATGAGAAAGAAATGCTGGCTATTATATGGGCTCTAAATTCTTTTCGAAATTACCTTTACGGCTCAGCAAAAGTGAAAATTTTAATAGACCATCAACCTCACACATATGCTCTAAGTAACAAAATCACAAATCTAAAATGAAACACTGTAAAGCAGCGTTAGAAGAATTTAACTATGAACTAAATATAAGCCAGGTTGTTGCTGATACACTTTCAAGACCACCCCTTGTCTCTCAGATAAATTCCCTTACAGCTTCCCAACATAGCGATGAAAGTTCATCACATGAACTTATACCAGCAGTAGAAGTCCCGATTAACGTTTTCAAAAATCAACTTATCCTTCGTATAGGAGACGATACAACTTATCAACTCCAATTTCCTTTTCCGCAATTCCGTAGACATACATTTGTACAACCTTCATCCTCAAAGGAAAACATTATCTCCATATTTAAACGATACCTTATACTTAACATTATAAACGGGCTTATGACCAATGAAGAAACCATGGGAATCATCCAAAACTTTTACCCACTTTATTTTAAAAACTATAAAATCCGCTTCACTCAAACTAAGGTAACTGATTTGGCCACACCAGTTGAACAGGAAGAACATATTCTTAAAATTCATAACAGAGCTTATAGAAATGCTTGCGAAAATAAGACACAGCTACTCCAAAATTACTACTTTCCACAGATGAATGCAAAAATTAATAAACGAGTTAAACAGTGCCAAATCTGTCTAGAACACAAATGATCGACATCCACAAAAGCCTAAACTCAAACCAACACCCATTCCTCTATATCCAGGCCATATCCTACATATTCTACCGAAGGTAATCTCGTTCTCACTGCTTTAGACAAATTTTACAAATATGCCCAAACAATAATCCCTAAATAAAGAGCAGTACAAGATGTAATAAAACCAAAACCATAGTAACAGAATCCGGCAGAATAGCCCATAAATCAAATATTAAAAGTTGAAATTACCTTTTTTTTTCTAAAGGTACTTTATCCCTTTCGTCATCACACAAGTTAGAATACTCGATTATTCTAATTCAGAAATTATTGTTCTAAAACATGGGCTTGCGAGAATCCAAACTGGAAACACCAAATTCATCCACATCATAGAAGTACCTCCATATGAGGACTTCATAGCAAAAACCTCATCCCTCCTATACGAACATATCCCATCAACAAAATTCTTCTTTCCCATCCTGGAACACGAACTTAAACATACTAAGAACCTCATAAATAATATCAAAATAAACAGATCAAAAAGATCCTTAAATTTTATAGGCTCAGCCTGGAAATGGGTCGCGGGTAATCCCGACCACGATGATTATGAAGTAATGGTTAATAAAATAAATAATGTATTAGAAAATAATAACAACCAAGTTATAATAAATAAGGCATATATTAACAAATGTAACTACCGAAATAATAAGCGAATTAAAAAAAGATAAATCTTTTGCAAACGAACTAGTATTAAGTTTACTTTATAAAACAAAGCTTATAAAAGAGCAAATAACTAATGTAATTTACGCAATCGAATTAAGTAAGAAAAATATTGTAAGTTCAAATTTTTTTTTATTGGCGCGACAGTTCCTTAAGGAGCCAAGGCCTAGTGACTTATACTCTCAACCATTCCTGTGTGTGTGTTGTTAATCTGCAAGAATGGAAGGGACCTACAGTTTACCGCTGTAGGTTCGAGAAATTGGCAAAACCCCCTTGCGTGTGCTGTAAAGAAAATAACAATATCCACTCGCGTCATTGGAAGACGATAAGATGCCCATTCGCGCTGTGGAAGAAAAAAAATAATGCACACTTGCATAACAAATCAAATTATCCTCTTATCTGTCCCAATACTTTGTGCTTAGCTTAACTGCCTCTTTCTTATCTACTGTAGGCATCGTATGCTTGCGGTAAATGGATAAGGGCATCTGAGTTTGTCCTATTGTGCTGAATATTTAAATTGATTTTTTGTATGCAAGCTGTCTTATGGGCATAACACCTAAGACAGTTTGTTTATTACAGAGATTAATTTGGATTTTTCACTGCATGGTTCAACTTAGTCAGAATTGTGTTTTGTGTGTAAGTATTTTTAAATGGTAAGTGATTTTTGTGTCGTGTATTCCAATGTTCGTGGTATAAGAAAGAATTTCTTTCACCTGTACGTCTACACTGTTCAATATATGCCAGCTGTTTTGGCATTAAGTGAAACTCAGGTTGGAGTAAATACTGATTTATCAGAGTTTGCTCTACATGGGTATAGCTTGGTGCCATTACTCTTTTCCCATCATGGTCTCGTGGTCTATGTTAGGAATGATATTGCTTGCCAGAGCCTAACCCAATATGGGCAATGTTCCAACACGGACTTTAACTTCTTGTGGCTC
Source organism: Platycheirus rosarum (assembly GCA_963971375.1). Lineage (NCBI taxonomy): Eukaryota > Metazoa > Arthropoda > Insecta > Diptera > Syrphidae > Platycheirus > Platycheirus rosarum. Next base: position 84,317,915 of record OZ020510.1, on the reverse strand, counting down.
AAATTCACTGTCCGCAAGCATGTCATTCATTATTGTTTTATTTACAGGAGTCCAAATCTCGACAGCAATTCGACTTGTAACGAGTTTGATGCGCTGTCTGAGTCCATCTCGAAAATTGTTTCCCTTTCTCCTCGCTGTCTGAGTCCATCTCGAAAATTGTTTCCCTTTGTCCTCGCACTGAAATCGTTATTGCGGGCGATTTCAATGTACACAATACCAATTGGCTCCGCTATTCTGGTCAGACAACACCCGAAGGAAGGTATGTCGAGCTCTTTGCCGGGTTACATCACCTTACCCAACTGATCGATGGGCCAATGCGTATACCGGATGTTGCTGGGCAAGCCGCCCATACTCTTGACTTGTTTCTTACTTCTCATTTAGATAAATATACCATTAGTGTAACTTCTCCATTTGGCACTTCAGACCATTGTGTCATTTCAGCTAATTTCTTATCCTGCACCCATCCAGTTAAAGAAAAACTTCCCACCAGGACCGTTTGGCAATACGAGAAAGCCAACTGGGACGGCCTGAATATTTTTTTCCGAAACTTTAACTGGTCACTATGCTTCCTCGATAGTGACATTGATGCCAGTGCTGAAATGATCACAAATGTGATTCTTCTAGGGATGCGTGCTTTTATTCCTAACAGAGTAAAAAGCATCAAACCTAAAGAAAAGTCTTGGTTTAATTCTGAGTGTAAAGAAGCTATGAGGCTCAAAGAAGTAAGTTTCCGTTCTAACAAAGCCAACACTACAGAGGAAAATCGGAAAAAGCACAAACAAGCAAGAAACTCATGCAACTCCGTTATTGAAAGAACCAAATTTTTGCATGACCAAAAATTACGGCAACAAATTCTGCAGTATCCCAAAGGCAGTAAAAAATTTTGGTCATTCGTAAAAAAATATTAAAAACTCCTCAACATCTTCGGTTACAACGCTCATCGACAATAACAAACCAATTGTTTACTCTTCAGAGAAGGCAAACTTGCTCGCCGCCCATTTTGCTGCCAGCTCCACGCTGCCGCATAGCAACGTTGCCCTCATGTACTTGAGAATATAAATTTTTCCTTGGCACTCGTACAGTAGCAAGAGTTCTCAATGATCTCGATATACACAAATCCGCTGGCCCGGATGGTATACCCCCGATTCTTCTGAAGAGGTGTTCTTCCACACTGGCAAAGCCACTGCGTAAGCTTTTCCATCGCTCCTACTCTTCTGGAATCTTTCCTAGGAGATGGAAAACAGCATTTGTCCAGCCTGTCACTAAGAAAGGTGACCCATCCTCCCCCTCCTCCTACCGACCCATAGCACTGACATCCCTTCTTTCTAAGAACATGGAAACACTGATTAACCGTCAGCTTAAGGAATATCTCGAAGATCGTAAGCTTCTCCATGACCGTCAGTATGGCTTCCGCAGCAACCGTTCCACTGGTGATCTGATGGCATATCTCACCGAACAGTGGAACAAGTCTTTACATCGCTTTGGTGAAAGTAAGATTATTGCTCTTGATATCTCCAAAGCATTTGATAGAGTTTGGCATGAAGCTCTCTTATCGAAAATGCGTGCTTTTGGGATCGATAATAATCTTGTTCGTTTGATTAGAAGCTTTCTTCTGTACCGTTCAATACAAGTTGTACTGGACGGATTCAAGTCTAATTCCCATAAAATATATGCTGGTGTGCCCCAGGGCTCTGTTCTGCCTCCGACGCTTTTCCTCATTTTTATAAATGATCTTCTGCCTGTTACTTCTAATCCACTTAACTGTTTTGCTGACGACTCTACCCTCAACTTTTCATATTCATTCGATAATTCACATCCTTCGCCTTCGGACGTACAATTGCAACGGTGCCGTATGTCAAGCTCATTAAACTCCGATTTATACAGCATTGTCAAATGGGGTAATAGGAATCGTGTGGAGTTTAATGCTTCGAAAACTCAATGCTGTCTTCTGTCGTTAAAGCTTAACAGCTTTATTCTTTTTTTAGCCGTACAACACGACTTTGAAATGGTTTACCCGACGAGATTTTCCCTTGCCATTTCAATTTGCAAACATTCAAAACCAATGTTAATCGACACCTCCTATCTCTCCCCTCCCTATCTTCCTAAAGCCCGCGCAGTGTGTTACATTAAAAGGGAAACAAATAGTCCCTTGTGCGCGCGTTAATTATATAAAAAAAAAAAAAACTCGCTTAGCAGTCCGACACACTAACCACTAAGCCACGGGGCACTACTTGTTCAATTATACTTTCTAAATTCGAAATTGATGTAATATTGAATAATATAAATAAAAAATAGAATTTGCTGAAATAAAAGTCGCTATTGACATATCTTCTATTTTTTTATATTTTATGCATGCCAACGGGAAATGAAACATTTGAAAACTAACTGTAAAACCATTGATAAAAAAATACAAATGTTGTTAATAAAATTTAAATTTGAAATATTTTAAAGAAAGATAATATTATGTATAGCTTCATGAATAAATGTAAAACAATAAATGATTTATCCTTGTGCAAACAATCAAACATTATAGACCTAAGTAATGATAAATGCATTTATAATTTAATAAGAAACGAAAATGCTACGTGTAAAACAACGAACAGTCAACACATCCCACAAGTCGAAGAAATTGAACCAGGAACCATACTTCTAAACAATTTCGATGGTAACATAGAAGTAGACAACATTACCAGATCATTGAACGGCACCTATCTTATAAAATTCTCTAACACAACATTAAGTATCATGAATCAACAATATATTTCTGATGAAATAACTAAAATTCATGAACTACCACTACTATTACACACGGTTTTCGAAGAGTCTGAAATTGAAGAAATACTGTCCTTACAGCTCATGAAGGAACTCCATTTAAATAATACAAAACATATTAACAAAATTCAAATAGAAAATGAAGTTCATCAATGGATCAATTATTCAATGTTAGCTCTAATATTCCTTACCGTAGTAATAATTAGAATTACAAAATGGAGCAGAAACGTGGGAGCATAAAAATAATTCGCGGAATCCAGTATTGCCTAGGTCAGCACTTAAATAATATAAAAAACAATAATTTTATGTTACAGTTAGGCATTAAGTATTCAGAGGCAGAATCGCTGCCAGTTTGTGAAGTATATTAATAAAAGAAAAAAAAAATTATTAAAAAAAAAAACAATTTTTTTTTTAAATAAAATCAGTAAGTAAAAAATGTAACTTATACAAAGCCCTACCTTCCTAATAGAGAATTAATGGAGAATTGGCGTCATTTATGACACGCCTTTTGATGAATCAAAATAGACCAAGAAAATAGATTTAATAAAAAAAATTGTTTCTGATTTTTCTTTACCAAATGAATACTATATTATTTACATTTTTCTTACCCCCATAATCACTTTCATCTTCCTCTGATTCAGAACCTACTTCAAGGTCTGGTTTTCGAAAACGTGGCTCTTCAGCACCTCCAATTTCGGAACCAGTTAACTTTTCCACGGATTTATTTTTCAAATGTTTAATTTTTTTTGACGTACGTAATTATAACGTAACAAAGCGAGTGTTACGCAAACAAAGTTCGAATTGTCTGAACTTTTGTTCGCTTTCTGACATTTTACTAAATGAATACCTTTGAATCGGAAAAAACTAATATTTTAATTGTAGGTACTCAATATTTTCACATTCACGATGACAGAACAGCGCTCTGAAGCTTTAAATACGTAACGGGACGAAGTCGATTGCAAAGCGTGTTTGTGTTTTATGTCTAATTCGTTTTTAAAAAAGATCGATCTTTTTTTTGATCTGAGATCAAAAAAATTGATCTCAGATTAAAAAAAAATTCATGTTTAATTTTAAAAAAAGATCAATCTTTTTTTTTTGATCTAGACCACTCTTTGGAAATCTGGATTTTTATCGAGATTAACACCGGTTTGCACACACACTATTTTATAAGACAATTCGCAAATGTCACTGAAGTTTGCATTTCATTTGGATTTTGTTATTGATTTGAAAGTTTTGTGTTGATAAAAGTGAAAAAAGGATCAAGAATTTACAAAATATTAAATAATTTTGTAGTATTCTCATTAGATACGATATCTACGTCGTCGTCGTCTCCTGATTGTGATGTTTTGTTTGTTTTTCAAGCAAATTGGTGGAAGCAAAGGAACTTTGTAAATTATTTCATTGAGGATGTTGTGTCCTTTTTACAAAATTGAACTGCTCATCCGTTAAAGATGAAGATCACATATTTCTCATTGCCACTACACAATATTTGTTAAACAATTTGCTTCAATGTTCATATTGTAATATTTTAATAAAATTTTGTATGGAAAACAATTTTTTTTGTACCTATAACTTGTTTTCTGTTTGTTTACAATTCCTTTTAGACTGTCAAAAAACTAGACAGAAAGTTGTCAAAAAGCGCTACAAAACTACAAAAAAGAAATCAATCTCGTTTCATGTTCGTTTTTAAAAGAAAAATCTGAAATCTGTGCTCAAATCTAAAATTTAAAAACGAATTCGACATTAGCCATTAGAGCCGACTTCTTCCCGTTACGTATATAAAGCTTTAGAGCGCTGTTCCAATTTGAACGTATTCATTGAGTAAAATCTCAAAGAGCGAGCAAAAGTTCAGCCTATTTTTTGTATATCACTCGCTTTGTTACGTTATCCTTACGTACTTCAAACAAAGCGTTTGTAGAAAAAGCAGTATTGTAATAAACCTTAAACCTTTCCGTATATTTGAACTTTTTCAAATTGTCAAATTCGGGTTTAAAGCGTGATTGTGTTTCTACTTTAACCATTGTATATACACTGAGTATAGTACTATCATGAAGCATAATTTTTTAGTTCTGAATCAAGTCGCAATGAGGCGTGCTGAAATTGCTAATTGGTGTGAATATAAAATAAGTACAGATAACAAAAGTGTATTAAATACTGGTTTAGTACTATATTTAGTACTTAGTAGTATATTTAGTTATAGTATAGTAGTAGATTTAGTATTAGATTTTTTGACGTGATAAGTGAAGATACTCTAAAGCAATAACATAGGTACAAAACTCTGCAAACAATTTGTTTTATTTGTTAAATAAGTAACTATGTAAGTACTTCAACTGATATTAAATGTTTGCAGACTTAAAAAAAATTAATATAATAATCAAACATGGTAACCATTCAAAATTGTACAAAAAAACCAAACCAATAATCAAATTTCAGCAAAAATCGTTAAAAAGGTAAATTTCACCCTGTTCCCGTATCAATAAAAAACCCTACCAAAAAAAGTGTATTTTCAAGGCAGAAATGAAAACTCCTCACACCTCTGTCTTAATTTCTATCTTCAATTCTCTCATTATCATCACTATCATTCACCTGCGTGATAGAATACAAAATCAAGCGTTAAAATTGATAGGAAATAGACCTGCCGCTGAAACAATTGCCCTTCTCGAACACCGACGCAATGTTTCATGTCTTTCCTTAATTTATTGTTTCTTTTTACAAAAAAATTTCACTCGAAGTAGCCAGTTGCATTCCTCCCGTAATACTCGTCTCGCAAATAATGCTCATCAGTTCACCCTTGAGCCCAATTTCGGACGAATCCTGAAATATAGGGGTTCTTTTTTTAGCCGATCAACACGAATTTGGAATAGTTTACCCGGCGGGATTTTCCCTTGCCATTTTGATCTGCAAACATTCAAAACCAATGTTAATCGACACCTCCTATATCTCCCCTCCCTATCTTCCTAATGCCCACGCAATGTGTTCTACATTAAAGGGGAAACAAATAGTCCCTTGTGTGCGCGTTAATTATAAAAAAAAATCAGAAAAGGACAAAGAAATAACACGTAAAAGTCTTGATAATTTGCTTCCCTCTGACTGCTAACACTTTATATACATCTTTCCCGTTCTGTAATTTTCTAAATGTGTATAGTCAGGACTTACAGGGCACATTAAATTAACGCGCAACTCTTGCTTATTTTCTTTTGAACTTGTATTCGGTAATGCACGCGCACTTACACGGAAGCATGTTTGAGTTGCGCGTGTTTTTTTAGTTGCTCATTATTTTGACCGCAATCTTTTATTTTACTTTCTGTGTTTCAGTGATCAGTATTTAAAAAAATAATTTAAATGAATTAAATAAACAAGAACTTAATGAATGAATGAATAAATGAAAAGAAACTAATTCCATACACCATTTAAATTCTGCGGCCATCATATAAATGTTGTTATCTTCTTGTAACGTGTTATTTCAGCAACATCTAAAACAAGTATGAAGCAAAATAATAAGAACAAAGAATATAGACAACGACCTGACAAGTACCCAATTCCTAAAATCAATCAAGTGTTAGCGCAACTAGGCCAAAATAAATATTTCACAGTTATCGACCTCAAAAGTGGATTCCACCAAATCCCGCTCAAAGAAAGAGATATTGAAAAAAACAGCCTTTTCGGTGAATAATGGAGAATACGAATTCAGCAGGCTGCCTTTCGGTTTGGAAAACGCTCCTTCCATTTTTCAAAGAACGCTTGATGACATATTGAGTGAACATATTGGAAAAATATGTTTCGTTTACATCGACGATATTATCATTTTTAACAAAAACGAAGAAGAACATTTACAAAGTATTGAGACTGTTTTCAAAACTCTTGAAGCTGCCAATATAAAGGTCCAGCTAGATAAATGTGAACTTTTCAAAGAGGAAGTCGAATTCCTCGGTTTCTTGATTTCCTCTGTTGGCATAAAAACTAATCCAGAAAAAGTTAAAGCAATACTCCAGTTTCCATACCCTAAAACTTAAAGATCTACGTTCATTTTTAGGCCTTTCAGGTTATTATCGACGTTTTATAAAGGACTATGATAAATTAGCAAAACCCCTAACAGTCCTTTTAAGACGGACGCTCATCCAAAATTATGTCTTCAAAAAAATTAATTAACCTTAATGATGAAGCAATAGAAGCATTTGATAAATTAAAAAAATCCCTAGCATCAAGAGACATAATACTAACCTATCCCGATTACAAAAAATAATTTGAACTCACAACCGACGCTTAAAATTACGCCCTTGGAGCAATGTTATCCCAACAAGATAAGCCTATAATGTTCATTTCGAGAACTTTAAATAAAACTGAAGAGTCCTATGCCGCAAATGAGAAAGAAATGCTGGCTATTATATGGGCTCTAAATTCTTTTCGAAATTACCTTTACGGCTCAGCAAAAGTGAAAATTTTAACAGACCATCAACCTCTCACATATGCTCTAAGTAACAAAATCACAACTCTAAAATGAAACACTGGAAAGCAGCGTTAGAAGAACTATGAACTAAATATAAGCCAGGTTGTTGCTGATACACTTTCAAGACCACCCCTTGTCTCTCAGATAAATTCCCTTACAGCTTCCCAACATAGCGATGAAAGTTCATCACATGAACTTATACCAGCAGTAGAAGTCCCGATTAACGTTTTCAAAAATCAACTTATCCTTCTTATAGGAGACGATACAACTTATCAACTCCAATTTCCTTTGCCGCAATTCCGTAGACATACATTTGTACAACCTTCATCCTCAAAGGAAAACATTATCTCCATATTTAAACGATACCTTATACTTAACATAATAAACGGGCTTATGACCAATGAAGAAACCATGGGAATCATCCAAAACTTTTACCCACTTTATTTTAAAAACTATAAAATCCGCTTCACTCAAACTAAGGTAACTGATTTGACCACACCAGTTGAACAGGAAGAACATATTCTTAAAATTCATAACAGAGCTTATAGAAATGCTTGCGAAAATAAGACACAGCTACTCCAAAATTACTACTTTCCACAGATGAATGCAAAAATTAATAAACTAGTTAAACAGTGCCAAATCTGTCTAGAACACAAATGATCGACATCCACAAAAACCTAAACTCAAACCAACACCCATTCCTCTATATTCAGGCCATATCCGAAGGTAATCTCGCTCTCACTGCTTTAGACAAATTTTACAAATATGCCCAAACAATAATCCCTAAATAAAGAGCAGTACAAGATGTAATAAAACCAAAACCATAGTAACAGAATCCGGCAGAATAGCCCATAAATCAAATATTAAAAGTTGAAATTACCTTTTTTTTTCTAAAGGTACTTTATCCCTTTCGTCATCACACAAGTTAGAATACTCGATTATTCTAATTCAGAAATTATTGTTCTAAAACATGGGCTTGCGAGAATCCAAACTGGAAACACCAAATTCATCCACATCATAGAAGTACCTCCATATGAGGACTTCATAGCAAAAACCTCATCCCTCCTATACGAACATATCCCATCAACAAAATTCTTCTTTCCCATCCTGGAACACGAACTTAAACATACTAAGAACCTCATAAATAATATCAAAATAAACAGATCAAAAAGATCCTTAAATTTTATAGGCTCAGCCTGGAAATGGGTCGCGGGTAATCCCGACCACGATGATTATGAAGTAATGGTTAATAAAATAAATAATGTATTAGAAAATAATAACAACCAAGTTATAATAAATAAGGCATATATTAACAAATGTAACTACCGAAATAATAAGCGAATTAAAAAAAGATAAATCTTTTGCAAACGAACTAGTATTAAGTTTACTTTATAAAACAAAGCTTATAAAAGAGCAAATAACTAATGTAATTTACGCAATCGAATTAAGTAAGAAAAATATTGTAAGTTCAAATTTTTTTTTATTGGCGCGACAGTTCCTTAAGGAGCCAAGGCCTAGTGACTTATACTCTCAACCATTCCTGTGTGTGTGTTGTTAATCTGCAAGAATGGAAGGGACCTACAGTTTACCGCTGTAGGTTCGAGAAATTGGCAAAACCCCCTTGCGTGTGCTGTAAAGAAAATAACAATATCCACTCGCGTCATTGGAAGACGATAAGATGCCCATTCGCGCTGTGGAAGAAAAAAAATAATGCACACTTGCATAACAAATCAAATTATCCTCTTACCTGTCCCAACCCTTTGTGCTTAGCTTAACTGCCTCTTTCTTATCTACTGTAGGCATCGTATGCTTGCGGTAAATGGATAAGGGCATCTGAGTTTGTCCTATTGTGCTGAATATTTAAATTGATTTTTTGTATGCAAGCTGTCTTATGGGCATAACACCTAAGACAGTTTGTTTATTAGAGATTAATTTGTATTTTTCACTGCATGGTTCAACTTAGTCAGTATTGTGTTTTGTGTGTAAGTATTTTTAAATTGTAAGTGATTTTTGTGTCGTGTATTCCAATGTTCGTGGTATAAGAAAGAATTTCTTTCACCTGTACGTCTACACTGTTCAATATATGCCAGCTGTTTTGGCATTAAGTGAAACTCAGGTTGGAGTAAATACTGATTTATCAGAGTTTGCTCTACATGGGTATAGCTTGGTGCCATTACTCTTTTCCCATCATGGTCTCGTGGTCTATGTTAGGAATGATATTGCTTGCCAGAGCCTAACCAAATATGGGTAATGTTCCAACACGGACTTTAACTTCTTGTGGCTCAAATTCACTGTCCGCAAGCATGTCATTCATTATTGTTTTATTTACAGGAGTCCAAATCTCGACAGCAATTCGACTTGTAACGAGTTTGATGCGCTGTCTGAGTCCATCTCGAAAATTGTTTCCCTTTCTCCTCGCTGTCTGAGTCCATCTCGAAAATTGTTTCCCTTTGTCCTCGCACTGAAATCGTTATTGCGGGCGATTTCAATGTACACAATACCAATTGGCTCCGCTATTCTGGTCAGACAACACCCGAAGGAAGGTATGTCGAGCTCTTTGCCGGGTTACATCACCTTACCCAACTGATCGATGTGCCAATGCGTATACCGGATGTTGCTGGGCAAGCCGCCCATACTCTTGACTTGTTTCTTACTTCTCACCCTGATAAATATACCATTAGTGTAACTTCTCCATTTGGCACTTCAGACCATTATGTCATTTCAGCTAATTTCTCATCCTGCACCCATCCAGTTAAAGAAAAACGGCCTGAATATTTTTTTCCGAAACTTTAACTGGTCACTATGCTTCGTCGATAGTGACATTGATGCCAGTGCTGAAATGATCACAAATGTGATTCTTCTAGGGATGCGTGCTTTTATTTCTAACAGAGTAAAAAGCATCAAACCTAAAGAAAAGTCTTGGTTTAATTCTGAGTGTAAAGAAGCTATGAGGCTCAAAGAAGTAAGTTTCCGTTCTTACAAAGCCAACCCTACAGAGGAAAATCGGAAAAAGCACAAACAAGCAAGAAACTCATGCAACTCCGTTATTGAAAGAACCAAATTTTTGCATGACCAAAAATTACTGCAAAAAATTCTGCAGTGTCCCAAAGGCAGTAAAAATTTTTGGTCATTTGTAAAAAATATTAAAAACTCCTCAACATCTTCGGTTGTAACGCTCATCGACAATAACAAACCAATTGTTTACTCTTCAGAGAAGGCAAACTTGCTCGCCGCCCATTTTGCTGCCAGCTCCACGCTGCCGCATAGCAACGTTGCCCTCATGTACTTGAGAATATAAATTTTTCCATGGGACAGATTTTTGTCCGCACTCGTACAGTAGCAAGAGTTCTCAATGATCTCGATATACACAAATCCGCTGGCCCGGATGGTATACCCCCCATTCTTCTGAAGAGGTGGTCTTCCACACTGGCAAAGCCACTGCGTTAGCTTTTCCATCGCTCCTACTCTTCTGGAATCTTTCCTAGGAGATGGAAAACAGCATTTGTCCAGCCTGTCACTAAGAAAGGTGACCCATCCTCCCCCTCCTTCTACCGACCCATAGCACTGATATCCCTTCTTTCTAAGAACATGGAAACACTGATTAACCGTCAGCTTAAGGAATATCTCGAAGATCGTAAGCTTCTCCATGACCGTCAGTATGGCTTCCGCAGCAACCGTTCCACTGGTGATCTGATACCATATCTCACCGAACAGTGGAACAAATCTTTACATCGCTTTGGTGAAAGTAAGATTATTGCTCTTGATATCTCCAAGGCATTTGATAGAGTTTGGCATGAAGCTCTCTTATTGAAAATGAGTGCTTTTGGGATCGATAATACTCTTGTTCGTTGGATTAAAAGCTATCTTCTGGACCGACTCTACTCTCAGCTTTTCATATTCATGCGATAATTCACGTCCTTCGCCTTCTGACGTACAACTGCAACGGTGCCGTATGTCAAGCTCATTAAACTCCGATTTATACAGCATTGTCAAATGGGGTAATAGGAATCGTGTGGAGTTTAATGCTTCGAAAACTCAATGCTGTCTTCTGTCGTTAAAGCTTAACATACCCCTAATGCCATTGTCCAAGAATGGCACTTACATCGAAGAAACCGAAAAGCTCTCAGTACTCGGTATGTGTGTCAACGACGACCTCCGTTGGAACGACCATATATTTGAAATCGCTAAGAATGCTGTTAAGTGCTTATGTTTTCTGTATCGGTGTAAGAATATTTTTCTCCATCTGATATGGCTACAATTTATAAAGTGTCATTTTTAAAAAGTCATTTGTAAAAAATATTAAAAACTCCTCAACATCTTCGGTTGTAACGCTCATCGACAATAACAAACCAATTGTTTACTCTTCAGAGAAGGCAAACTTGCTCGCCGCCCATTTTGCTGCCAGCTCCACGCTGCCGCATAGCAACGTTGCCCTCATGTACTTGAGAATATAAATTTTTCCATGGGACAGATTTTTGTCCGCACTCGTACAGTAGCAAGAGTTCTCAATGATCTCGATATACACAAATCCGCTGGCCCGGATGGTATACCCCCCATTCTTCTGAAGAGGTGGTCTTCCACACTGGCAAAGCCACTGCGTTAGCTTTTCCATCGCTCCTACTCTTCTGGAATCTTTCCTAGGAGATGGAAAACAGCATTTGTCCAGCCTGTCACTAAGAAAGGTGACCCATCCTCCCCCTCCTTCTACCGACCCATAGCACTGATATCCCTTCTTTCTAAGAACATGGAAACACTGATTAACCGTCAGCTTAAGGAATATCTCGAAGATCGTAAGCTTCTCCATGACCGTCAGTATGGCTTCCGCAGCAACCGTTCCACTGGTGATCTGATACCATATCTCACCGAACAGTGGAACAAATCTTTACATCGCTTTGGTGAAAGTAAGATTATTGCTCTTGATATCTCCAAGGCATTTGATAGAGTTTGGCATGAAGCTCTCTTATTGAAAATGAGTGCTTTTGGGATCGATAATACTCTTGTTCGTTGGATTAAAAGCTATCTTCTGGACCGACTCTACTCTCAGCTTTTCATATTCATGCGATAATTCACGTCCTTCGCCTTCTGACGTACAACTGCAACGGTGCCGTATGTCAAGCTCATTAAACTCCGATTTATACAGCATTGTCAAATGGGGTAATAGGAATCGTGTGGAGTTTAATGCTTCGAAAACTCAATGCTGTCTTCTGTCGTTAAAGCTTAACATACCCCTAATGCCATTGTCCAAGAATGGCACTTACATCGAAGAAACCGAAAAGCTCTTAGTACTCGGTATGTGTGTCAACGACGACCTCCGTTGGAACGACCATATATTTGAAATCGCTAAGAATGCTGTTAAGTGCTTATGTTTTCTGTATCGGTGTAAGAATATTTTTCTCCATCTGATATGGCTACAATTTATAAAGTGTTTATACGCTCTAAACTCGAGTATAACTCCCACCTCTGGGCAGGTGCTTCACAAACATCGCTTCACTTGCTTGATAGAATACAAAATAAAGCGTTAAGATTGATGGGAAATAGAACTGCCGCTAAAACAATTTCCCCTCTCGAACACCGACGCAATGTTTCATGTCTTTCCTTATTTTACCGTTTCTTTTATAAAAAATGTTCACTCGAGGTAGCCAGCTGCATTCCACTCCTTAAAAGTTTCGCCCGTAATACTCGTCTTGCTAGGAATGCCCATCAGTTAACCCTTGAGCCCAATTTCGGACGTACCGTAAAATATAGAGATTCTTTTTTTAGCCGTACAACACGACTTTGGAATGGTTTACCCGGCGAGATTTTCCCTTGCCATTTCAATTTGCAAACATTCAAAACCAATGTTAATCGACACCTCCTATCTCTCCCCTCCCTATCTTCCTAAAGCCCGCGCAGTGTGTTACATTAAAAGGGAAACAAATAGTCCCTTGTGCGCGCGTTAATTATATAAAAAAAAAAACTCGCTTAGCAGTCCGACACACTAAAGCCACGGGGCACTACTTGTTCAAATATACTTTCAGAAATTGATGTAATATTGAATAATACAAATAAAAAATAGAATTTGCTGAATAAAAGTCGCTATTGACATATCTTCTAATTCTTATATTTTAAGCATGCCAAAAACGGGAAATGAAACATTTGAAAAACTAACTGTAAAACCATTGATAAAAAAATACAAATGTTGTTAATAAAATTTCAATTTCAAATATTTTAAAGAAAGATAATATTATGTATGGCATCATGAATAAATGTAAAACAATAAATGATTTATCCTTGTGCAAACAATCAAACATTATAGACCTAAGTAATGATAAATGCATTTATAATTTAATAAGAAACGAAAATGCTACGTGTAAAACAACGAACAGTCAACACATCCCACAAGTCGAAGAAATTGAACCAGGAACCATACTTCTAAACAATTTCGATGGTAACATAGAAGTAGACAACATTACCAGATCATTGAACGGCACCTATCTTATAAAATTCTCTAACACAACATTAAGTATCATGAATGAACAATATATTTCTGATGAAATAACTAAAATTCATGAACTACCACCACTATTACACACGGTTTTCGAAGAGTCTGAAATTGAAGAAATACTGTCCTTACAACTCATGAAGGAACTCCATTTAAATAATACAAAACATATTGTGATGTGGCAACAATTTTAGATATTCGGAGGATACATTTTGTAAATTAACGCCATCTGTTGGATTAATTGTGTACAACAACCAACATTCATTGTGTACAACGACCATGCGCCTAAAAGTATGCTACATATTTGCAACATGTTTTAACTGAGTACTAAATCGAACTTGAAGTACTAATTCGAGACTCGAATTAGTACCGAAAGCTTAGATTGTGCCAGAACCAGACAGAAGCTTCCAGAAGCTTGTAAACTTGTATAAATACAAGAGTAGATTGCACTAAAGATACAACTGGTAGGGTTGACCTTCTCACATGCATTCTTGGTAGCCGACATATGCGACGAATGCATCATTGGAGTGGATTTCATGAAGGCACATGAGGTAATCATAGACCTTCGAATGCAAGTATTAAGGTATCTAACCGTTGAGATCCCTATGGTATACGGAAACGAAAACGCTGTGAATCTTCGGGCGGTTATAAGCAGAGATGAAGTCCTACCACCTTCTTCAGAGACAGTTTTTTGGACGCGTTTGGAGGGTGATCCTGGGAGCCACCGATTCTATTTCATGGAAGAAGATAATAAAGAGGACTTTCCAAGCTATATCGTTGGAAAGATTTTAGTGGAACCAAAGAAAAACATGGTTCCGGTAAGGCTGATGAATCCGAACAAACAATCCGTCAAGCTCAGACAAGGAGAGGTGATTGGAAGATGCGTACCCATTGCAGCCATATCGACAACATTTGGGAGTGAATCTGCGAGTCCTGTTTCTGCAACAAAATTGGCTGAGGTTATTAATGCTATCCTTGGAAACTGTGAGCTAAATCAGGAGCAGAAAACCATGGCCAAAAATCTCATTGGCGAGTTTGCTGATATATTTGCATCGCAGGATGGAGACTATGGTCGAACACACCTAGTACAGCACCGAATAGACACCGGCGATAGCAGACCGATCCGACAACCTGCTAGAAGACTTCCATTGGCAAAACAGTCGGAAGTCGATGAGATGATATCAACCATGGAAAAAGACGGTCTAATCGAAAACTCAAAAAGTCCGTGGGCATCACCCGTTGTACTAGTGAAAAAGAAGGACGGCAGCACTCGATTCTGCGTGGATTACCGGAGGCTCAACGATGTCACCAAGAAGGACAGCTACCCCTTGCCTCGAATAGATGACACCTTGGATACCCTTTCTGGAGCGAAATGGTTTTCCACCCTCGATCTAAAAAGTGGTTACTGGCAGGTACAGATCCATCCAGAAGACAAAGAAAAGACCGCTTTCACAACGGGAAATGGACTATGGCAGTTTACTGTTATGCCATTTGGCTTGTGTAACGCTCCAGCCATCTTTGAGCGTTTAATGGAACGTGTGTTACAGGGTCTGAAATGGAAAATCTGCCTGGTGTACTTTGATGACGTCATCGTTGTGGGAAAGACGTTCACTGAACATCGCGACAACTTGAGGGAGGTGTTTACACGACTTCGAACTGCACATTTGAAACTAAATCCAAAGAAATGTGCTCTGTTCAAAGCTGAGGTGAAATATTTGGGACATGTGATATCATCAAATGGAGTAAACACTGACCCGGAGAAAATCGAAACCGTGAGAAATTGGCCAGTTCCCGAACATAAACACCAGCTGAGGAGCTTTTTAGGTCTCGCCACTAATTACAGGAGGTTCGTCAAAGATTTTGCCGGAATCGCAAAGTGTCTGCACCAGCTAACGGAGAAGGGTAGACAATTTAAATGGTCAGGTGAGTGCGAAAGAAGCTTTCAACATCTAAAACAACGACTTTGTGAGGCACCAATACTAGCTTACCCCACCCCTGGCATAACATTTATTGTAGACGTGGATGCTAGTAACGTGAGTGTTGGAGCAGTTCTGTCGCAGATACAGGATGGGCAGGAGAAAGTGGTAGCCTCTTTCAGCAAAGTTCTGTCGCGACCAGAGAGAAACTACTGTGTTACCAGACGGGAACTCCTTGCTCTGATACTGGCGACAAAACATTTCCATAAATATCTGTATGGACAGAGATTCATCCTGCGTACCGATCACGCCGCTTTAAAATGGTTGCTACAGTTCAAAAATCTTGAGGGGCAAGTAGCAAGATGGATCGAACGATTGCAGACTTACGACTTCGAAGTACAGCATCGCAAACGAAGACTGCACTGCAATGCGGACGCGCTTTCCCGCAGACCATGTGAGCCCAGTTGCAAACATTATGCGCGAAAAGAGGAAAAGGATGAAGGTATAACTGTCCAGAGAATAAGAGCCGAACCTGTTGAGGGTTGGAGTGCCGAAGAAATTCGTAATGCACAAAAAGAAGACCCTGACATCGAGCCAATCCTTGCATGGAAGGAATCTATGGAGAAACCAAACGCAAGAGATATCTCCGACAGAAGTCCTACTTTAAAGGCATACTGGGCGCAGTGGGACTCTCTCCATGTGGAAGATGGTGTTTTGCGAAGAAAATGGGAAATGCCGGATGGAAGATTCTTTAAGATGCAGCTTGTGGTTCCACGATCGAAAGTAGAGGAGATCCTACGAGAAATGCATGCTGGAATATCCGGTGGGCACTAGGGAATCAACAAAATACTGGAAAAGGTACGGGAACTCTTTTATTGGCTAAGCGCGAGAAACTATGTAGAGAACTGGTGTCGAAAGTGCACAACATGCGCGGCTAGCAAGGAACCCAAAGTCAAAACACGAGGTAAAATGCACCAGTACAACGTGAGCGCCCCGTTTGAAAGAATCGCAGTTGACATCACAGGCCCGTTCCCGGAAACTGAAAACGGTAGCCGTTACATCCTTGGTGTCACGGACTACTTCAGCAAGTGGCCGGAGGCTTTTGCGATACCCAATCAAGAAGCTAAGACCGTTGTCGAGCAGATAGTGGACCACTGGGTCTGCATGTTCGGGGTGCCTATGGAATTGCATTCCGACCAAGGGCGAAACTTCGAGTCGAAGGTGTTCCAGGAAGTATGCGCATCACTCGGGTTAAAGAAAACAAGGACAACACCTCTTCATCCACAGTCTGATGGAATGGTAGGAAGATTTAACAAGACCTTGAAGGAACATCTGTCCAAAGTCGTGAACGAGAACCAACGGGATTGGGATTGGCGAATTCCTTTATTTCTTATGGCCTACCGGAATGCGGTTCATAGTACAACTGGATACACTCCATCCGAAATTCTATTTAGACGAACTGCCCGGCTTCCAAGTGAGCTAAGATTCGGATTTCCTATTGAAGACCCAAAATGCGAACAGGACTACGTGTTAGATCTTAGAGAAAGGATAAACGACATTCACCAGAGAACAAGAAACAACATAAAAATTGCGAGTGACCGCATGAAGACCAGATACGATGCGAGAGCAACAGCACCTGAATTCAATGAGGGAGATCTGGTATGGCTTTATAACCCACATCGCAGTAAGGCAAGCTTCAGCAGGACTGGGAAGGTCCTTACCAAATAGTTACGAGCATTAATGACGTCGTTTTCCGAATACAACGAGGACCAAGAGCAAAAATGAAAATGTCCATGTGGATCGACTGCATCGTTACCACGGAAACAATGATGATGTGCTTGTTCGGGACGAACAAAACTAAGAGGGGGACAATGTGATGTGGCAACAAGTTTAGATATTCGGAGGATACATTTTGTAAATTAACGCCATCTGTTGGATTCATTGTGTACAACAACCAACATTCATTGTGTACAACGACCATGCGCCTAAAAGTATGCTACATATTTGCAACATGTTTTAACTGAGTACTAAATCGAACTTGAAGTAGTAATTCGAGACTCGAATTAGTACCGAAAGCTTAGATTGTGCCAGAACCAGGCAGAAGCTTCCAGAAGCTTGTAAACTTGTATAAATACAAGAGTATATTGCTTTGAAAGTTCAGTTTATTTTCGAAAGTGGAATTGTTAACAACTGAAAGCGTTAGTAAAAAGTGATTGAATTGAGATTAAATAAAAAGTGTTGAATTATAAAAACGTATTTGAATTGTGAATAAGTGAAATAAGTTAAAATTGGTGTTATTTAAACTGAAAGACGTTGTGTTTTATAAAATAAAGAGATTTGTTGTATTGTTTTGGATTTTTGATTGAGTTTTATCTGTCGAACCCCAGGCCAAAATATCACAATATCAATAAAATTCAAATAGAAAATGAAGTTCATCAATGGATCAATTATTCAATGTTAGCTCTAATATTCTTAACCGTAGTAATAATTAGAATGACAAAATGGAACAGAAACTTGGGAGCATAAAAATAATTCGCGGAATCAAGCATTGCCTAGGTCAGCACTTAAATAATACAAAAAAAAACAATAATTTTATGTTACAATTAGGCATTAAGTATTCAGAGGCAGAATCGCTGCCAGTTTGTGAAGTATATTAATAAAAGAAAAAAAATTATTAAAAAAACTATTTTGTTTTTTTTTTTTTTTAAATCAATAATTAAAAATGTAACTTATACAAAGCCCTACCTTCCTAATAGAGAATTAATGGAGAATTGGCGTCATTTATGACACGCCTTTTGATGAATCAAAATAGACCAAGAAAATAGATTTAATAAAAAAAAATTGTTTCTGATTTTTCTTTACCAAATGAATACTATATTATTTACATTTTTCTTACCCCCATAATCACTATAATCTTCCTCTGATTCAGAACCTACTTCAAGGTCTGGTTTTCGAAAACGTGGCTCTTCAGCACCTCCAATTTCGGAACCAGTTAAATTTTCCACGGATTTATTTTTCAAATCTTTAAAAATCTCTTTTTCGCTATTTAAGATGGACATTTTACCGAATGATTGAATAGAATAAGATTAGATTATAAGAAAATATTTTTCGGGAACTCAAATTTTTTTGACGTACTTAATTATAACGTAACAAAGCGAGTGTTACACAAAAAAAGTTCGAATTGTCTGAACTTTTGTTCGCTTTCTGACATGTTACTCAATTAATTACTTTTGAATCGGAAAAACTAATATTTTAATTGTAGGTACTCAATATTTTCACATTCACGATGACAGAACAGCGCTCTGAAGCTTTAAATACGTAACGGGACGAAGTCGGTTGCAAAGCGTGTTTGTGTTTTATGTCTAATTCGTTTTTAAAAAAGATCGATCTTTTTTTTGATCTGAGATCAAAGAAATTGATCTCAAATGAAAAAAAAAATTCACGTTTAATTTTAAAAAAAGATCAATCTTTTTTTTTGATCTAGACCACTCTTTGGAAATCTGGATTTTTATCGAGATTAACACCGATTTGCACACACACTACTTTATAGGACAATTCGCAAATGTCACTGAAGTTTGCATTTCATTTGGATTTTGTTATTGATTCGAAAGTTTTGTGTTGATGAAAGTGAAAAAAGGATCAAGAGTTTACAAAATATTAAATAATTTTGTAGTATTCTCATTCGACACGATATCTACGTCGTCGTCGTCTCCTGATTGTGATGTTTTGTTTGTTTTTCAAGCAAATTGGTGGAAGCAAAGGAACTTTGTAAATTATTTCATTGAGGATGTTGTGTCCTTTTTACAAAATTGAACTGCTCATCAATTGAAGATGAAGATCACATATTTCTCATTGCCACTACACAATATTTGTTAAACAATTTGCTTCAATGTTCATATTGTAATATTTTAATAAAATTTTGTATGGAAAACAATTTTTTTGTACCTATAACTTGTTTTCTGTTTGTTTACAATTCCTTTTAGACTGTCAAAAAACACGACAGAAAGTTGTCAAAAAGCGCTACAAAACTACAAAAAAGAAATCAATCCCGTTTCATGTTCGTTTTTAAAAGAAAAATCTGAAATCTGAGATCAAATCTGAAAATTGAAAACGAATTCGACATTAGCCATTAGAGCCGACTTCTTCCCGTTACGAATATAAAGCTTTAGAGCGCTATTCTGTCATTGTGAATGTAAAAATAAAAAAAATACTAATTTGTATTGTAATAAACGTTAAACCTTTCCGTATATTTGAATTTTTTCAAATTGTCAAATTCGGGTGTAAAGCGTGATTGTGTTTCTACTTTAACCATTGTATATACACTGAGTATAGTACTATCATGAAGCATCATTTTTTAGCTCTGAATCAAGTCGCAATGAGGCGTGCTGAAATTGATAATTGGTGTGAATATAAAATAAGTACAGATAACAAAAGTGTATTAAATACTGGTTTAGTACTATATTTAGTACTTAGTAGTATATTTAGTTATAGTATAGTAGTAGATTTAGTACTAGATTTTTGACGTGTTAAGTGAAGATACTCTAAAGCAATAACATAGGTACAAAACTCTGCACACAATTTATTTTATTTGTTAAATAAGTAACTATGTAGGTACTTCAACTCATATTAAATGTTTGCAGACTTAAAAAAACTGATATAATAATCAAACATGGTAATCATTCAAAATTGTACAAAAAAACCAAACCAATAATCAAATTTCAGCAAAAATCGTTAAAAAGATAAATTTCACCCTGTTCCCGTATCAATAAAAACCCCTACCAAAAATAGCGAATTTTCAAGGCAGAAATGAAAACTCCTCACACCCCTGTCTAAATTTCTATCCTCAATTCTCTCATTATCATCACTATCATTCACCTGCTTGACAGAATACAAAATCGAGCGTTAAAATTGATAGAAAATAGACCTGCCGCTGAAACAATTGCCCTTCTCGAACACCGACGCAATGTTTCATGTCTTTCCTTATTTTATCGTTTCTTTTTACAAAAAAATTTCACTCGAAGTAGCCAGTTGCATTCCTCCCGTAATACTCGGCTCGCAAATAATGCTCATCAGTTCACCCTTGAGCCCAATTTCGGACGAATCCTGAAATATAGGGGTTCTTTTTTTAGCCGATCAACACGAATTTGGAATAGTTTACCCGGCGGGATTTTCCCTTGCCATTTTGATCTGCAAACATTCAAAACCAATGTTAATCGACACCTCCTATATCTCCCCTCCCTATCTTCCTAATGCCCACGCAATGTGTTCTACATTAAAAGGGAAACAAATAGTCCCTTGTGTGCGCGTTAATTATAAAAAAAATCAGAAAAGGACAAAGAAATAACACGTAAAAGTCTTGATAATTTGCTTCCCTCTGACTGCTAACACTTTATATACATCTTTCCCGTTCTGTAATTTTCTAACGTTGTATAGTCGGGACTTACAGGGCGCATTAAATTAACGCGCAACTCTTGCTTATTTCCTTTTGAACTTGTATTCGGTAATGCACGCGCACTTACACGGAAGCATGTTTGAGTTGCGCGTGTTTTTTTAGTTGCGCATTATTTTGACCGCAATCTTTTATTTTACTTTCTGTGTTTCAGTGATCAGTATTTAAAAAAAATTATTTAAATGAATTAAATTAAAAAGAACTAAATGAATGAATGAATAAATGAAAAGAAACTAATTCCATACACCATTTAAATTCTGCGGCCATCATATATATGTTGTTATCTTCTTGTAACGTGTTATTTGAGCAACATCTAAAACAAGTATGAAGCAAAATAATAAGAACAAGGAAAACAGACAACGAGAAACGTCAAAAAAGTTGCTGGGACAGTTCTACCCGTGCATGTTAGGGTTCCTCTATTTCTATTTCATTGTCTTTCCCTTTCGAACTCCAAACATGCAAGGCAAACACGCGCCGTATAAGTCTCGACATATGTGTTGAATTCATCTCCCGAGTTAAAAGTACACTGAGAAATAGCAAAATAGAGAAACTAGATGGCGCTAGGTGAAACACCCACCTTGGTAGTATTATAGATAATATAATCAAAATATTTAAAAAAGTAACGTTGTTAAATATTATGTATAAAACTCATTTTTTTCAATTCTTTGTATATAAATAATAAAAATATTGTAAGTATGATGCTATACATATATTTTTTTTTAGTTTTTTCTTTTATTTTTGAAAGGAGATCTGAAAAACAAAACAAAAAAAGCGATCTGCAATCGCACCCTTGAATTAGAAATGTGTACATCATAGAAAAAAGAAAAAAATAAATGCGACCCGTAGCGACCATCTTCATATTGCATATGGTGCAAGCTTCTAGCAACTCGAATCATCGCATTTCACTATTATATATGACCTTATGATCAATACCTTTTCGCCAAATGATAGCGAATCCGTCCCCTAAAGTCGAGTTACGCCGGTCGCTTTTTACTATATTGTAATTATAATGAGTCAGTTTATGTTTCTGGTTTATCTTGGTTTCGCTAGCCAAAAAGACATCTGGACTGTGATCATGCAACAATTGAAACGAATTTTCTCTAAGTTCGGTCCAGATTAGTGATTTTACATTCACAGCCAGGATTTTAAAGGGGTTCTCGTACAGCGTGCCCATTATGATTTAATTTGCCCTAAGCTGGGAAGGTAAATGTAGACACGGTCTAGCCTTTCCTCCTGCTTTCCTGTTGTTGAAAGCTGGTTAACTGGGCCTGCATGGCCACCAACACAGAAATTCTATCGGCCTGTACCGTAGATGTCGTAGGCACGGGGGCCTGTTTGGCAACCTTTTGTTATGGCTGTACCGTTGTTGTTGCCCTCCCTGCCGCCATTTGAGCGTAATTGATTTGGGGCACAACGGCAGTCGGTGCAGGAGCAAAAAAAAGTCACCTCTCTACCACCTTCGGAGCTTTTGTTTGCTTTACTTGCTGGAACTTAAGACAGTCCCCATAGCTAGCGGGTGCCCCTCACCCGCGTAAAGTACACATCAATTTTGATGAACCCTTCAAAGCGAAGGATAGTTCCTTTATCCACATTTAGAGTACGTGAGAAGTGTTGGGCTATAATTTGGAAAAAAAACATACTCAAGTGTGTTAATGACTAATAAACAAGGTTAAGCAATGTTACCTGGGGACATTGCAAGTTCTTCATCCGACTTAAGTCCATAGTATTGGTCCAATAATTTGTACCTATGTATGTAGATGCTGTAATGAACGAGTTCGAATGCTTGCCATGTAATAAGGGCATAACCTATTCCTCGGGGTCGTTTCCATTATTCGGCAGTTGTGTTTGGTACCGGATGGGTGTTACGACGAACAAGCCTGCGCATTTTGAAATATTTTCAAACTTTTTTATATAAAATCGGAAGAAAGAATTTTTGTTCAAAATCTTATTACTATATTACGAAAAGAATATTACTAAAAGAATCTTCAATTGCCCAGGATTTATTATCCAGAAACAGACATTTCTCCTCCAAACAAGAAACATGTTATCTATTGAAGAATTTCTTACTCTGTGCTCTATGCTCCACAAAATTCAATGCCAACTTTCTGGAATAACCGACAGAACTTTGTTACGGTAAAATTTCCCGCAACAAAAACTATTCAAACTATGGGTTTATTTCATTGTTGTTCCTTCTCTTTTCTCCCCAAACCTTCCATATCATTTTTTTGTTTGCCCCAACATTCTTCAGTTGTTTGCTCTTAGCAATGTGATCAAAGCATAGCTCTGAAAAAATAACAATTAATACAGGTATGCGTCGTAATCAGCGGACGAGCTGAACTGATGTCAAGGTGTCGACCCCAAATAGACCCGAAGGAAGCGGAGAACATTGTATCACATATTTAAAGCATGGCCAATGGCCCATCGTAAATAAACTTGTTCTTAATTTAAATAGGCCTTCAAGAATGAAACGCTAAACGCTCGTTCCTATCTCTCCCAAATCTGCACAAAGGTCCACCGAATAGTAGTTTCGCGAAATATGTTTTGATGTGATTATTTTTCTCCTAGCTTCTTTCCTCCAAAAAGTAATTAAAAAAAGCAGCAATAGAAAATATCATACTTTTTTCGACTTCCTTTCACAATGTTTAGCATTAAGGTTAGTGTTGCTGGGAGAATGCCCAGTGGATTTATTTCCAGCTTTTCGTTGAGTTTTTGTTCTTTTTGGTTTTATATCAATAAAGTATGTACAAGACCTACAACGAGGTTTCATTTAAGATATGTAAAGTTTGCGATAAAAATTGCACGTCATTTACTTACTGTCAGACTTTCCGCGACTACTGATTACAGCAGCTATGGTCGATTATAAAAGAAAAACACCTCTGCCGAACTTGTCTCCGCCGACATAACAACAAATGCCAATCCAACCAACTCTGCGGAGAAAATAATTGTTCCTATCGTCACCATAGGCTCCTTCACAATTTTTTAACTAACCATGCTAATCAACACGAATATGAGAGTGGAAGATACCAGATATCAAGGAAAAACTCCGCAACTCCGAAATCCATTCCCTCCACCGATACAGTAGTTACACTTCCCATTGCAGTCGAAAACCAGCAAACTAAGAATCCACATACTACAAATATAATGTTTTCGAACTCCAACGTGACAAACACTATCGAATTGTCACAGATACCCGAAGGAAAAAAAATTCTCTTCAGAGTGTTACCCGTTACTCTGTACGGGAGTGGCAAAATGATAGAAACATTTGCGTTTTCAGACGATGGATCGTCTACATCGTTGATTGAAACACAGTTAGCTGACGAGTTACTACTGAAAGGAGAAACTTTACTACTGCATTTAAAGTGGACATCAAATGTAGTTCGAAAAGAAGTAAATTCAAGGAAAGTCGATGTGGACATTTCAGGGAGAAATTTAAAGAACAAATTTTCGATGCATGGCGTGCGTACTGTGCAAGAATTGGATTTGCCGGAGCAAACAGAAGGTGCAACAGATTTAAATAAGCGGTATGAACATTTAGAGGGTATTCCACTAACGTCATTCGTTAATGCAAAATCGAGTATCTTGATAGGTTTAAAGCATTGGAGTCTAGCGATACCGCTTCAAACAAGAGAAAGAGAAGAAACGAACCTGTTGCAACAGAAACCCGCTTAGGGTGGGTAGCGTTTGGTCCAGTAACCTCTGTAAAGAATCTATATTTAAATGTTCAACATAATACTTGTTCGTGAAGCACCATCGATGACTTGTTTTTAAACGATTCCTTAAGAAATTACTTTGCAATAGAAGACATGGGCACGAAAAAGGTATCACTCATGTCGACTGAAGAAGACAGAACCCAAAAGATACTCGATAAACAATCGAAAAGAATTGGGGATTGTTTTGAGGTTCCATTACTTTGGAAAAACGATTATTTGAAATTGCCTTATAGTGAAATTTATGCACGTAAACGTCTGCATTGTTTAGAGTGAAGGTATGAAAAGGAACCTCATATAAAAATGTTAATAAACAACTAAATCGAAGATTATGTAAAGAAAGGTTATGCTCGAAAGATCGATCATAAATCCGTTATAACCACGAAGACGTGGTATTTACCTATCTTCCCTGAAGTTAACCCCAATAAGCAAAATAAAATTCGCATCGTATGGGATGCAACAGCAAAAATAAACGGTGTTTCATTGAATTCTTTTTTGTTGACTGGCCCCGATATTATATCTCCTCTGCTTGGAATTTTGTTTCGTTTAAGAGAACGAAAGGTAGGCCCGTGCGCTGAAATAAGGGAAATATTTCACCAGATGAGAGTTTAAGATGACGACCAGGAGGCACAACGTTTTCTTTGGCCAAATAATAAAACAAACGAAATCGAAACATACATTCTTCAAGTTATGTCCTTTGGTGCAACATCGTCGCCTTACTGTATACAGTATATTAAAAAAATCGTAACGCGAAAGATTTTAGCTTTCAATCTCCCGATGCAGCGAAGGCCATAATTAGAGATCACTATGTTGACGATTTCATTGCTAGTTATGATAATGAAGTTGGAGCAGCAAGAATTGCCAAAGATGTTATATATGTACATAGCCAAGGCGGATTCGAAATAAGAAATTTTCGATCAAATTCTTCTGGTTTATTGGACAAATTGATGAGTTCTCCAGCATTTCTTTGGCGGATGCTGAAAAGTTTCTAGGCCTGTGGTGGTCGCCGATAAATGATGACTGGTTTTTTAAATTCAATAGCGATCGTATGAACCCCGAAGTGATGAGTGGCAAGAATGTGGAGAATTTATGATCCCTTAGGCCTTATTGCTAATATTCTGGTAAACATAAAAAAATTACTACAGTCGATTTGGAGATCTGGTGTAACTTGAGACGAAAAAGTTAGAGATGAGCATTTATCGTCATCTGAAATAAATGGCTTCGCCTGTTGCCCGAGATAAATAATATTAAAATCCCTAGGAAATACTTCACACAGCTAGCCTTTGTAAATTCGGATAGCATGTGTAGCTCCACACATATTTTGCGATGCAAGTGACGACGCCATGGCTTCAGCTGCCTATATTCGAGTTATGCGTAGAGAAAGATCTGAGAGTCGTTTGATAGTAGCAAAAACTAAATTAGCACCATTACGTCACATCTCAATTCCACGAATGGAATTGGAGGCTGCAGTACTTGGGAGTAGACTGGGAGCTACAATAATAGAAAGTCACTCTGTAAAGTTCACGTGGCAAGTATACTGGACTGATTCTAAAACCGTCGTATACTGGATGAGGTAACCAAGCCGAAAATTTCAGCAATTCCTTTCATTGAGGATTGGCGAAAGTCTTGAAAGAACTCAATGAGTTGTAAACGAGGTGCGTCAGCGATTTTACATTCCCATCTTGCGAGTAATGGTAAAAAAAGTACAAATTACATGTCAGGAGTGTTGCAACGAAAGGCGAAACCAGTAATACTCATAATGGACGAGCTACCACCTGCAAGGCTAAAGGCGTTTACTAGGTGTTTTTCCTACGTCGGCATCTACTATTTTGGACCTATGCTCATAAATGTTGGGCGTCGAGCGGAAAAAAGGTGGGGAGTAATTTTTACGTGCCTCACTACAAGAGCGGTTCACCTGGAAGTCGCCCATTCACTCTCGGCGATTCACGATTCGGCTCAAGAAGAGGTACTCCAATACAAATCTACACTGACAACGGAACAAACTTTCGGGGAGCGAGTCGAGAATTGGGAGGAGCTGTTGAACAAGTAAATGGTAAGAAACTGGTTGAAGGCATAGATTAGGGAAGGGTCAAATGGTCATTCATTACTCCAGCAGCTCCGAATATGGGCGGATGTTGGGAGCGATTGGTTCGATCAACTAAACAAACGCTTTCATGAATTCAATGTTCTAGAAATCCAAGTGATGAGCTGCTCCAGACAATGATGTTCGAAGTCGAGTGTATAATCAACTCTCGTCCTTTGAGTTATGTTCCAGTACTGTGTGAAAACGAGGAAGCCTTAACTCCCAACCATTTTTCGCTTGGCTCATCAAACGGATCAAAGCCATTAGGAGAGCTTAAAGATGATGTCGTAATTGTTAAACAAAATTGGATGATGGCTGAGCTGAGTTTAGCAACTCCTTCTGGCGAAGATGGATTCCGGAGTACCTACCGACTTTAACGAGACGAACAAAGTGGTTTCAGAACTCAAGGCCGATCGCCGAGAATGACATAGTCGTTAAAGTTGATGAAAATTTTCCCAAAAACGAATGGCTTAAGGTCCGTGTGATAGAGCTTAACATGAGTCGAAATGGAAAAATTCGAAGTGTCATCGTCCAGACCAAATCCGGGGTTTATGTCCGACCCGTTTCGAAATTGGCAGTACTGGATATAGCCGATTCTACGGTATTAGGTAAGCCGGGCCAACTTGCCATCTTACCGGGGGGGAATGTTGAGAATCACGGCAACACCGGCAATATTCATAGATAGATGGCGCATTTTAAACTATTTTCAATTATGTCACTCTTGTTACCCAAGCTTATTTTGTAAATTCAATGAATAAAATGGCGTCCGTCTATATAAAAAGATGAAAAAGTATATGGTCAGAAACCAAAAATAAAATACTAAACCTGAAGTTTATATTAAATAATGTTGCCTTATTTTTGTTTGTTCAATCTAAAATACTAAACGTAAGCATATATAGTTACTCACAAATAAGTATCTATAAATAAAATTGTCTCTTCTCCTAGGAAATTTTAAGCGCCAATAAATTTGCTCAAAATTCGGAAACTGAGTTTTCATTTTACATTTAACAAGGAGATTTATACCACACTTTGTTAGTTTGGTCAAACCGTTTGTTTAAGGAGAATAGTAAATTCGAATGGAGCTGGGATTGTGAAGAAAGCTTTAGAAAAGCTAAATAATGTCTAGTAGCAGCCGGGTTTTTCAAAACCGTTTGTAGTACAGACGAATGCTTCTGATTTCGGGGTCGGGGCTTTGTTAAGTCAGACATTTAAGGAAGGCAAGAAGGTGATTTGCTACTTAAGCAGATCACATAACAGGTGTGAGAGTAACTACTCGGCCACAGAAAAAGAATGTTTAGCAGTCAATAGAAAACCTAAGGCCATATCTAGAAGGGGTAAAGTTTTCAGTAATAACAGATCACTATTCCCTAATATGGCTGAGTAAGCCTAAAGACCCAGCAGGTAGGCTTGCTTGGAAAGCCAGCTGAATCGATTACCGAGAGGAAAGGGGCAACCGATCTGTGGGAGATGATATGTATGACTTGATAGGCCCGCTTTCGAAATTGAGTAGAGGTTTTATCTATATCCTTACGGTTGTAGATTATTTTTCCGAATTTCCGCTTTTGTTCCCTTTGAGGTCGGCTACGGCAAAATCTGTCTGTAAAGAGTTGGAAAACAATGTTTCTTGTTGTTCGGAAAATCATCGCGGTTGGGGCACTAAGTTGGCGAAAGTGGCCTGTTTTATACGCGCTTCCAAAGCTTGATGTATTAGGAATATCTCCGTATTACACGTAAATTTCGGCGAAATTACGATGGTTACCTCCGGGTCAGGGCTGGCTACTGCCAGATCAGGGCTCACGACCGCCACACCTCCCGAGAAGTCTGCTACGAACAACATCGATGGTGAAAATACCGGGGGACAACCAGGTTTTCGGGACATGTAGGAACGATTAAGAGAGCTTAGGTTAGATACAGGAAGAAAAATAGAGGCGGCAAGCAAGAAGTCGTCAAAAACATATAATCATCCAAAGTTGCCAAACGAGTTGGTTTGGAGAAGAAACTTTACGTTATCCGACGCCACCAATTACTACGCTGCTAAGCTGGCTCTCAAATTTGTAGGCCCATTTCGCATAAAGAAGGGAGTTTCGCCATGGACATATATCTTGATGGATGAAAATGGTAAGGATCAAGGCAGATGAAATGTTAAGGACATTAAGCCTTATTGCGACGAGAATGAAGGAACCGAGACTTAGTTGCGTAACGAGGATATGATATGCTAAGAGAAACTGAGAGTTAACCACTCTGTGAGGTGCTTTCACTCTCGCCTAGAGCGATTGAGATTTGGTTGTTTTGTCCGATAGTGTGTTTTCTCCATTTGTTTGTATTGTTTTCCTTTCCGATCCATTTACTTCGGATTCTCTTTCAAGAATCCTATTTCTTCTCTTGGTAGGTAAGGTTGGAACTTGTTACGGTAAAATTTCCAGCAAAAAAAAACTATTCGTACCCACAAAAAAATTCTCAAAAATTTTCATCAAAATCGTTGGAGCCGTTTTCGAGAAAAATAATTATTCTAAACGATCGTATGGCAAGTACCGTTATTTTAAGCCCTAAAAATAAAATTTCAATTTTCCCCCTGAGGAATGCCAAAAGATAAACACATACCAAATTTGAAGGCAATCGCTCAAACCGTTTAGGCTGCAGCTCGATATACACCCGGCCAGACTTGAAAGGAACTTCTTCCATCTGCCAAAACTTCTCCAGTTGCTAGCCCAAATCTGTTATTTGGAGGAAGATTCGAACTTGTTGGGTCGCTTGTGCTAGAACTCTCCCCAAAACAATCCATCCATGATGTGTGTTTTGGGCAATGGGACCAATATCATCTTTTGGTTTCCGAATATCCGGAAGGAATATTTGGGCACATATGTCACTTCCCAACAACAAATCGATGGGGCCCGGCTCGTAGAGATGGGATCTGCTAACGTAAGGCCCTTAAAATGGTTCCATTTGCCGGGTATCACTCGTTGGGTCGGGAGATGGCCAGTCAGCGACTTGAAGACCAAAGCTTGTTGGGTGCTTTCAAACGTCGAATGCCGAGACGCAATAAGAAGCTCAACTGAATGATGTGTAGTGCCGCTGCTGACCAACCTTAACCCAGATACCTCGACAAGAGTACGCCGCTTCTCTAGCTTTAGTAATTGTACAGCCGATTCAGTGATAAAGGATGTTTCTGATCCTGTATCGATCAGAACCCGTAAAAGGCGTATTCTGCCATCCGTAGCCTGAGCTTTAACTATAGCTGTAGCAAGAAGCACCTTGTGTGTTTGTTCACTATTACCATGGGATGTGTGGTAATTAAAATTTTGCCTAGTACATGAGTGAGACTGCTGATGTACTCCCATTTGTCGGAATTCTGGTGCATTTGGATTCACCGATGCCTGAAAGGCATTAGAATTGTTCATTCTCGGATGAGTTGATTAATAAGCAGCTGGTACAGCATGCTCACTGGGACCAGTTCTGAAATGAGTGAGTCTTGTAGCTTGTCGCTGCTGTGGTGTGTGTGTATTTAAATTTTGGTATGTGCTCTTGTGCAGAAGTGAGTGATGATGTTGCTCACAAATTGACAGACGGAAAGGCTTAAACAATCTTGTATTAGATGCCCATAGGAAAGGGAGTTCACGCAAACTTTCAATCGGAAGACGGTGTCTCGTCTATCAACTGATGACACTTCCTAAGCGAGTGCTTGCTTTGATGGCACAGTTGACAAACTAATTTGTCCGCAGGAATTGAATTCGTTGGCACCGGGTTGGGCAACTGCTTGTTCCTCTGCTTCATGTGGAAAGTTTTCAACTTCGCAACATGAAAACGTTGTAAGCTGTTGGCGTTCGACTCATCTTTGGCATAGCTAAATGTTCTCGCTTCATGTTGTCCAACGACCTCGAGCGTTCGGAACCGTGTTTCCAAAAAATCGGCAAATTTGCTAAATTTTGGTAATTCTTTACAATTTCCCAATTTTGCTTCCCACAGTTTTTGGGTGGAAGTCGGAAGCTTTTGAACAAGGAACCAGATAAGAACTACATCCGAAGAATCCACCGGCACTGTCATATTTTCGAGTGCTTGAACACATTCTCGTGTTGTATGGAGCAGATCTTTAAGACCGGTTTCCCGGGTTAATTGGGTTTGACCGAAAAGCGTCTGAGTTTGGATGTGGACCAGAAAATGGAGCTTGTCACTATCCTTTTGTTTTCGTGGACAAGTGATTGAAACCTGTAGTGAAAAGCCCGCCAGGTAATATAAGAACCGTCAAATTTGGGCAAATCAATCCGTGGCAATCGATTTGTCTAATGAGATGCTGCTATTATTGAAGGAGTATTAGAAGCTGCATCTGAAATTGCTGTTTCCGCCGATTTAACATCAATTGTGAACGACGGTGTGGACTTTTCAATTACGTCTACCAAATCTGCGTTATATTCTAGGTAAATTTCATATATTTGAAATAAATTGCTTCTTGGTAAAATTTTGACGAGGCCATGTCTTCTTCAAGTTTATCCAACCGACCTTGAGCATATGTAGCGCTCCTACGATCTTTAGGCGCTTTTTTTAAAGTTGGTAAGATCTTTCATAATCTTAGTTAAAATACCCTTCTGCAATTCTCCGTATTTATAATTCTTTTCTGACATAATAACAGGTTAACTTTGAAATGGACAAGTTTAAAAAACACCTAAAACAAAGACTTACTGTTTGTCTGTTGTTGTTTTTGTCTCAACTGGGTTTTTGTGCGGTTGCTGTGATGCTGCTACTAAGGCCGCTGCTGCTGCGTTGGCGTTGACGTCGTTGTCAGGGTAGATTTTAATCGCGAACGAATAATATTTGGAGGTAGTTAATTCGCGAGAAAATTTATCAATTTTATTTAATTTAAGTTTATTTTAAACTAAAATTTAAATGTTCACACCTATAAATATATATATATCACAATTCAAGGTTATATTTTTAGAAATTGTTAATATCGTGAAAACGAACTGCACACTTTCATTATATTTATTATTCAATAATAATTTTAATTGTTTGTATTGAACTAAAAAAGGCTCGAAGGCTCGAAGGACCAACGTTTATAGTCTCGTATTTTTATTAAAAAAAAGAGTAAAAAAATAAAGATTCCAAATGAAAATTAAAAGAAAAACACAACCACATAGTTATATATTTAATTTTATTGTATCGGAAAATAATAAGACCTGAAGTACACTCATTTTGTATATTAAATCCATCAATATTTATATATGAATATAAAATGACATTTAGTGTTACAATTTTAATAATTATGACGTATATGTGGATTGTATCTTCAGTGCCGCCTTCAGTACGTTTCTTCACATAAAGTACATTTACTTTCGTACGAATAAAGTGAAAGTAGATTTACAAAAGTTGTGAAAGTTAGTGGAAGAAAAAGGAAAAATTTAAAAAGGAAAATCCTGGAGGAAGGCTCGATAAAATAAATAGAGAGGAAGAAAGAAAGGAGGAGATTCTAAAAAAATCTATAAAACAGATAAGTAGAGTGGTATTTTTGGTTGGTAGTGTTTAATTTTATTTTTGCGTTACTAAAGTTGTTTGAATAGAATAATTCTGGTGGCCTTTGTTTCGTGTCTTTTCTTCTTAAACTTACTCGTGACCTAATATTTTTTACCTTTTCATTTTCTTGTGGGACCGAGTATTAGCGGTCCATTCTTGCGGTCCTTTGCTTTTTATAGCCATATTATGTAATTTACTTTTTTTTCTTTTAATTTGTTTTGTCATTTTATCAGTGGAAAAAATTCTGGGTTTTAATCCAGGCTGCGCCACGGTTTCCCAGATAATTTATAAAATAAATATTTAAATTCACCATTCGGGAAATAAACACCTTTATTTCACCGGGTTAGCTTTTCTTTTTTTTTGTTGGAAATTTTTTTTATCATAAAAACAAATTTCCCGGCGCCCATATATTTGCAAAACACCCTGTGTTTGCAAATAACAAATCCTATCATAAGTTTGTATAACCCTTCCTTTGATAAACATTTATCTATTGCGTTCTTTTTATCCATCATTCGCTTTTTATCCTACGTGAACGTATCCCCCAGCTAGTCGAAGTCGGAGCAATTTCAATTGCTCACTTGTTGCCCTTATTTTGGCGTTTGTAATTTCGTGTTCGTTTGTTTTCATTCTCGATTTTTTTACTGCCGCTTGCACTTCGGTTCGTGCATTTCATTATTAATATTTATTAATATATATTAATACTGTCAGTTAACCAATAGGTACGTTTCCGTACGTATCTTTTAAAATGGTTACCTTGCTTTTGTTGTAATTAACATGGTTTAAAACAACTGATTTCCATTATGTTTTTCAATCAGCTGGATATCAGCTATTTTTAACGGTACTAATTACAACAAACATAATGGTAACCTATTCCATGGATATGTATTTGAACGTACGTTGTGCATGGGTTTAGTCATTCACAAAAAAATTCTATACAAAACTGAAAAGCCCAAAAAAGTGAACGTATTAATTTATTGTTAGTTTTACATATATATGCTTGTTTACATTGGAATACTTGAACCAGTTTTTAACGGCGAGAGGAAGAATGCGGGTAAGGCGTCAGTTCTAGCGATGAGTAAAAACCATCAGAAAAAATTGAAACGTACGGAAACAGGATTTTTTTAATGATGGGTGTTTATAGCGATCAGTAAAGTTATGTCAGTAAACTAATGTCAGTTTGTTAATTTTGACATTTCAATTTTATTGTCTTCAAAGAGTTGTCCGTGTTTATTAAAAGTGAAAGTAAAAAATATGACTCGTGCTGAAAGTAAAAAACTTTTGTTGTTTGCAACTGCGTTGTGTATTTAAAAAAAAATATAAATACGAAAGAACCCGAAGATTTCAAGTGCAAAGTGGGTGCAATTAGGGAGGAAGCATGACGAATTTTTCTCGCTCATATATCGTCTCGAAATATTCCCTTTAAAGTTTTTCGAGTACTTTAGAATGAGCTGAGATCAATTCAATCCCATATTATCAAAAATCTATAATGACGTAAAGCCTAAATTCACTTTATACAGAAGAGATCATATAAGCGCCAGGGAAAAACTAGTGTTGACCCTAAGGACAGAGATATTAAATTTTTGACAATAGTCATTGAATCAAATTATGTTCTTTATTTCCTTACATACCAGATTTCTTGCTACTGGGGCTAGTTTTGCAGACTTCTAATTTCGATTTTTAAAGGGAAAAGCAACAGTAAGGAGATGTATCATCAACACAATGCTTGCTATTAACAAGCATTTTCAAGATTTGGTGATGCCAGTTCCCAAAAGTCCGAGGTATTGGGAAGAGATTTCTCGGGGTTTCTTCACAAATTGGAATTTTCCCAACTGTGTTGGAGCGGTGGACGGCAAACATGTTCGGATGTTTGCTCCTCGCAAATCTGGTAGCTTTAACTTTAATTACAAAAAATGTTTTTCGACACTGGTAATGACAGTTGTTGATGAAAATTATAAGTTCATCATGGTGAGCATTGGAAGACATGGTTCCAACGCTGACCGGACCGTGTTTTCATCATTTTGGTAAAGCTTGGATTAACAGCCCGCGAAACTTATTTATACCTGATGATATACAATTGCCTGGCACTGAAGAGCCTCAACCCTATGTTCTTATTGGAGATGAGGCATTTGGTCTGAAATACAATATGCAGACCCCTTTCCCCGGAACTAATTTGACCCACAAGCAAAGAGTATATAATTACAGGTACAAGTGAAAACTTTTGTATACGTTCCAGTTAGTAATTTTTTGTTTTTTTTTTCAGATTTTCAAGAGCAAGGCGAATTGTAGAAAGCACATTTGGAATTACAGCGCATACTAAGAGGATTCTGCTTAAGCCTCTGGAAGTTCAAATGGAACTAGCTAAATCTTTAATTTTATGTTGCTGCATTTTGAATAACTTCTTGCAAACAACAAAGGAAAACTTCCTCTGAAGAACAAATGTCAACGAAAGCTCTGTACAATTAGTAAATCATGAAGAAAGGATGAATCAAGCAGCGTCCACTGCTATCGACATTAGAAAAAAATTCGCAGACTGGTTTGTTGCTGAAGGAAATGTGGAATTTCAATGGCACAGATGTTAATTTAAAAAAAAAACTGTTTGGTTGTATTTTAAAAATAAATAAATGCTTTGTTTATTAAAAAAACTAAACCATGTTCGCAATTCATTTTGAAATAAAAAATACAATGGTAAATACTTTCTAAAACACAAAACACTTAAACATCTAGGCAATTCATTTTGAAATAAAAATACAAAACAAAACATAAAAACTTAATGACTAAAACAAACAAAAAATAAATAAATGGAGGGTATTGAAAAAATAAAAATTAATACCACTTCATTTCACAAATTGAGTTTAAAAAAAATTAATAAAATCACTTCAGACACAACTCGTTTACTGTTTTTTATCCAGCTTTTCTGCCAAAACTTCCAAAATTCTTGATTGGAAGCGAATCGACCTTCTTTGGCTAAAATGATCTACTTGCAGTGCGATATTTTCCATAAATAATTCTATGGGTTTCTTCTTATTGCACTCAATCGCATTTAGGACCCTGTCCAAAGGCACTTCCAGCTGCCTCTTTTGTGACTTTTTATCAGTCCTTCTCAGCGGTTGGTGTTGTTTGAGCATCCTCCTCCGTTCCAACGTCTATATTTATATCTTCTGTCACTGACTAGCTGCAACACTCAGCTGTGTTGTGTGATGAGCTGAAATTTCAAAAAACATTAAATAAAATAAATTAACATAATGCTTTGTTCTAAAATAAATCTTTATTACTCTCCCGGAACTTTCACGTATGGTATTAGGAACTTGAGAGTATTGAAATGTATCCATTTGACTGATGGAGTGGCACCAGATGCACTTGGCACATTTTGCTCCGCCCTGAAGTAGGATCTGAAGGAGTCCCTTAGGGTTGTCCACTTCTTTTGGTATTCATCGACTGCACAATAAAAATAATAAAAAAAGTGAATTTGTTGAAGCAATTATTATTATTTTACAAAACTTACCATTCTTTCCCAAAATCGCAGCAATATCTTCCCAAGCATACGCTCTTTTTATTTTGTTGCTGTATGCCGGGTCGTCCTTGGCATACAAACAGCTGTGTTTTTTCACCTCTATTATTAATTTTTGCTCGAACTCCTTTGATTTAGTTTTGTTCGTTTATTTTATTAAACATTTCCATCCTTAAAATATAATTGTAAAATATCGCAATCAAAACCTTCCGCGCCAAAAGAAAACCAAACAAACAATGAAAATAGCAACACGACAACAGTTCTTCTTTCTCATTTTTCTGGTTGCAAATTCATCAGTATTTTTTTTCCGTACGCGTTGGAACAGTATGAAATTGGAATTCACATAATTGGAACGAATTGTTTCATTTTGTGTGCAATGACAATCAGATGATACAAGAAATGAGTTTTCGTCAGTAAAATTAATTAAACAGTTTTTTCGCAAAAATTACAATTCTAAATCAAGATTTTCCTTAAAAAAAATATTTCATGTTATTCGTCATCGATTTGTATATAATTTTTGTTTCAAAACGCACCCGAACATATTAAATATTGCAAAAGAAAATTTTTACTGATGCATTTTAGTGATCCCAAAAGCCCGAGCTATTGGGAAGAGATTTCTCGGGGTTTCTTCACAAATTGGAATTTTCCCAACTGTGTTGGAGCGGTGGACGGCAAACATGTTCGGATGTTTGCTCCTCGCAAAGCTGGTAGCTTTAATTTTAATTACAAAAAATGTTTTTCAACACTGGTAATGACAGTTGTTGATGCAAATTATAAGTTCATCATGGTGAGCATTGGAGCACATGGTTCCAACGCTGACCGGACTGTGTTTTCATCCTCCAATTTTGGTAAAGCTTGGATTAACAGTCCGCGAAACTTATTTGTACCTGCTGATATACAATTGCCTGGCACTGAAGAGCCTAAACCCTATGTTGTTATTGGAGATGAGGCATTTGGTCTGAAATACAATATGCTGACCCCTTTCCCCGGAACTAATTTGACCCACAAGCAAAGAGTATATAATTACAGATACAAGTGAAAACTTTTATATACGTTCCAGTTAGTAATTTTTTGTTTTTTTTTCAGATTTTCAAGAGCAAGGCGAATTGTAGAAAGCACATTTGGAATTACAGCGCATACTTGGAGGATTCTGCTTAAGCCTCTGGAAGTTCAAATGGAACTAGCTAAACCTTTAATTTTATGTTGCTGCATTTTGAATAACTTCTTGCAAACAACAAAGGAAAACTTGCTCAACGAAAGCTCTTTACAATTAGTAAATCACGAAGAAAGGATGAATCAAGCAGCGTCCACTGCTATCGACATTAGAAAAAAATTCGCAGACTGGTTTGTTGCTGAAGGAAATGTGGAATTTCAATGGCACAGATGTTAATTTAAAAAAAAACCTGTTTGGTTGTATTTTAAAAATAAATAAATGCTTTGTTTATTAAAAAACTAAACCATGTTCGCAATTCATTTTGAAATAAAAAATACAATGGTTAATACTTTCTAAAACACAAAAAACTTAAACATCTAGGCAATTCATTTTGAAATAAAAAATACAAAACAAAACATAAAAACTTAATGACTAAAACAAACAAAAAATAAATAAATGGAGGGTATTGAAAAAATAAAAATTAATACCACTTCATTTCACAAATTGAGTTTAAAAAAAATAATAATATCACTTCAGACATAACTCGTTTACTGTTCTTTATCCAGCTTTTCTGCCAAAACTTCCAAAATTCTTGATTGGAACCGAATCGACCTTCTTTGGCTAAAATGCTCTACTGCAGTGCGATATTTTCCATAAATAATTCTATGGGTTTCTTCTTATTGCACTCAATCGCATTTAGGACCCTGTCCAAAGGCACTTCCAGCTGCCTCTTTTGTGACTTTTTATCAGTCCTTCTCAGCGGTTGGTGTTGTTTGAGCATGACATCCACCGTTCCAACGTCTATATTTATATCTTCTGTCATTGACTAGCTGCAACAATCAGCTGTGTTTTGTGATGAGCTGAAATTTCCACAATCACTAAATAAAATAAATAAACATAATGCTTTGTTCTAAAATAAATCTTTATTACTCTCCCGGAACTTTCACGTATGGTATTAGGAACTTGAGAGTATTGAAATGTATCCATTTGACTGATGGAGTGGCACCAGATGCACTTGGCACATTTTGCTCTGCCCTGAAGTAGGATCTGAAGGAGTCCCTTAGGGTTGTCCACTTCTTTTGGTATTCATCGACTGCACAATAAAAATAATAAAAAAGTGAATTTGTTGAAGCAATTATTATTATTTTACAAAACTTACCATTCTTTCCCAAAATCGCAGCAATATCTTCCCAAGCATCCGCTCTTTTTATTTTGTTGCTGTATGCCGGGTCGTCCTTGGCATACAAACAGCTGTGTTTTTTCACTTCTATTATTAATTTTTGCTCGAACTCCTTTGATTTAGTTTTGTTCGTTTATTTTATTAAACATTTCCATCCTCAAAATATAATTGTAAAAATATCGCAATCAAAACCTTCCGCGCCAAAAAAAAAACCAAACAAACAATGAAAATAGCAACACGACAACAGTTCTTCTTCTTTCTCATTTTTCTGGTTGCAAATTCATCAGTATTCTTTTTCCGTACGCGTTGGAACAGTAAGAAACTGGAATTCACATAATTGGAACGAATTGTTTGATTTTGTGTGCAATGACAATCAGCTGATACGAAAAATGAGTTTTCGTCAGTAAAATTAATTAAACAGTTTTTCACAAAAATTACAATTCTAAATCAAGATTTTCCTTTAAAAAAAATTATTTCATGTTATTCGTCATCGATTTGTATATAATTTTTGTTTCAAAACGCACCCGAACATATTAAATATTGCAAAAGAAAATTTTTACTGATGCATTTTAGTGATCGGTATAACTGACGCCTAAAGAGGAAATAAACAGAAACATTTTGAAAATTGTTTGCGTCCAACCCTTCCATTTCATGTTCTACTTTTCAATCACTTAATTTTTGTCAAAAAATATCATAATTTTCAAGCAGCCGATATTGTAGATATATATATTATCTATAGCTTTGTATAGGGCATTTGGCGACATATGTGTAGGTTCCTGTATATTTCTTATGGGACTACTAAAACGTTTGCATTAGGATGGGCACGAAAGGTATGTTTGGTTTTCCGGTTTTAAAATTTCATTTCGATAATCCAAAGTTCCGCGGTTTATTAGTTTCGTTTCGTCCTAAGAGTTAAAGTCGCGAAATAAGAGTGCAACAACTTGAATTGTTGAATTGTTCGTGTTTAAGTCATCATGAACATTTTTTAGTTTCTCTTGGATTTAAATGTCTGGTGATTCTTGTGCGTCTTCGGGGTGTAGTTTCTAGTTTAAATGCCGCATGACTATTTGGTAATAGGATGCTAATATTGTCGAACAAGTTTTACACAAACTTATGAAACATATAATTTATATGTCGACGTCAATCTGTTGACACAGTTGCTCGAATAATTATTTGAGATTCTCGTCCGTGTTTAGGTCATTATATGTACGCAGAACTGTATTCACTGAAGAGTGGATTGTTGAAATAAAATTTATATGAAGCTGCTGAGAATCAAAACAAAAATAAATTAACATAGTTTCAAGTTATTCTTGCCAAAATTTTACGCATTACCTGATCAACAGCGAAGAAGGATTTATTCAAAAGCATATAAGCTAGGATTACTATACGGATAGAAGTAGATACCTTCGGTTCCTTCGGCGATTTCCTGATCAGAATTTTCTCGGTTCTCTTCTTCGTCTATTGTTGCAGCCTGCTTAAC
The DNA here is from genome assembly GCA_963971375.1 of Platycheirus rosarum. Classification (NCBI taxonomy): domain Eukaryota; kingdom Metazoa; phylum Arthropoda; class Insecta; order Diptera; family Syrphidae; genus Platycheirus; species Platycheirus rosarum. The sequence continues at coordinate 84,278,237 of OZ020510.1, read as the reverse complement.
TTTTGTAGTAACTTCAGGTTCTGTTGTAACACTTTGGATGAAATAATTTGTAAATCATCATTTGTCTGTGGCGTGGCAAAATCGCATCGTCACCTCCTCGCGGTGCCCGCTGGATATCCAACTAACGACGAGCGTTGGATCCATTCGATCCACGAGCTGAGTCACCTGAGTTATCTTTTCAGGAACTAGGAGCAAAAGAACAGAAATATCGCTCTGAATGCACCAGCTCACAATTAAATCCAAGAGCGTCTGACACATATTGTGCGGCACACTGGTCAGCGTCTGTACCCTGTGGGGCGGCTGAATATAAACTATAGATAGAAGTAACTGACCTATTTATGGTACGTAAACAAAGTTAAAAAAATTATGGCAATGAACAAAACAACTAGATTAAATACCCCAGGTGGCAATCCAGTTAAACTGGTAAATCCACTCTCTTTAGAGGTCGGTCCTATGGATTCTGGGGAGGACCAATTATTGCTTATAAATATTGGAGACGGAGTTCAAAGATGCAAAGAACTCCCCCAAACAAATTTACTTCAGGGGTTACATCACATCAGACAACCCCAAACAATACTATCGATGTTAAACACATCAGCGAAAAAGGGACCAAGAAAAATGAAGAGATCGACATTACAGATCAACAGAGTTCCATCGAAGGCAAAGAGATAGACCAATCAAAATCAAAGAACTACTTTGAAGAATGGCAAATTGAAGTAGCGGCAAGAAAACAACTTGAAGTTCTTGTTCAAGGTCTTCAGCTGCAAGTGAAAAAACTCGAAGAGAAAGTTTCCTTACTTGACAAGAAAGATTCAGAGTCCACGCTTCAGTTAAGTCCAAAATATATTGAGCGTGAATATCAAACTGATGAAGAAGAGCTCTTGTTTGAAACTGAGAAAAAGAAAAATAAGCGTATCACAAAGAAACGTAAACTAAACGGGAGTCCTGAGATTTGTTTAAGAAATCAGAAAAACTCTAAAATCGAAAATAATAAAGAATTGTTTACAGAAACTAAAGAACCGAATAATGTGGTAGCTGTTGTTAAATCAAATTCACACGCTAAAGGCAGCAAAAAAATTACACCACCACCAATTATGATCTCAGGATTTCCAATTTTTGGAGATCTTAAGAAAATAATAGAAAAATGTACTAAAAAAGCTTGCAAATACACATCGTATAACAAAGACAACTGGAAAGTCACAGTTGAAGAAGCCGACGAGTATAGATCTGTCACTGAAGAACTGAGTAAATACCAAATTCAATGGCACTCATATGAGAACAAAGCTACAAGGCCAATAAAAGTAGTAGCCAGAGGTCTTCATTCTTGGTGCTCTCCCGAGGAAGTAGTGGAAGATCTTGTACAAAAAGGCTTCCAAGCCCTTGATGCAGTCAATCTATTTAAGAATGAGACAATTAAAAACTCCTCTGGAGAATCAACGACAAGTAAGAGGTTACTACCTTTATTCATGCTAACTTTTGACAGTAAGCAAAGTGTCGAGGAGATTTATAAAGTAAGATCAATCTTGGGCATAGCTGTTAAAATTGAACCACTCCGAAAATCTAAAGTTGTTCCGCAGTGCAAACGTTGTCAAGCTTATGGTCATACCCAAAAATACTGCAACCGCGAGTTTGCTTGTGTAAAGTGCGAAGGAAAACATGCAACTAAAAATTGTCCGATGAGCAAAGATCAGAAAGCAAAATGTGTGAACTGCCATGGTAATCACCCGGCAAGCTATAGAGGCTGCCCAGTTGCCAAAAAATTCCAAGAGTTCAGAAGCAAAAATACATCTGCTAGAGACAAACCCAGAAACACAGTAAATACCGATTTAACTGCTGAAAACAATACTAAGAATGAACCGCCTAAAAAAGCTGTTCAAAGTAAAAGCGATGAAAATCAATCCTATTCTCAGATTCTAAAAAATGTGCGGAAGAATGAAGAGACTTCCATAAAAGAAATGCTACACCTCATTCTCCAAAGAATTGATAAACAGGATTTGAATATCAAACAGTTAAGTGAAAAAGTCGCTCTTAAAAAACAATGATGGACAGAACACTTAAAATCGCTACATGGAATGCAAACGGTCTTTTACAACACTTATCCGAATTAAAAATCTTTTTAGATCTAGAACATATAGATATTTGCCTGGTGTCCGAAACTCACTTCTCCTATGGGCAAAATCTAGATAATGTAATAGAAAACTATTCATGTTACCACGCTCCACATCCAGCTGACAAGGCAAGAGGTGGATCGGCAATTCTTATAAAAGAAAGCTTAAAACATTATGAAGAAACCAAGCTTACTAATGAAAATATGCAAGTAACAATTATTAGTATTGGTATGAAAAAGAAAGAGTTTAAGATAGCAGCTATATACTGCCCACCAAGGCGCTCCCCGATAGAAGATGACTATACAGATCTATTAAATCTTCTTGGGCATAACTTTCTTGTTGGTGGAGACTTCAATGCGAAACACACCCATTGGGGTTCAAGACTTATATCAACAAAAGGCAAAAGACTTTTCCAAGCAGGCCGTAAATACAATTGCGAATTCTATTCCTCCAGGTCGCCTACTTACTGGCCTTCCGATACTAACAAAATACCAGACCTTATTGACTTTTTCGTAGCTAAAGGAATCAAACGAAATCACATTAGCGTCGAAGGTAATTATGACTTGTCATCAGATCATACTCCAGTGATTCTATCACTAAGTGAATCGGAAGTAATAGAAAAAAGTAATCCAAAGCTTGTAAATAAGAAAACAAACTGGAGTGATTTTAGAGAAAGGCTTTTAAGTTTTATAAATTTAAGATCTCCAATGGATACAATCGAGCAAATTGACCATGAAGTGGAACAATTTATTGCTGATGTGCAACAGGCCGCTGAAGAAAGTACTCCAACATTTTCTAATAGAAGACAAAATGAAATAAAATATCCTTTAGAGATAAGAGAGTTGATAATAGAGAAAAGAAGAGCTCGAAGAAAATGGCAAAATACTAGATTTCCAGAAGATAAAACAACGTTTAACCGTATAAGCAACAATCTAAAAAAACAAATTTATAAATTCAAAAATGATTCACTCAGTACATTCCTAAAGAATTTAACGACTGATGCTTCAACCGATTTTTCGCTATGGAAAGCAGCCAAGCGCCTGAAAAGACCGCAGTTACTAAACTCGCCCTTGAAATCTCAAGATGGGAAATGGATCGGTAACCCAAAAGAAAAAGCTAACCTTTTCGCGGAGCATCTTGCGAATGTTTTTAAGCCATATCCAACAAACGCGGCTGAAAATAGCTTACAGTTTGTTGATAAGATAGATGAAAGTGAAATACCAATTGTAAGCTTAAAAGAAATAAAAAGTATGTGTTTACATCAACTATCAAATAAAAAATCACCAGGTTACGATCTAATTACTGCCCAGGTTATGAAAGAAATGCCTTTGAAAGCCTTCATAAAACTCCAATATATAATAAATGCATGCCTTAAGCAACGGTATGTCCCACACCATTGGAAAATTGCTGAAGTTATTGTCATACCCAAGCAAGGTAAGCCACCTACAGAAGTGACGTCTTACAGACCAATATCGCTTATACCAATTATGGCAAAAGTTTTTGAAAAACTGCTTCTGAAGAGACTTAGCAAAATTATAGAAGAAAGAAGGTTAATCCCAAATCATCAGTTTGGCTTTAGAAATAAACATTCCACGATAGACCAAGTTCATAGAATAACGGATGTAATAGAAAAAGCATTAGAAGAAAAACAAGTATGTTCAGCTATTTTCTTAGATGTTGCTCAAGCCTTTGACAAGGTTTGGCATGAGGGACTTGAGTACAAACTGCAAAGGGATCTTCCCAGACAGTACTATGAAATATTAAAATCGTACATCTCAGACCGATTGTTTAGAGTAAGGTACGATGAAGAATATTCGGAATTGAAGAAAATAGAAGCCGGTGTACCACAAGGAAGTGTCCTAGGTCCTACCCTGTATTTACTATACACAAAGGATATCCCAGTTGGTAATCACACCATAATGGCTACTTTTGCAGATGATACCGCAATTTTGGCACCCGACAAATGTGTCTCTAAGGCAGCAGTAAAACTACAAAATGCCGTCGACACAGTCAGAGATTGGACCGAAAAATGGCGTATCAAACTAAATGAAACAAAATCTTCACATATAAACTTTACAAATAAAAAGATAAACAATATTCCAATATTCATTAATAATCAAGCTGTACCTTACGCCAATACGGCCAAATACCTTGGAATGACTTTGGATGCAAAGCTAAAGTGGAAAGAGCACATCAAAAAGAAAAGAGAAGAACTAAACTTGAAATATAGGAAAATGTACTGGTTACTTGGTAACAACTCTGATTTATCAACCCAAAACAAAATAATGCTGTATAATCAAGTACTAAAGCCTGTTTGGACCTATGGTATCCAATTATGGGGCTGTACAAAGTAAACAAATACCGAAATCATCCAAAAATTCCAAAACAAAGTCCTTCGTGGAATAGTTAATGTACCTTGGTACATAAGAAATAGCGATCTACATCGTGACTTACAAATAGAAACGGTTACAGAAGTTGTTAAAAAATACGCTGTATCGCATAATCAGAGACTGCAAAGTCATACCAATTCCGAAATGGTGTCCGTCTTGAATACCAGAAACCATGTTCGGAGATTAAGAAGAACCAAGCCTCATGAGCTTGTGGTCTAAAAAAACATGGGAAAGTATTAAAAGTTTAAACTTCCCCCAAAGTGATTTTACAAAGTTAAGAAAGAAAAATCTGATGTCGATCTCTCAAGATTGGTCCTGATAAAGAGGTGGTTTTAGTGGTTAAGAGTCCCACACTACTTGGTGTCGAATACTGCCAAGTGTCTTTTGAAGATTTCCTCCTGTCAACAAAAAAAAAAAAAAAAAAAAAATCATTTGTCTGTGCTGAGAAGTAAACATATTAATCGACAAACTAGTGACCAATGGGTCAGTTTCAGATATTCTTACAGCCAATATACGCAAAATGTGTTCGTGTTGAGTTTCCTGAGCATATGAATGCCTGGGCAATACTTTTCGCCATATTAGATGATTCTGAAATTAATAAATAATAAATAAATAATTATAATAGACAACAAATTATCTTAAAATCAAAGTAGATACCTATTTCCATTTTCCAAAAGTATTCAATAAATGAATAAATATGCTTTTTAAGTTATGTATGACACTGACGTTAGGTAGAATTTCAACAGCATAGTTTCCGCCAGCTTTTTTCTAACACTTATTCACGTACACAAAATTAAATTTTCCGGGTTTGCAGGGCATGTTCGGTACGGGTCGCATTTTTTTTTCTTTTTTCTATGCGTCTTAGTCTGCTATTAGACGATGAAACTAGATGCATGCACCTTGTTCGAATGATTCTTTGTTGTTTCATTCTCTGTCGCAATCGCCATTACATGATGAATTTAGTTTCATGAAACGAGTTTGACAGTTCTCTTACATTTTCATTTTCCATAATCATTTGCAATGAATCTGCTCTTTTAACCCTATCGATATAATATTTGTGTTTAACCAAATACACATTTTTCCTGGATTCATAAAGACATAAGAAGTCCAAATTAAGTTCCTTAGTCCAAAAAAAATACTTTCCACTGCATTTTCACAGTTTTTTCGGTTTACTTTGAACCTTATTTGAAGTTTACTCTAAGTACAATGAAACCTAGTGATTAAGAATTAAAAAAAAAGCGAACCAGTGAAAAGAAAAACGTCAAACAGATTCTTGGAACATGCTACACGTGCGACACAAGACAGCTTTTTACCTGTCTCATCTTTTCGATTTTTTTCTCTATATTGCATCTATTATAAAGAATTGGAACAAGGCGCATGCATCTAGTTTCATAATAGCAGACTTTTAAATTGATGACAGGCTACACGTACGAAATAACATGACTCATTCTGATTAGACTCATGCGTACGTACGGATAAGTTCCCGTACGTATCTTTTGAAATGGTTACCTTGCTTTTGTTGTAATTAGCATGGTTAAAAAAAACTGATTTCCATTTCAATCAGCTGGAAATCAGCTGTTTTTAACCATGCTTATTATAACAAAAGGAAGGTAACCTATCCCAAAGTTACGTTCGTGAACGTACCCATTGGGATACCTTTGTACTTGCTCTCTGTTTACATATGTTCTTCATTCAGCTGAAAATCAGCTGTTTTTAACCATGCTTATAGCAAGAAAAGCAAGGTAACCTATCTGAACGATATGTACGTGAACGTACCCATACTGTCAGTTAACCAATAGGTACGTTCCCGTACGTATCTTTTGAAATGGTTACTTTGCTTATGTTGTAATTAGCATGGTTTAAAACAACTGATTTCCATTATGTTCTTCAATCAGGTGGAAATCTGCTGTTTTTAACGGTACTAATTACAACAAACGCAATGGTAGCCTATTCCATGGATAAGTATTTGAACGCACGTAGTGGATGGCTTTAGTCATTCACAAAAAAATTCTACACAAAACTGAAAAGCCCAAAAAAGACCCCCGTATAGTTAGCAGCACTATGTCGGGAATTTTGATTTTATTGTTGCCCCGAGTTTGGAAAACATTTGGAAAAATTTGGAAAACCATTTTTAGAATTTGGAAAACTATAGTTTAAAAGTTATTAACAATTAAAGATTTGGCGTATAGTTAGCAGCACATAGAAACAAAAGTGGACTTTTTTGGTTTCAATCGATGGGGAATTGTTTGGAAAAATTTGGAAAACCATTTTTAGAATTTGGAAAACCTTAGTTTATTAATTAATTAACAAATTGTAAATAAACCATTCGTAACGTAATGTGGCTATATTGTTATTAAATTAAAAAACACTTGCGCATATAAACCCAGTTTTCTTGTCCCAAATTTTGTCGCAAGCAATTGACAGCGAAAATCAAAACAAAAAATCCAATTTCATTTTCAAGGTAGATAGATTTGAAAATTCCTTTGTTATTTTATTTTGTAATAATTTTCCGCAACTCAATATTTTTTTTTCTAGCGCTATTTCATCCAGCGATGACGATGTGCAGATATAAGGAATGTAGTAGAACGATTCAACCGACTAAAGTTGATGGTCAAATGTCGCTATCTTGTCTGTCTTTTCACAATGGCAAACTTGAAGAAAAGCCACTTCCAACTACAAAAGTCTGGGGATACGGGAAGCCACGCAAGTGGAAATTGAAGATCTATTCAGATTTCAAAGATAACAAGTGTAACCGGGTTTATCTAGCACAACTGCCGCTATCAATTGGCTGGCATTCTCATGGGATTTGGAGGAAATAATTATGAATTCGCCACTGGATTCCCAACAAATACCAGGTTGCCAAGAAAAAGCAGACTAAGAAAGCACAATCAGTAGTTTCGCCTAAGTCTGCATTTGAAGAACCATCGCTACAAACAGTACCTCCGGAATTGCCACCCGTCGAAAAAAGACTCAACTTATTTGTGGTCGAAATTGTCTGAGATGCGGATGAAGACAATAGTATTTCGGATGAGGTCAAGATGTCGTCAACATCTTCAACATCAAGCCAGTCAAGCAAGTCAAGTTGCATTGTAGCAAACTTATTTGCTACCGCCTATAAGTTTGACGGCAGCGACATCAAATCCATAACGTCGACAGACTCCATTAAACAAAATTACTATATGGTCCAGGTCAACCAAGAAAGGGTTTAATTCAGGCACAAAAGAAAAAGGATGAAAAAGGCCTGTTCTCTTGTTCTGCCCAAGAAATGATTTTACTTTATGAATTTCTCACGCGTGGAATTGACTACATTCGGAGAAGCTGCGAGTAACATCTATGTTACTCTTCTAAAGAAGATTGCTTTGGTTACTGGTTGAACAACAATCATTGGGAGGATCACTGTGTGACATGAAGAAACATCCGACCGGCTGTGCCCGTACCGAAGGCTACTAAATACAATCTTGACGTCAAAGACAAGGCCAAGCACTTATACCATCACCCTTAAGCGGCATATACACACGTCAACATCTCATCAAGCATTGGAGGAGGAGGAGTGTAAGTAAATTCTGCTTTACATTGCATACACACTTCAAGCATAAATCTTCAATCATTCATTTTACGTACATTATGAATTGAAAGGACGTAGAGTTTCTTATCGTTCGCTTTGTATTTTGTTTAGTTCAAGTAAGTTGCCTCGTCTCTGTCCTGAATATAAACACATCAATGCTTGCTACTTGATTAAACAGAAATCAAAAAGTTTTGATATTTCTTCAAGCAGACACACAACATGTGATATTTTCACAGACACAATCTCCCATGTTTGGTGAGATTTTGACCTGTTTGATAAAGTAAATATATTATAAAAAAAATATATTTCGTACGTTCCATCCTCCAACACCCTAAACACACATCGGACGACTCTGATTTATCCGATCTAAGTGGACTCTCCGAAGGGCAGGCAATGAATAGAAGCCAGTTGCAGCAACAAAACCCACCAATTGGGTAAAAAAACAAATCCATTCGGGGACGAATCCCTGCGATCCATTATCGCAGATTCTGCCAAAAAGAGGTAAAATAAAATTCTTTTTTTTTTGTTCAGTCAATTCATTATTTTTTATTAATTCTTATAGAAAATTCAGAAAAAAGATTGAAAAACTAACAACAACAACATGCAATAACAGAGTACATAAATGGTGTATGTACAAATTTAAATATTGGAATTTCAACAACAGAAACCGTGAAACAAAATTATAATTATTACTGAAGAAATCCTTATATGAAAAAACAAACATGATGTGATAAACACATAAAAATAAAAAAAACTATTCGATTACTGAATGCAAAATATCAGTCAAGGAAACCAAATTTTTAGTACCTACTCCTTCCTTCCTTGCAACCTGAACTTTATTATAGGTACATAATATCCTAAATACCTACACACATCATAAGTTTTTCGTTCCATCAAACATAATAAAGCTATTTTAATTTATTTGCTGATTCCTAGGAATCTTTATGCCATTTGTTCAATTTTTTCTATACTAAAATACAAACCAAACTGAAAAAAACCTTTATATCTTTTTATTTTCAAATATTATATTATTATAAACAGGAAACAAGTGGAAAGGTAATATACTAAACAACTGGAAAAGCTAACAGTCCTATATACATATTTATGTGTTTGTCTCTTTGTCGTGACGAATTTTCGTTTCATTAAGCTTCAATCAGGTTTGTATCCGGCAAGAAACTGCATTCAAAGATTTCTATTTAGAATGCAGTCTCAAAAAAGTGTCTTTTGAAAACCAAATGCAAAGATAGTGAGGAATTTCAAAAATAAGAATAAGGATATCTCCGAAACTAGAAGTCCTAGAAAGAAGATAAATACATTTCCAGAATCAGGTTTGCATCCAGCAAAAAACTGCATTCAAAGATTTCTATTTAGAATTCAGTCTCAAAAAAGTGTCTTTTGAAAACCAAATGCAAAGATAGTGAGAAATTTCAAAAATAAGAATAAGGATATCTCCGAAACTAGAAGTCCTAGAAAGGAGATAAATACATTTCCAGAATCAAATTTGCATCCGGCAAGAAACTGCATTCAAAGATTTCTATTTAGAATTCAGTCTCAAAAAAGTGTCTTTTGAAAACCAAATGCAGATAGTGAGAAATTTCAAAAATAAGAATAAGGATATCTCCGAACCTAGAAGTCCTAGAAAGAAGATAAATACATTTCCAGAATCAGGTTTGCATCCGGCAAGAAACTGCATTCAAAGATTTCTATTTAGAATGCAGTCTCAGAAAAGTGTCTTTTGAAAACCAAATGCAGATAGTGAGAAAATTAAAAAATAAGAATAAGGATATCTCCGAATCTAGAAGTCCTAATTATAATTTAGGTACAAAAATTGAAGAGAATCTGTTTAGCCGTTAAGGCTAAAAACCATAAATTCACATGTACATACGTATATATTCAAGCAGACAGATAACTACCTAATTTTTTACACTGTTATATCATAGAATTGACATGTAACATGTTTGATTGTTATTCCGATTTTTTTTATATTCACGATTCCATAACTTGAAAAAATAGCTCTTCAAAATATTACTAACATTGACCTAGTATATATGGACTTGCAGGAGCCAACTTCACGTTGGTTTCTTACAGCGCTTAAATCAAACTGGTTGTCAAAATTTCAATGAAGAAGCGTACCTACATCGGTAGGAGGCAGAAGGGCAACTAGTCCCTCTTATCCAAAATAAGTATATATCAACAATATATTAAATAATAAATGATAACTAAGGTTTACTTGTACCAAATTTTATATAACTATTTTTTTATTGCAAAACTTTATACTTTTGCTTATATTATTTAATTTAAAAAGTTTGGAAAAAATCACATCATAATGAACTTCAGTTACACTCCTTGTTCATATTCTAGAGACGCTAATTGAAAATTAATTCTTTTGTAGGAAGTAAATGTGTAAATTGAACAAAAAAAATCGACTCAAAATCCTATTGTGGCTTAATGTGTTCTTTTTTTTTTGGTAGTCCGAAAACGGTCTTATATATACATACATAAAATATAGATTTCAAATAAATGTATTTTGAATTCCATTTGTTTGTAAACATTTTTTTATTTTCAGAACATTTAAATGTAAGAAGGCCAAATGTTGTAGTTTTTAGTATTTGAATTTGAATTCATGCTGCACTTATTTTCTAAGCTGTCGCTTCATTTTCATATTTGAGTAATGTGTTTGTCGTCTTGAGTAGATTCTGACTTCAAGTTGAGAAGCAAAATTCCCTTCTCAGAATCGTCCAGAAGTTTTTGTTGCAGTGGAACGATTGCAGAAAGATTCAGACGACCAATTGAAAATGCTCTAAAAGAAAGAAGTATCAATATCAAAATCCTCTTCCGATAATGTGTGAACTTATGTCGAATTCGTTTTTAATTTTCATATTTGATCTCAGATTTCAGATTTTTCTTGCAAAAACGAACATGAAACGAGTTTGATTTTCTTTTATTAATTATGTGAGATTATGAGTACCAGTTAACAAACTTGCTGTCGTACTTTTTAAACTTCACAGTAATTTGCAAGGGACATAACATAAGCAGACATAACACAAGTACAAGGTACAAAAGGATTTTCTATCGAAACCTATAACTTGTACCTATAACTTGTTATCTGTTTGTTACCAATTCTGTTTAGACTGGCAAAAGACACGACACACGACAGAAAATTGTCAAAAAGCGCTCACACAACTCACGAATTCGACATAAGGTATTTTATTTTTCGATTTCTAAAATAAAAGCTTCAAAATCAAAAATAAAAATAGAAACTGACATAAGATTGTCAAAATCGTGATCGCGCAATTTGGGACAGGAAGTCCCATTATACTCGCGTTCATTTTTCAGATCGATGGCATATAAATAATTTGATATAAATCCGTTTTGCACTTTGATGAACTGTAAACTTGAATAAATGTACGATATTTAAACAAATGTTAATAACTTATTAATTAAGGTTTTCCAAATTCTAGAAATTTAAAAGGAGTTTATCGAAATAATTCTTAAATTTGGAAAACCTTTATCAGAATTTGGAAAAGCATATTTAAACAGTTATGGACATTTGTTTCGCAGATATATTTTTGAGAATTTTTCGTATGGGTAATTCTCAACAAATAAAAAATTGTTTATAACTAATTAATAAAATTTTTCCAAATTCTGAAAATTTGTAAGGAGTTTATTGAAATAATTCTCAAATTTGGAAAACCTTTTTCAGAATTTGGAAAAGCATATTTTAAAAGTTATGGACATTTGTTTCACAGAGATATTTTTGAGAATTTTTCGTATGGGTAATTCTTAAAATTTTAAACAATTGCTTATAACTAATTAGTTTAGGTTTTCTAAATTCTGAAAATTTGTAAGGAGTTTATTGAAATAATTCTTAAATTTGGAAAACCTTTTTCAGAATTTGGAAAAGCATATTTTAAAAGTTATGGACATTTGTTTCACAGAGATATTTTTGAGAATTTTTCGTATGGGTAATTCTCAACAAATAAAAAATTGTTTATAACTAATTAATTAAGGTTTTCCAAATTCTGAAAATTTGTAAGGAGTTTATTGAAATAATTCTTAAATTTGGAAAACCTTTTTCAGAATTTGGAAAAGCATATTTTAAAAGTTATGGACATTTGTTTCGCAGATATATTTTTGAGAATTTTTCGTATGGGTAATTCTCAACAAATAAAAAATTGTTTATAACTAATTAATAAAATTTTTCCAAATTCTGAAAATTTGTAAGGAGTTTATTGAAATAATTCTTAAATTTGGAAAACCTTTTTCAGAATTTGGAAAAGCATATTTTAAAAGTTATGGACATTTGTTTCACAGATATTTTTGAGAATTTTTCGTATGGGTAATTCTCAACAAATAAAAAATTGTTTATAACTAATTAATTAAGGTTTTCCAAATTCTGAAAATTTGTAAGGAGTTTATTGAAATAGTTCTCAAATTTGAAAAAGTATATTTAAAAAGTTATAGACATTTGTTTAACAGAGATATTTTTGAGAATTTTTTTTATGGGTAATTCTCAACAAATAAAAAAAAATTTATAACTAATTAATTAAGGTTTTCCAAATTCTGAAAATTTGTAAGGAGTTTATTGAAATAATTCTTAAATTTGGAAAACCTTTTCAGAATTTGGAAAAGCATATTTTAAAAGTTATGGACATTTGTTTCACAGAGATATTTTTGAGAATTTTTCGTATGGGTAATTCTCAACAAATAAAAATTTTTTTTATAACTAATTAATTAAGGTTTTCCAAATTCTGAAAATTTGAAAGGAGTTTATTGAAATAGTTCTCAAATTTGGAAAAGTATATTTAAAAAGTTATAGACATTTGTTTAACAGAGATATTTTTGAGAATTTTTTTTATGGGTAATTCTCAACAAATAAAAAATTTTTTATAACTAATTAATTAAGGTTTTCCAAATTCTGAAAATTTGTAAGGAGTTTATTGAAGTAATTCTTAAATTTGGAAAACCTTTTCAGAATTTGGAAAAGCATATTTTAAAAGTTATGGACATTTGTTTCACAGAGATATTTTTGAGAATTTTTCGTATGGGTAATTCTCAACAAATAAAATTTTTTTTTATAACTAATTAATTAAGGTTTTCCAAATTCTGAAAATTTGTAAGGAGTTTATTGAAATAGTTCTCAAATTTGGAAAAGTATATTTAAAAAGTTATAGACATTTGTTTAACAGAGATATTTTTGAGAATTTTTCGTATGGGTAATTCTCAACAAATAAAAAATTGTTTATAACTAATTAATTAAGGTTTTCCAAATTCCGAAAATTTGGGAGGAGTTTATTTAATGAATTTTAAAATTTGGAAATTCATTTTTACTATTTGGAAAAGTTTATGTTTAAAGTTTTTGATAATTTAATTTTTATCTGCATTGTTTCTTGAAAATGTTCAACATTTAAGTATACGTTAATAACTAATTTATTAAGGTTTTCAAAATCTGAAAACTTCTAACGAGCTCATTCACAAGATTTATAAATGTTTAAAATTATTTAAATGAAATAGTTTCATTAATTTGATACTTTGAGAGAATTTTTAACATATAAATAATGAAGATTTGCTAATATATTAAGGTTTTTTTGAATTATAACAACTCATAAAGAGTATTAAAATTGATTTCAAAATTTTGCAATTACTCATAAGAATTTGAAAATTATAAATTAATTTTTCATAAACAATTATTTTCGCGTTGATATTTTTTAAGCGAATACCTTACGAATTAATAAAAAACAAAACTCGTTTTTACTGGCAGATGTAAGCCCGTTTTTATGTCCCAACGTGTCCTAATGCGTAACGTTACGAGTATTTGTTTATAGATTCTGTCAATACTTTTACATTTTTGTTGTTTATTATTAAATTACACTTTTACAAATTCTAAAAATGGTTTTTCAAATTTGTCCAAACTGCTCCCCATCGATTGACACCAAAAAAGTCTAATTTTGTTTCTATGTGCTGCTAACTATACGCCAAACCTTTAATTGTTAATAACTTTTAAACTATAGTTTTCCAAATTCTAAAAATGGTTTTCCAAATTTTTCCAAATGTTTTCCAAATTCGGGGCACCAAAAAAATCAAAATTCCCGACATAGTGCTGCTAACTATACGGGGGTCCAAAAAAGTGAACGTATTAATTTATTGTTAGTTCTACATTACATTACATTACATATTGATCTGAGAGACACTTATGAGCACTGGCTGCTGAGGCCATCGGCTCAAACAATTAGAAAGACAACACACAAGACGACATTGATACAGGATAGAACAGAAGATAGAGGGAGGACGGAAAAACAGAAAACACATAACTAATGTCAACAGCACGCAGTTGGTTTCGAGACGGTTCCCCATCTTTCCACTAACCACGCGCAACGATGCTTGATTTCGCTGATCTCACGGGAAGCTATGCTTTATCGGAGCCAAGGCCGTTGACAAAGTTCTACATATATGCTTGTTTACATAGGAATACTTGAACCATTTTTTTTGGCCAGACGAAGAATGCGGGTGGGGAAGAAATAAACAGAAACATTTTGAAAAATGTTTGTGTTCAACCCTTCCGTTTCATGTTCTACTTTTCAAGCGCTTAATTTTTTAGGGCATAGAAAAAAAAACAACAACGGGAACCTTTTGCCTATAAATTTGAAATCTGCTCATTTGTGCCGCGGTTTGTTAGGTTCGTTTCGTCCTAAGGGTCAAAGTCGCGAAATGAAAGTGCTTTTTAATCGCTTTATTTTTGTCAAAAAATTTCATAATTTTCAAGCACCCGATATTGTAGATATATATGTTATCTATAGCTTTGTATAGGGCATAGAAAAAAAAAGATACAAGAACGGGAACCTTTTGCCTATAAACTGGAAATCTGCCCATTTGGCGACTTATGTGTAGGTCCCTGCACATTTCTGGTGAGACTACTAATACGTTTGCATTAGGATGGGCACGAAAGGTATGTTTGGTTTTCCGGTTTTGAAATTTCATTTCGATAATCCAAAGTTCCGCGGTTTATTAGTTTCGTTTCGTCCAAAGAATTAAAGTCGCGAAATAAAAGTGCAACAACTTGAATAAATTGTTCGTGTTTAAGTTATCTCAGCTTTGTACTCGATAAATAGACACACATCTTTGATTGGATATCATTCCAAATGCAAAATTGAACATTTTTTAGTTTCTCTTGGATTTAAATGTCTGGTGATTCTTGAACGTCTTCGGGATATAGTTTGTAGTTTTAATGCCACATGACTATTTGGTAATAGGATGCTAATATTGTCCAACAGGTTTTGCGTAAACTTATCAAACATATAATATATTTGTCGGCGTCAATCTGTTGACACAGTTGCTCGAATAATTATTTGAGATTCTCGTCCGTGTTTAGGTCATTATATGTACGCAGAACTGTATTCACTGAAGGGTGGATTGTTGAAAATTTATATGAAGCTGCTGAGAATCAAAACAAAAATAAATTAACATAGTTTCAAGTTATTCTTGCCAAAATTTTACGCCTTACCTGATCAACAGCGAAGAAGGATTTATTCAAAAGCATATAAGCTAGGATTACTATACGGATAGAAGTAGATAGCTTCGGTTCCTTGGGCGATTTCCTGATCAGATTTTCCTTGGTTCTCTTCTTCGTCTATTGCTGCAGCCTGCTTAACTTTTGTAGTAACTTCAGGTTCTGTTGTAACACTTTGGATGAAGTAATCTGAAAATCATCATTTGTCTGTGCTGAGAAGTAAATATATTAATCGACAAACTAGTGACCAATGGGTCAGTTTCAGCTTCCTCCAATCTAACAAAAATGGTCAAAGATATTCTTACAGCCAATATATGCAAAATGTTTTCATGTTGAGTTTCCTGAGCATATGAACGCCTGGGCAATACTTTTGGCCATATTAGATGATTCTAAAATAATAAATAAATAATTATAATAACCAACAAATTATCTTAATATCAAAGTAGATACCTATTTCCATTTTCCAAAAGTATTCAATAAATGAATAAATATGCTTTTTAGGTTATGTATGACACTGACGTTAGGTAGAATTTCAACAGCATAATTTCCGCCAGCTTTTTTCTAACACTTATTCACGTACACAATATTAAAATTTCCGGGTTTGCAGGGCATGTTCGGTACGGGTCGCAGTTCTTTTTTCTTTTTTCTATGCGTCTTAGTCTGCTATTAGATGATGAAACTAAGTAGATGCATTTTTTTTTTTTTTTTATAATTAACGCGTGCACAAGGGATTATGTGTTTCCCTTTTAATGTAGAACACACTGCGCGGGCATTACAAAGATAGGCAGGGGAGAGATACCTCCCTTGTACCCTTGCACCTTGTTCCAATTATTCTTTGTTGTTTCATTCTCTGTTGCAATCGCCATTACAGGATGAATTTAGTTTCATGAAACGAGTTTGACAGTTCTCTTACATTTTCATTTTCCATAAACATTTGCAATGAATCTGCTCTTATAACCCTATCGATATAATGACTGTGTTTAACCAAATACACATTTTTCCTGGATTCATAAAGACATAAGAAGTCCAAGTTAAGTTCCTTAGTCCAAAAAAAAATTACTTTCCACTTCATTTTCACTGGTTTTTTCGGTTTCCTTTTAATGTTATTTGAAATTTACTCTGAGCACAATGAAACCTAGTGAAAAAGAATTTAAAAAAGAGAACCAGTGAAAAGAAAAACGTCAAACAGATTCTTGGAACATGCTACACGTGCGACACACGACAGCTTTTTACCTGTCTCATATTTTTGATTTTTTTCTCTGTATTGCATCTACTATAAAGAATTGGAACAAGGGGCATGCATCTAGTTTCATAATAGTAGACTTTTAAATTGATGATAAAGGTAACCTATTCTATGGATATGTATTTGAACGTACCTATTGTGGATGGGTTTAGTCGTTCACAAAAAAATTCTATACAAAAATGAAAAGCCCAAAAAAGTGAACGTATTAATTTATTGTTAGTTTTACATATATGCTTGTTTACATTGGAATACTTGAACCAGTTTTTAACGGCGAGACGAAGAATGCGGGTAAGGCGTCAGTTATAGCGATGAGTAAAAACCATCAGTAAAAATTGAAACGCACGCAAACAAGAACTTTTTCCTGATGGGTGTTTATGACGATCAGTAAAGTTATGTCAGTAAACTAATGTCAGTTTGTTAATTTTGACATTTCAATTGTATTGTCTTCAAAGAGTAGTCCGTGTTTTTTAAAAGTGAAAGTAAAAAAAATAACATTAAGTAGAAGAGGTTAATAATTGAATAATATAGCACGTTTTTTTCTTTTGGTCAACGAGTTGATTTAGTTTTAATAAATGATTTATAACTAATACAATTGGCTAACTTTTCAATTAATTTACAAGGTCAAGACCAGCAAAATTGGCGACGAGTGAAAAAAATGGATGCAGATCAATTTGCCGAGTTTCTTAAGTTAATGAAGAACGTGATTCCTCAACCTGCTGCCGCTGCCACTGGTGCTGTTGGTGCTTCTACGACGATCATTGCAGGGAATTTCGATGCGTTCAACGGGGAGGTGGAAACTTTCAAACAATACTAGGGAAGGTTTCAAAACTACTGCAAGCTCAAAAACATTTCAGACGAGGGCTTGCAGAAAAGGACGTTTTTGAACTCAATTGGTCCTAACCTATACGACCAATGCAAGAGTTTGTTAGCTCCAAATTCAATTGAGGAAACAAATTACAAGGACATCGTCGAGAGCCTTCAAAACCATATTGCGGTTCCAGTTATTCAGCTTTTTGGTCAACATCGACTCCTCACTAGAGTACAAAAACAAAATGAAAATTGCTCGGAATATGTTGCGGCGTTGCAGAAAATGGCGGTCGATTGTAAATTGAACTGTTCATGTGAAAAATCTGTAGCAGAATTATTTGTTCGAGCTCAGTTCATACGAGGTCTAAAAGAACATTATATAAGAGAACAACTATTGCAAGTCGATGACAAGACAGATTTTAAGACTATTGTCCAAAAAGCTCTAGCACTAGAAACAGCTAAGCTTAACGCTGATAAAGTTACACAAGGTTCTTCCAGTTCAACGAATCTAACGTCAATTCAACGTATTTCAAGGTCCAGATTCCAGACAGACAGCTATAAGAAGCCATCCGGAGACAAAGCACAATCACGAAGGAGTACATCCCATGGTAAGAGGTCAAATCCTCGTGTTGACTTCAAAGACATCGGAATACATGATTTGTGCATCAAATGTGGCAGAAATAATCATAAGTCTAACGAGTGCTGAATTTCTTCTCAGACCCTCAAATGTTTTTCCTGTCATAAACATGGTCACGTCGCAAAAATGTGCATATCTACATTAGTCAAAAACAAAAAAGCTGCATCATCCTCCAGTCGGTCTCAGTCTAGATACATTTCAAACGTCAGTGAATTCCAGGACTTCCAGTCAGTATACTCGAATGATGTCAATAAACTACAAATAGTCGATCTTTTCGCGACAGACTCAACAAGAAAGTAAATAATTGAAATTGTAATTGCAAATCAACCTGTAAAATTTGATGTTGACTCGGGATCCGGTTACACATTACTCCCAAACAACCAATTTAAACGATTAAATGTCGGAACTCAACATAAACCATCTCATATATAATTCAGGACACATGATGCAGAAATCGTCACACCGCTAGGAGTCGTCGATGTCCCTGTGAAATACAAACATATTATGTCAACTGAACAAGTATTCGTTGTTCCTGATGGATTTTCACCTATCATGTGTAGAACTTGGTTCCGTCACCTCAACATCAGCAATAAGAGACAAGGTCGAAGAAGAACTTTCTACGCTCGAAAAGAATGGAATAATTACGTCTATCGACAAAAGTGATTGGGGTTCCCCTATCGTAGCCGTGCCCAAACCAGATGGCAACGTTAGACTATGTTTCGATTACAAAATTGCTGTTAACAAACAGCATACTGACGCACATGATCCCATTCCCCGGTTCGACGAAATAGTGAATAATCTGAGAAACTCGAGATTCTTTTGCAAACTAGATTTATATAAGGCTTTCCTCCACATAGAAGTCGACGATATGAGTGCTTAAATACAAACGATTTCGACACACAAAGGCACATTCAAGATGACCCGTCTAAGTTTTGGCATTAAATCAGCACCAAATGAGTTCCACAGAATACTCACCAAGTCTTGCATGGCTTAGAAGGAGTCGTTTCGTATTTTGACGACATTATCGTTCACGGAGAGTCAGAAAAACAATGTGAAGAGAATCTAATGAATTATTTTAAGCGACTGTTGGACAACGACCTTCACTTGAACAAAACAAAATGTAAGTTTTTTGCTACGAAAGTATCATACCTCGGGTATCAAATTTCATATAAGACAATTGCCAAAGATCCAAGAAAAGTTCAAGCTATCATCGATGCCCCGAGGCCGAGGAATGAGAAAGAAGTCAAACAATCTCTTGGTCTCGTCACTTACTATAGTAAGTTTATTCCAAACCATTCAACTCTTACCGCACCGATACGTAAACTTCTGTGCAATAATTCCGAATTTCTTTGGTCTGCTAGCTGTGAAGCCGCATTCATCAGACTAAAAACCCATATTGCGAGCGAACAAACCCTAGTACCATATGATCCAACATTGCCAGTCACTGTTGCTTGTGATGCCAGCCCAGTAGGAGTTGCTGCAGTACTCTCTCATATCATTGATGATGATATCGAGAAGCCAATATGTTTTGTGTCAAGATCCCTCTCACAATCGGAAAAGAATTACATTCAAATTGACCGTGAAGCCTTGGCTATCGTGTTTGCACTCGACAGACTGAATACTTACCTCTATGGCAGGAAGTTTAAGCTCATCACGGATAACAAACCTTTGGAAAGAATATTTCACCATTACAGTAATTTACCTCCAATGACAGCTGGTAGATTGTTGAGATATGCTGCATATCTATCGAATTTCAACTATGAAATTGTACATAGGAATGCCGACCAAAATAAAAACGTCGATTATTTTTCAAGGAATACAGTCTGTGAAGCATCTCCAGCCGAACTTTTTACAATCGATACAGAGATTTTTCAAATCCAGTCCCAAACACTCAGCTATGTGTCTACAGCTCAAGTAACCATTGAAATGATAGAGGAACAGACACCTCAAGACCCAGTCCTGTCAAAAATCATCAAAGACATAAACACTGGCACTAGTCATCTACAAGAGTACACCTTACAAGGTAACATGTTATTCCGAGATTCTAGAGTATGTATACCAAAGGGTCTACAATCTAAAATTTTGAATGAACTTCACATTACACACCCGGGAATCGTCCGCATGAAACAATTAGCGAGGCGATATTGCTATTGGCCAAACATCGACCGGGATATCGAACAAGTCGTACGTTCTTGTCAATCCTGTGCACTTAACCAGAAGTCGCCAGCTAAGGCTCCTCCACACTATTGGGAAGAGCCCAAAGAAAATTTTTCAAGAGTGCATATAGACTATGCTGGCCCCAAAAATGGAAAATTCTATTTGATATTATTAGATGCCAAGTCTAAGTGGCCAGAAATCAAAACCATTCCCAGAGCACCAGACACAGTTTTAACTATCAAGTTACTAGAAGAAATTTTTTGTTTTCACGGATACCCACATTTCTTAGTTTCGGACAACGCAACCATATTTAAAAATCCAGCCTTTGAAAACTACTGCAAGGAACGAGGAATTTTACAAATCTTTACCGTGTCAGGCCATCCATCTACTAATGGACTTGCAGAGCGATATGTTCAAACCCTCAAACAAAAACTGCTAAAGATGGAAATGGATAGTGATTCAGCCAACGTGGACAACATTCAAAAGATATTGCAAGTATACAGAGCAACACCATTGACTTGTGGGAAAAGTCCGGCATAACTATACCTATACCGTTCTATACGCATTCGTTTGGATGCTATTCGACCTACGAAACAATTACCAAAACCCGTTCCACAACATGGTAGGCTCCGAAGTCTCAAGGCGGGAGAACGCATAATAGCTCAAGTTTACCGAAACAACAAAAAATCATGGGAATTAGGACACATTATGGACAAACTGGGTTCAATGCACTACACCGTCAAGCTGGATAGTGGTCATGTATTCAATCGACACATCGATCAACTGAGGTATGTTATTGTTCCAATACCTGTGCCTGATGACCACACCAGTTCAGAGTCTAAGTCAATTGTTCACAAACCCCAGAGAGTCACATTTGCGGAGTATGACGTCATAGTGAATCAACCTTGTACTCATGAGGCAGATTATGCAACACCCGTTCCTGATATGATTCCAGCACCTCCATCTGCATCGCCAGACACGACAGCACAAACACAACGAAGAACGGGAAGGCAAACCAGACAGCCAGTAAAATTTAAAGATTATTATCTTGGATATTGATTAATTATATATAATATAGAGCTTAAATTTTTGACAAGGGGGAGAATGTTGTGAACTCCACCTTATTATAGAATGATTAGTATCTTTTCTTTGTACCTTATTGTCATCTCTATCATTTAATTCAACGAAGTGCTTTTTTTGACATTAAGTAGAAGAGGTTAATAATTGAATAATATAGCACGTTTTTTTCTTTTGGTCAACGAGTTGATTTAGTTTTAATAAATGATTTATAGTTAATACAATTGGCTAACTTTTCAATTAATTTTCAAGGTCAAGACACAACAACAATGCTTGCTATTAACAAGCATTTTCAAGATTTGGTGATGCCAGTTCCCAAAAGGGAAGAGATTTCTCGGTGTTTCTTCACAAATTGGAATTTTCCCAACTGTGTTGGAGCGGTGGACGGCAAACGTGTTCGGATGTTTGCTCCTCGCAAATCTGGTAGTATTAATTTTAATTACAAAAAATGTTTTTCAACACTGGTAATGACAGTTGTTGATGCAAATTACAAGTTCATCATAGTGAGCATTGGAGCACATGGTTCCAACGCTGACCCGACCGTGGTTTCATCCTCCAATTTTGGTAAAGCTTGGAAAGCCCGCGAAACTTATTTGTACCTGCTGATATACAATTGCCTGGCACTAAAGAGCTTCAACCCTAAGTTCTTATTGGAGATGAGGCATTTGGTCTGAAATACAATATGCTGACCCCTTTCCCCGGAACTAATTTGACCCACAAGCAAAGAGTATATAATTACAGGTACAAGTGAAAACTTTTATATTTTCAAGAGCAAGGCGAATTGTAGAAAGCACATTTGGAATTACAGCAATTACAGCGCATACTTGGAGGATTCTGCTTAAGCCTCTGAAAGTTCAA
Source organism: Platycheirus rosarum (assembly GCA_963971375.1). Taxonomy (NCBI): domain Eukaryota; kingdom Metazoa; phylum Arthropoda; class Insecta; order Diptera; family Syrphidae; genus Platycheirus; species Platycheirus rosarum. The sequence continues at coordinate 84,255,888 of OZ020510.1, read as the reverse complement.
ATTGAACTAGCTAAACCTTTAATTTAATGTTGCTGCATTTTGAATAACTTCTTGCAAACAACAAAGGAAAACTTGCTCCCAAGAACAAATGTAAACGAAAGCTCTGTACAATTAGTAAATCATGAAGAAAGGATGAATCAACCAGCGTCCACTGCTATCGAATTAGAAAAAAATTTCGCAGACTGGTTTGTTGCTGAAGGAAATGTGGAATTTCAATGGCACAGATGTTAATTTAAAAAAAAACTGTTTGGTTGTATTTTAAAAATAAATAAATGCTTTGTTTATTAAAAAACTAAACCATGTTCGCAATTCATTTTGAAATAAAAAATACAATGGTAAATACTTTCTAAAACACAAAACACTTAAACATCTAGGCAATTCATTTTGAAATAAAAAATACAAAACAAAACATAAAAACTTAATGACTAAAACAAACAAAAAATAAATAAATGGAAGGTATTGACGAAATAAAAATTAATACCACTTCATTTCACAAATTGAGTTTAAAAAAAATAATAATATCACTTCAGACACAACTCGTTTACTGTTCTCTTTCCAGCTTTTCTGCCAAAACTTCCAAAATTCTTGATTGGAAGCGAATCGACCTTCTTTGGCTAAAATGCTCTACTTGCAGTGCGATATTTTCCATAAATAATTCTATGGGTTTCTTCTTATTGCACTCAATCGTATTTAGGACCCTGTCCAAAGGCTCCTCCAGCTGCCTCTTTTGTGACTTTTTATCAGTCCTTCTCAGCGGTTGGTGTTGTTTGAGCATGACATCCTCCGTTCCAAAGGCTATATTTATATCTTCTGTCATTGACTCGCTGCAACACTCAGCTGTGTTTTGTGATGAGCTGTTTCAAAACGCACCCGAACATATTAAATATTGCAAAAGAAAATTTTTACTGATGCATTTTAGTGATCGCTAAAACTGACTGAGGAAATAAACAGAAACATTTTGAAAATTGTTTGCGTCCAACCCTTCCGTTTGATGTTCTACTTTTCAATCGCTTATTTTTTGTCAAAAAATATCATCATTTCGCAGCAATATCTTCCCAAGCATCCGCTCTTTTTATTTTGTTACTGTATGCCGGGTCGTCCTTGGCATACAAACAGCTGTGGTTTTTCACCTCTATTATTAATTTTTGCTCGAACTCCATTTCCATTTCCATCCTTAAAATATAATTGTAAAATACCGCAATCAAAACCTTCGGCGCCAAAAGAAAACCAAACAAACAATGAAAATAGCAACACGACAACAGTTCTTCTTCTTTCTCATTTTTCTGGTTGCAAATTCATCAGTATTTTTTTTCCGTACGCGTTGGAACAGTAAGAAATTGGAATTTTCAAAAATGTTTGCGTTCAACCCTTTCGTTTCATGTTCTACTTTTCAAGCGCTTAATTTTTGTCAAGAAATATCATAATTTTCAATCAGCTGATATTGTAGATCTATATATTATCTAAAGCTTTGTATAGGGCATAGAAAAAAAAACAACAACGGGTACCTTTTGCCTATAAATTGGAAATCTGCCCATATGACGACATATGTGTAGGCCTCTGTATATTTCTTATGGGACTACTAATACGATTGCAGTAGGATGGGCACGAAAGGTATGTTTAGTTTTCTATTTTAAAATTTCATTTCGATAATCCAAAATTCCGCGGTTTATTAGTTTCGTTTCGTCCTAAGGGTTAAAGTCGCGAAATAAAAGTGCTTTTTAATCGCTTTATTTTTGTCAAAAAATTTCATAATTTTTAAGCAGCCGATATTGTAGATATATATATTATCTATAACTTTGTATAGGGCACAGAAAAAGATACAAGAACGGGAACCTTTTGCCTATAAACTGGAAATCTGCCCATTTGGCGACATATGTGTAGGTCCCTGTATATTTCTTATGGGGCTAGTAATACGTTTGCATTAGGATGGGCACGAAAGGTATGTTTGGTTTTCCGGTTTTTAATTTTCACTTCACTAGTTCAAAATTCCGCGGTTTATTAGTTTCGTTTCGTCCTAAGAGTTAAAGTCGCGAAATAAAAGTGCAACAACTTGAATAAATTGTTCGTGTTTAAGTCATCTCAGCTTTGTACTCAATAAATAGACACACGTCTTTGATTGGATATCATTCCAAATGCAAAATTGAACATTTTTTAGTTTCTCTTGGATTTATATGTCTGGTGATTCTTGTGCGTCTTCGGGATATAGTTTGTAGTTTTAATGCCACATGACTATTTGGTAATAGGATGCTAATATTGTCCAACAAGTTTTACATAAACTTATCAAACATATAATATATTTGTCGGCGTCAATCTGTTGACACAGTTGCTCGAATAATTATTTGAGATTCTCGTCCGTGTTTAGGTCATTATATGTACGCAGAACTGTATTCACTGAAGGGTGGATTGTTGAAATAAAATTTATATGAAGCTGCTGAGAATCCAAACAAAAATAAATTAACATAATTTCAAGTTATTCTTGCCAAAATTTTACGCATTATCTGATCAACAGCGAAGAAGGATTTATTCAAAAGCATATAAGCTAGGATTACTATACGGATAGAAGTAGATACCTTCGGTTCCTTCGGCGATTTCCTGATCAGAATTTCCTCGGTTCTCTTCTTCGTCTATTGTTGCAGCCTGCTTAACTTTTCTAGTAACTTCAGGTTCTGTTGTAACACTTTGGATGAAATAATCTGAAAATCATCATTTGTCTGTGCTGAGAAGTAAATATATTAATCGACAAACTAGTGACCAATGGGTCAGTTTCAGCTTCCTCCAATCTAACAAAAATGGTCAAAGATATTCTTACAGCCAATATACGCAAAAAGTTTTCGTGTTGAGTTTCCTGAGCATATGAACGCCTGGACAATACATATTAGATGATTCTAAAATTAATAAATAACAAATAAATAATTATAATAACCAACAAATTATCTTAATATCAAAGTAGAAACCTATTTCCATTTTCCAAAAGTATTCAATAAATGAATAAATATGCTTTTTAAGTTATGCTTTTTAGGTTATGTACGACACTCACGTTAGGAGAATTTCAACAGCATAATTTCCGCCAGCTTTTTTCTAACACTTATTTACGTACACAAAATTAAAATTTCCAGGTTAGCAGTGCATGTTCGGTACGGGTCGCAGTTCTTTTTTCTTTTTTCTATGCGTCTTAGTCTGCTATTAGACGATGAAACTAGATGCATGCACCTTGTTCGAATTATTCTTTCTTGTTTCATTCTCTGGCGCAATCGCCATTACATGATGAATTTAGTTTCATGAAATGAGTGACAGTTCTCTTACATTTTCATTTTCCATAATCATTTGCAATGAATCTGCTCTTTTAACCCTATCGAAACTGTGTTTAACCACCTACACATTTATCCTGGATTCATAAAGACATAAGAAGTCCAAATTAAGTTTCTTAGTCCAAAAAAAAATTACTTTCCACTTCATTTTCACTGGTTTTTTCGGTTTACTTTTAATCTTATTTGAAGTTTACTCTGAGCACAATGAAACCTAGTGAAAAAAAAAAATTAAAAAAAGCGATCCAGTGAAAAGAAAAACGTCAAACAGATCTTGGAATATGCTACACGTGCGACACACGACAGCTTTTTACCTGTCTCATCTTTTCGATTTTGTTGTCTATATTGCATCTACTATAAAGAATTGGAACAAGGCGCATGCATCTAGTTTCATAATAGCAGACTTTTAAATTGATAACAGGCTACACGTACGAAATAACATGACTCATTCTAATAAGACTCAGGCGTACGTACGGATAAGTTTCCGTACGTATCTTTTGAAATGGTTACCTGGCTTTTGTTGTAATTAGCATGGTTAAAAAAAAACTGATTTCCATTATGTTCTTTAATCAGCTTGAAAGCAGCTGATTTTAACCATGCTAATTACAACAAACGCAAAGGTGACCTATTCTATGGATATGTATTTGAACGTACCTATTGTGGATGGGTTTAGTCGTTCACAAAAAAATTCTATTCTGGATATACAAAATTGAAAAGCCCAAAAAATATTAATTTATTGTTATTTTTACATATATGCTTATTTACATTGGACTGGTGAGACGAAGTATGCGGGTAAGTCCCCTCTCATACACATAATCATATGACGCCGATTCTTCCTCAATTTCCTTTTGGGCTCGCCTGTCGATTTCACACGTTGAATCAGCGTCACGCGACAGTGTATGACAAACTTTACTATGCCTTTACGTTTCTTTACTTCAAAGCTCTCCCTCTTGCTTATAACAAAACATACATTTGACCATAAACTGGAGAAGATAATAATAAAGCAAGCAATGAAAATAACAAACGAGAATGAGAGAATCGCATCAAGTTCTCGGTCCCTGCGTCATTGTGATCCTCACTACACTTCCCAACTCCTTCGCCTAAATACTAAGTCACGCTGCGGCATTTACATATGTGTATAAATGGAGACTAAGGAGGAAATAAACAGAAACATTTTGAAACAATTTTGCGTTCAACCATTCAGTTTCAGGTTCTACTTTTCAATCGCTTAATTTTTGTCAAAAAATATCATAATTTTCAAGCAGCCGATATTGTAGATATATATATATCATCTATAGCTTTGTATAGGGTATAGAAAAAAGATACAAGAACGGGAACCTTTTGCCTATAAACTAGAAATTTGCCCATTTGGCAACATAAGTATGTCAAAATCGTTAACTGCCTCAAAAGTAAAGCTGCCTATGCTACAGTGATGTTTTGCCCAAAACCTTTATGTAAGGTGGCTCTTCTTGATGGCAGTATATTCTTGGTTTTGTCCTTATTGACTGATAGTATAAGCTTCGCCCATAGCTGAACCATAGCCACGGTCACCAGCTCCCTCGTTTCAAGGTAGAGCGACAACCCATGGTGGTGGAGGAGGAGCACCAGCAGCCGGAGGTACGTTTAAGAAAATCACGACCCGCTCTCTTAAATTTTACTTTCCAAGAAATGTTCCATTCATACTCTTAGAGCTTCCATAAAACAGTCCAATGATAAACCAAACACAGTGGCAAAGCCAAACACTCCTTATCGCTTTACTTTTGGTGAAAAGCAATATAAAATGTTGAGCTAAATTCCAATATCAGTTGGTTGGTACGACGACATTGAGGATCGACAATGATGGCATTTTTGTATCTTTCGCTTCGTTGATGCATAACCAGGTATATACACATACAGGTGGTAGATATATTCAATTCTATTTCCATCGTTGGGTTTTTTTATTTTTGAAAATTAATGCGAAAAATAATATAAAATCTGGCATAAAATCTTGTATTGTTGACTGTATGGTTTCGGGAAAGCCGAATCCAAGGCGATTTTTTCCCGTTTCTAAATACCTTACCCAAATTTGGAGAGAAAAATGCGGAATCAATGAAGATAATTCAGTAAAAAAGTTACTTATTTGTGATCGCTACATATTATTAGCGATTTTCACATTGAAATATTTTCGAATAACTTTTTTCACTGTATTTTGAACAACAACTTTTTTTTTAAACCAATAGGTAACCTACACATGAATGTATTTAAATTTGCGATTATAGGGACTATAAGGCAAGTTTAGGATTCGTGAATATAAAAAAAATTTAGATAACAATCAAACATGATGTTGGCTCGATTTTAATCTTATATAAAAATCATGACAAAAGTCTAATGTAAACACTGATGTGTTTGAATACGTCCATTTCAAGTGTCAATCTTTTAGTTTAAGTTCAGTTGAAAATGCAACATTGAATGCACTCAAAACAAAAGGAAGAAGACGCGGCCATTTTGTTTATTCCATTAAAGGTCGACACTTGAAAGGGAGACAACACAAAGGTGTAAGTATAAAAATTCCATATTTTCCTTTAAAAAAAAATGTATTTTATTGTAATTCTGATAGGAAATAAAACTCCTTAAAACGAAGAAGGTGTTTTTATTTGGAAATATTTTTCCTTGATGGTCGATCGAGAGATCTAGATAGATCCAACAAATTTTTTTTCACTTTTTGGACACGTGATCTGGAAGAAGTTCTAGAAGTATCCAAGCACATCGAAGGATTTTGAAAAAGAAAATCTGTGCCTTGTCAAGGATTAAGAAATAGATAAGAATTTCCACACTTTTTGTGCTTTAAAAGAGTAAACCTGCCAGCCGAGTGCCACGAGGGTTGGATTTAGAAGTCAACCACAATATTCGGCAGCCACCAGCAGTAGTGTGCTCTGCATCTTGGATATTTTTGATTGTTTGGTGTGGATACAACCAGTTCGTACAAGGTACCGAAGAAAAATTACAAAAATAAAGAAACGGAGTGAGTACCTTAAGATTTTGATTTGGGTTTTATTTTTGGTTCTGTGGTATCTTTGTGCCGTTGGTTCTGGTGGGTAGGAATTCGTTAAGTGTTAGGCTACAAATACTTATATATATAGGGTTATCTTTTTTGAGTCATGCCACCGAAAGCAAGAGGAAAAGATGGTTCGCGAAACGACAGCGTAAGCGAAGATCCTCTTAACGAAACGATTCTTTGTACAGATCCTCCTGCAGCGGAACAACATGGTCAGAGCACATCGATTAAAGTAAGACTAGGGGAAATGATGCTTCAGATTCAGATTCTGCGGGCTGAAGTTGAGAAAATCAATCTAATCTCAGTAGAAGCTTGAACAGTGTCTGCGAATTCAGTGATCGATCAAAACAACATCACATTGGCAGCAGCATTAAGTGAGCTAAGTCGCACGTTGGCCACACCTCGGCAAGAGCATGGAAGGAAGTTGTATGACCTTCCCGAGTTTGACGGTACACCAGAGGTGGCCCCGGTTCAAGGAAACGTTCACCATGACAGCCAGTGAATACCATTACGACGATTGTCAAAATATGCTGCGCATTCAAAAATTTTTAAAAGGCAGAGCATATGAAGCTGTAGAAAGTTTACTTATACATAGTAGCAATGTTCAAATGAGGATAAAGTCTCTTGAGGAGGAATTCGGTAGGCCAGATCAGTTCGTCATTAGTCAGATAGCTAAGATAAGATGTTTTGCTCCTATCCCTGAGAATAATTTAGATCAGAAAATTCCCTTTGCCACTAAAAGCCAAGCAAATCCTACGCTCATGTGTGACTTAATGGAAGAAATCGGAGCAGCAGTGTGATCAGCGTCATAAGTGCAACAACAGGAATTGTACATTGAAACTTCATGGTCTTCTTCATCATGTCGAAGGACACAAAGTTACTGATGGGAAGTCAGACGCGTCTCAACAACAACGTCACGTTTTCACCGATAAAGTTGTCCATCCTCAGTCAACAGACTTACTTTTTAAAATTCTACCGGTAAAGTTCTTTGCTAATGGTATTGATGTCGCTTGTTATGCGCTTCTTGATGAAGGATCATCGTATCGTTAATCAACGAGAATTAGGCGGAATGCCTTGGCCGAAAAGGAAATACAGAGAGTCTAAAGTTGCAATGCATTTAAAGGCGCCAGGACTGTAAAAGATCTCCGTTTTGCCTACTCAGACATTGAACATCAACGAACTACAGATGAAGTACCGGCATATGAAGAAGCTGTCTGCTCTCAGCTACGAGGCTGCGACGCGCATCTAGGTGTTGCAAAAAGAACAACGACAGATGGATGGAAAGAGCCAGCTGTGGTTTTGACGAAACTTGGATGGGTCGTTTATGGATGAGGAAGAGATCGTGGTATGGAGCACAATCATACATTCTTTGTTCGAGCTGACAACAAGGAAGAGGAGGACTTAGAGCTCCTCGTGAGAAACCACACTGTCAATGAAGACCTTGGAGTAAGCATGGCGAAAAAGTAAGTTGAACCACAAGAACTGAACAGAGCGAAACGTTTACTGGAAGAAACCACAGTCCGAAAGGCTTTATGTTCTGAAACAGGATTGCTATGGAAGCATGACAAGGTGGTACTTCCTGATAGCAGATAAATGGCTATGAAAACTCCTCAGCCTAGAGAAGAGACTTCAACGTGACCGAGTGTTTCGAGAGCAGTACGTGCGCACTTTAAACGACTACGAGTACAAGGGCTATGCTAGGAAGCTAAGCGAAAACGAAACATCAGTAAAGAATAACAGAACCTGGTACATACCACATTTCGGAGTTTATAATCCAAACAAACCAGGAAAGTTGCGGCTAGTATTCGGTGCAGCTGCTGAGATAGAGGGAACATCGCTCAACTCAGTTCTTCCGGCCCGGATTTATGTCAACCTTTGGCAACGGTTTCGATGAAGTTTATGCAGAAACCAATAGCTATCTGCGCAAACATCGTTCAGATGTTTCATCAGTTGCGTATTCGCATGGAAGACCAGGTGCCACAAGGATCCTTGTGGAGAAAAGACTACCGTGAACCGATTCAGTTCGTGCAAATCAGAAACGCTGCCGAACTTCAAAAGGAGTTCCCAGAAGCCGTGGCCGCAATAATAAATAATCATTACGTCGACGATTACGTTCATTGCTTCTCCAATGAAAGTGAAGCTATGCGCGTAACAGGACAAGTTGTGTGGATCCACGCGCAAGGTGGATTTGATCTGAAAACATTTGTCTCCTTCTCAACACAGATCAACGAGAAGTTCAACCAATCTGAACCACCAAAGATGACATTGAATGTAGTTGTAAGTTAACCACGCCTTGTTGAGAGGAGATAGAAAACCAGCTAAGCGCGAAGTCTTGAGAGTAACGATGTTAGTTTTTGACCCATTCGGGACAGCAGCCGAGTACACACTAATGGAAAAACTGTTGTTGCAACTGACATGGCAGAAGCGGATTGAGTTGGACGAGATAATTCCAGAGGAGGCAACCAATACCTGGAAAAAGTGGTTAGATATGCTTCAAGAGGTCAGACAAATAAGTATACCTCAATGCTACGGTGCAACATTCTCGGTAAAGGCAATGGAACTGCACATCTTTACGGATGCAAGCGAGATGGCATACGCTACAATGGCATATTGGAGAATTCCGGAATCAAATAAGAATCAAGTGAGTTTGGCATTCGTACTGGGGAAAACCAAGTGCGCGCCATTAAAAATAACCCTCATCCCACGTCTCGAGCTCCAGTCAGCTGTATTGGGAGCAACAATCCGTTCATTGATACTAGCCAGTCATGATTTTATACCAGTTCGTGTTATAATGTGGAGTGATTCGAAGACAGTTCTGTCGTGGATCAAATTGGATCACAGACGCTACAAAGCATACGTCGCTTACCGAGTAAACGAGATTCTAGAAACAACAAGGCTATCTGATTGCCAAATGCTCTCAATTCAGCCGACTTTGGAACACGCATGAAAGATAGAAAGCGAGAGTCATTTTGGGTAAGTGGGCCAAAATTCCTACTGCAGGATGAAGCGAGTTGGCCTAACGCTGTTCCTTATCAGGCTACAAATGAAGAACTCCTTCCAGGATTACCATTGCTTCACGTTCACGTTAGCTGCGATATCTTCAACGCAAAAGGCGTAATACAGAGCGAAGGTATGGAAGTCTGACGCTGAAGGAAATCGAAAGTGCTGAGCAGACAATCGTACGTCGTGTTCAAGAGGAGGTGTATCCGTAAGAATACCGCTGCCTGAAGATAAATGGCCAACTTCAGAGAAGCAGTCGATTATGGAAGCATGCATGGATGAGGCAGGTGTGATTCGTTTGGACGGCCGAATAAGTAGAGCAATGGCAGTTCCACCAAGTAGTAGGAGACCCATAATACTGCCGAAAGAACACCGTGTCACCGAGCTAGTTATAGACCTCTATCGGCGTGGCGAGAATCGGTGGACTGCACTTTTCACGTGTATGACGACGCGTGCAATACACCTGGAAATTGCGAGGGATCTTTCGACGAATACATGTCTGATGTGCATTCGCAACTTCATGAATAGGAGAGAAATTTAAGTGCGCATCCGGTCTGATAATGGCACGCTTCTTGATGAAGGATCATCGTATCGTTAATCAACGAGAATTAGGCGGAATGCCTTGGCCGAAAAGGAAATACAGAGAGTCTAAAGTTGCAATGCATTTAAAGGCGCCAGGACTGTAAAAGATCTCCGTTTTGCCTACTCAGACATTGAACATCAACGAACTACAGATGAAGTACCGGCATATGAAGAAGCTGTCTGCTCTCAGCTACGAGGCTGCGACGCCCATCTAGGTGTTGCAAAAAGAACAACGACAGATGGATGGAAAGAGCCAGCTGTGGTTTTGACGAAACTTGGATGGGTCGTTTATGGATGAGGAAGAGATCGTGGTATGGAGCACAATCATACATTCTTTGTTCGAGCTGACAACAAGGAAGAGGAGAACTTAGAGCTCCTCGTGAGAAACCACACTGTCAATGAAGACCTTGGAGTAAGCATGGCGAAAAAGTAAGTTGAACCACAAGAACTGAACAGAGCGAAACGTTTACTGGAAGAAACCACAGTCCGAAAGGCTTTATGTTCTGAAACAGGATTGCTATGGAAGCATGACAAGGTGGTACTTCCTGATAGCAGATAAATGGCTATGAAAACTCCTCAGCCTAGAGAAGAGACTTCAACGTGACCGAGTGTTTCGAGAGCAGTACGTGCGCACTTTAAACGACTACGAGTACAAGGGCTATGCTAGGAAGCTAAGCGAAAACGAAACATCAGTAAAGAATAACAGAACCTGGTACATACCACATTTCGGAGTTTATAATCCAAACAAACCAGGAAAGTTGCGGCTAGTATTCGGTGCAGCTGCTGAGATAGAGGGAACATCGCTCAACTCAGTTCTTCCGGCCCGGATTTATGTCAACCTTTGGCCACGATTTCGATGAAGTTTATGCAGAAACCAATAGCTATCTGCGCAAACATCGTTCAGATGTTTCATCAGGTGCGTATTCGCATGGAAGACCAGGTGCCACAAGGATCCTTGTGGAGAAAAGACTACCGTGAACCGATTCAGTTCGTGCAAATCAGAAACGCTGCCGAACTTCAAAAGGAGTTCCCAGAAGCCGTGGCCGCAATAATAAATAATCATTACGTCGACGATTACGTTCATTGCTTCTCCAATGAAAGTGAAGCTATGCGCGTAACAGGACAAGTTGTGTGGATCCACGCGCAAGGTGGATTTGATCTGAAAACATTTGTCTCCTTCTCAACACAGATCAACGAGAAGTTCAACCAATCTGAACCACCAAAGATGACATTGAATGTAGTTGTAAGTTAACCACGCCTTGTTGAGAGGAGATAGAAAACCAGCTAAGCGCGAAGTCTTGAGAGTAACGATGTTAGTTTTTGACCCATTCGGGACAGCAGCCGAGTACACACTAATGGAAAAACTGTTGTTGCAACTGACATGGCAGAAGCGGATTGAGTTGGACGAGATAATTCCAGAGGAGGCAACCAATACCTGGAAAAAGTGGTTAGATATGCTTCAAGAGGTCAGACAAATAAGTATACCTCAATGCTACGGTGCAACATTCTCGGTAAAGGCAATGGAACTGCACATCTTTACGGATGCAAGCGAGATGGCATACGCTACAATGGCATATTGGAGAATTCCGGAATCAAATAAGAATCAAGTGAGTTTGGCATTCGTACTGGGGAAAACCAAGTGCGCGCCATTAAAAATAACCCTCATCCCACGTCTCGAGCTCCAGTCAGCTGTATTGGGAGCAACAATCCGTTCATTGATACTAGCCAGTCATGATTTTATACCAGTTCGTGTTATAATGTGGAGTGATTCGAAGACAGTTCTGTCGTGGATCAAATTGGATCACAGACGCTACAAAGCATACGTCGCTTACCGAGTAAACGAGATTCTAGAAACAACAAGGCTATCTGATTGCCAAATGCTCTCAATTCAGCCGACTTTGGAACACGCATGAAAGATAGAAAGCGAGAGTCATTTTGGGTAAGTGGGCCAAAATTCCTACTGCAGGATGAAGCGAGTTGGCCTAACGCTGTTCCTTATCAGGCTACAAATGAAGAACTCCTTCCAGGATTACCATTGCTTCACGTTCACGTTAGCTGCGATATCTTCAACGCAAAAGGCGTAATACAGAGCGAAGGTATGGAAGTCTGACGCTGAAGGAAATCGAAAGTGCTGAGCAGACAATCGTACGTCGTGTTCAAGAGGAGGTGTATCCGTAAGAATACCGCTGCCTGAAGATAAATGGCCAACTTCAGAGAAGCAGTCGATTATGGAAGCATGCATGGATGAGGCAGGTGTGATTCGTTTGGACGGCCGAATAAGTAGAGCAATGGCAGTTCCACCAAGTAGTAGGAGACCCATAATACTGCCGAAAGAACACCGTGTCACCGAGCTAGTTAAAGACCTCTATCGGCGTGGCGAGAATCGGTGGACTGCACTTTTCACGTGTATGACGACGCGTGCAATACACCTGGAAATTGCGAGGGATCTTTCGACGAATACATGTCTGATGTGCATTCGCAACTTCATGAATAGGAGAGAAATTTAAGTGCGCATCCGGTCTGATAATGGCACGAATTTTGTTGGAGCTGATAACGAACTAAAGCGGCAGCAGATCGACTTCGAACACGACAAAATTTCAGACGTTCTTGCAAGTAAAAATATCGAATGGATTTTTAATTGGCCTCTTAACCCACACGCAGGAGGCTGTTGGGAGCGACTGGTTTTTAGCGTAAAGCGAGCAATAGGACATGCAGTAGACAGCGAGAACCTTCAAGAACAAAGCCTATATAGCCTAATATGTGAGGCAGAAAATATAGTCCATTCGCGTCCACATACCCCCATTCCACTAGATACTCAAGAAAGTCTTAGGATGAATGACAAAGATGCCCACTCGCGCTGTGGAAGAAAAAAAAATAAATAAAATGCACCTGCATAGCAAATTATCCTCTTATCTGTCCCAAGACCTTTGTGCTTAACTGCCTCTTTCTTATCTACTGTAGGCATCGTATGACCATCTAATGCTTGCGGTAAATGGATAAGGGCATCTGAGTTTGTCCTATTGTGCTGTTTAAATTGATTTTTTGTATGCAACTGTGTTATCGGCAAAACACCTAAGACAGTTTGTTTATTACATAAATTAATTTGGATTTTTACTGCATGGTTCGACTAAGTCAGAATTGTGTTTTTTATGTAAGTATTTTTAAATCGTAAGTGATTTTCGTGTCGTATATTCTAATGTTCGCGGCCTAAGAAAGAATTTCTTTTACGTGTACGTCTACACTGTTCAATACAGGCAAGCTGTTTTGGCATTAAGTGAAACCCATGTTGGAGTAAATACTGATTTATCATTATTTTATCGTTTCTTTTACAAAATATGTTCACTAGAAGTAGCCAGTTGCATTCCTCCCCTTAAAAGTTTCTCCCGTAATACTCGTCTCACAAGGAATGCTCATCAGTTCACCCTTGAGCCCAATTTCGGACGTACCGTGAAATTGAAATTCTTTTTTTAGTCGAAGAACACGAATTTGGAATAGTTTACCCGGCGAGATTTTCCCTTGCCATTTTGATCTGCAAACATTCAAAACCGATGTTAATCGACACCTTCTATCTCCCCCCCTATCTTCCTAATGCCCGCGCAGTATGTTACATTAAAAGGGAAACAAATAGTCCCTTGTGCGCGGGTTAGTTATAAAAAAAAGTGAGCCTTTAACCCCAAATCATTTTAGGTACGGCCAACTCAGAGCAGACACCCCACCCACACGAAAACAAACCGCGAGCTACAAGGAAGCAAGGGCGCAAGGTGCAACAAATGCAGCAACGCTTCTGGAAGAAGTGGATATCAGAATAAATTCCGGACCTATGTCGGAGGATGAAGTGGTACCAACCAGTTGTGCCACCTTCAATTGATGATATTGTCCTGATCTGCTACAGTGCCATGGGCATTGTTGTGCGCACGTTTCCCGGGAGAGACTCTCAAGTGAGATCAGCAGAGGGTCGAACGAGAGCAGGAATAATTAAGCAACCGGCATGTATGCTTGCCAAATTATATGTCGGTGAATCTGGTATGTCGGTGATTCACGGGGTCCGGGATGTTGTCTCGATTTAAATCTTAAATAAAAATCATGACAAAAGTCTAATTTAAACACTGATGTGCGTGAATACAACCATTTCAAGTGTCAATCTCTTAGTTTAAGTTCAGTTGAAAATGCAACATTGAATGCACTCAAAAAAAAAAAAGGAAGAAGGCGCGGCCATTTTGTTTAGTGAAGAAGGTGTTTTTATTTGGAAATATTTTTTCCTTGATGGTCGATCGAGAGATCAAGATTGATCCAACACATGACATTACGATCATAGAGAATTCTAAAAAATAAAACGTCTGTCTGTTTGTCTCTCTAATAAATAAATAAATAAGAAATTTATTTATTTTTATGACGTTTTTAAATGTAGGTTATTTTTATGCTTAAGTTTGCTTTCGTTTTTTAATTAGAAAAAAAAGTTATTAAAAATATATATATAGGTCTTCTAAAATATAAAACTTGAACGAAATCCAAAGAGCCGTTATCGAGAAAGCACAAAATTAAAAAAATCGTTATATGAAGGGTACCGTTGATAGACTTTTCCCGTAAATTTGGTTCTAAACAGATTATAGAGAGAGAAAAATAAGCTTTTCCTAAACGGTCATATGGCAGGTACTGTCATTTTTAAGCCTTAAAATAAAATTTTAATTCCCCATTTGGGGAATGCCTAAACAATAAAACACACCAAGTTTGAAGATAATCGCTTAAGCCGTTTAGGCTGCAGCTCGTGATACATACTGAGAGACAGACAGACATTTTTTCTCGATCACTTTTTTAGACTTCTCTATGATCGTAATGTCATGTTTCATTGTAATCTTAATTTTTTTTATATTCACGAATTCTAAACTTGCCTTATAGTTCCTATAATCACAAGTAAAAACCTTAAAAATGTCCATCAAAATCGTTGGAGAAAATTAGGATTTTCCCTAACGGTTATATGGCAGGTACCGTTAATTTTACTTACTGTTGTTCTTAAATAATTTTCTGTTTTAAGTAAATTTTTGAGAAAATTGCCCCTCCTGCCTAAATGGGACGAAAAAGACCCCCCTCCCATTCGATTTTTTTCATGTCCTAACCCAACCTAGTCGCTCAAGGTTTTTGGTGCATCTTATACCGTTCACCCTGTATATCGATTTTTTAACTAAAATCAAAAAGTCGATTATATGTAATAATCAGTAACAATAAATTTAATTCAATGCAGTTAATAATCCATAAGATCACAAAACTGTTTGCTAATATTCGCCATCAACCCATTAACTAAGTCTAATTTCGAGTTGTACCCTTTTTGGTAATTCCATAGTCTTTGGTATTATGTATTCTAGTTTTCGAGAAAACTGAAATTTTCTAAACCCACTTTTTTATAATTTTGTTGGTTTTTACGTGGTTTCTTTTTTTACACATTAACAGATTCCTATTGTAAAAGGGGTTGCACTCGTAATAGTTAATTTTTTTTATTTATTATATTTTAATATAACTTTATATACATATATATATTTAAGCACAAAAATAAGTTCTACCGAGTATCAACTTCAACTATGGTACTTTATCACTACACGTCTCGTATACAAAAGACTCTTTTCTCTCTCTATTGGTTCATTTTAATAAGATACATTCATTTGTCGACCACCGGTTATTCCTTTACATGGTTTCTTGTTGGTTTACTTTTTTTCTTGTTTTCACCTTTGGGTATATTTGGCCTGTTACAACTCGGCCATTCTGACTATTACAATTACAACCGTCCCGATTCCGTCGGTAAATGTTTTCGTTATTATCAGACCACAACTTAATGTTCGCTGCCTCCCATACTCCCTCGTACGGTACTCAACCTACTTGAAAACCCTTAACTTCCTTTAATAAATACCTATCATTCGATAATATTTTTGCTATCCGGTATGGCCCCTAAAATTTGGGAATAATTTTTTTTATGCACCCGCTTTACTCTCATAATTTTTAGCCATTACATAGCTACCTATCACACACAAAGCATTGGTTCTTCTACGACCTTTTAATTCTTTATTCCGATTTTGGCTTTCAATAATCTTGTTTGATGCTCTAGTCCTCATCTGCTCCAAATCCCTATTTCCTACCTGTTCTCTACAATTATCTAAGATTTCCTTCAAATAATCTATTCCTACTCGTCTTTGTAAAATTCCAAACAACAACTCACTGGGTGTCATTCCAGTACTACTATTTGTAGTGTTGTTCAAAGCAAACTCTATCTTTGGAAGCACTCCCACAAGAGAAGAACTTACACCTGCATTTGTCATTTTTGCTATCATTGGACCTAGACTCCTATTAATCCGCTTAACTTGGCTATTAGCTTGCGGGGAACCAGTTGCGATTTTTATATGGCGAATATTTTCCGTCATAATAGCTGTGAAGTCTTCCGATGTAAATGCACTGCCACGATCCGATATCAAGGTCCTTGGACGGCTAAATTACATATAATATTAACGTAGGCAACTCATCACCTCTCTGGTGTGAGTTGATCAGGTCGCAAACAACTTTACATACTTGGTAAATGCATCTACTATTACAGATACATATATTTTTTTTTAATTTTTCATGGAGATCGGACCTATATTATCTATATGCACAGTATCAAAATGTTTATTCCATTTGGGGATGCTGTACAAAAACCCTTCGTGCTTACCAAGCTTTGGTGAAAAAGCTATACATTTCAAACAATTCGCAATATGCGACATCACCATCTCTCTTATCTTCGGGAACCAAAATGTTTTCATTATTGCCTCTATTACCCTATCTCGACCCATATGCCCCATCTCATCATGGTGCATTAATCACTTTCTCTTCCATACTCCTAGGCACGTAAAACTAAATCTTTCGCTCTATTTTCCTATAAATCAACCCATTTCTCATTTCATACAAATGACTTTCACTCTTCTCAAGAAGTTCCCTAATTCTGTTCACAGAATCTTTATACTGTTTGATTGACAAATTTTGTATTGTATTTTTGCGTATTCTCTTCCAAAATCAAGATGTTGGTTATTCAAAACGTCAACGTGCTGCATTTTTGTTCCATTACGATGTTCTAACACATAGTCGTAGTTTTGGAGTTCCAATGCCCATCTAGCCATTCGAGGCTAGGCTTCAATTTATCAAAACAAGCGAGCTCTTAATCCCCAAATATGAACCGCTTTGGCGTTTCGTGGTACGGGGAAATTGTTTATTGATTCCATGTTTTCCTGTTCTGAAATAACACAATAATTTCAACTTTACCAATTACAGACAATGGACTTTTATTAATTCCAAAAAGGTTACATTTACTTTTACATTTGTTAATTAAAATAGGTGGTTTAAACTGCTGACGTACAAAACTGACAGGACTACCGGTGTCGATTAAAGTTTCTAATGAAATTTTATAATTATAATCATCATTTATAACAATATAATATAGATTTCTTACTTAGTCATCATCGTTCGTCTCCTAGTCATCATCGTCTGCCTTCTTATGAACATGGTATACCTGTCGAATCACCATCCTCTTGGGACTTGTACTGGCCAGATGTCCCATCTCACCACATACGTGACATGTGCCTCTCTCACGTTTCGGTTTGGTGCACTCGTAGGCCATGTGCCCCATGACATTACAATTATAGCATCTGTTGGTTTTAGCTGTCTGCGGCTCGTTGTTGCTGGTTCGTCGTGCTACTGCTGATGTTGTTGTTTTTGGAAGCTCAATGTTACAAAATGCTTCCAGAACTTGGTGCTTTTGAGCGAAAACGCTATCGTGGGATCGCAAATATGGATCGGGTATCCCATCAACGACGCATTCTAATAGATCCTCACTGTCCAAGGAAATTTTGTTAGCCAGAATTATTTTCTCGTTGAAGTACTGTTGAAATTTGTTCGTACTTAACCACTTCCTGGCTTCAAGTGCGCGTTTTAATGTCAGACGACAGAGCTTTACTTTCTCATCCAAATTGTATGCTGCTTTTAAGTAATTGAGTGTCGATCTTAAGCTCATAGAGGCCGGACGTCAGGTCGAGGTGCGCGCATAAATAATTACACAAAAGCCAAAAAAAAATATTATTGCGCATTGTTATCGCAAGTGATAAAAAAATAATATTACACACTCGTTTGAGAAATTGGCAAAAACCCCTCGCGTGTGCTGTAAAGAAAAAAACAATATCCACTCGTGTCGTTGGAAGACGATAAGATGCCCATTCGCGCTGTGGAAGAAAAAAAAAAAAAAAAAAAAAATAATACACATTTGCATAACAAATCAAATTATCCTCCTATCTGTCCCAACCCTTTGTGCTTAGCTTAACTGCCTCTTTCTTATCTACTGTAGGCATCGTATGCTTGCGGTAAATGGATAAGGGCATCTGAGTTTGTCCTATTGTGCTGAATATTTAAATTGATTGTTTGTATGCAAGCTGTCTTATGGGCATAACACCTAAGACAGTTTGTTTATTACAGAGATTAATTTGGATTTTCACTGCATGGTTCGACTTAGTCAGAATTGTGTTTTGTGTGTAAGTATTTTGAAATGGTAAGTGATTTTTGTGTCGTGTATTCCAATGTTCGTGGTATAAGAAAGAATTTCTTTCACCTGTACGTCTACTCTGTTCAATACAGGCCAGCTGTTTTGGCATTAAGTGAAACCCAGGTTGGAGTAAATACTGATTTATCAGAATTTGCTCTACATGGGTATAGATTAGTGCCGTTACTCTTTTCCCATCATGGTCTCGTGGTCTATGTTAGGAATGATATTGCTTGCCAGAGCCTTCCCCAATATGGGCAATGTTCCAACACGGACTTTAACTTCTTGTGGCTCAAATTCACTGTCCGCAAGCATGTCATTCATTATTGTTTTATTTACAGGAGTCCAAATCTCGACAGCAATTCCACTTGTAACGAGTTTGATGCGCTGTCTGATTCCATCTCGAAAATTGTTTCCCTTTGTCCTCGCACTGAAATCGTTATTACGGGCGATTTCAATGTACACAATTCCAATTGGCTCCGCTATTCTGGTCAGACAACACCCGAAGGAAGGTATGTCGAGCTCTTTGCCGGGTTACATCACCTTACCCAACTGATCGATGTGCCAACGGGTATTCCGGATGTTGCTGGGCAAGCCGCCCATACTCTTGACTTGTTTCTTACTTCTCACCCTAATAAATATACCATTAGTGTAACTTCTCCATTTGGCACTTCAGACCATTGTGTTATTTCAGCTAATTTCTCATCCTCCACCCATCCAGTTAAAGAAAAACTTCCCACCAGGACCGTTTGGCAATACGAGAAAGCCAACTGGGACGGCCTGAATATTTTTTTCCGAAACTTTAACTGGTCACTATGCTTCCTCGATAGTGACATTGATGCCAGTGCTGAAATGATCACAAATGTGATTCTTCTAGGGATGCGTGCTTTTATTCCTAACAGAGTAAAAAGCATCAAACCTAAAGAAAAGTCTTGGTTTAATTCTGAGTGTAAAGAAGCTATGAGGCTCAAAGAAGTAAGTTTCCGTTCTTACAAAGCCAACCCTACAGAGGAAAATCGGAAAAAGCACAAACATGCAAGAAACTCATGCAACTCCGTTATTGAAAGAACCAAATTTTTGCATGACCAAAAATTACGGCAAAAAATTCTGCAGTGTCCCAAAGGCAGTAAAAATTTTTGGTCATTTGTAAAAAATATTAAAAACTCCTCAACATCTTCGGTTCCAACGCTCATCGACCCATAGCACTGACATCCCTTCTTTCTAAGGTCATGGAAACACTGATTAACCGTCAGCTTAAGGAATATCTCGAAGATCGTAAGCTTCTCCATGACCGTCAGTATGGCTTCCGCAGCAACCGTTCCACTGGTGATCTGATGGCATATCTCACCGAACAGTGGAACAAATCTTTACATCGCTTTGGTGAAAGTAAGATTATTGCTCTTGATATCTCCAAGGCATTTGATAGAGTTTGGCATGAAGCTCTCTTATCGAAAATGCGTGCTTTTGGGATCGATAATACTCTTGTTCGTTGGATTAGAAGCTATCTTCTGGACCGTTCAATACAAGTTGTATTGGACGGATTCAAGTCTGATTCCCATAAAATAAATGCTGGTGTGCCCCAGGGCTCTGTTCTATCTCCGACTCTTTTCCTCATTTTTATAAATGATCTTCTGTCTGTTACTTCTAATCCACTTAACTGTTTTGCTGACGACTCTACCCTCAGCTTTTCATATTCGTTCGATAATTCACGTCTTTCGCCTTCGGACGTACAATTGCAACGGTGCCGTATGTCAAGCTCATTAAACTCCGATTTATACAGCATTGTCAAATGGGGTAATAGAAATCGTGTGGAGTTTAATGCTTCGAAAACTCAATGCTGTCTTCTGTCGTTAAAGCTTAACATTCCCCCAATGCCATTGTCCATGAATGGCACTTACATCGAAGAAACCGAAAAGCTCTCAGTACTCGGTATGTGTGTCAACGACGACCTCCGTTGGAACGACCATATATTTGAAATCGCTAAGAATGCTGCTAAGTGCTTAGGTTTTCTGTATCGGTGTAAGAAGTATTTTTCCCCATCTGATCTGGCTACAATTTATAAAGCGTTTATACGCCCTAAACTCGAGTATAACTCGAGTTTAGGGCGTAGCAGGTGCTTCACAAACATCGCTTCACCTGCTTGATAGAATACAAAATCGAGCGTTTAGATTGATAGGAAATAGAACTGCCGCTGAAACAATTGCCCCTCTCGAACACCGACGCAATGTTTCATGTCTTTCCTTATTTTATCGTTTCTTTTATAAAAAATGTTCACTCGAGGTAGCCAGCTGCATTCCTCCCCTTAAAAGTATCGCCCGTAATACTCGTCTTGCTAGGAATGCCCATCAGTTCACCCTTGAGCCCAATTTCGGACGTACCGTGAAATATAGGGATTCTTTTTTTAGCCGTACAACACGACTTTGGAATGGTTTACCCGGCGAGATTTTCCCTTGCCATTTCAATTTGCAAACATTCAAAACCAATGTTAATCGACACCTTCTATCTCTCCCCTCCCTATCTTCCTAATGCCCGCGCAGTGTGTTACATTAAAAGGGAAACAAATAGTCCCTTGTGCGCGCGTTAATTATAAAAAAAAAAAAAAAAAAAAAAAAATCTTCATCATCCCTTTCGGTCAAAAAAAAAAAAAAAAATTCAATTGGGATTCCCAATGCGTGAAGTAATTCCCTTCGCCTGTGAATTCTGCTAGAAGTTCCTTCATCACAACAAAATTTTGTTCCACTCCATTGATATTGTTGTTTTCGTCATTCGTTCGCTTGTTTCGCAACCAATCATTCTCTAGTTTTAAAAAATCATTTTCTCGTTTCTTCAGTTCCATCTTTGCACTCGTTATGGGTTATTTTTCTTTTGTATATTATTATTTTTTAGAGGTATAGGTATCTATCCCACTTCTGAGGATGTGAAAGGGGTTGCACTCGTAATAGTTAAAATGTATTATTTATTGTATTTTAATTTAACTTCATAAACATATATATATTTAAACACAAAAATAAGTTCTACTGAGTATCAACTTCAACTATGCGACTTTATCACTCGTATACAACTGACTCTTTTCTCTCTTTATTGGTTCATTTTAATAAGATACATTCATTGGTCGACCACCGGTAGTTCCTTTACATGGTTTCTTGTAGTGATGTGCCAACCCGTAAATTTCTTAAACCGAGTTAACCCGAGTTGGAATTCAAGCAAAGCGAGTTGCAACGAGTTAGATAATTCGTATGTTTTGAAAAACGAAAAAAAAACTAAAACATATAGGCAAAATAGAAAAATTCATTTATTAAAGTAATAAAAACACTAAACAAAACTAAAGAAAACTAATAACGACAACATAACTTTGGTACATGTACAAAAAAAAACAAGGAACTTCATGTTAGAAAAATAAAATAAGAAATTAAATTAAATATTTCATAAATATAATTGCTACATTTACACTTTGATAAAAAGCAATCATTATAAATTTCCATAACTGTTGAGAAACAAGATTTGGTCAACTTTTGGAGCTTGGAGCTAAACGATTTCTGCGTTCATTACACAGTAAACCAGCCATAGAAAACAACCTTTCTGACGGTACAGATGTAGCGGGTATACATAAGTATTTATGTGCTAGCTTATACAACGATGGAATCAAACTTTTCTTCTCTTCCCAAAATTCAAGCGGGTTTTTCTTCCGATCGATATAAGGCAAATCGACACATTGCTTCACCATACTTGCTGCTGAGGAAATAGGCGTCATGGTAGTTTGCGTTTCCGAAATTCTCTTATCAAGGACACCCCAGATTTCATCACCTTCACTTTTGGTTTCTGAGGTTGCTTGAGTTTTAAAATAAAAAAGATAAATGTTAATAAAAAAAAAACAAATACATACCTGCATTTGAGCCGCTAGGTTGACATTGACCACTTGGACTTGAATTTGTGATCACGTAATCTCTAAGTTCTTCTATGATCCACATTTCTGCATTAGAGGCATGAGATTCAATGCCAAAACCTCTTTTTTTAAAACGTGGATCCAAAAAAGTTGACTTAGCTGCTGTTCGGTTACACTCATAAGCACCAAGACGGTTCTCTATAACAGTAAGTAGACTTATGCAGTCCTACCACTAATGGAATGATACAAGACAATGAGGGATATGACTCTCCTGACAAAATTACAGTAATTTCTTCAAATGGTTGCAAAAGCGTCACTATATCCTCAGTTAAATTCCATTCGTTAAAATCTAGATTTGAGACGGATGCTGCCAAAAGTGGCAATGTAGCGGAAAGAGGTACTTTTACTTTCAATTAGGGCTCAAGCATATAGAAAGTGCTATTCCATCGAGTCCGAACATCTTGTTTCAATTTTAGTTTGTCTGATTTCAATTGTGTCTGCAGGCCGAGTAGTGCATATGAGGATTTGGCACTATGATTAAAATGTGGAACTATGCCTCTACATTTGTTTAAAAGCTGTGGGATTGATATGAGTTCATTCCCTTGATTTTCCACCAGACTCGGTGATTCTTTTTCAATACAGTCTTTTACAGCAAGATTCAATGTATGTGCTATACAGAAATGTTGCGTTTTTTTAAATGTTCACTGACTGCTTTCTTCATAGACGAAGCGTTGTCTGTGACAATCGTTACTATTTTAGCACTTATTTGCCATTCGTCCAATATTTTTCGGATAGTTTTGGCTATATTATCAGCAGTATGACTTTCTTCCAACTCGGAAGTAGAAATTACAGACGATTTCATACTTAATTCTTCTATATAGTGAGCCGTTATGCTTATAAAGCATTTATTGCTGTCCGTTGTCCAAATATCTGATGTCAAGGCTATAAAATCGATGTCTTGTAATGTCTGCCTTAAAAATCTGGACTTAATAGTATAGCTGTCTTCAAGTATTTCTGCTAGTTTTTTTCTTGAGGGAATATTGTATTCAGGGTTCAGCACTTTTGAATACCTTAGAAAACCTGCATTCTCAACTATTTGCAGCGGCTGAAAATCAAGGACCACAAGATCAAGCAAAGCAATATCTCCGGTTTTTTGGCAAATTTTCGAAGGCACTAGTAATCGCGTTTGCCTCAGTCTCTTCGTGGCAGGAGGTTCTTCTTGTTCTGATGTTTGTTGAGTAACAATATCACCCACTTCTTGATTTCTTGAAGGTTGATCATTCGTTCTTTGGACAATACTGTCAACTTCAGTATTACCCACTCCATCAACAAATTCTGTAAACTCACCTGGGTGCTTTTTTTTAATATGCACCAACAATGTACTTGTGTTGCCTGAAAACTTATTTGAAGTAGAACATTTTTTGCAAACAACTTTCCCTGTTTCTACTTTATTGAAAACTTCCCACACTAGAGATCTTTTCCTCGGGCCTGGCATTATTTTCTTCGTAAACAAAACTTTTAAAAAATGTGAAAAAAACAATGAAATACGAAAATCAGGAACATTCGTCACGCGCCACCATCCGTAACATAAGTACACAAGGAACGAAAATGTAATACATAGTAAATAGTAAACTAAAAACAAAAAGAACGGTTTTTTTTTGTATGTACGACTACTAGCACCTGCACTTTCGCAGCTAATGGCTAATCGTCCTTTTCTTACGCACACTTTGCAAATATTCTGCCTCTTCATTAAACTCTCCTTCATATATTCTCTCCGAGATACGGAATCTTTCAAACCATATACATATTAACCGATGACTTGGTTTGATGTTCGATAAATCACACAAAAAACAAGACAGCGGATAGCTAACACAAACATTTGAACAAATAAAAGAAAATCAATGATAAGAAGAAAAAAGATTTGTATTCATACAATTACTCGGTTGTCGGTTGTCGGTTCTGTTTATTTCTTTCTTCTTTCATTGGTTCGCCAACTCGGTTTGAAAAAATGTAAACCGAGTTAACTCGGTCTGGGCTTAACTCGGTTTGACTCGGTTAATTAAACCGAGTGTACACATCACTAGTTTCTTGTTGGTTTTCTTTTTTTCTTGTTTTCCCCTTTGGGTATATTTGGCCTGTTACACTATGAAGGAATTAAAAACAAGTATTTTTTGCTATGAAAGCAAAGCCATTTTCTAAAAAAACACTTGCATTGGAAGGCCTTGTAAAAATTCACAAAATTATAAAAACTGGGTTTGGTAAATTTTAATTTTCTCGAAAACTTATTTTCAGTGCTCAATTAAGAATAAGTAGAATTAATAAATATTAGAAGCAAACTTACTGCACAATTTTGAATAAAGTCAATATATAAATACTATTTTTTTAGTCTGAAATTCTGAAATTTTGAGTTAGAAATAAGTTTTTTTTCAATTTTTTTTATCTCTATATATATAAAAATGGATGTATGTTTGTATGTATGTTTATATATATGTCCGGTCCGGTATGGACTCCTAAACAGCCCAACGGACTTTTATGAAATGTTCAGTGTAGATATAGTTTAGTCCAAGAATGGTGGTTTGGTGCCGATCGGTTTGAAAGGAACAAAATGTATGGTTTTTGGCAATTTTTTTCAAATTTATTTTTATTATTTTTTTATTGCGACAAAAAATTAGCTCTAGAAAAATCTTCATTAGTCAGGTTTTTAAAAATTTCAATTAAAAGAAAACGTATTAAAAAAAAAACGATTGGTAAATATATTTGGAGTTGGCTCTTGAAAATATTGTTACGCATTGAATACATAGGTTTAAACAGCGTAACATCATCAATCGGCAATGACCGAAAATCTCAAAATCTTAAGAAAATATATTTTGAAAAAAATGTTAATAAATCTTATATAAAAATGGTTGTGTGGTATGTATATATCCTAAACCACCAACGGATTTTTATGAAATGTTCAGGGTAAATGGTGCCGTAGATAAGATATTTGCTTCTGACCCGAAGGTCGTTAGTTCGATACTCAGGTTGAGAAGACATTTTTTTAACTCTTAGTGCAAGCTAGAGCCGTCCGTGAGTTTTAAGTGAGAAAATATTCACCTATAACTCTCGATCTACTGCGTAAAGAAATTCTTTCCTATCTTTCAAATTCTTCTTACTATTGTCATGCAACGTCATGTTGTATTCTAAAACGCAATGTGCCTCACAGAAACTTAGTTAAAAAAAATGTATATAGTTTTGTCCAGGGATTGTTCCTGTGAAAGTTTGGTGCCGAAAGCGTTAAGATAAAATAAAGAAATTTAGTTTCACATTATATGCGTGTTTTTTTGGGCTTAGTAGATATTAAAAGATATAAAAAATAATATGATAGAACAGGCTTTTTGCTTTAAAAAAAGTGTATCACATTATTTTAAGTGCTGCCATTATTTTTAAATAATTTTTTTTCAAAGCAAGTGCTTTTTTAGAAAACGGGGGAGACAGACCCTCCGATTTTTTTTATAATCTGCACGCACTCAAGGGGTTGTTACTACCCTTATCATGTATTAACACAGTGCGAGCGTGTAGGAAAATTGGATAGAAGATGAAAGGAGGTACCGATGCACATTGGTTTTGAAGGTTTGTAAATCGGGCAGGAGTACGATAACTTGGCCGACAAGATTTGATAACGTGCCCCTACCTCCTAAACGAGGGGAGATAGACCCCCCACCCATAGTAAAAAGTGCTTGTTTTTGACCCCTCTACAAAATCCTTTTATCAAATCTTGTCCTCGAAGTTATCGCACTCTCCCAGTAAATCGTAATGGAAGGGAAAAATCGAGCTGGTTAAAGCATTCCACATTCGTGTAGTGCGGCTAAAGAATGAGGTTCTATACTTAACAGTGCGTCCGAAATTAGGTTCAAGGGTAAATTTATGAGCATTCCTAGCGGTACGAGTATTACGGGTAAAACTTTTAAGAGGAGGAATGCAACTGGCTATTTCGCTGGAGTATTGTTTATAGAAGAATCAATAGAATAAGTGCGGCTAAAGAATGAGGTTCTAAACTTAACAGTGCGTCCGAAATTAGGCCCAAGGGTAAATTTATGAGCATTCCTAGCGGTACGAGTATTACGGGTAAAACTTTTAAGGAGAGGAATGCAACTGGCTATTTCGCTGGAGCATTGTTTATAGAAGAATCGATAGAATAAGGAAAGAAACATATCGACGATGTTCCAGTGAATTAAATGTTTCTGTTATATCCTTATTCCCTATCATTTTCAATGCATTTTTCTGGATTCTATATAGGAATCGCAAGTGAATAACAGGGGCACCTGCCCAAATATGAGAATTGTACTCAAGCCTCATAAACAGTAGCCAGATCTAACGGGGAGAAGTATTTCTTGCATCGTCTAAAAAAACCTAAACATTTCGCAACATTTTTGGCGATGTCATATATGTGTTCATTCCACAGAAGGTGGTTTGTGATACACATACCTAGAACGCAAAGCTGTTCAGTTTTTTCAACGATGCAAGTACCACTCATGGATAGTGTCATGGGGGGTAGGTTATGCTTTAACGACAGCAGGCAGCATTGAGTTTTTGAAGTATTAAATTCCACACGATTAATATTTCCCCATTGAATAATGCTGGCCAGATCAGAATTTAATGAACTAATCATACGTTGCCATTGCAGTTTCACATAGGAAGAAGAGGGAAGTGAATGTGGAAACGAGAATGAGAAGCTGAGGGTACTGTCATCAGCAAAACAATTTAATGGATTAGAAGTCTTAGACAAGAGA
Organism: Platycheirus rosarum; assembly: GCA_963971375.1. Lineage (NCBI taxonomy): Eukaryota > Metazoa > Arthropoda > Insecta > Diptera > Syrphidae > Platycheirus > Platycheirus rosarum. Next base: position 84,228,770 of record OZ020510.1, on the reverse strand, counting down.
TCATTGATAAAAATAAGGAAGAGTGTCGGAGACAGAACGAAGCCTTTGGGCACACCAGCATTTATTTTGTGACTTTCAGACAGGAAGCCAACCAAAACAACGCGAATTGAACGTTCCGAAAGGTAATTTCTAATCCATCGAAAAAGAGGTTCGCCGATTCCAAATGCACGCATTTTCGATGAAAGACCTTGATGCCAAACTCTATCAAATGCTTTTGAAATATCAAGTGCAATAATCTTACTTTCTCCAAAACGGTATAAAAATTGATTCCACTGTTCGGTGAGATATACCATCATATCACCAGTGGACCTATAGCTACGGAAACCGTATTGCCGGTCATTTAGAAGTTTCTGTGTCTCAAGATATTTCTTAATCTGATAGCTTATCAGCGTTTCCATGACCTTGAAAAGAAGGGATTTAAGTGCAATTGGTCGGTAGTTAAAGGGAGATGAAGATACGCCTTTTTTAGGTATGAGCTGGACAAATGCAGTTTTCCATCCTCTTGGATAGAGGCCTGTTGATTACGACAGATGGAAAAGCTTACACCGTGGCTTTGCCAGCGTGGAAGCACACCTCTTCAGAACTATAAGGGAAATACTATCCGAGCCAGCGGATTTGTGAAAATCGAGATCTTTAAGAACTCTTGCAACTGAACGAGCGCGAAAAAATATTTGTCCCATAAAACCATTTACGTTATCATGTACAGGAGGACCCATATCACACTGAGGCAACGTTGAATTAGCTGAAAACAATGTTGCAAATAAATCAGCTTTCGCTTGGGAGTTGACAAGCTTGTGCTTCTGGAGGTTTAATTTAAACCACATGAAATTAAAGTCTGTGTTTACACATTGACCATATTGTGGAAGAAGCTGGTAAGCAACATCATTCCTGACGTAACGGCTAAACCGTGATAGGGAAAGAATAATGGCACTAAACTGTACCCATTTAGGATGAATTTCAAATGGTCAGAATGTTCACCTATTTGGGTTTCATTCAGTGCCAAAACAGCTGGCCTGTATTTCACAGTGTGGATGTATGCTGCATAGAAATGAAATGTTGCTGTAATCGACGCGAAAATTACTCACTATTGAGAAAAACAAACATAAATCAAAAACCAAATCAAACGAATATTCTAAATTCAATATTGAAAATAAACCCATTATGAGCTTTTCAACAACACATTTCCATCAGTGACTAGACCTTCATGGAATGTGTATTGATCCGCCTCTGGAAGATTAGAACAATAGAGAATTATACATATGATATTATCGAACTTAATCACTGCATATAATGAAAAAAAAACAAGTTCTCCTAATACATGCAGTGTTGAAGCAGATCAAGGTCAAGACGATGGGTTCTACCCGCAGTTTTTTTTACTGAAATACAAAATACACGTTTGAAATAATACCCAGGTATAAATAAAATGCATGCATTTTTATAAAATAACCATTTTTTTGAGTGTCAACTCGTCAACACATCATGATTTCAAAGTACTTACCTTCGAGAAGAATAAATGCACTTCTGCTACGATTAAGCCCAAAGACTTTATGCTAAAAGATAGCTCAGATTGAAAATTGACGCCCCCTCTAAAGTGATTTTTTCCTTTTCACAACCCAACCTACACGCTCTTGCCTTTTGTCACATCTCCTATGAATCACCCTGTATATTTCAATCATCACGCCAATTCTGACCACCATATATAACCTTTATTTGCTCCTGTATAATTTGCCTTCCACAAAAAAATGGGATTTGGTTGTAAAAATGCAACAAAATAACCGGACAAGCATTGCATACTTGCCATCTTGCCAACTGACAACGCGATGACACGACACCCCAAATCTGAACAATGATAATTTTTTTTTTCATTTGATAAAATTTTTTTTCTGGTTGCTTAAAGAAATATACAGAAATAAATTATAACATATGTATGTTCTCATTAATAACCTTCTTTATGTTTTATTTTATTTTATATTGTTCATTAAAAAAAGAAAATATTAAATATGTCCTTCTATTAATGTGTTCTATGAATTTTTTTCAGATTCAGATTATATCTTTTCAATTGGCAAAATGGCTACGACAAGTGCACCTAAAAGTCCACTTAGTCTACCCGTTCAAAAATAATAAAAAAGGGCATAAACCTACACAATATTATTTTTGTATCTGCCTTTTCCCTTTGCCGATCTCTATGACGGTTTTTAAACCTTGCGACTTTTGTTTGCGATTCGTTACTTTGCTTCAGCTTTTAGGAGAGAGACGTTTGTAGTGGCCGGGATAGACAGAATCGCACGAGTAGCTCGAGTCACGCAACTATCGGTCTTTCTTCTTTGTGCTCATTTGGGAAATCATTCATTTTTGTCAATCCCTTTCATTGCTTATTTGCCATGAACGAGTAATGTGATGTTTTTTGTAGCACGTAGGCACAGTACAGCAGCTGAAAATGTTCACTCTGCAAACTTGAAATGAAAAGGAAATCCAGAAATGACATAGTAAAGAGGTGCAATTGCTACGTTTAAAAGTTGTTGCGACAAGGACAGGCAATAAAAGAGAAATCACGAAAGTCGCAGTGCTCTAGTCGCAAGGTTTAAAAACAGTCTATCCACCAAGCACAATAAACAGAATACCATTTGCCTGTGTGAATGTGTACCTAAAGCCTCTTCACACCAAGTTCGTTTTGGCTATTCGTTTACTTAAACGAGCAGAGCGTTCACACCAAACATTTACACCTCACACACTTCAGAAAGGAAAATGCCATTTACACACAAATTAATTTAACCACAAAATAATAAATTAATAACAAATATATCCTACTAGTCCTACTAATATTATAAACGTGAAAGTTTGTGAGTATGTATGTATGTATGTATCTTTATAGAGTATAGAGTAGATTAAAATGTAATGTAATGTAATGTAAGTTAAATGCAGGATTATAGAACAAACTTTTGGCTTTAAAATGCAGTGTAGCACTTTATTGTAAATGTTGCCGTTGTTTTTTTAATATTCTTTTTTCAATTTTAACCATTTTTTCTAAAAGTGCCCCTACCTCCTAAACGGGGGAGATAGACCCCCCACCCATAGTAAAAAGTGCTTGTTTTTGACCCCTCTACAAAATCCTTTTATCAAATCTTGTCCTCGAAGTTATCACACTCTCCCAGTAAATCGTAATGGAAGGGAAAAATCGAGCTGGTTAAAGCATTCGACATTCGTGTAGTGCGGCTAAAGAATGAGGTTCTATACTTAACAGTGCGTCCGAAATTAGGTTCAAGGGTAAATGTATGAGCATTCCTAGCGGTACGAGTATTACGGGTAAAACTTTTAAGGGGAGGAATGCAACTGGCTATTTCGCTGGAGTATTGTTTATAGAAGAATCAATAGAATAAGTGCGGCTAAAGAATGAGGTTCTAAACTTAACAGTGCGTCCGAAATTAGGCTCAAGGGTAAATTTATGAGCATTCCTAGCGGTACGAGTATTACGGGTAAAACTTTTAAGGGGAGGAATGCAACTGGCTATTTCGCTGGAGCATTGTTTATAGAAGAATCGATAGAATAAGGAAAGAAACATATCGACGATGTTCCAGTGAATTAAATGTTTCTGTTATATCCTTATTCCCTATCATTTTCAATGCATTTTTCTGGATTCTATCTAGGAATCGCAAGTGAATAACAGGGGCACCTGCCCAAATATGAGAATTGTACTCAAGCCTTATAAACAGTAGCCAGATCTAACGGGGAGAAGTATTTCTTGCATCGTCTAAAAAAACCTAAACATTTCGCAACATTTTTGGCGATGTCATATATGTGTTCATTCCACAGAAGGTGGTTTGTGATACACATACCTAGAACGCAAAGCTGTTCAGTTTTTTCAACGATGCAAGTACCACTCATGGATAGTGTCATGGGGGGTAGGTTATGCTTTAACGACAGCAGGCAGCAATGAGTTTTTGAAATATTAAATTCCACACGATTAATATTTCCCAATTGAATAATGCTGGCCAGATCAGAATTTAATGAACTAATCATACGTCGCCATTGCAGTTTCACATAGGAAGAACAGGGAAGTGAATGTGGAAACGAGAATGAGAAGCTGAGGGTACTGTCATCAGCAAAACAATTTAATGGATTAGAAGTCTTAGACAAGAGATCATTGATAAAAATAAGGAAGAGTGTCGGAGACAGAACGAAGCCTTGGGGCACACCAGCATTTATTTTGTGACTTTCAGACAGGAGGCCAACCAAAACAACGCGAATTGAACGTTCCGAAAGGTAATTTCTAATCCATCGAAAAAGAGGTTCGCCGATTCCAAATGCACGCATTTTCGATAAAAGACCTTGATGCCAAACTCTATCAAATGCTTTTGAAATATCAAGTGCAATAATCTGACTTTCTCCAAAACGGTATAAAAATTGATTCCACTGTTCGGTGAGATATACCATCATATCACCAGTGGACCTATAGCTACGGAAACCGTATTGCCGGTCATTTAGAAGTTTCTGTGTCTCAAGATATTTCTTAATCTGATAGTTTATCAGCGTTTCCATGACCTTGAAAAGAAGGGATGTAAGTGCAATTGGTCGGTAGTTAAAAGGAGATGAAGATACGCCTTTTTACTTGCGATTTATAGGGACTATAAGGCAAGTTATGCATTCGTAAAAAAAAAAAAAAATCTAACAATCAAACATGCCATTACGATGATAGAGAAGTCAAAAAAAGTGGGTCCGGAAATTCCGTCCGTCTGTCTGTCTGTCTGTCTGTCTGTCTGTCTGTCTGTCTGTCTGTCTCTCCGTATCGATATCTACAGCCCAAACGGTTAGGCCGATTTGATTCAAACTTGGTATATAGTATTTTTAGAGTGCTCTACCCGACAGTTTTTGGAATTGGCATTCTAGCTCTAAAACTAACGGTACCTGCCATATAACTTTTAATGAAAAACTTATTTTTCTCGAAAACGGTTCCTACGATTTTGATAAAACTTTCAGAATAATGTTTTCTGTGCAAAATCTATTTTTTAATTTTAATGGATTTTTTAGAAAAAGTTTTATAACGGTACCTCCCATATGACCGGTTTTTTAAAATCAGACTTTCTCGTTAATTAATTAACGGATTTTGATGAAATTTTCAAAATATGTAGAACTTTATGATTTAAATAATATTGCTTTTTAAAATTTTCAAAAACATTTTTTTTTAATTTTTAATAATTTTTTTAAAAAAATATTTTGTTTTTTGAATATTTTGAAAACGGTTTAATAGATTTTTTTTTAAAATTTTTCTCCTAGTATAAGCTTTAGATTTCTTTGAATTTACATACTCAAAAAAATTTAAAATATGTTTTCGAAAAGTTTTTCAAAAAAAACATTTTTTTGAAAAAACTGGTCGAACGATTTTGAAATGAAAAATTCATAAAATATAAAACAGCAAAAGACATAAGATGGCTTACAACATTTTTTCCAAAAAACGTTATGAATAGTGTTTTTTTGATTTCATAAAAAATGTTCCCCCAAATTTTATTTCATATTGCTCGGCTAAGCCCTAGCCATTAGTCAAATAAAAGAACCTACATACATACCTACGTATTTTAAAGCATTTCATCATCATAAAAGCACACAGAATAAATAATGAGCCTATGATAAACACACAAAAACAACTAACAAATAAAAAGAATTATTCGATTAGTACTGAATGCAAAAATTTCAATCGAGAAAACAAAAGTTTACACCTTCCTATAAATAAACAAAACCACTGTGTTAACTTTTAATATTGTCGCTATACCTACTCGCTTAACAGTAGTTGGAACGTGTATCTTATATTTAGTACCTACCTTCCTTCCAACCTTATTATAGGTAAATAATATCCTTAATAAATTCCATTAATACCTACCCACATCATACGTTTATCGATCCATCAAACATAATTAAGCTATTTTAATTAATTTGATTTCAAAAAGTAAAGTATTGTTATTGGGACCTATATAGGTCCCTATACCTAGCATTATTGCCCTACTGCTGATTCCCACGAATCTTTATGGCAGTTGTTCAAATTTGTCCATACCAAAATGAAAATTAAACTGAAAAAAGTCCTTTATATCTTTCTATTAGCAAATTATATTATAAGCACTAAACAACAAGTGGAAAGATAATAAACTAAAAAAACTGCAAAAGCTAACAATCCTATATATTAATGTGTTTATCCTTTTATCGTGATGCATCTTCGTTCGAGCTTCAAACCACAACGATTCTAAGGAAGTTGCACGTCAAAAAAACATTAAAATTAAATCTTTGTCAAAAAGACGCCTGTACCTAAAAAGGATTAGCACACAGGAGCAAGTACGTGCGACCCAGTCGTGCCTTTTATTTAGGTATGAGCTGGACAAACAGTTTTCCATCCTCTTGGATAGAGGCCTGTTGATTACGACAGATGGAAAAGCGTACACCGTGGCTTTGCCAGCGTGGAAGCACACCTCTTCAGAACTATAAGGGAAATACTATCCGAGCCAGCGGATTTGTGAAAATCGAGATCTTTAAGAACTCTTGCAACTGAACGAGCGCGAAAAAATATTTGTCCCATAAAACCATTTACGTTATCAAGTACAGGAGGACCCATATCATACTGAGGCAACGTTGAATTAGCTGAAAACAATGTTGCAAATAAATCAGCTTTCGCTTGGGAGTTGACAAGCTTGTGCTTCTGGAGGTTTAATTTAAACCACATGAAATTAAAGTCTATGTTTACACATTGACCATATTGTGGAAGAAGCTGGTAAGCAACATCATTCCTGACGTATACGGCTAAACCGTGATAGGGAAAGAATAATGGCACTAAACTGTACCCATTTAGGATGAATTTCAAATGGTCAGAATGTTCACCTATTTGGGTTTCATTCAGTGCCAAACCAGCTGGCCTGTATTTCACAGTGTGGATGTATGCTGCATAGAAATGAAATGTTGCTGTAATCGACGCGAAAATTACTCACCATTGAGAAAAACAAACATAAATCAAAAACCAAATCAAACGAATATTCTAAATTCAATATTGAAAATAAACCCCTTATGAGCTTTTCAACAACACATTTCCATCAGTGACTAGACCTTCATGGAATGTGTATTGATCCGCCCCTGGAAGATTAGAACAATAGAGAATTATACATATGATATTATCTAACTTAATCACTGCATATAATGAAAAAAAAACAAGTTCTCCTAATACATGCAGTGTTTAAGCAGATCAACTGTGTTAGATGATTGGGATGGGAGAAAAAAAGAATTTACCGCTCACTGTGCTGGCTTTAAATTGATGCTTGTGTGCTTGATGAATTATTGATTTTTTTTCTTTTTTTTTTGTTGTCTTTATTATTTTTGCACTGGCACTGATGATTATATTACGCGATAAAGGTTTTTTTCTATGATTTTAAACGATTTCTTATTTTTTTATTTTTTTTTATTTTTGGGGGGACAACAATTAAAAACTTTAAAAGGTTGGACGGCAATAATTTTGGAAAAAAGAAATCAGCTAGAAATCTCTTCTTTTATTTATTTTTTGAACAAAGCTGTTGGAGAAAACAATTTTTGAAAATTTAATTTATGTTGTTAACTGTTTTCAAAATTAAATGCTCTGATCCAAAGCAGAAATCTGGTTGATCAAATGACTTGTAATTTTTAAAAAAATTTAAAATAAAGAAAACAACTTTTTTTCTAATTTTTTTTTATTCTTACATAATTGTACTTCTAGGTGAATTCTATTATATGGGTGCCGTCAAGACGCAGTTTTTTTACTGAAATACAAAATACACAATACATAGCTCAGATTGAAAATTGACGCCCCCTCTAAAGCGATTTTTTCCTTTTCACAACCCAACCTACACGCTCTTGCCTTTTGTCACATCTCCTATGAATCACCCTGTATATTTCAATCATCACGCCAATTCTGACCACCATATATAACCTTTATTTGCTCCTGTATAATTTGCCTTCCACAAAACGAGTAGAGCGTTCACACCGAACATTTACACCTCACACACTTCAGAAAGGAAAATGCCATTTACACACAAATAAAGAGGTGCAAACACAATTGCTACGTTTAAAAGTATCTCCGCGACAAGGACAGGCAACAAAAGAGAAATCACGAAAGTCGCAGTGCTCTAGTCGCAAGGTTTAAAAACAGTCTATCCACCAAGCACAATAAACAGAATACCATTTGCCTGTGTGAATGTGTACCTAAAGCCTCTTCACACCAAGTTCGTTTTGGCTATTCGTTTACTTAAACGAGTAGAGCGTTCACACCGAACATTTACACCTCACACACTTCAGAAAGGAAAATGCCATTTACACACAAATTAATTTAACCACAAAATAATAAATTAATAACAAATATATCCTACTAGTCCTACTAATATTATAAACGTGAAAGTTTGTGAGTATGTATGTATGTATGTATCTTTATTGCTCTTTCACGCAAAAACTACTGAATGGATTTTGATGAAACTTCACAACAATATAGCATACATATCAGAATAACACATAGGCTACAATTCATAAAGATATATTGAATATTATCCAATGTATAACAATAAGTGTCAAGGAAGTCGGAAAAAACAATTTCATCAAATTATCAGCGTGATTTGTTTGTGGTTAATAATAAGTTATAAGGAATTTTTTATGTCAATTGTGTAGACTAATTAATTATAGTATTGACGATTGGAGATAGTGCTTTCGCATATGGGTAAACCGATGTTATACTTCGCTACCAGGTGGTGTATTCTGTATATTCTTATGTAAAAATTTGAAGTATTTAATAATTTCTTTTTAGGATGAATTGCAGCTTTTAATTAAGAAAACTGCCATAAAATTAAAAGATATGTATGTTTTAAAGCGATTTGCATCAGTTTTCTATTAAATTAATACAATTTTCATTCTAAAAAAACTTATTTTAGCTGCACGTATTTACACGTATTTTTTTACGGTGGTCAAAGTCTTATATGGGTATCAATGTAATTTTGCAATAAAGGAAAGGGTTGGAGCTGACAGAAAAGTAACGCGTTACGCTAACCGCGATACTGTGTTTTTTCAACCAAAATATATCGCAAACGTATTCTGAGCACCAGGCGAACATCAGATGTATCTATGTGTGTATGTATGTCGAGTAACGTACCGCCCAACGGATTTTTATGAAATTTAAGGGGTAAATATAGTTTTGTCCAGGGATCGTTCTGTGAGTGTTTGGTTCCGCTGGCATTATTTTCCCATTTCACATTAAAACATGTTTTTCTAGGGTGTAGTAACGAGCGCGGGTACTGCTAGTATAATATATAAATACACAGGTCACACAACACAAACATAAATATCACAGAATTTTTTTTGTTGAGAACTGCTCGCCTCGTAATCATCAAACGCCACCGCCTTTATCAAGTAGTTATGGTCATATTTCCAACTTCTTCGTTCATTAATTTTTGATTTCTGTAAATTAAAATAACCTATACATTCTATCCTTTATTAAAACTTAGCATTTGCAAGTTTCCTACCGCTGCAAAGAATTTTCCAAAATTATTTACATATTTTTGACAGCAAGAAATCAGCTGTTCTTTTTTTAAAGACCTATTCACAATCATACCAATTTCTCTTGACAAAAAGATCTGTTCGTTTAATTCATCTTTGAATTGCAATTCGTTTTCAATTCGTTTTATCAAAAACGAGTCGTTTTGCAAAACAAGTCGTTTATGAAAAAATTATCGGAAAACGTTTCATTTTTGTTTTTCGTTTTGAGGAAAACGAGTAAAATGTTGTTTATGGTTTGGTGTAAATAGGCTATAACTATTGCTGATTGCTTACTAAACACGAAAAAAAATATATGTAGATACATAAAAAAATATGTTGTACTTTTATTTGCTATGCTTTGCTGACAATCGCATTACAAATATTGACATATTGAAGTGCATTTTTAAGTATGTTATAGCAGACGAAAATAAATTGGAAAATCGTGGCTAGGTCAAACATATATTTGCCTTTTATAAAAAAAATATTTCAAAAATTTCAAAAATATTTTAATCGATTTCCCGGGCATAAAACCTTTAAATATTTGGAAAAAAGCATACATTTTTTGTCTTCAAGGAGCAAAAAAATATAAAAAAAACAGAAGAAAAAAATAAAATCTCAGTTAAAAGCACATATAAGTTAACACTATTTATGCTGACACCCAGTCACATGCTATTAAACAATAACAAGAACATAATAAAATTAATCAGATCATTTAATTAAAACCATGCTCCCATTAAGCACTCAACATCATTTAATTAAAACCATGCTCCCATTAAAGCTAGCACCATCCTTATGAGCTTTTCAACAACACATTTCCATCAGTGACTAGACCTTCATGGAATGTATATTATATATATATATATATAGATATTATCTAACTTAATCACTGCATATAATGAAAAAAAAACAAGTTCTCCTAATACATGCAGTGTTTAAGCAGATCAACTGTGTGAGATGATTGGGATGGGAGAAAAAAAGAATTTACCGCTCACTGTGCTGGCTTTAAATTGATGCTTGTGTGCTTGATGAATTATTGATTTTTTTTCTTTTTTTTTTTGTTGTCTTTATTATTTTGGCACAAAAAACACTTGCACTGGCACTGATGATTATATTACGCGATAAAGGTTTTTTTTATATGATTTTAAACGATTTCTTATTTTTTATTTTTTTTTATTTTTGGGGGGACAACAATTAAAAACTTTAAAAGGTTGGACGGCAATAATTTTGGAAAAAAGAAATCAGCTAGAAATCTCTTCTTTTATTTATTTTTTGAACAAAGCTGTTGGAGAAAACAATTTTAGAAAATTTAATTTATGTTGTTAACTGTTTTCAAAATTAAATGCTCTGATCCAAAGCAGAAAATTGGTTGATCAAATGACTTGTAATTTTTTAAAAATTTTAAAATAAAGAAAACAACTTTTTTTCTAATTTTTTTTTATTCTTACATAATTGTACTTCTAGGTGAATTCTATTATATGGGTGCCGTCAAGACGATGGGTTCTACCCGCAGTTTTTTTACTGAAATACAAAATACACGTTTGAAATAATACCCAGGTATAAATAAAATGCATGCATTTTTATAAAATAGCCATTTTTTTTGAGTGTCAACTCGTCAACACATCATGATTTCAAAGTACTTACCTTCGAGAAGAATAAACGCACTTCTGCTACGATTAAGCCCAAAGACTTTATGCTAAAAGATAGCTCAGATTGAAAATTGACGCCCCCTCTAAAGCGATTTTTTCCTTTTCACAACCCAACCTACACGCTCTTGCTTTTTGTCACATCTCCTATAAATCACCCTGTATATTTCAATCATCACCTTTATTTGCTCCTGTATAATTTGCCTTCCACAAAAAAATGGGATTTGGTTGTAAAAATGCAACAAAATAACCGGACAAGCATTGCATACTTGCCATCTTGCCAACTGACAACGCGATGACACGACACCCCAAATCTGAACAATGATATTTTTTTTTTCATTTGATAAAATTTTTTTTCTGGTTGCTTAAAGAAATATACAGAAATAAATTATAACATATGTATGTTCTCATTAATAACCTTCTTTATGTTTTATTTTATTTCATATTGTTCATTAAAAAAAGAAAATATTAAATATGTCCTTCTATTAATGTGTTCTATGAATTTTTTTCAGATTCAGATTATATCTTTTCAATTGGCAAAATGGCTACGACAAGTGCACCTAAAAGTCCACTAAGTCTACCCGTTCAAAAATAATAAAAAAGGGCATAAACCTACACAATATTATTTTTGTATCTGCCTTTTCCCTTTGTCGATCTCTATGACGGTTTTTAAACCTTGCGACTTTTGTTTGCGATTCGTTACTTTGCTTCAGCTTTTAGGAGAGAGACGTTTGTAGTGGCCGGGATAGACAGAATCGCACGAGTAGCTCGAGTCACGCAACTATCGGTCTTTCTTCTTTGTGCTCATTTGGGAAATCATTCATTTTTGTCAATCCCTTTCATTGCTTATTCGCCATGAACGAGTAATGTGATGTTTTTTGTAGCACGTAGGCACAGTACAGCAGCTGAAAATGTTCACTCTGCAAACTTGAAATGAAAAGGAAATCAAGAAATGACATTGTAAAGAGGTGCAAACACAATTGCTACGTTTAAAAGTATCTCCGCGACAAGGACAGGCAACAAAAGAGAAATCACGAAAGTCGCAGTGCTCTAGTCGCAAGGTTTAAAAACAGTCTATCCACCAAGCACAATAAACAGAATACCATTTGCCTGTGTGAATGTGTACCTAAAGCCTCTTCACACCAAGTTCGTTTTGGCTATTCGTTTACTTAAACGAGTAGAGCGTTCACACCGAACATTTACACCTCACACACTTCAGAAAGGAAAATGCCATTTACACACAAATTAATTTAACCACAAAATAATAAATTAATAACAAATATATCCTACTAGTCCTACTAATATTATAAACGTGAAAGTTTGTGAGTATGTATGTATGTATGTATCTTTATTGCTCTTTCACGCAAAAACTACTGAATGGATTTTGATGAAACTTCACAACAATATAGCATACATATCAGAATAACACATAGGCTACAATTCATAAAGATATATTGAATATTATCCAATGTATAACAATAAGTGTCAAGAAAGTCGGAAAAAACAATTTCATCAAATTATCAGCGTGATTTGTTTGTGGTTAATAATAAGTTATAAGGAATTTTTTATGTCAATTGTGTAGACTAATTAATTATAGTATTGACGATTGGAGATAGTGCTTTCGCATATGGGTAAACCGATGTTATACTTCGCTACCAGGTGGTGTATTCTGTATATTCTTATGTAAAAATTTGAAGTATTTAATAATTTCTTTTTAGGATGAATTGCAGCTTTTAATTAAGAAAACTGCCATAAAATTAAAAGATATGTATGTTTTAAAGCGATTTGCATCAGTTTTCTATTAAATTAATACAATTTTCATTCTAAAAAAACTTATTTTAGCTGCACGTATTTACACGTATTTTTTTACGGTGGTCAAAGTCTTATATGGGTATCAATGTAATTTTGCAATAAAGGAAAGGGTTGGAGCTGACAGAAAAGTAACGCGTTACGCTAACCGCGATACTGTGTTTTTTCAACCAAAATATATCGCAAACGTATTCTGAGCACCAGGCGAACATCAGATGTATCTATGTGTGTATGTATGTCGAGTAACGTACCGCCCAACGGATTTTTATGAAATTTAAGGGGTAAATATAGTTTTGTCCAGGGATCGTTCTGTGAGTGTTTGGTTCCGCTGGCATTATTTTCCCATTTCACATTAAAACATGTTTTTCTAGGGTGTAGTAACGAGCGCCGGGTACTGCTAGTATAATATATAAATACACAGGTCACACAACACAAACATAAATATCACAGAATTTTTTTTGTTGAGAACTGCTCGCTTCGTAATCATCAAACGCCACCGCCTTTATCAAGTAGTTATGGTCATATTTCCAACTTCTTCGTTCATTAATTTTTGATTTCTGTAAATTAAAATAACCTATACATTCTATCCTTTATTAAAACTTAGCATTTGCAAGTTTCCTACCGCTGCAAAGAATTTTCCAAAATTATTTACATATTTTTGACAGCAAGAAATCAGCTGTTCTTTTTTTAAAGACCTATTCACAATCATACCAATTTCTCTTGACAAAAAGATCTGTTCGTTTGATTCATCTTTGAATTGCAATTCGTTTTCAATTCGTTTTATCAAAACGTGTAAATAGGCTACAACTATTGCTGATTGCTTACTAAACACGAAAAAAAATATATGTAGATACATAAAAAAATATGTTGTACTTTTATTTGCTATGCTTTGCTGACAATCGCATTACAAATATTGACATATTGAAGTGCATTTTTAAGTATGTTATAGCAGACGAAAATAAATTGGAAAATCGTGGCTAGGTCAAACGTATATTTGCCTTTTATAAAAAAAATATTTCAAAAATTTCAAAAATATTTTAATCGATTTCCCGGGCATAAAACCTTTAAATATTTGGAAAAAAAGCATACATTTTTTGTCTTCAAGGAGCAAAAAAATATAAAAAAAACAGAAGAAAAAAATAAAATCTCAGTTAAAAGCACATATAAGTTAACACTATTTATGCTGACACCCAGTCACATGCTATTAAACAATAACAAGAACATAATAAAATTAATCAGATCATTTAATTAAAACCATGCTCCCATTAAGAACTCAACATCATTTAATTAAAACCATGCTCCCATTAAAGCTAGCACCATCCACTCTGATAAACATTTTCAAGTCCATGAACTAAACATAAACAATACCGAAGGTTTTCTTCTAAGTTCCATAAATAATACCAAACATAACGTTGAAACGATCATCACTTACGTCCAGCTTAACCATTATCTAACCATAACAATAATGCTGACTTGGCACTGCGTCTTTCCATTTATCAACATATTCTGAAATGTAAACATATTTACATCTACGTTCACATAAAAGGAGTATCAAAACATTTACCAGCAACAACTTGAATGGGATATTTCAGTATAAATAGTTTGTCATTTTAGTCTTAAGTTTGAGTTCAATTTAACTAATAAAGGCGATTGGTCGCAATTAAAAATAAATTTTGTTTTTTTTTAGTTCAAACTAAAATTTCCATAATAGACGCCCGAGCAAAAAGAAAATCGTAGTGAAAAAAAGGAAATCTCGCTAAGAAAATCATTTTGAAAAAAAAGAAATCACGCTAAGCCCGACCAAAAAAAGAAAACCATAGAGAAACACTCACTAAAACCGAGAAAAAAGTTATCTATTAAAAATAGACAAAAAACACCCCCTTAAAACCCGGGAAAGTGTGATAATCGTAAAAAAAACTCCCTGAAGTAATTTAAGGCCCCCCAGTAGCTGAGGAAAAACACACCAAAAAGGAGACAGTCTGGCTGCCAGCCGCTTCAGTATGATTTATGAATTAATGAATTAATCATCATCATTAATCATAGGATCCTCAATCAAAGTCTTGGCGAGGTTCAGATACTGGATTACACAAATTGTAAGATCATGTCAGCAAATAAAGGAACGGAAAAACTACAGGTTGGTACGTTCAAAATAATTCATATAATAGACTTGGAGAGCTACGAGGATATAATTGAGAATATCCAGCAGCAAGTGGAGAGCTTAAACGAAACCGATCCTAATTTTCCCATAATTCCCAACAACTTACCCAGATTACTAAGCAATTACCAATTCTACTAAAACCCAAAAGAATAAAACCCAGATCCTTAAATTTCCTAGGAAGTGCGTGAAAATGGCTTGCAGGTAGCCCAGACCACGATGACTTTCAAACTATAAAATCCCAAACCCAAAAACTACCGTTTTCTTATTTGTATTCTGGAGCTATTCTTCGACATTCTCTTTGACTTGAATTCTACCTACCTTTTTTAGTACTGAAAAATAACCCACATGAAAAAATTACAGCTTTCAAATTTTAATAACTTGAGTTTTTCCTTTCGGTTTAAATCTACTTTGCAAGCTCTCGATTTACTTCACTTTTTTACAATTCTGCTCCGAAATTTTACTTCTAAGGTTCGAACCTGAGATAGATGAGTGAGATACATACGAAATTCAACAAAATAATTCGAAGAAAACCGAGTTGTTTTGTTTCTTAAGAAAGCATGTAATTTACCTGTACCTCCTGCAACATTCTCAATAAACCCAACACAACAGCCACTGTAGCGAGATGCGAGATACATACAAAATTCACCAAAATAAGTCGATGAAAAGCGGGCTATTTTTTGGCTTAAGAAAGCGTGTATTGAAAAGAGAGGAGTCAAACACAGTGAACGATAAAAGAAGAAAAAGGAAAGAAAACAGTTTTGTTCTATCTAGCAACAAATTAAATAACCCGATACATTTCAAGTTATTTTGCTCTGATATCGCTTTGCTTATGTTGATGAGGTGTTTTGAGTAAAAAATAAGGATACATTTAGCAAGATATAAGGTGTATGTGTAGAACGATAAGCAGATGCAGAAGCAGACTGAAATGAAACCACACATTTATTTTTATTTATTATTAGGATTCATATTGCTCTTATTTTTGGCAAACATTGGTTGAAAGTACATTTTTAAAAGGTAACTCGGTAGGAATCAAGTTATATGGACGCCACGCTCCTGCAACAAAGCAATAAAGCTTGAATTTGAATATTTATTAATTTGTGAAAAAGACATACATAGTGTCCAAACAAATTGTAACACTTATAATGAATTAACTGTTTGTAACAGTAACAATATTGTAAACATTGCTTCCAATAATTGTATCCCAAACTAAATAAAAATTAGACCATCAAATTGTGATGAAATCAACAGTCAACATTTGCCAACCATCGAAGAACTTCATCAAGGAACTATACTTCTGAATAAGTTTGATGGATCAATCTTTTTTAAGAACGACACTGTCAATCTAACCGAAACGTTCATTCTACAGTATCATAACACATCAATCTTTATAAACGGTCAAGAATACACTTGACACGAAATACCATCTGCAAAGCCTTTGCCAGCGGTGGTACATTCAAGTATTTCAATAAAAACATACAAATAACTTCTTACAATGAAGATGCTAACGGAACTATACATCATATGTTCCGTATATAATAGATATCGAAAAACATACAAAGATGGACATAGTAACAAATTATAGCTTTTCATCCCTCATAATACTCATCATAGTTGCGATCATAGCTAAGCAAATAAACTCCTTGACAAAACAAATAACCAATAACCGGATCATTTCAGCTAAGAACAAATAGAATTTTCAGCATCACAGAAACAAATTCCATTACTTTTTCTGTCGAATGAGGGACACACAAATTTAAGAAGGGAGGAGTTAACACTATTTATGTTGACACACAGTCACATGTTATTAAACAATAACAAGAGCATAATAAAAGTACTCAGATCAGTTAATTAAAACCATGCTCCCATTAAGCACACAACATCATTTAATTAAAACCATGCTCCCACTCCCACAAACATCTTCAAGTCCATGAAAACATAAACAATACCGAAGACATTCCTCAAAGTCCAATAAATCATACCAAACATAACGTTGAACCGATCATCATTTACGTCCCGCTTAAGCAGTATCTAACCATAACAAAAATTCTGACTTGCACTCCGTTGTTCCATTGATCAACATATTCTGAAATGTAAATATAAGTATTTACATCTAAGGAGTATCAACACATCTACCAGCAACAACAATGGGATATTTCAGTATAAATAATAATAAATTTTGTTTTTTTCTTAAGTTCAAACTAAAAATTCCATAATATATATTTAAAGAGATATTATTTGATAGAAACGTTATTTATAAGACTTATACAGTAAAAATAAGCGAGTTATGTATAAGTAAAATTAAGTTACATGTAGGTATATTTAGAAAAATAAATTAAAATATGATTTATGAAGTTTGACACATTCTTACTTATGATTATAGGTACCTTAAAGGCAAGTTTAGCATTCGTGAATATAAAACAGTGAGATAAAAGTCAAACATGAAATAAGGATCCTAGAGTAGCCTAAGAAAATTGGTGACAAGAAATGTCTGTCTGCGAGTCTATTATTTCTACGTAAATCTTAATAGTTTTCTTTAAAATATCTAGCCTTCCACTGTGATTACGCACATAAAGCAAGTACGTGCGACGTGACGTTTGCAATAGAAACTTGTTCAATTGTGATTCAATTGTTGTTCGACTTCACATTACATAAATTTCAACCTAATTTCGTCGAAATTAGGTGGAAATGAGATGATTTCGAAATGTGATTTTAAATGGGAAATGAGATGATTTTGAATCAAATTTGGAAATTCGATACGAAATTAGCTCATTTGGCCTAATGAAAACGTAGTATTACAGTTTCTGTATTTAAAGATAGGGACAATTAGAATATTACTTCTTTGAGATACTGGGAAACTAAGCTTTTCGAAAAGATATTCAGGTGATTTAGTATGAATAATTTAAAAAAGAAATGGTAAACTTAGAAAATCTAACATAAGTCAAAAGGCTTATTTGCTTGTACCGAAACATGATCGAAGCGGCGCAATCCATATATAAAACGAACAATGTTGTTAAACGCTGCCTGAAATTTGGGTTTGCTTGCACTATCTAAACAGCAAAAAATGGGGCTTTCGTAGAAAAGGGTTGGCAGAACAAGTCATTTTTGAAATTGGAACACAACTTCCAGAGATGTACAGAACGGGTAGAGCAGCATAAATTCGACCAACAGCGCATGCCAAGTGATTGTCCCACGATAGTTTTGGTTTGCTTTGTAAAAAGGTTACTTGACTTTGTTACCTATTTAACTTAGAAGTTGCATCAGAAAATAAGCATTCATATCTCTTAATGAATTTCCTCTATTTTTCATAGTTTTTTAATTTTTTTTTTGGAACAAATAATAAGACAATCAAATAACGAATATTGTGACCAGTTCAATAAATATATTTTCGCCAAAAAAAAAAAATAAAAAAAATAATATTTTACGCATTTCCCGTCGGTTTCAAAATTTTACAAATTTTCCATTGTTTGGCGGTTTTGAGGCACGAGTTCCTAAGTTTTGTTTTAAGACAGACCAATATTTGACTCAACATATTTCCAATCGATAACCATTTGTTTCAATATCATCTTCGAACAATTGCGAACGCTAGACTATTTTGGGCAAAAGTCCAACGCATTTTTACATAGGATACCCACCCTTAATAAAGCATGTAACTTACTTGTACCTCCTGCAACATGCTGAATAAACCCAACACAGCAGCCAGTATAGCGAGATGCGAGATACATACACAATTCACCAAAATAAGTCGATGAAAAGCGGTTTGTTTTTTGGCTTGAGAAAGCGTGTATTGAAAAGAGAGGAGTCAAACACAGTGAACGATAAAAGAAGAAAAAGGAAATAAAACAGTAGGTTATATCTAGCAACAAATTAAATAACCCGATACATTTCGAGTTATTTTGCTCTGATATCGCTTTTCTTATTTTGATGGGGTGTTATGAGTTGAAAAATAAGGATATATACATTTAGTAAGACATGAGGTGTATGTGTGTGGAGTAGAACGATAGTCAGATGCAGACTGAATTGAATACACACATATATAGTTATTTATTATTACGATTCATGTTGTTCTTATTTTTGGCAAACATTGGTTGAAAGTATATTTTTAAAAGGTAACTCGGTAGGAATCGAATTAAATGGACGCCACACCACTGATGTGCTCATAACTCGTTAACACGCTTCCAGGAGCGGATTGAAAAGTCGAGTGCCAGAAAATAATTTTTTTTCACTCAAGCATTCAGATGGCTATATCTCGTTGTGAAGATATCCTAGCTCTTACATCAGAATTCTTTAAAAAAAAAATAATTGCGCTTCCACGAGGGGATTGAAGGGTCACGTGTCAGAAAATAAATTTTTCACCCTATCCTTCCGCGCATATATCCCGTTATTTTGAGGTCCTATGGGAGTGGTGATTGCACTGTCAGATAGGCATTGAATTCAGCTACTCTTACACTGGCTATCCCTACACCAGAAATAAGGAGAAACAAAATAATTATTGCACCCCCAGGAGTGAAATGATTGGAAGGTTCGTGACTCTGCCCGACTGTCTGCCCTTTAATTGCTAAATAGCTCCTCAGCCATTGGTGACATCGGCTCCGCAGTCGCACCTAACGGCGCGCGTTCTGCCTAGCTTTTATTTTCAAGGACGGAGTATTCAATTTTACAACTTTATAATGCACTACTTCTATGATAAAGGGTTTAATTACAAAGACATTTGAGAAAAAATGACAAATGTGGAAAATTGTTCCAACTTTGACATAATTTTGACCCCCCTTCCTTAAGCACAGTTCTGCCCAGAAGGAAAACCTAGGATTTTCGTATTGGCATTGTATATGCATTTTCTATAGTACTCTCATGGTGGTCATTTTTCGTCTGGCCATCTTCCTGGTTGATTCAGAACTAACTCTTAATAGTGGAGACGAGAACCTTTACCGATATTTTACCAGTATTTAATAAACTTTTGTTGTCTGCACTTATTCTATATTCACACCAATTGGCAATTTCAGCACGCCTCATTGCGACTTGATTCAGAACTAAAAAATGATGCTCCATGATAGTACTATATGCAGTGTATATACAAAGGAATTGGGCTAAAAACAAAGCCATTGCAATAGAAAATTATTTTGTGAATTATTTACGATTTGAATGTTTAACGCTACTGGTCTAATATAGTGTGATATTTTGGCCTGGGGTTCGACAAATAAAACTCAATCAAAATTCCACAATAATAAAACAAATCTCTTTATTTTATAAAACACAACGTCTTTCAGTTTAAATAACACCAATTTAACTTATTTCACTTATTCACAATTCAAATACGTTTTTATAATTCAACACTTTTTATTTAATCTCAATTCAATCACTTTTTACTAATACTTCCAGTTGTTAACAATTCCACTTTCGAAAATAAACTGAACTGTCAATGCAATCTACTCTTGTATTTATACAACTTTAAAAGCTTCTGGAAGCTTCTGTCTGGTTCTGGCACAATCTAAGCTTTCGGTACTAATTCGAGTCTCGAATTGTTTCGTCAAGTTCGATTTAGTACTAAGTTAAAACATGTTGCAAATATGTAGCATACTTCTAGGGGCATGGTTGTTGTACACAATAAATGGTGGTTGTTGTACACAATAAATGTTGGTTGTTGTACACAATGAATCCAACAGATGGCGTTAATTTACAAAATGTATCTAAACTTGTTGCCGCATCACATTGTCCCCCTCTTAGTTTTGTTCGTCCCGAACAAGCACATCATCATTGTTTCCGTGGTAACGATGCAGTCGATCCACATGGACAATTTTCATTTTTGCTCTTGGTCCTCGTTGGATTCGGAAAACGACGTCATTAATGCGCGTAACTATTTGGTAGGGACCTTCCCAGTCCTGCTGAAGCTTGGGCGATTTTCCCTTTCTGCGATGTGGGTTATAAAGCCATACCAGATCTCCCTCATTGAATTCAGGTGCTGTTGCTCTCGCATCGTATCTGGTCTTCATGCGGTCACTCGCAATTTTTATGTTGTTTCTTGTTCTCTGGTGAATGTCGTTGATCCTTTCTCTAAGATCTAACACGTAGTCCTCTTCGCATTTTGGGTCTTCAATAGGAAATCCGAATTTTAGCTCACTTGGAAGCCGGGCAGTTCGTCCAAATAGAATTTCGGATGGAGTGTATCCAGTTGTACTATGAACCGCATTCCGGTAGGCCATAAGAAATAAAGGAATTCGCCGATCCCAATCCCGTTGGTTCTCGTTCACGACTTTGGACAGATGTTCCTTCAAGGTCTTGTTAAATCTTTCTACCATTCCATCAGACTGTGGATGAAGAGGGTTTGTCCTTGTTTTCTTTAACCCGAGTGATGCGCATACTTCCTGGAATACCTTCGACTCGAAGTTTCGCCCTTGGTCGGAATGCAATTCCATAGGCACCCCGAACCTGCAGACCCAGTGGTCCACTATCTGCTCGACAACGGTCTTAGCTTCTTGATTGGGTATCGCAAAAGCCTCCGGCCATTTGCTGAAGTAGTCCATGACAACAAGGATGTAACGGCTACCGTTTTCAGTTTCCGGGAACGGGCCTGTGATGTCAACGGCGATTCTTTCAAAAGGGGCGCTCACGTTGTACTGGTGCATTTTACCTCGTGTTTTGACTTTGGGTCCCTTGCTAGCTGCGCATGTTATGCACTTTCGACACCAGCTCTCTACATCGTTTCTCACGCTTAGCCAATAAAAGCGTTCCCGTACCTTTTCCAGTGTTTTGTTGATTCCCAAGTGCCCACCGGATATTCCAGCATGCATTTCTCGTAGGATCTCCTCTACTTTCGATCGTGGAACCACAAGCTGCATCTTAAAGGATCTTCCATCCGGCATTTCCCATTTTCTTCGCAAAACACCATCTTCCACATGGAGAGAGTCCCACTGCGCCCAGTATGCTTTTAAAGTAGGACTTCTGTCGGAGATATCTCTTGCGTTTGGTTTCTCCATAGATTCCTTCCATGCAAGGATTGGCTCGATGTCAGGGTCTTCTTTTTGTGCATTACGAATTTCTTCGGCACTCCAACCCTCTACAGGTTCGGCTCTTATTCTCTGGACAGATATACCTTCATCCTTTTCCTCTTTTCGCGCACAATGTTTGCAACTGGGCTCACATGGTCTGCGGGAAAGCGCGTCCAGTGCAGTCAGTGCAGTCTTCCTTTGCGATGCTGTACTTCGAAGTCGTAAGTCTGCAATCGTTCGATCCATCTTGCTACCTGCCCCTCAGGATTTTTGAACTGTAGCAACCATTTTAAAGCGGCGTGATCGGTACGCAGGATGAATCTCTGTCCATACAGATATTTATGGAAATGTTTTGTCGCCAGTATCAGAGCAAGGAGTTCCCGTCTGGTTACACAGTAGTTTCTCTCTGGTCGCGACAGAACTTTGCTGAAATAGGCTACCACTTTCTCCTGCCCATCTTGTATCTGCGACAGAACTGCTCCAACACCCACGTTACTAGCATCCGCGTCCACAATAAATGTTTTGCCAGGGGTGGGGTAAGCTAGTATTGGTGCCTCACAAAGTCGCTGTTTTAGATGTTGAAAGCTTCTTTCGCACTCACCTGACCATTTAAATTGTCTACCCTTCTCAGTTAGCTGGTGCAGACACTTTGCGATTCCGGCAAAATCTTTGACGAACCTCCTGTAATAAGTGGCGAGACCTAGAAAGCTCCTCAGCTGGTGTTTATCTTCGGGAACTGGCCAATTTCTCACGGTTTCGATTTTCTCCGGGTCAGTGTTTACTCCATTTGATGATATCACATGTCCCAAATATTTCACCTCAGCTTTGAACAGAGCACATTTCTTTGGATTTAGTTTCAAATGTGCAGTTCGAAGTCGTGTAAACACCTCCCTCAAGTTGTCGCGATGTTCAGCGAACGTCTTTCCCACAACGATGACGTCATCCAAGTACACCAGGCAGGTTTTCCATGTCAGACCCTGTAACACACGTTCCATTAAACGCTCAAAGGTGGCTGGAGCGTTACACAAGCCAAATGGCATAACGGTAAACTGCCATAGTCCATTTCCCGTTGTGAAAGCGGTCTTTTCTTTGTCTTCTGGATGGATCTGTACCTGCCAGTAACCACTTTTCAGATCGAGTGTGGAAAACCATTTCGCTCCAGAAAGGGTATCCAAGGTGTCATCTATTCGAGGCAAGGGGTAGCTGTCCTTCTTGGTGACATCGTTGAGCCTCCGGTAATCCACGCAGAATCGAGTGCTGCCGTCCTTCTTTTTCACTAGTACAACGGGTGATGCCCACGGACTTTTTGAGCTTTCGATTAGACCGTCTTTTTCCATGGTTGATATCATCTCATCGACTTCCGACTGTTTTGCCAATGGAAGTCTTCTAGCAGGTTGTCGGATCGGTCTGCTATCGCCGGTGTCTATTCGGTGCTGTACTAGGTGTGTTCGACCATAGTCTCCATCCTGCGATGCAAATATATCAGCAAACTCGCCAATGAGATTTTTGGCCATGGTTTTCTGCTCCTGATTTAGCTCACAGTTTCCAAGGATAGCATTACATACCTCAGCCAATTTTGTTGCAGAAACAGGACTCGCAGAATCACTCCCAGATGTTGTCGATATGGCTGCAATGGGTACGCATCTTCCAATCACCTCTCCTTATCTGAGCTTGACGGAGTGTTTGTTCGGATTCATCAGCCTTACCGGAACCATGTTTTTCTTTGGTTCCACTAAAATCTTTCCAACGATATAGCTTGGAAAGTCCTCTTTATTATCTGCTTCAATGAAATAGAATCGGTGGTTCCCAGGATCACCCTCCAAACGCGTCCAAAGAACTGTCTCTGAAGATGGTGGTAGGACTTCATCTCTGCTTATAACCGCCCGAAGATTCACAGCGTTCTCGTTTCCGTATACCATAGGGATCTCAACGGTTCGATACCTTAATACTTGCATTCGAAGGTCTATGATTACCTCATGTGCCTTCATGAAATCCACTCCAATGATGCATTCGTCGCATATGTCGGCTACCAAGAATGCATGTGAGAAGGTCAACCCTGCCAGTTGTATCTTTAGAAATACCTCCCCGTATACTTTTGCTGCTTCTCCCGTAGCTGTCTTCAGAGTGTAGCAGCTGGTGTTATGTAGCCATGATGTCTGAACAAGGTCTCTTCTGATTATGGAGGCTGTGGCACCCGTGTCGATAGTGGCCACACATTTTCTGTTTCTGATGACTGTCTCCACTGTCAAGCTCTTGCTGCAGCGTGTAGTTTGTGAAACTTGGATGATGGTCCTGGGGGCGTCGATTCCATCAACCAACTTCAGCCCCGCGAAGTTGGTTCTTAGGCGTTTCCCGCCTGCTGTTGATCAGAAGCTTGTCCAGCAGTGTGAGTGTTATTCCTGCCAGATGCTTCGTCATTCTGCCTCCTCCTTGTGCAATGTGGGCAGCTTACCTGTCTAGGCATAGATCTGCATTGTCGCTGTAGGTGTCCTAGCTTGTTGCAATTCCAGCATCTCATTTGACCTCGAACAGTGCTCGGGTTTTGTCTTTCAATGTCGACACGTTGACGTGAGCACTCTAGCGTAGCCATTTCCCTGACGCGATGGCTACCTTGCGAAGCTTGGTCTGCTGCTTCCATTGTCAGGGCAAATGCTAAAGCCTCAGCGAGCGTTTTCTTACCTGCCATTCTCACAGCCATTTGTAGTTTTCCATCTGCAATGGCATTAGTGAACGCATCGGTTGCCAGTTCGTTTATGATTTCCCTGCTGGTATTGGGATAAGACAAATTCGCCAAGCGCTCAATGTCAGCTTGCAATTGTTGTAGCGTTTCACCTCTTGCCTGGACCCTTCTGCGCAACTGGACTCGGTAAACTTGCTGCATGTGGTCGTCGCCAAACCTCATCTCGATTGCCTTGACCATGGCATCATAATCCTGATGTTTGTCTTCAGGAATGGTCTGCAGCAATTCGGCAGCTGTTCCTCTGAGAGCAAGCGTAAGAGCAATTGATTTGTCTTCGTTGTCCCAGTTGTTCGTCAAGGCGGCAGCTTCGAACTGCCTCTTATAAATTGGCCATGATGTTTGACCATCGAAGACAGGGGGCTGCATTTCCTTTCTTCGTGGACCGTCGCTCGTATATTCCCGAAGTTTCTGTTTCCTCAGAGAATCAACCTCCTTAGCCAGATGTTCGTACTGTTGTTCTACACTTTCTATCTGCTTTCCGAATTTTTCTTCTAAAATTTCTATTTTCTGGTCTACTATTTGGAGTCTTTTGTCGAGGAAAACATTCTGTGCATCGAGCTTATTTTCGAGAGCATCCCTTTGTTCGCTTAGTTGCTTCTGGAGAACTTCTAAAGAATTCTTTTGCTCATTCTTTTGTTCATCAAATGTACGTTCGAGAACGTTCTTTTGTTCTTTCGAGGAACTTTCCAGAGCATCGAATTTCGACAGAAGCAACTTCATGAAAGCAGGCATTTCATCGGCTGTACTTACTGTGCTTTCTCTCCCTTGTTCTTCAACATCGAACAACATGGTATCGGGGTCTCCACCATCCTGAGTGATAGCATTCTGAAGTCGGAGCAATAGTTCCTTTTTCAGCCCCGAAGTCTGAAGATTTCGTTTTCCTAATTCTTCTTTCAACTCAGCTGTTGTCAATTGTTCTAATTTGCGACCCATTTTACGTAACTGAAACACTATTTTCACAACACAGTCAGTTTTATTTTAATGTCTCTTCTAGAAAGATCTTTTTCCAACACTATTTTTAACAAAAATACTCGCTATTCACAGTTTTATAGCACAATCAGTTCAATAGTTTCTGGAAAATTCCACTTTCACAATTAAATGAGTCACCGAAACTGTTTTAGAAAATGTCACTATGGAATTTTCTAGCACTTTACTGAGTTTTATCCCACTTCTGACACCAATGTGATATTTTGGCCTGGGGTTCGACAAATAAAACTCAATCAAAATTCCACAATAATAAAACAAATCTCTTTATTTTATAAAACACAACGTCTTTCAGTTTAAATAACACCAATTTAACTTATTTCACTTATTCACAATTCAAATACGTTTTTATAATTCAACACTTTTTATTTAATCTCAATTCAATCACTTTTTACTAATACTTCCAGTTGTTAACAATTCCACTTTCGAAAATAAACTGAACTGTCTCTATCTACTATCTATCTATCTAATCTACTCTTGTATTTATACAACTTTAAAAGCTTCTGGAAGCTTCTGTCTGGTTCTGGCACAATCTAAGCTTTCGGTACTAATTCGAGTCTCGAATTGTTTCGTCAAGTTCGATTTAGTACTAAGTTAAAACATGTTGCAAATATGTAGCATACTTCTAGGGGCATGGTTGTTGTACACAATAAATGGTGGTTGTTGTACACAATAAATGTTGGTTGTTGTACACAATGAATCCAACAGATGGCGTTAATTTACAAAATGTATCTAAACTTGTTGCCGCATCACAATAGTATGGACTTCTTCTGCAGCATGGCATTATATTTCAATGGGTTTTTCGTAGATTAATTTTTTTTCAAAAAGTAAATAGACCGATTTTACCGAGATTACTCACAAGCTACAAGATGTCATCATTAGTTTGATTTTGAAAAAAAAAATGGACTTATGCCTTTTTCCCCTGGACCCTTCAGTTGTTACTTCTAACTTTGCAAACTAAATGGTGAAACTGTTTTTTTTTTGGTTTTGTAAGTAACAAATAAAATGTTTCTTTATTTTTTTTTTCTTTCTAACAAATTTGTTAAAATTGAGTTTGAATTTTGCAAACAGAAATTGGTAAATGTAATCAACAAATACCAATTTTTTATTTTACTTGTAATATGGCGAAATAGGTCAAAATTGAATGAATCGAAATGAGTTGGGATTGGTTGAAGTAAAACTGTTTTTCGAATGCAGTTTTTTGGTAGGTATACCTTCGTATTGTGCAAGATCTCAACCACTGCAGAACCAGCAAACTGTGTTATGAGTAATGACTATTAACCATATTCCAGTATTGAGTTTGGCGTTTGGGTCATGTTTTGGATCTATAACGTATTATTACCTGAACCTATTTGTATTGAAGGTATCCCATTGCTTAAAAGTAAAAGGAGAGGATTCAATACGCTTAACTATCTGTACAAGCTATTTGCAATGCAAATTTTCGCAAGCGTTTTGTTATATTAAAGAGGCAACATGGATGAGGAAATCAGGAGCGAACGGGTAGAGAGGGGATTCGGATATGATAGGGAGAAGGAAAACGAAAAGATAGGAAAAAGATGAGAAGGGAGAGGTAGGAAAGGAAACTCAAAGGAAAGGAATCGAGGATTAGGAAAGGGGCGGGGGTGGCGGCACGAGTGTCCAGTGGGTAGGCCATGGCATGCTAGCGATGCACGGCTTAGCTCGCCGGATGTAGGGGGGGATCTTGCCTCCCACTAGACCTCTACTCTTACAAACCAAAAAAAAATGTACATACCAACTTCGATCCTTAGACATACCTGCGCCTCTTTATCTCGGGAATGCACTGCTGTTGATGGTGCAGTACTGGCTTACCCTCACCACTCCTGGAATTCCCCTTAAGTCCTTGCACTTACCTCCTCATCGTACCATTCCGCCCACTACGTCGCCCTTACTACCCCCTGAAAATTGTCTTTAGCAATTCATTCTAAAAAAAACGATATTTGGCATGGCTTACATATTTTTCATGGTTTATTTAAGAATTAACAAAATCTTTAATAAAGAAAATTAGCGTTATATATAAATTTCCAATATCTAATACTTTTACATATGTACATAGCAAAAAAAAACATAAAAAGAAAAAAAACAAAACAAATAGGTTCGAGGACACGCATATCTACAAATAATGGGGGTGGACGACCCGAGGGTTCATATGGGGTTGCCTTAGCACTTATAAAAGGTAAGTAATCTCACAAAAATAATTTAACACAAAGAAAACTTAAATTAAATGATTTGGTATATGAAAGAGGTATCCGAAGTTCGGTGGACGTCTCGGCTGGTTTAAATTTTAATTTCGAGGGTTCCGATTCCCACCGGAAGGTTTCCCCACGTGACGTCAGATAAAAAGATAGGGTTTGAATATTGGCTGAGGTTATTTTAGACACAGTGACTATACCACTATTTCAATTTTAGTGGAGAACGCCACCTCCAACACTTTTTATGGCTATTTTTTTTTAATTTAAACAAAAAACGTTAAGTACATACGTATTCCTTTGGCTTTCCTTTTTTTACTAATGTTGTAGGCTCTTTGATTGTTCGCTTTCGGAATGGGCTAAGCACACTCGCTGCTTGTTGCTCCCAAGAACGTGTATGGTTGTGATGACTTTCGCTAAAAAAAAAACTCTATTTTCCACTGTTGGTCGGCTTCCACCAACGAGGTTGTTCGTTGCCACCAACGATAATGTCGGGTTTTACTAACAAGACTGGCGGCTCCGACTTACGGACACCGCCCTGGACACTGTGCCTAAACGATTTTTGAAATTTCGCACTATAAATTTTTTTTTCTATTTTCCTGCATTAGAAATAGGAGAATTTGTTTCGATGCTATTTAGTATATTCTCGCCTTTTTTGTATCTCCTTTTTTTTTTAATTTTATATTTTTACCGATCCCAGCTATGAGTTCACAATATTATTTTAGTATTCCTTTCTTTTTTTTTGAATTTTTTTTTTTTATTTAATTTTATAACTATTAAAAATTTACAAACCTATAGGATTTATAATACAAAAGAAATAAAAAAAAGCTTATCCGATGCACTTGACACTCTTAACCTGCTTCTATAGCCGTCGGGATGGTCTTATGACTTCCCGTTTTTTCTTTCCGTTTCTGCACTACCGCAAACCCTAATCAGGCTATTTCGAGGTGAATTAGAGGATGAAAATCCGTTGACCACCTATGGGAATCTCGAACTGGAGCTCCCCCCTAACACCTCGTAATACGTAATACAGAGGAGAAAATTGCTCCCAAATTTCCCACAGTATTAACATTTCCTACTTCTCATCTGTTCCACCCAATGAAAAATCGAAACACAAATAAGTCATAAATAAATAAATAACACCTTAATCAACCAAGTAAATCTTAAATCTTACTAAATACTCATTCCAAAAAAAATAGATGACATTGAATAGAAAAAAAAGATAACCAAAATAAAATAGATAAATTTATGAATATAAAAAGCATGAAATAAAACACCTAATTATGAATCTTAACAAATAAAATATCTTTTTAATTAGCTAAATTAACTCAAATAATCACGAATTCGAATAAATAAATAAATAAACAAAATTTACAATAAAAAAACAAGTAATACTTACATATATAATTAAGCTACAATAACTGTTAAAATAACTGACAGACAATTTCAAAATATCAACCAAAGCAACTGACAAATAAAATTACTAAAATTTAAACTAAATAAATAATAAGTACAAAATAAATAAAAAAACTAATTAAATAATAAATATATAAACAACTAGGACTTAAAATTTAAACTATTTAAATAATACCCAAAATTTAATAAAAAAATAACCCATAAATATATAAATAACTAAAACTAATAAAATAAATACTAAAATAAATACTTACAAATTTCAAACTATAAACTATATTATTAAGCAATAATGTTGAACAAAAAAACTAATAATAAGAACTAGAAAAAGTAAAAAAAAAACTAAATTGACCTTTGAATTTCCTTCCAGTGCTTTGATAAAGACAAAAAACACCCAAATATATGTAATTAAAAAAAATATCAAAATAAACAATAATAGTGATAAAACCAGACAATTAAAACGGTCACAAATTCAATTTATTAACCACGCAACGCGTAATTAGATGCTAAAAAAAACAGGTACTTATAAAAAGGCCAAAAAAAAGTTCACTCTAAGACTCGTCAACAAAGGTATCCCAAAAAGAATGTTTATTTTATTATTTTTGTATGATTAGTTCGGGGTTGTTTCGGACAACTACTAAGACCCTCAAACGTCTTTTATATATTATATTTATTTTTCTTCCTTACGGTACGATTTTGGAGGTCAGGAACTCTTCCACATACACATACAACATTTGTCAATTATTTCTGACACCATGACTGGGCTTCTTCGTCGCGATTGCCCGGGCATTCTGAAAAGCAATCCCGGTCAAGACTTACGAATCAGTTCGGCCACGCTGCCAGACATAATTGACACTAGACTGGACACTAATCCACCGTCCGATCATCATCTCATCGCGATTAATTGAGTCCGTTCGAAACCTTCCCAAGAAAGACTTACGAGTTGATGATCTTACGGGGGAAGTGACCACAAAACATATAACCAGTTGTTCCAGCTAGTATCATCACCACGTCTCGTCGCAATTGATCGGGTATGCATAAGCTTTCCCGAACAAGACTTACGTATTGTGCCGATAATACCGGCCGCAACTCCTGATAAGAATGAAGACAACGGACAAGATTAAACGAACACAAAACGTTGGGCGCCATATTTGTTATATTAATGAAGCAACATGGATGAGGAAATCAGGAGCGAACGGATGGAGAGGGGATTCGGATAGAATAGGGAGAAGGAAAACGAAAAGATAGGAATAAGATGAGAAGGGAGAGGAAGGAAAGGAAACTCAAAGGAAAGGAATCGAGGATAAGGAAAGGGGACACTCGTGCCCCAGTGTCAAGTGGGTAGGCCATGGCATGCTAGCGATGCACGGCTTAGCTCGCCGGATGTAGGGGGGATCTTGCCTCCCACTAGACCTCACCTCTTACAAACCAAAAAAAATTTACATGCCAACTTCGATCCTTAGACATACCTGCGTCTCGTCGCAATTGATCGGGTATGCATAAGCTTTCCCGAACAAGACTTACGTATTGTGCCGATAATACCGGCCGCAACTCCTGATAAGAATGAAGACAACGGACAAGATTAAACGAACACAAAACGTTGGGCGCCATATTTGTTATATTAATGAAGCAACATGGATGAGGAAATCAGGAGCGAACGGATGGAGAGGGGATTCGGATAGAATAGGGAGAAGGAAAACGAAAAGATAGGAATAAGATGAGAAGGGAGAGGAAGGAAAGGAAACTCAAAGGAAAGGAATCGAGGATAAGGAAAGGGGACACTCGTGCCCCAGTGTCAAGTGGGTAGGCCATGGCATGCTAGCGATGCACGGCTTAGCTCGCCGGATGTAGGGGGGATCTTGCCTCCCACTAGACCTCACCTCTTACAAACCAAAAAAAATTTACATGCCAACTTCGATCCTTAGACATACCTGCGCCTCTTCATCTCGGGAATGCACTTCTGTTGGTGGTGCAGTGCTGGCTTACCCTCACCACTCCTGGAATTCCGGGGCCTAAGCAAACAAATAGGTTGGTGGACACGCATATCTACAAATTAAGGGGGGTGGACGTCCCGAGGGTTCATATGGGGTTGCTTTAGCACTTATAAAAGGAAAGTAATCTCACAAAAATAATATAACACAAAACAAACTTAAATTAAATGATTAAATGATTTTCCAAAAAAGAGGTCGCCAAGAGTATTTCCGGTATTTCTTGAAAGTGTATCCGAAGTTCGGTGGACGTCTCGGCTGGTTTAAATTTTAACTTCGAGGGTTCCGATTCCCACCGGAAGGTGTCCCCACGTGACGTCGGATAAAAAGATAGGGTTTGAATATTGGCTGAGGTTATTTTGGGCACAGTGTCGCTTTAAGCTCAATTATACCACTATTTCAATTTTAGTGGAAAACACCACCTCCAACACTTTTTATGGCAAATTCTGTTTAATTTAAACAAAAAACATTAAGTACATACGTATTCCTTTGGCTTTCCTTTTTTTTTACTAATGGTGTAGGCTCTTTGATTGTTCGCTTTCGGAATGGTTCATATGGGGTTGCCTTAGCACTTATAAAAGGTAAGTAATCTCACAAAAATAATTTAACACAAAGAAAACTTAAATTAAATGATTTGGTATATGAAAGAGGTATCCGAAGTTCGGTGGACGTCTCGGCTGGTTTAAATTTTAATTTCGAGGGTTCCGATTCCCACCGGAAGGTTTCCCCACGTGACGTCAGATAAAAAGATAGGGTTTGAATATTGGCTGAGGTTATTTTAGACACAGTGACTATACCACTATTTCAATTTTAGTGGAGAACGCCACCTCCAACACTTTTTATGGCTATTTTTTTTTAATTTAAACAAAAAACGTTAAGTACATACGTATTCCTTTGGCTTTCCTTTTTTTACTAATGTTGTAGGCTCTTTGATTGTTCGCTTTCGGAATGGGCTAAAATTTACATGCCAACTTCGATCCTTAGACATACCTGCGTCTCGTCGCAATTGATCGGGTATGCATAAGCTTTCCCGAACAAGACTTACGTATTGTGCCGATAATACCGGCCGCAACTCCTGATAAGAATGAAGACAACGGACAAGATTAAACGAACACAAAACGTTGGGCGCCATATTTGTTATATTAATGAAGCAACATGGATGAGGAAATCAGGAGCGAACGGATGGAGAGGGGATTCGGATAGAATAGGGAGAAGGAAAACGAAAAGATAGGAATAAGATGAGAAGGGAGAGGAAGGAAAGGAAACTCAAAGGAAAGGAATCGAGGATAAGGAAAGGGGACACTCGTGCCCCAGTGTCAAGTGGGTAGGCCATGGCATGCTAGCGATGCACGGCTTAGCTCGCCGGATGTAGGGGGGATCTTGCCTCCCACTAGACCTCACCTCTTACAAACCAAAAAAAATTTACATGCCAACTTCGATCCTTAGACATACCTGCGCCTCTTCATCTCGGGAATGCACTTCTGTTGGTGGTGCAGTGCTGGCTTACCCTCACCACTCCTGGAATTCCGGGGCCTAAGCAAACAAATAGGTTGGTGGACACGCATATCTACAAATTAAGGGGGGTGGACGTCCCGAGGGTTCATATGGGGTTGCTTTAGCACTTATAAAAGGAAAGTAATCTCACAAAAATAATATAACACAAAACAAACTTAAATTAAATGATTAAATGATTTTCCAAAAAAGAGGTCGCCAAGAGTATTTCCGGTATTTCTTGAAAGTGTATCCGAAGTTCGGTGGACGTCTCGGCTGGTTTAAATTTTAACTTCGAGGGTTCCGATTCCCACCGGAAGGTGTCCCCACGTGACGTCGGATAAAAAGATAGGGTTTGAATATTGGCTGAGGTTATTTTGGGCACAGTGTCGCTTTAAGCTCAATTATACCACTATTTCAATTTTAGTGGAAAACACCACCTCCAACACTTTTTATGGCAAATTCTGTTTAATTTAAACAAAAAACATTAAGTACATACGTATTCCTTTGGCTTTCCTTTTTTTTTACTAATGGTGTAGGCTCTTTGATTGTTCGCTTTCGGAATGGGCTAAGCACACTCGCTGCTTGTTGCTCCGAAGAACGTGTATGGTTGTGATGAATCTCGCCAAAAAACGCTATTTTCCACTGTTGGTCGGCTTCCACCAACTAGGTTGTTCGTTGCCACCAACGATAATGTCGGGTCTTACTAACAAGACTGGCAGCTCCGACTTATGGACACCGCCCTGGACACTGTGCCTAAACGATTTTTGAAATTTCGCACTATAAAAAAAATTTTCTATTTTCCTGCATTAGACATAACAGAATTTACCTTATATAATAATCGATGCTATTTAGTATATCCTCGCCTTTTTTGTATCTCCTTTTTTTTGAATTTTATATTTTTACCGATCCCAGCTATGAGTTCACAATATTATTTAAGTATTCCTTTCTTTTTTTTTTTTATTTAATTTTATAACTTTTAAAAATTTACAAACCCATAGGATTTATAATACAAAAGAAATAAAAAAAAGCTTATCCGATGCACTTGACACTCTTAACCTGCTTCTATAGCCGCCGGGGATGGTCTTATGACTTCCCCGTTTTTTCTTTCCGTTTCTGCACTACCGCAAACCCTAATCAGGCTATTGCGAGGTGAATTAGAGGACGAAAATCCGTTGACCACCTATCTCTCGAACTGGAGATCCCCCCTAACACCTCGTAATACGTAATACAGAGGAGAAAATTGCTCCCAAACATCCCACAGTATTAACATTTCCTACTTCTCATCTGTTCCACCCAATGAAAAATCGAAACAAAAATAAGTCATAAATAAATAAATAACACCTTAATCAACCAAGTAAATCTTAAATCTTACTAAATAATCATTCCAAAAAAAATAGATGACATTGAATAGAAAAAAAAGATAAAAAAAAATAGATAAATTTATGAATATAAAAAGCATGAACTAAAACACCTAATTATGAATCTTAACAAATAAAATATCTTTTTAATTAACTAAATTAACTCAATTAATCACAAATTCGAATAAATAAATAAATAAACAAAATTTACAATAAAAAAAACAAGTAATACTTACATATATAATTAAGCTACAATAACTGTTAAAATAACTGACCGACAATTTCAAAATATCAACCAAACTAACTGACAAATAAAATTACTAAAATTTAAACTAAATAAATAATAAGTACAAAATAAATAAATAACTAATTAAATAATAAATATATACACAACTAGGACTTAAAATTTAAACTATTTAACCAAAATACCCAAAATTAAATACAAAAATAACCGATAAATGTATAAATAAATAAAACTAATAAAATAAATACTAAAATAAACACTAACAAATTTCAAACTATAAACTATATTACTAAGCAATAATGTTGAACAAAAAAACTAATAATAAAAACTAGAAAAAGTAAAAAAAAAACTAAATTGACCTTTGAATTTCCTTCCAGTGCTTTGATAAAGACAAAAAACACCCAAATATATGTAATTAAAAAAAAATATCAAAATAAACAATAATAGTGATAAAACCACACAATTAAAAAGGCCACAAATTCAATTTATTAACCACGCAACGCGTAATTAGATGCTAAAAAAACAGCTACATCAAAAATGACAAAGAAAAACTTCACTCTAAGACTCGTAAACAAGGGTATCCCAAAAAGAATGTTTATTTTATTATTTTTGTATGATTAGTTCGGGGTTGTTTCGGACGACTACTAAGACGTTTGAGGGCATTATATTTTTCTTCCTTACGGTATGATTTTGGAGCTCAGGAACTCTTCCATAATTCCCAAGGTGAAGCGAACACAGGTATGCATCTCATACACAAACAAAACGACATTGATACGAACATTTGTCAATTGTTTCTGACACCATGACTGGGCTTCTTCGTCGCGATTGCCCGGGCATTCTGAAAAGCAATCCCGGTCAAGACTTACGAATCAGTTCGGCCACGCTGCCAGACACAATTGACACTAGACTGGACACTAATCACATGCACCGTCCGATCATCATCTCATCGCGATTAATTGAGTCCGTTCGAAACCTTCCCAAGAAAGACTTACGAGTTGATAATCTTACGGGGGAGGTGACCACAAAACATATTACCAGTTGTTCCAACTAGTATCATCACCACGCATCGTCGCAATTGATCGGGTATGCATAAGCTTTCCCGAACAAGACTTACGTATTGTGCCGATAATACCGGCCGCAACTCCTGATAAGAATGAAGACAACGGACAAGATTAAACGAACACAAAACGTTGGGCGCCATATTTGTTATATTATTGAAGCAACATGGATGAGGAAATCAGGAGCGAACGGGTGGAGAGGGGATTCGGATAGGATAGGGAGAAGGAAAACGAAAAGATAGGAATAAGATGAGAAGGGAGAGGTAGGAAAGGAAACTCAAAGGAAAGGAATCGAGGATAAGGAAAGGGGACACTCGTGCCCCAGTGTCAAGTGGGTAGGCCATGGCATGCTAGCGATGCACGGCTTAGCTCGCCGGATGTACGGGGGGATCTTGCCTCCCACTAGACCTCACCTCTTACAAACCAAAAAAAAATGTACATGCCAACTTCGATCCTTAGACAAACCTGCGCCTCTTCATCTCGGGAATGCACTGCTGTTGGTGGTGCAGTGCTGGCTTACCATCACCACTCCTGGAATTCCAGGGCCTAAGCAAACAAATAGGTTGGAGGACACGCATATCTACAAATTAAGGGGGGTGGACGTCCCGAGGGTTCATATGGGGTTGCTTTAGCACTTATAAAAGGAAAGTAATCTCACAAAAATAATATAAAACAAAACAAACTTAAATTAAATGATTAAATGATTTTCCAAAAAAAGGGCGCCAAGAGTATTTCCGGTATTTCTTGAAAGTGTATCCGAAGTTCGGTGGACGTCTCGGCTGGTTTAAATTTTAACTTCGAGGGTTCCAATCCCCACCGGAAGGTGTCCCCGTGACGTCGGATAAAAAGATAGGGTTTGAATATTGGCTGAGGTTATTTTGGGCACAGTGTCGCTTTAAGCTCAATTATACCACTATTTCAATTTTAGTGGAAAACACCACCTCCAACACTTTTTATGGCAAATTCTGTTTAATTTAAACAAAAAACATTAAGTACATACGTATTCCTTTGGCTTTCCTTTTTTTTTACTAATGGTGTAGGCTCTTTGATTGTTCGCTTTCGGAATGGGCTAAGCACACTCGCTGCTTGTTGCTCCAAAGAACGTGTATGGTTGTGATGAATCTCGCCAAAAAACGCTATTTTCCACTGTTGGTCGGCTTCCACCAACTAGGTTGTTCGTTGCCACCAACGATAATGTCGGGTCTTACTAACAAGACTGGCAGCTCCGACTTATGGACACCGCCCTGGACACTGTGCCTAAACGATTTTTGAAATTTCGCACTATAAAAAAAATTTTCTATTTTCCTTCATTAGACATAAGAGAATTTACCTTATATAATAATCGATGCTATTTAGTATATCGTCGCCTTTTTTGTATCTCCTTTTTTTGAATTTTATATTTTTACCGATCCCAGCTATGAGTTCACAATATTATTTAAGTATTCCTTTCTTTTTTTTTTTTTTATTTAATTTTATAACTATTAAAAATTTACAAACCTATAGGATTTATAATACAAAAGAAATAAAAAAAAGCTTATCCGATGCACTTGACACTCTTAACCTGCTTCTATAGCCGTCGGGGATGGTCTTATGACTTCCCCGTTTTTTCTTTCCGTTTCTGCACTACCGCAAACCCTAATCAGGCTATTTCGAGGTGAATTAGAGGACGAAAATCCGTTGACCACCTATGGGAATCTCGAACTGGAGCTCCCCCCTAACACCTCGTAATACGTAATACAGAGGAGAAAATTGCTCCCAAACATCCCACAGTATTAACATTTCCTACTTCTCATCTGTTCCACCCAATGAAAAATCGAAACAAAAATAAGTCATAAATAAATAAATAACACCTTAATCAACCAAGTAAATCTTAAATCATACTAAATAATCATTCCAAAAAAAATAGATGACATTGAATAGAAAAAAAAGATAAAAAAAAAAATAGATAAATTTATGAATATAAAAAGCATGAACTAAAACACCTAATTATGAATCTTAACAAATAAAATATCTTTTTAATTAAATAAATTAACTCAATTAATCACAAATTCGAATAAATAAATAAATAAACAAAATTTACAATAAAAAACAAGTAATACTTACATATATAATTAAGCTACAATAACTGTTAAAATAACTGACAGACAATTTCAAAATATCAACCAAACTAACTGACAAATAAAATTACTAAAATTTAAACTAAATAAATAATAAGTACAAAATAAATAAATAACTATTTAAATAATAAATATATACACAACTAGGACTTAAAATTTAAACTATCTAAATAATACCCAAAATTAAATTCAAAAATAACCGATAAATGTATAAATAAATAAAACTAATAAAATAAATACTAAAATAAATACTAACAAATTTCAAACTATAAACTATATTATTAAGCAATAATGTTGAACAAAAAAACTAATAATAAAAACTAGAAAAAGTAAAAAAAAACTTAATTGACCTTTGAATTTCCTTCCAGTGCTTTGATAAAGACAAAAAACACCCATATATATGTAATTAAAAAAAAATATCAAAATAAACAATAAAAGTGATAAAACCACACAATTAAAAAGGCCACAAATTCAGTTTATTAACCACGCAACGCGTAATTAGATGCTAAAAAAACAGCTACATCAAAAATGACAAAAAAAAACTTCACTCTAAGACTCGTAAACAAAGGTATCCCAAAAAGAATGTTTATTTTATTATTTTTGTATGATTAGTTCGGGGTTGTTTCGGACGACTACTAAGACGTTTGAGGGCATTATATTTTTCTTCCTTACGGTACGATTTTGGAGCTCAGGAACTCTTCCATAATTCCCAAGGTGAAGCGAACACAGGTATGCATCTCATACACATACAAAACGACATTGATACGAACATTTGTCAATTGTTTCTGACACCATGACTGGGCTTCTTCGTCGCGATTGCCCGGGCATTCTGAAAAGCAATCCCGGTCAAGACTTACGAATCAGTTCGGCCACGCTGCCAGACACAATTGACACTAGACTGGACACTAATCACATGCACCGTCCGATCATCATCTCATCGCGATTAATTGAGTCCGTTCGAAACCTTCCCAAGAAAGACTTACGAGTTGATAATCTTACGGGGGAGGTGACCACAAAACATATTACCAGTTGTTCCAACTAGTATCATCACCACGCATCGTCGCAATTGATCGGGTATGCATAAGCTTTCCCGAACAAGACTTACGTATTGTGCCGATAATACCGGCCGCAACTCCTGATAAGAATGAAGACAACGGACAAGATTAAACGAACACAAAACG
Organism: Platycheirus rosarum; assembly: GCA_963971375.1. Lineage (NCBI taxonomy): Eukaryota > Metazoa > Arthropoda > Insecta > Diptera > Syrphidae > Platycheirus > Platycheirus rosarum. The sequence goes on along the minus strand of OZ020510.1, from coordinate 84,189,871 downwards.
TTGGGCGCCATATTTGTTATATTAATGAAGCAACATGGATGAGGAAATCAGGAGCGAACGGATGGAGAGGGGATTCGGATAGGATAGGGAGAAGGAAAACGAAAAGATAGGAATAAGATGAGAAGGGAGAGGAAGGAAAGGAAACTCAAAGGAAAGGAATCGAGGATAAGGAAAGGGGACACTCGTGCCCCAGTGTCAAGTGGGTAGGCCATGGCATGCTAGCGATGCACGGCTTAGCTCGCCGGATGTAGGGGGGGATCTTGCCTCCCACTAGACCTCACCTCTTACAAACCAAAAAAAATGTACATGCCAACTTCGATCCTTAGACATACCTGCGCCTCTTCATCTCGGGAATGCACTTCTGTTGGTGGTGCAGTGCTGGCTTACCCTCACCACTCCTGGAATTCCGGGGCCTAAGCAAACAAATAGGTTGGTGGACACGCATATCTACAAATTAAGGGGGGTGGACGTCCCGAGGGTTCATATGGGGTTGCTTTAGCACTTATAAAAGGAAAGTAATCTCACAAAAATAATATAACACAAAACAAACTTAAATTAAATGATTAAATGATTTTCCAAAAAAGAGGTCGCCAAGAGTATTTCCGGTATTTCTTGAAAGTGTATCCGAAGTTCGGTGGACGTCTCGGCTGGTTTAAATTTTAACTTCGAGGGTTCCGATTCCCACCGGAAGGTGTCCCCACGTGACGTCGGATAAAAAGATAGGGTTTGAATATTGGCTGAGGTTATTTTGGGCACAGTGTCGCTTTAAGCTCAATTATACCACTATTTCAATTTTAGTGGAAAACACCACCTCCAACACTTTTTATGGCAAATTCTGTTTAATTTAAACAAAAAACATTAAGTACATACGTATTCCTTTGGCTTTCCTTTTTTTTTACTAATGGTGTAGGCTCTTTGATTGTTCGCTTTCGGAATGGGCTAAGCACACTCGCTGCTTGTTGCTCCCAAGAACGTGTATGGTTGTGATGAATTTCGCCAAAAAACGCTATTTTCCACTGTTGGTCGGCTTCCACCAACTAGGTTGTTCGTTGCCACCAACGATAATGTCGGGTCTTACTAACAAGACTGGCAGCTCCGACTTATGGACACCGCCCTGGACACTGTGCCTGAACGATTTTTGAAATTTCGCACTATAAAAAAAAAATTCTATTTTCCTGCATTAGACATAAGAGAATTTACCTTATATAATAATCGATGCTATTTAGTATATCCTCGCCTTTTTTGTATCTCCTTTTTTTTGAATTTTATATTTTTACCGATCCCAGCTATGAGTTCACAATATTATTTAAGTATTCCTTTCTTTTTTTTTTTTTTTATTTAATTTTATAACTATTAAAAATTTACAAACCTATAGGATTTATAATACAAAAGAAATAAAAAAAGCTTATCCGATGCACTTGACACTCTTAACCTGCTTCTATAGCCGTCGGGGATGGTCTTATGACTTCCCCGTTTTTTCTTTCCGTTTCTGCACTACCGCAAACCCTAATCAGGCTATTTCGAGGTGAATTAGAGGACGAAAATCCGTTGACCACCTATGGGAATCTCGAACTGGAGCTCCCCCCTAACACCTCGTAATACGTAATACAGAGGAGAAAATTGCTCCCAAACATCCCACAGTATTAACATTTCCTACTTCTCATCTGTTCCACCCAATGAAAAATCGAAACAAAAATAAGTCATAAATAAATAAATAACACCTTAATCAACCAAGTAAATCTTAAATCTTACTAAATAATCATTCCAAAAAAAATAGATGACATTGAATAGAAAAAAAAGATAAAAAAAAATAGATAAATTTATGAATATAAAAAGCATGAACTAAAACACCTAATTATGAATCTTAACAAATAAAATATCTTTTTAATTAACTAAATTAACTCAATTAATCACAAATTCGAATAAATAAATAAATAAACAAAATTTACAATAAAAAACAAGTAATACTTACATATATAATTAAGCTACAATAACTGTTAAAATAACTGACAGACAATTTCAAAATATCAACCAAACTAACTGACAAATAAAATTACTAAAATTTAAACTAAATAAATAATAAGTACAAAATAAATAAATAACTATTTAAATAATAAATATATACACAACTAGGACTTAAAATTTAAACTATCTAAATAATACCCAAAATTAAATTCAAAAATAACCGATAAATGTATAAATAAATAAAACTAATAAAATAAATACTAAAATAAATACTAACAAATTTCAAACTATAAACTATATTATTAAGCAATAATGTTGAACAAAAAAACTAATAATAAAAACTGGAAAAAGTAAAAAAAAAACTAAATTGACCTTTGAATTTCCTTCCAGTGCTTTGATAAAGACAAAAAACACCCATATATATGTAATTAAAAAAAAATATCAAAATAAACAATAATAGTGATAAAACCACACAATTAAAAAGGCCACAAATTCAGTTTATTAACCACGCAACGCGTAATTAGATGCTAAAAAAACAGCTACATCAAAAATGTCAAAAAAAACTTCACTCTAAGACTCGTAAACAAAGGTATCCCAAAAAGAATGTTTATTTTATTATTTTTGTATGATTAGTTCGGGGTTGTTTCGGACGACTACTAAGACGTTTGAGGGCATTATATTTTTCTTCCTTACGGTACGATTTTGGAGCTCAGGAACTCTTCCATAATTCCCAAGGTGAAGCGAACACAGGTATGCATCTCATACACATACAAAACGACATTGATACGAACATTTGTCAATTGTTTCTGACACCATGACTGGGCTTCTTCGTCGCGATTGCCCGGGCATTCTGAAAAGCAATCCCGGTCAAGACTTACGAATCAGTTCGGCCACGCTGCCAGACACAATTGACACTAGACTGGACACCAATCACATGCACCGTCCGATCATCATCTCATCGCGATCAATTGAGTCCGTTCGAAACCTTCCCAAGAAAGACTTACGAGTTGATGATCTTACGGGGGAGGTGACCACAAAACATATTACCAGTTGTTCCAGCTAGTATCATCACCACGCATCGTCGCAATTGATCGGGTATGAATAAGCTTTCCCGAACAAGGCTTACGTATTGTGCCGATGATACCGGCCGCAACTCCTGATAAGAATGAAGACAACGGACAAGATTAAACGAACACAAAACGTTGGGCGCCATATTTGTTATATTAAAGAGGCAACATGGATGAGGAAATCAGGAGCGAACGGGTGGAGAAGGGATTCGGATAGGATAGGGAGAAGGAAAACGAAAAGATAGGAACAAGATGAGAAGGGAGAGGAAGGAAAGGAAACTCAAAGGAAAGGAATCGAGGATAAGGAAAGGGGACACTCGTGCCCCAGTGTCAAGTGGGTAGGCCATGGCATGCTAGCGATGCACGGCTTAGCTCGCCGGATGTAGGGGGGGATCTTGCCTCCCACTAGACCTCACCTCTTACAAACCAAAAAAAATGTACATGCCAACTTCGATCCTTAGACATACCTGCGCCTCTTCATCTCGGGAATGCACTTCTGTTGGTGGTGCAGTGCTGGCTTACCCTCACCACTCCTGGAATTCCGGGGCCTAAGCAAACAAATAGGTTGGTGGACACGCATATCTACAAATTAAGGGGGGTGGACGTCCCGAGGGTTCATATGGGGTTGCTTTAGCACTTATAAAAGGAAAGTAATCTCACAAAAATAATATAACACAAAACAAACTTAAATTAAATGATTAAATGATTTTCCAAAAAAGAGGTCGCCAAGAGTATTTCCGGTATTTCTTGAAAGTGTATCCGAAGTTCGGTGGACGTCTCGGCTGGTTTAAATTTTAACTTCGAGGGTTCCGATTCCCACCGGAAGGTGTCCCCACGTGACGTCGGATAAAAAGATAGGGTTTGAATATTGGCTGAGGTTATTTTGGGCACAGTGTCGCTTTAAGCTCAATTATACCACTATTTCAATTTTAGTGGAAAACACCACCTCCAACACTTTTTATGGCAAATTCTGTTTAATTTAAACAAAAAACATTAAGTACATACGTATTCCTTTGGCTTTCCTTTTTTTTTACTAATGGTGTAGGCTCTTTGATTGTTCGCTTTCGGAATGGGCTAAGCACACTCGCTGCTTGTTGCTCCCAAGAACGTGTATGGTTGTGATGAATTTCGCCAAAAAACGCTATTTTCCACTGTTGGTCGGCTTCCACCAACTAGGTTGTTCGTTGCCACCAACGATAATGTCGGGTCTTACTAACAAGACTGGCAGCTCCGACTTATGGACACCGCCCTGGACACTGTGCCTGAACGATTTTTGAAATTTCGCACTATAAAAAAAAAATTCTATTTTCCTGCATTAGACATAAGAGAATTTACCTTATATAATAATCGATGCTATTTAGTATATCCTCGCCTTTTTTGTATCTCCTTTTTTTTGAATTTTATATTTTTACCGATCCCAGCTATGAGTTCACAATATTATTTAAGTATTCCTTTCTTTTTTTTTTTTTTTATTTAATTTTATAACTATTAAAAATTTACAAACCTATAGGATTTATAATACAAAAGAAATAAAAAAAGCTTATCCGATGCACTTGACACTCTTAACCTGCTTCTATAGCCGTCGGGGATGGTCTTATGACTTCCCCGTTTTTTCTTTCCGTTTCTGCACTACCGCAAACCCTAATCAGGCTATTTCGAGGTGAATTAGAGGACGAAAATCCGTTGACCACCTATGGGAATCTCGAACTGGAGCTCCCCCATAACACCTCGTAATACGTAATACAGAGGAGAAAATTGCTCCCAAACATCCCACAGTATTAACATTTCCTACTTCTCATCTGTTCCACCCAATGAAAAATCGAAACAAAAATAAGTCATAAATAAATAAATAACACCTTAATCAACCAAGTAAATCTTAAATCTTACTAAATAATCATTCCAAAAAAAATAGATGACATTGAATAGAAAAAAAAGATAAAAAAAAATAGATAAATTTATGAATATAAAAAGCATGAACTAAAACACCTAATTATGAATCTTAACAAATAAAATATCTTTTTAATTAACTAAATTAACTCAATTAATCACAAATTCGAATAAATAAATAAATAAACAAAATTTACAATAAAAAACAAGTAATACTTACATATATAATTAAGCTACAATAACTGTTAAAATAACTGACAGACAATTTCAAAATATCAACCAAACTAACTGACAAATAAAATTACTAAAATTTAAACTAAATAAATAATAAGTACAAAATAAATAAATAACTATTTAAATAATAAATATATACACAACTAGGACTTAAAATTTAAACTATCTAAATAATACCCAAAATTAAATTCAAAAATAACCGATAAATGTATAAATAAATAAAACTAATAAAATAAATACTAAAATAAATACTAACAAATTTCAAACTATAAACTATATTATTAAGCAATAATGTTGAACAAAAAAACTAATAATAAAAACTGGAAAAAGTAAAAAAAAAACTAAATTGACCTTTGAATTTCCTTCCAGTGCTTTGATAAAGACAAAAAACACCCATATATATGTAATTAAAAAAAAATATCAAAATAAACAATAATAGTGATAAAACCACACAATTAAAAAGGCCACAAATTCAGTTTATTAACCACGCAACGCGTAATTAGATGCTAAAAAAACAGCTACATCAAAAATGTCAAAAAAAACTTCACTCTAAGACTCGTAAACAAAGGTATCCCAAAAAGAATGTTTATTTTATTATTTTTGTATGATTAGTTCGGGGTTGTTTCGGACGACTACTAAGACGTTTGAGGGCATTATATTTTTCTTCCTTACGGTACGATTTTGGAGCTCAGGAACTCTTCCATAATTCCCAAGGTGAAGCGAACACAGGTATGCATCTCATACACATACAAAACGACATTGATACGAACATTTGTCAATTGTTTCTGACACCATGACTGGGCTTCTTCGTCGCGATTGCCCGGGCATTCTGAAAAGCAATCCCGGTCAAGACTTACGAATCAGTTCGGCCACGCTGCCAGACACAATTGACACTAGACTGGACACCAATCACATGCACCGTCCGATCATCATCTCATCGCGATCAATTGAGTCCGTTCGAAACCTTCCCAAGAAAGACTTACGAGTTGATGATCTTACGGGGGAGGTGACCACAAAACATATTACCAGTTGTTCCAGCTAGTATCAACACCACGCATCGTCGCAATTGATCGGGTATGAATAAGCTTTCCCGAACAAGGCTTACGTATTGTGCCGATGATACCGGCCGCAACTCCTGATAAGAATGAAGACAACGGACAAGATTAAACGAACACAAAACGTTGGGCGCCATATTTGTTATATTAAAGAGGCAACATGGATGAGGAAATCAGGAGCGAACGGGTGGAGAAGGGATTCGGATAGGATAGGGAGAAGGAAAACGAAAAGATAGGAACAAGATGAGAAGGGAGAGGTAGGAAAGGAAACTCAAAGGAATCGAGAATTAGGAAAGGGGGGGGGGGGCACGAGTGTCAAGTGGGTAGGCCATGGAATGCACTGCTGTTGGTGGTGCAGTGCTGGCTTACCCTTACCACTCCTGGAATTCCGCGGCCTAAGCAAACAAATAGGTTGGTGGACACGCATATCTACAAATAATGGGGGTGGACGTCCCAAAGGTTCATATGGGGTTGCCTTAGCACTTATAAAAAGTAAGTAATCTCACAAAAATAATATAACACAAAACAAACTTAAATTAAATGATTTGGTATATGAAAAAGATATTTGAATTTCCAAAAAACGGTCGCCAAGAGGATTTCCGGTATTTCTTGAAAGTGTATCCGAAGTTCGGTGGACGTCTCGGCTGGTTTAAATTTTAACTTCGAGGGTTACGATTCCCACCGGAAGGTGTCCCCACGTGACGTCGGATAAAAAGGTAGGGTTTGAATATTGGCTGAGGTTATTTTGGGCACAGTGTCGCTTTAAGCTTAATTATACCACTATTTCAATTTTAGTGGAAAACGCCACCTCCAACACTTTTTATGACAAATTCTGTTAAATTTAAACAAAAAACGTTAAGTACATACGTATTCCTTTGGCTTTCCTTTTTTTTTAATAATGGTGTAGGCTCTTTGATTGTTCGCTTTCGGAATGGGCTAAGCATACTCACTGCTTGTTGCTCCCAAGAACGTGTATGGTTGTGATGAATTTCTCCAAAAAAAAAACGCTATTTTCCACTGTTGGTCGGCTTTCACCAACGAGGTTGTTCGTTGCCGCCAACGATAATATCGGGTTTTACTAACAAGACTGGCGGCTCCGACTTACGGACACCGCCCTGGACACTGTGCCTAAACGATTTTTGAAATCTCGCACCAGTGATGGAAATCGACTATTTTCGATTGTACTGAACGATGACATAAAATAGTACTGAAAATGACCAAATTGTTCTGGGCTCTTTTAAATTGATATTGTGATGTGGCAACAAGTTTAGATACATTTTGTAAATTAACGCCATCTGTTGGATTCATTGTGTACAACAACCAACATTTATTGTGTACAACAACCACCATTTATTGTGTACAACAACCATGCCCCTAGAAGTATGCTACATATTTGCAACATGTTTTAACTTAGTACTAAATCGAACTTGACGAAACAATTCGAGACTCGAATTAGTACCGAAAGCTTAGATTGTGCCAGAACCAGACAAAAGCTTCCAGAAGCTTTTAAAGTTGTATAAATACAAGAGTAGATTGCATTGGCAGTTGAGTTTATTTTCGAAAGTGGAATTGTTAACAACTGGAAGTATTAGTAAAAAGTGATTGAATTGAGATTAAATAAAAAGTGTTGAATGATAAAAACGTATTTGAATTGTGAATAAGTGGAATAAGTTAAATTGGTGTTATTTAAACTGAAAGACGTTGTGTTTAATTAAATAAAGGGATTTGTTGTATTAATTTGGAATTTTGATTGAGTTTTATTTGTCGAACCCCAGGCCAAAATATCACATTGGTGTCAGAAGTGGGATAAAACTCAGTAAAGTGCTAGAAAATTCCATAGTGACATTTTTTAAAACAGTTTCGGTGACTCATTTAATTGTGAAAGTGGAATTTTGCAGAAACTATTGAACTGATTGTGCTATAAAACTGTGAATAGCGAGTATTTTTGTTAAAAATAGTGTTGGAAAAAGATCTTTCTAGAAGAGACATTAAAATAAAACTGACTGTGTTGCGAAAATAGTGTTTCAGTTACATAAAATGGGTCGAAAATTAGAACAATTGACAACAGCTGAGTTGAAAGAAGAATTAGGAAAACGAAATCTTCAGACTTCGGGGCTGAAAAAGGAACTATTGCTCCGACTTCAGAATGCTATCACTCAGGATGGTGGAGACCCCGATACCATGTTGTTCGATGTTGAAGAACAAGGGAGAGAATGCAAAGTAAGTACAGCCGATGAGATGCCTGCTTTCATGAAGTTGCTTCTGTCGAAATTCGAAGAACAAAAAAACGTTCTCGAAAAACAACAGAACGTTCTCGAAGAACAAAAGAATGAGCAGAAGAATTCGTTGGAAATTCTCCAGCAGCAACTAAGCGATCAAAAGAACGTTCTCGAAAGCAAATTTGATGGTCTCGAAAACAAACTCGATACACAGAATGTTCTCTTCGACAAAAGGCTTCAAACAATCGATCAGAAATTCGAAGCCAAAATAGAAAACTTGGAAGAAAAGTTCGTAAGTGTAGAGCAACAGTACGAACATCTGGCTAAGGAATTTGATTCTTTGAAAAAGCAGAAGGTTCGGGAATATTCGAGCGACGGTCCACGAAGAAAGGAAATGCAGCCCCCTGTCTTCGATGGTCAAACATCATGGCCAATTTATAAGAGGCAGTTCGAAGCTGCCGCCTTGACGAACAACTGGGATAACGAAGACAAATCAATTGCTCTTACGCTTGCTCTCAGAGGAACAGCTGCCGAATTGCTGCAGACCATTCCTGAAGACAAACATCAGGATTATGATGCCATGGTCAAGGCAATCGAGATGAGGTTTGGCGACGACCACATGCAGCAAGTTTACCGAGTCCAGTTGCGCCGAAGGGTCCAGACAAGAGGTGAAACGCTACAACAATTGCAAGCTGACATCGAGCGCTTGGCAAATTTGTCTTATCCCAATACCAGCAGGGAAATCATAAACGAACTGGCAACTGATGCGTTCACTAATGCCATTGCAGATGGAAAACTACAAATGGCTGTGAGAATGGCAGGTAAGAAAACGCTCGCTGAGGCTTTAGCATTTGCCCTGACAATGGAAGCAGCAGACCAAGCTTCGCAAAGTAGCCATCGCGTCAGGGAAGTGGCTACGCTAGAGTGCTCATGTCAACGTGTCGACATTGAAAGACAAAACCTGAACACTGCTCGAGGTCAAATGAGATGCTGGAATTGCAACAAGCTAGGACACCTACAGCGACAATGCAGATCTCCACAGGTAAGCTGCCCACATAGCGAGAGAAAAAGGCCTACTGACAGGGATATCGCTTACCCTACCGGGCATGATTTGGGGATACATCAGTGTGGAAAGCGCGTAAGAACCAACTTTGCAGAGCAGAAGTCGGTTGATGAAATGAACGCCCCCAGGACCATTATCCAAGTTGCGCAAACGAAACGCTGCAACCAGAGTTTGACGGTGGAGACCGTCATCGCCAACAGAAAATGTGTGGCCACTATCGATACGGGTGCCACGGCCTCCATAATTAGAAGAGGCCTTGTCCAGACGTCCTGGCTACACAACACCAGCTGGAACAGTCTGAAGGCAGCTACGGGAGAAGTAGCAAAAGTATACGGAGAGGTACTTCTGAAGATAGAACTGGCAGGGCTGACCTTCGCACATGCATTCTTGGTAGCTGACATATGCGACGACTGCATACTAGGTGTGGATTTTATGAAGGCGCATGAAGTAGTCCTAGACTTTCGAATGCAGGTGTTAAGGTATTCAATCGTCGAGATTCCAATGGTGTACGGAAACGAGAATGCTGTAAATCTTCGGACGATCATAGGCAGTGATGAAATTCTCCGGCCATCTTCAGAAAGAGCGCATCCTAGGTGTTTGAACGGTAAGAAGGACGAAAGTATTTCTGTTCAGAGACTAAGGGCTGAACCTGTAAAGGGTTGGACCGCGGAAGAACTTCGTAATGCACAAAAGGAAGATCCTGACATCGAGCCGATTCTTGTATGGAAGGAATCTATGGATAAGCCGAATGCAAGAGACATCTCCGACAGAAGTCCTACTTTAAAGGCATACTGGGCGCAGTGGGACTCTCTCCATGTAGAAGATGGTGTTTTGTGGAGAAAATGGGAAATGCCGAATGGAAGATCCTTTAAGATGCAGCTTGTGGTGCCACGGTCGAAAGTGCAGGAGATTTTAAGGGAAATGCACGATGAAGAATCCGGCGGGCACTTAGGAATCAACAAGACACGGAAAAAGGTACGGGTACGTTTTTATTGGTTAACTGTAAGAAAAGATGTCGAGAGGTGGTGTCGAAAGTGCACCACGTGCAAAGCTAGTAAAGGATCCAAAGTCAAGGCAAGCGCTAAGATGCACCAGAACAAAGTGAGCGCCCCGATTAAAAGGATCAACGACACACACCAAAGAACCCAAAGCAATATAAACATTGCGAGTGACCGCATGAAGACCAGATACGATGCGAGAGCAACAGCACCTGAATTCAATGAGGGAGATCTGGTATGGCTTTATAACCCACATCGCAGAAAGGGAAAATCGCCCAAGCTTCAGCAGGACTGGAAAGCTCCCTACCAAATAGTTACGCGCATTAATGACGTCGTTTTCCGAATCCAACGAGGACCAAGAGCAAAAATGAAAATTGTCCATGTGGATCGACTGCATCGTTCCACGGAAACAATGATGATGTGCTTGTTCGGGACGAACAAAACTAAGAGGGGGACAATGTGATGTGGCAACAAGTTAAGATACATTTTGTAAATTAACGCCATCTGTTAGATTCATTGTGTACAACAACCAACATTTATTGTGTACAACAACCACCATTTATTGTGTACAACAACCATGCCCCTAGAAGAATGCTACATATTTGCAACATGTTTTAACTTAGTACTAAATCGAACTTGACGAAACAATTCGAGACTCGAATTAGTACCGAAAGCTTAGATTGTGCCAGAACCAGACAGAAGCTTCCAGAAGCTTTTAAAGTTGTATAAATACAAGAGTAGATTGCATTGGCAGTTGAGTTTATTTTCGAAAGTGGAATTGTTAACAACTGGAAGTATTAGTAAAAAGTGATTGAATTGAGATTAAATAAAAAGTGTTGAATGATAAAAACGTATTTGAATTGTGAATAAGTGGAATAAGTTAAATTGGTGTTATTTAAACTGAAAGACGTTGTGTTTAATTAAATAAAGGGATTTGTTGTATTAATTTGGAATTTTGATTGAGTTTTATTTGTCGAACCCCAGGCCAAAATATCACAATATGTAAGCAAACACAAATTCAATTTTTTTATAAACAAGAACAACAAAAAAAACAATTAATTAATTAACATAAAAAAATTGATTATGTTTTTAAATCAAAATAACAGCTTTTATACAAAGAGGCATATGAAAGTATAGTTGAAAAAAAACACAATTTTTAATTTTTTTGTCTGTCTGTTTGTTCGCGCTACTTTCGGGAACGGCTGTACCGATTTTGACGAGACTTTCACTGACAGATAGCTGATGTTCTAGGATGTAACGCCATCTGTTGGATTCATTGTGTACAACAACCAACATTTATTGTGTACAACAACCACCATTTATTGTGTACAACAACCATGCCCCTAGAAGTATGCTACATATTTGCAACATGTTTTAACTTAGTACTAAATCGAACTTGACGAAACAATTCGAGACTCGAATTAGTACCGAAAGCTTAGATTGTGCCAGAACCAGACAGAAGCTTCCAGAAGCTTTTAAAGTTGTATAAATACAAGAGTAGATTGCATTGGCAGTTGAGTTTATTTTCGAAAGTGGAATTGTTAACAACTGGAAGTATTAGTAAAAAGTGATTGAATTGAGATTAAATAAAAAGTGTTGAATGATAAAAACGTATTTGAATTGTGAATAAGTGGAATAAGTTAAATTGGTGTTATTTAAACTGAAAGACGTTGTGTTTAATTAAATAAAGGGATTTGTTGTATTAATTTGGAATTTTGATTGAGTTTTATTTGTCGAACCCCAGGCCAAAATATCACATTGGTGTCAGAAGTGGGATAAAACTCAGTAAAGTGCTAGAAAATTCCATAGTGACATTTTTTAAAACAGTTTCGGTGACTCATTTAATTGTGAAAGTGGAATTTTGCAGAAACTATTGAACTGATTGTGCTATAAAACTGTGAATAGCGAGTATTTTTGTTAAAAATAGTGTTGGAAAAAGATCTTTCTAGAAGAGACATTAAAATAAAACTGACTGTGTTGCGAAAATAGTGTTTCAGTTACATAAAATGGGTCGAAAATTAGAACAATTGACAACAGCTGAGTTGAAAGAAGAATTAGGAAAACGAAATCTTCAGACTTCGGGGCTGAAAAAGGAACTATTGCTCCGACTTCAGAATGCTATCACTCAGGATGGTGGAGACCCCGATACCATGTTGTTCGATGTTGAAGAACAAGGGAGAGAATGCAAAGTAAGTACAGCCGATGAGATGCCTGCTTTCATGAAGTTGCTTCTGTCGAAATTCGAAGAACAAAAAAACGTTCTCGAAAAACAACAGAACGTTCTCGAAGAACAAAAGAATGAGCAGAAGAATTCGTTGGAAATTCTCCAGCAGCAACTAAGCGATCAAAAGAACGTTCTCGAAAGCAAATTTGATGGTCTCGAAAACAAACTCGATACACAGAATGTTCTCTTCGACAAAAGGCTTCAAACAATCGATCAGAAATTCGAAGCCAAAATAGAAAACTTGGAAGAAAAGTTCGTAAGTGTAGAGCAACAGTACGAACATCTGGCTAAGGAATTTGATTCTTTGAAAAAGCAGAAGGTTCGGGAATATTCGAGCGACGGTCCACGAAGAAAGGAAATGCAGCCCCCTGTCTTCGATGGTCAAACATCATGGCCAATTTATAAGAGGCAGTTCGAAGCTGCCGCCTTGACGAACAACTGGGATAACGAAGACAAATCAATTGCTCTTACGCTTGCTCTCAGAGGAACAGCTGCCGAATTGCTGCAGACCATTCCTGAAGACAAACATCAGGATTATGATGCCATGGTCAAGGCAATCGAGATGAGGTTTGGCGACGACCACATGCAGCAAGTTTACCGAGTCCAGTTGCGCCGAAGGGTCCAGACCAGAGGTGAAACGCTACAACAATTGCAAGCTGACATCGAGCGCTTGGCAAATTTGTCTTATCCCAATACCAGCAGGGAAATCATAAACGAACTGGCAACTGATGCGTTCACTAATGCCATTGCAGATGGAAAACTACAAATGGCTGTGAGAATGGCAGGTAAGAAAACGCTCGCTGAGGCTTTAGCATTTGCCCTGACAATGGAAGCAGCAGACCAAGCTTCGCAAAGTAGCCATCGCGTCAGGGAAGTGGCTACGCTAGAGTGCTCATGTCAACGTGTCGACATTGAAAGACAAAACCTGAACACTGCTCGAGGTCAAATGAGATGCTGGAATTGCAACAAGCTAGGACACCTACAGCGACAATGCAGATCTCCACAGGTAAGCTGCCCACATAGCGAGAGAAAAAGGCCTACTGACAGGGATATCGCTTACCCTACCGGGCATGATTTGGGGATACATCAGTGTGGAAAGCGCGTAAGAACCAACTTTGCAGAGCAGAAGTCGGTTGATGAAATGAACGCCCCCAGGACCATTATCCAAGTTGCGCAAACGAAACGCTGCAACCAGAGTTTGACGGTGGAGACCGTCATCGCCAACAGAAAATGTGTGGCCACTATCGATACGGGTGCCACGGCCTCCATAATTAGAAGAGGCCTTGTCCAGACGTCCTGGCTACACAACACCAGCTGGAACAGTCTGAAGGCAGCTACGGGAGAAGTAGCAAAAGTATACGGAGAGGTACTTCTGAAGATAGAACTGGCAGGGCTGACCTTCGCACATGCATTCTTGGTAGCTGACATATGCGACGACTGCATACTAGGTGTGGATTTTATGAAGGCGCATGAAGTAGTCCTAGACTTTCGAATGCAGGTGTTAAGGTATTCAATCGTCGAGATTCCAATGGTGTACGGAAACGAGAATGCTGTAAATCTTCGGACGATCATAGGCAGTGATGAAATTCTCCGGCCATCTTCAGAAAGAGCGCATCCTAGGTGTTTGAACGGTAAGAAGGACGAAAGTATTTCTGTTCAGAGACTAAGGGCTGAACCTGTAAAGGGTTGGACCGCGGAAGAACTTCGTAATGCACAAAAGGAAGATCCTGACATCGAGCCGATTCTTGTATGGAAGGAATCTATGGATAAGCCGAATGCAAGAGACATCTCCGACAGAAGTCCTACTTTAAAGGCATACTGGGCGCAGTGGGACTCTCTCCATGTAGAAGATGGTGTTTTGTGGAGAAAATGGGAAATGCCGAATGGAAGATCCTTTAAGATGCAGCTTGTGGTGCCACGGTCGAAAGTGCAGGAGATTTTAAGGGAAATGCACGATGAAGAATCCGGCGGGCACTTAGGAATCAACAAGACACGGAAAAAGGTACGGGTACGTTTTTATTGGTTAACTGTAAGAAAAGATGTCGAGAGGTGGTGTCGAAAGTGCACCACGTGCAAAGCTAGTAAAGGATCCAAAGTCAAGGCAAGCGCTAAGATGCACCAGAACAAAGTGAGCGCCCCGATTAAAAGGATCAACGACACACACCAAAGAACCCAAAGCAATATAAACATTGCGAGTGACCGCATGAAGACCAGATACGATGCGAGAGCAACAGCACCTGAATTCAATGAGGGAGATCTGGTATGGCTTTATAACCCACATCGCAGAAAGGGAAAATCGCCCAAGCTTCAGCAGGACTGGAAAGCTCCCTACCAAATAGTTACGCGCATTAATGACGTCGTTTTCCGAATCCAACGAGGACCAAGAGCAAAAATGAAAATTGTCCATGTGGATCGACTGCATCGTTCCACGGAAACAATGATGATGTGCTTGTTCGGGACGAACAAAACTAAGAGGGGGACAATGTGATGTGGCAACAAGTTAAGATACATTTTGTAAATTAACGCCATCTGTTAGATTCATTGTGTACAACAACCAACATTTATTGTGTACAACAACCACCATTTATTGTGTACAACAACCATGCCCCTAGAAGTATGCTACATATTTGCAACATGTTTTAACTTAGTACTAAATCGAACTTGACGAAACAATTCGAGACTCGAATTAGTACCGAAAGCTTAGATTGTGCCAGAACCAGACAGAAGCTTCCAGAAGCTTTTAAAGTTGTATAAATACAAGAGTAGATTGCATTGGCAGTTGAGTTTATTTTCGAAAGTGGAATTGTTAACAACTGGAAGTATTAGTAAAAAGTGATTGAATTGAGATTAAATAAAAAGTGTTGAATGATAAAAACGTATTTGAATTGTGAATAAGTGGAATAAGTTAAATTGGTGTTATTTAAACTGAAAGACGTTGTGTTTAATTAAATAAAGGGATTTGTTGTATTAATTTGGAATTTTGATTGAGTTTTATTTGTCGAACCCCAGGCCAAAATATCACAATATGTAAGCAAACACAAATTCAATTTTTTTATAAACAAGAACAACAAAAAAAACAATTAATTAATTAACATAAAAAAATTGATTATGTTTTTAAATCAAAATAACAGCTTTTATACAAAGAGGCATATGAAAGTATAGTTGAAAAAAAACACAATTTTTAATTTTTTTGTCTGTCTGTTTGTTCGCGCTACTTTCGGGAACGGCTGTACCGATTTTGACGAGACTTTCACTGACAGATAGCTGATGTTCTAGGATGTAACTTAGGGGTCAAGATGGGGTCCTTTTTTCAAAAATTCTTATTTATGGAACGATTTTGACGGGACTTTCACAAGCAGATAGCTAATATTGTAAGAAATAGTTAAGGCTATTTTTTAATAACTAAGTAGGTGGTGCCATGTATTTTTATTCATGGACCAATTTTGACAGGGCTTTTGCAGATATATAGCTGATGTTGTAATGAGTAACTAAAGCTATTTAATGTACATATTTTCATATCAACAATATTACATTTTGTTTGTGTACTGACACGATTATGTTGATAGTTTTTAGTTACTGTTGAAACCGATTTGTGACGCTGTTTTCGGGTATCAAGAAAATGTATGGTATGCCACAGCAACGCTAGGTGTGTTAGTTAGCTTGTTAGTTTGTACAAATTAAGGTAAAATAAATACAATTAATGGACCTTCGTTATTATAGCTAAACAAATAACGGACGGATCCCCATATCAGACGATCCAGTTGTGGCGTTCATGAAAGCTTTTAAAGGATTTCTAAATCATTGATTTTTTTTAAGCAGAAATAAATAACACAAATTTATTTAAAACCCCTTAATGTATATTATGATCAAGTAAACTTCTGCTAATAAATAAATTCAAAATATCAGGTTTATTGTGCCATCAAAATAATCACTGGTTTTACTCCTTCAACACCTTCAAACTAAAAATGGAAACATTTAATAGTCACTTTCAAAGATTATTACAACTGGTGTCTTAGATATTTAAATAATAGTTAGTTAGTTAACATTACCTAAATGAGTTTTACTCTAAAAATTCTTCTTTTTGGAGAGGATTGTTTGTCACATTTTTATTACGTCATTTTTGACAAACAACAGAATGAATTGGGAAGGGTTGGAATTGGAAGGAATCACCTCTCCAGTAAACTGAAAAATGCAATTCGAGATTCAAGAAACCGTGAGATTTCTACTTATCTCGAAGGTCTTTCTTAAAAAGTTACCGAGAAAAGCAATCACTTAAATCCAACATTTGATTAATGCCACGTTTAGCCTTGCATACGTTCCACGGCAATGGAAAGTGGCTGAAGTCATTATGGTCCAAAACCAGGCAAAACTCTTAATGAAAAGAAGTCTTACAGACCAAAATCGTTATGACCAATAATTTCTAAGTTATTCGAGAAATAATTACTTAAGCGCCTGCTTCCAATTGTAGAAGAGAAACGGCTTATTCCCGAACACCAATTCGGTTTTAGAAATAACCACTCAACAATTGATCAAGTATACAGAATAACAAATGAAATTGAAAAATCCCTAGGGAGGATGATGATGTTTGATGTTTCCCAGGATTTCGATAAGGTCTGGCACGACGGCTTAAGATTTAAATTAAGACAGGTTTTTCCGAAACAAATATATTGTGATGTGGCAACAAGTTTAGATACATTTTGTAAATTAACGCCATCTGTTGGATTCATTGTGTACAACAACCAACATTTATTGTGTACAACAACCACCATTTATTGTGTACAACAACCATGCCCCTAGAAGTATGCTACATATTTGCAACATGTTTTAACTTAGTACTAAATCGAACTTGACGAAACAATTCGAGACTCGAATTAGTACCGAAAGCTTAGATTGTGCCAGAACCAGACAGAAGCTTCCAGAAGCTTTTAAAGTTGTATAAATACAAGAGTAGATTGCATTGACAGTTCAGTTTATTTTCGAAAGTGGAATTGTTAACAACTGGAAGTATTAGTAAAAAGTGATTGAATTGAGATTAAATAAAAAGTGTTGAATTATAAAAACGTATTTGAATTGTGAATAAGTGAAATAAGTTAAATTTGTGTTATTTAAACTGAAAGACGTTGTGTTTTATAAAATAAAGAGATTTGTTTTATTATTGTGGAATTTTGATTGAGTTTTATTTGTCGAACCCCAGGCCAAAATATCACATTGGTGTCAGAAATTGGGGATAAAACTCAGTAAAGTGCTAGAAAATTCCATAGTGACATTTTCTAAAACAGTTTCGGTGACTCATTTAATTGTGAAAGTGGAATTTTCCAGAAACTATTGAACTGATTGTGCTATAAAACTGTGAATAGCGAGTATTTTTGTTAAAAATAGTGTTGGAAAAAGATCTTTCTAGAAGAGACATTAAAATAAAACTGACTGTGTTGCGAAAATAGTGTTTAAGTTACATAAAATGGGTCGCAAATTAGAACAATTGACAACAGCTGAGTTGAAAGAAGAATTAGGAAAACGAAATCTTCAGACTTCGGGGCTGAAAAAGGAACTATTGCTCCGACTTCAGAATGCTATCACTCAGGATGGTGGAGACCCCGATACCATGTTGTTCGATGTTGAAGAACAAGGGAGAGAATGCACAGTAAGTACAGCCGATGAAATGCCTGCTTTCATGAAGTTGCTTCTGTCGAAATTCGATGCTTTGGAAAGTTCCTCGAAAGAACAAAAGAACTTTCTCGAAAAACAACAGAACGTTCTCGAAGAACAAAAGAATGAGCAGAAGAATTCGTTGGAAATTCTCCAGCAGCAACTAAGCGACCAAAAGAACGTTCTCGAAGAACAAAAGAACGTTCTCGAAAGCAAATTTGATGGTCTCGAAAACAAACTCGATGCACAGAATGTTCTCTTCGACAAAAGACTTCAAACAATCGATCAGAAATTCGAAGCCAAAATAGAAAACTTGGAAGAAAAGTTCGTAAGTGTAGAGCAACAGTACGAACATCTGGCTAAGGAATTTGATTCTTTGAAAAAGCAGAAGGTTCGGGAATATTCGAGCGACGGTCCACGAAGAAAGGAAATGCAGCCCCCTGTCTTCGATGGTCAAACATCATGGCCAATTTATAAGAGGCAGTTCGAAGCTGCCGCCTTGACGAACAACTGGGACAACGAAGACAAATCAATTGCTCTTACGCTTGCTCTCAGAGGAACAGCTGCCGAATTGCTGCAGACCATTCCTGAAGACAAACATCAGGATTATGATGCCATGGTCAAGGCAATCGAGATAAGGTTTGGCGACGACCACATGCAGCAAGTTTACCGAGTCCAGTTGCGCAGAAGGGTCCAGGCAAGAGGTGAAACGCTACAACAATTGCAAGCTGACATTGAGCGCTTGGCGAATTTGTCTTATCCCAATACCAGCAGGGAAATCATAAACGAACTGGCAACCGATGCGTTCACTAATGCCATTGCAGATGGAAAACTACAAATGGCTGTGAGAATGGCAGGTAAGAAAACGCTCGCTGAGGCTTTAGCATTTGCCCTGACAATGGAAGCAGCAGACCAAGCTTCGCAAGGTAGCCATCGCGTCAGGGAAATGGCTACGCTAGAGTGCTCATGTCAACGTGTCGACATTGAAAGAAAAAACCCGAGCACTGTTCGAGGTCAAATGAGATGCTGGAATTGCAACAAGCTAGGACACCTACAGCGACAATGCAGATCTATGCCTAGACAGGTAAGCTGCCCACATTGCACAAGGAGGAGGCAGAATGACGAAGCGTCTGGCAGGAATAACACTCACACTGCTGGACAAGCTTCTGATCAACAGCAGGCGGGAAACGCCTAAGAACCAACTTCGCGGGGCTGAAGTTGGTTGATGGAATCGACGCCCCCAGGACCATCATCCAAGTTTCGCAAACTACACGCTGCAGCAAGAGCTTGACAGTGGAGACAGTCATCAGAAACAGAAAATGTGTGGCCACTATCGACACGGGTGCCACAGCCTCCATAATCAGAAGAGACCTTGTTCAGACATCATGGCTACATAACACCAGCTGCTACACTCTGAAGACAGCTACGGGAGAAGCAGCAAAAGTATACGGGGAGGTATTTCTAAAGATACAACTGGCAGGGTTGACCTTCTCACATGCATTCTTGGTAGCCGACATATGCGACGAATGCATCATTGGAGTGAATTTCATGAAGGCACATGAGGTAATCATAGACCTTCGAATGCAAGTATTAAGGTATCGAACCGTTGAGATCCCTATGGTATACGGAAACGAGAACGCTGTGAATCTTCGGGCGGTTATAAGCAGAGATGAAGTCCTACCACCTTCTTCAGATACAGTTCTTTGGACGCGTTTGGAGGGTGATCCTGGGAACCACCGATTCTATTTCATTGAAGCAGATAATAAAGAGGACTTTCCAAGCTATATCGTTGGAAAGATTTTAGTGGAACCAAAGAAAAACATGGTTCCGGTAAGGCTGATGAATCCGAACAAACACTCCGTCAAGCTCAGACAAGGAGAGGTGATTGGAAGATGCGTACCCATTGCAGCCATATCGACAACATCTGGGAGTGATTCTGCGAGTCCTGTTTCTGCAACAAAATTGGCTGAGGTATGTAATGCTATCCTTGGAAACTGTGAGCTAAATCAGGAGCAGAAAACCATGGCCAAAAATCTCATTGGCGAGTTTGCTGA
This sequence comes from Platycheirus rosarum, assembly GCA_963971375.1. NCBI lineage: Eukaryota > Metazoa > Arthropoda > Insecta > Diptera > Syrphidae > Platycheirus > Platycheirus rosarum. The sequence continues at coordinate 84,169,459 of OZ020510.1, read as the reverse complement.
TATATTTGCATCGCAGGATGGAGACTATGGTCGAACACACCTAGTACAGCACCGAATAGACACCGGCGATAGCAGACCGATCCGACAACCTGCTAGAAGACTTCCATTGGCAAAACAGTCGGAAGTCGATGAGATGATATCAACCATGGAAAAAGACGGTCTAATCGAAAGCTCAAAAAGTCCGTGGGCATCACCCGTTGTACTAGTGAAAAAGAAGGACGGCAGCACTCGATTCTGCGTGGATTACCGGAGGCTCAACGATGTCACCAAGAAGGACAGCTACCCCTTGCCTCGAATAGATGACACCTTGGATACCCTTTCTGGAGCGAAATGGTTTTCCACCCTCGATCTGAAAAGTGGTTACTGGCAGGTACAGATCCATCCAGAAGACAAAGAAAAGACCGCTTTCACAACGGGAAATGGACTATGGCAGTGTACCGTTATGCCATTTGGCTTGTGTAACGCTCCAGCCACCTTTGAGCGTTTAATGGAAAACCTGCCTGGTGTACTTGGATGACGTCATCGTTGTGGGAAAGACGTTCGCTGAACATCGCGACAACTTGAGGGAGGTGTTTACACGACTTCGAACTGCACATTTGAAACTAAATCCAAAGAAATGTGCTCTGTTCAAAGCTGAGGTGAAATATTTGGGACATGTGATATCATCAAATGGAGTAAACACTGACCCGGAGAAAATCGAAACCGTGAGAAATTGGCCAGTTCCCGAAGATAAACACCAGCTGAGGAGCTTTCTAGGTCTCGCCACTTATTACAGGAGGTTCGTCAAAGATTTTGCCGGAATCACAAAGTGTCTGCACCAGCTAACTGAGAAGGGTAGACAATTTAAATGGTCAGGTGAGTGCGAAAGAAGCTTTCAACATCTAAAACAGCGACTTTGTGAGACACCAATACTAGCTTACCCCACCCCTGGCAAAACATTTATTGTGGACGCGGATGCTAGTAACGTGGGTGTTGGAGCAGTTCTGTCGCAGATACAAGATGGGCAGGAGAAAGTGGTAGCCTATTTCAGCAAAGTTCTGTCGCGACCAGAGAGAAACTACTGTGTAACCAGACGGGAACTCCTTGCTCTGATACTGGCGACAAAACGTTTCCATAAATATCTGTATGGACAGAGATTCATCCTGCGTACCAATCACGCCGCTTTAAAATGGTTGCTTCAGTTCAAAAATCCTGAGGGGCAGGTAGCAAGATGGATCGAACGATTGCAGACTTACGACTTCGAAGTACAGCATCGCAAAGGAAGACTGCACTGCAATGCGGACGCGCTTTCCCGCAGACCATGTGAGCCCAGTAGCAAACATTGTGCACGAAAAGAGGAAAAGGATGAAGGTATATCTGTCCAGAGAATAAGAGCCGAACCTGTAGAGGGTTGGAGTGCCGAAGAAATTCGTAATGCACAAAAAGAAGACCCTGACATCGAGCCAATCCTTGCATGGAAGGAATCTATGGAGAAACCAAACGCAAGAGATATCTCCGACAGAAGTCCTACTTTAAAAGCATACTGGGCGCAGTGAGACTCTCTCCATGTGGAAGATGGTGTTTTGCGAAGAAAATGGGAAATGCCGGATGGAAGATCCTTTAAGATGCAGCTTGTGGTTCCACGATCGAAAGTAGAGGAGATCCTACGAGAAATGCATGCTGGAATATCCGGTGGGCACTTGGGAATCAACAAAACACTGGAAAAGGTACGGGAACGCTTTTATTGGCTAAGCGTGAGAAACGATGTAGAGAGCTGGTGTCGAAAGTGCATAACATGCGCAGCTAGCAAGGGACCCAAAGTCAAAACACGAGGTAAAATGCACCAGTACAACGTGAGCGCCCCTTTTGAAAGAATCGCCGTTGACATCACAGGCCCGTTCCCGGAAACTGAAAACGGTAGCCGTTACATCCTTGTTGTCATGGACTACTTCAGCAAATGGCCGGAGGCTTTTGCGATACCCAATCAAGAAGCTAAGACCGTTGTCGAGCAGATAGTGGACCACTGGGTCTGCAGGTTCGGGGTGCCTATGGAATTGCATTCCGACCAAGGGCGAAACTTCGAGTCGAAGGTATTCCAGGAAGTATGCGCATCACTCGGGTTAAAGAAAACAAGGACAACACCTCTTCATCCACAGTCTGATGGAATGGTAGAAAGATTTAACAAGACCTTGAAGGAACATCTGTCCAAAGTCGTGAACGAGAACCAACGGGATTGGGATCGGCGAATTCCTTTATTTCTTATGGCCTACCGGAATGCGGTTCATAGTACAACTGGATACACTCCATCCGAAATTCTATTTGGACGAACTGCCCGGCTTCCAAGTGAGCTAAAATTCGGATTTCCTATTGAAGACCCAAAATGCGAAGAGGACTACGTGTTAGATCTTAGAGAAAGGATCAACGACATTCACCAGAGAACAAGAAACAACATAAAAATTGCGAGTGACCGCATGAAGACCAGATACGATGCGAGAGCAACAGCACCTGAATTCAATGAGGGAGATCTGTTATGGCTTTATAACCCACATCGCAGAAAGGGAAAATTGCCCAAGCTTCAGCAGGACTGGAAAGCTCCCTACCAAATAGTTACGCGCATTAATGACGTCGTTTTCCGAATCCAACGAGGACCAAGAGCAAAAATGAAAATTGTCCATGTGGATCGACTGCATCGTTCCACGGAAACAATGATGATGTGCTTGTTCGGGACGAACAAAACTAAGAGGGGGACAATGTGATGTGGCAACAAGTTTAGATACATTTTGTAAATTAACGCCATCTGTTGGATTCATTGTGTACAACAACCAACATTTATTGTGTACAACAACCACCATTTATTGTGTACAACAACCATGCCCCTAGAAGTATGCTACATATTTGCAACATGTTTTAACTTAGTACTAAATCGAACTTGACGAAACAATTCGAGACTCGAATTAGTACCGAAAGCTTAGATTGTGCCAGAACCAGACAGAAGCTTCCAGAAGCTTTTAAAGTTGTATAAATACAAGAGTAGATTGCATTGACAGTTCAGTTTATTTTCGAAAGTGGAATTGTTAACAACTGGAAGTATTAGTAAAAAGTGATTGAATTGAGATTAAATAAAAAGTGTTGAATTATAAAAACGTATTTGAATTGTGAATAAGTGAAATAAGTTAAATTGGTGTTATTTAAACTGAAAGACGTTGTGTTTTATAAAATAAAGAGATTTGTTTTATTATTGTGGAATTTTGATTGAGTTTTATTTGTCGAACCCCAGGCCAAAATATCACAATATTATATTCTGGAATCCTATCTGGAAAATAGACTGTTCCGAGTGAAACAAGGCACTGAATATTCAGGATTTAAAGAAATAAATGCTGGTGTTCCACAAGGAAGCGTTCTTGGCCCGGTGAGAGAAGAACTCGATATTAAGTTACGAGAACTAAACTGGATAATTGGAAAATATTCCAATCTAAGTACTTATAACAAACTGCTTATCTACAAGCAAGTGCTAAAACCTGTGTGGACTTACGGAATACAACGTTGGGGTTGTGCCAAACTAAGCCTTATACAAACACTGCAAAAATTTTAAAACAAAGTCCTCAGAGCAATTATTGGTGCTCCATGGTACATACAACCTTGTACGCCGACTTCGGAGAACGAGACCGTTCGACCTAGTGTAGCAAGAAATAACGATAACCGTGTGATTATGCAGTATTGCAGGTTTCCTCGGTGGAGAGCTCCCTACCAAACGTGATTAATAAAAATGAAGATTAAACTACTTGATAAGGAAACTTAGATCATTATTTGTTCTAAAGGTGTTTTTTTAGTGAGTAAGAATCTCATACTATAATAGGTACGGGCCTATGATGTCTTTGAAGATTTTGTCATCTTTCGCCGTAGAAAAAAAAACATTTTTATTGACAAGATTTGTATTATTTATAAGACTGTGCCAACATTATTTTTTGATGTGATTTTTGGTTTCTATGAACGTTTCTTTCTTTCAACGTTTGCTGAAGAATAAAGAATACAGAAAGCACCTTGAATAATTCGATGAATATTTTGAAAGATAACATTAAATGAAAGAAATAAATCAATTTTGTAAAAACAATTCAAAATTGTACTGAAAATGGCAAAGATGTACTTTTGTACTGACGATATCAAATTGTACTGAATTCAGTACAATAGTAAGCCTTTTTCCAACTGTGTTTCGCACCATAAAAAAAAAATTCTATTTTCCTGCATTAGAAATAAGAGAATTTACTTCGATGCTATTTAGTATATCCTCGCCTTTTTTGTATCTCCATTTTTTTGAATTTTATATTTTTACCTATCCCAGTTCACAATATTATTTTAGTATTCCTTTCTTTTTTTTTTGAATTTTTTTTTAATTTAATTTTATAACTATTAAAAATTTACAAACCTATAGGATTTATAATACAAAAGAAATAAAAAAAAGCTTATCCGATGCACTTGACACTCTTAACCTGCTTCTATAGCCGTCGGGGATGGTCTTATGACTTCCCCGTTTTTTCTTTCCGTTTCTGCACTACCGCAAACCCTAATCAGGCTATTTCGAGGTGAATTAGAGGACGAAAATCCGTTGACCACCTATGGGAATCTCGAACTGGAGCTCCCCTTAACACCTCGTAATACGTAATACAGAGGAGAAAATTGCTCCCAAATTTCCCACAGTATTAACATTTCCTACTTCTCATCTGTTCCACGCAATGAAAAATCGAAACACACATAAGTCATAAATAAATAAATAACACCTTAATCAACCAAGTAAATCTTAAATCTTACTAAATAATCATTCAAAAAAAAATAGATGACATTGAATAGAAAAAAAAGATAACCACAAAAAATAGATAAATTTATGAATATAAAAAGCATGAAATAAAACACCTAATTATGAATTTTAACAAATAAAATATCTTTTTAATTAACTAAATTAACTTAAATAATCACAAATTCGAATAAATAAATAAATAAACAAGTAATACTTACATATATAATTAAGCTACAATAACTGTTAAAATAACTGACAGACAATTTCAAAATATCAACCAAACTAACTGACAAATAAAATTACTAAAATTTAAACTCAATAAATAATAAGTACAAAATAAATAAATAACTAATTAAATAATAAATATATACACAACTAGGACTTAAAATTTAAACTATTTAAATAATACCCAAAATTAAATAAAAAAATAACCGATAAATATATAAATAAATAAAACTAATAAAATAAATACTAAAATAAATACTTACAAATTTCAAACTATAAACTATATTATTAAGCAATAATGTTGAACAAAAAAAACTAATAATAAAAACTAGAAAAAGTAAAAAAAAACTAAATTGACCTTTGAATTTCCTTCCAGTGCTTTGATAAAGACAAAAAACACCCAAATATATGTAATTAAAAACAAAATATCAAAATAAACAATAATAGTGATAAAACCACACAATTAAAAAGGACACAAATTCAATTTATTAACCACGCAACGCATTATTAGATGCTAAAAAAAACAGCTACATCAAAAATGACAAAAAAAACTTCACTCTACTTACTTACTCGTAAACAAAGGTATCCCAAAAAGAATGTTTATTTTATTATTTTTGTATGATTAGTTCGGGGTTGTTTCGGACGACTGCTAAGACGTTTGAGGGCATTATATTTTTCTTCCTTACGGTACGATTTTGGAGGTCAGGAACTCTTCCATAATTCCCAAGGTGAAGCGAACACAGGTATGCATCTCATACACAAACAAAACGACATTGATACGAACATTTGTCAATTGTTTCTGACACCATGACTGGGCTTCTTCGTCGCGATTGCCCGGGCATTCTGAAAAGCAATCCCGGTCAAGACTTACGAATCAGTTCGGCCACGCTGCCAGACACATTTGACACTAGACTGGACACTTATCACATGCACCGTCCGATCATCATCTCATCGCGATTAATTGAGTCCGTTCGAAACCTTCCCAAGAAAGACTTACGAGTTGATGATCTTACGGGGGTGGTGACCACAAAACATATTACCAGTTGTTCCAGCTAGTATCATCACCACGCATCGTCGCAATTGATCGGGTATGCATAAGCTTTCCCGAACAAGACTTACGTATTGTGCCGATGATACCGGCCGCAACTCCTGATAAGAATGAAGACAACGGACAAGATTAAACGAACACAAAACGTTGGGCGCCATATTTGCTATATTAAAGAGGCAACATGGATGAGGAAATCAGGAGCGAACGGGTGGAGAGGGGATTCGGATAGGATAGGGAGAAGGAAAACGAAAAGATAGGAACAAGATGAGAAGGGAGAGGTAGGAAAGGAAACTCAAAGGAAAGGAATCTAGGATATGGAAAGGGGGGGGGGACACGAGTGTCAAGTGGGTAGGCCATGGCATGCTAGCGATGCACGGCTTAGCTCGCCGGATGTAGGGGGGGATCTTGCCTCCCACTAGAACTCACCTCTTACAAACCAAAAAAAAATTACATGCCAACTTCGATCCTTAGACATACCTGCGCCTCTTCATCTCGGGAATGCACTGCTGTTGGTGGTGCAGTGCTGGCTTACCCTTACCACTCCTGGAATTCCGGGGCCTAAGCAAACAAATAGGTTGGAGGACACGCATATCTACAAATAATGGGGGTGGACGTCCCGAGGGTTCATATGGGGTTGCCTTAGCACTTATAAAAGGTAAGTAATCTCACAAAAATAATATAACACAAAACAAACTTAAATTAAATGATTTGGTATATGAAAAAGATATTTGAATTTCCAAAAAAACGGTAGCCAAGAGGATTTCCGGTATTTCTTGAAAGTGTATCCGAAGTTCGGTGGACGTCTCGGCTAGTATAAATTTTAACTTTGAGGGTTCCGATTCCCACCGGAAGGTGTCCCCACGTGACTTCGGATAAAAAGGTAGGGTTTGAATATTGGCTGAGGTTATTTTGGGCACAGTATCGCTTTAAGCTCAATTATACCACTATTTAAATTTTAGTGGAAAACGCCACCTCCAACACTTTTTATGGCAAATTTTGTTAAATTTAAACAAAAAACGTTAAGTACATACGTATTCCTTTGGCTTTCCTTTTTTTTACTAATGGTGTAGGCTCTTTGATTGTTCGCTTTCGGATAGGCTAAGCACACTCGCTGCTTGTTGCTCCCAAGAACGTGTATGGTTGTGATGAATTTCTCCAAAAAAAAAAAACGCTATTTTCCACTGTTGGTCGGCTTCCACCAACGAGGTTGTTCGTTGCCACCAACGATAATGTCGGGTTTTACTAACAATACTGGCGGCTCCGACTTAGGGACACCGCCTAAACGATTTTTTGAAATTTCGCACCATAAAAAAAATTTTCTATTTTCCTGCATTAGAAATAAGAGAATTTACCTTATATAATAATCGATGCTATTTAGTATATCCTCGTCTTTTTTGTATCCCCTTTTTTTGAATTTTATATTTTTACCGATCCCAGCTATGAGTTCACAATATTATTTTAGTATTCCTTTCTTCTTTTTATGATTTTTCTTTTTTTAATTTAATTTTATAACTATTAAAAATTTACAAACCTATAGGATTTATAATACAAAAGAAATAAAAAAAAGCTTATCCGATGCACTTCACACTCTTAACCTGCTTCTATAGCCGTCGGGGATGGTCTTATGACTTCCCCGTTTTTTCTTTTCGTTCCTGAACTACCGCAAACCCTAATCAGGCTATTTCGAGGTGAATTAGAGGACGAAAATCCGTTGACCACCTATGGGAATCATTGTATATACACTGCAATGTAAATGTATATACAATGTGGGAATCTCGAACTGGAGAAAATTGCTCCCAAATTTCCAACAGTATTAACATTTCCTACTTCTCATCTGTTCCACCCATTTCCACGAATCTGTTCGCTTCCTTTTTATTCTCGGCGAATTCGAGTTATCTGGAACAAAAACTGACAGAACTAAATCTAGTTTAATTTTTCCTTCTCCGTGCCTTCGTCGATTGTTTATTTCACTTGGTTCGTGTTTTTTTTTTTTTTTTAAACAAATTTGTATTAACCCGAGATGTGAAACAATAACAATAACAACAATAATTTCAATTAAGCAAGAATTAACCAACAAACAAAAATCCCTAACAAAAATAATTATTCGCAACCCCCTTTTTGTGCAACTTTTGTGTGTATTTTTGGTGTCAACAAAAATGTCGCCATAGGTACAAATAAAAGTTGATTTGTGTTTAATTTCAGTCTTAGTTGGTGTTATAGTGTTATTATTAGTACTATCATTGCTCCATGTTGAACCTTATAATTATTGCTAATACGTTAAAAAAAAAAACAATTTCTTATTCTGCTTTTTTTAGATTGTTTTCCAGACAACAGCCACACATATGCAAGGTGTGCATCAAGGAGGATTTCACCGAGTCGAACAGATGCAGGTAATTTACTTTGTTTATTTTTATTTCACTTAAATCAGTAGTTTTTCCTTTCTCCTTCCAGGCAGCCGTAACAGTATTCTACTAGTAACACATTCGATTTCACAATTTCTATTCGTTTTTAGTTTCCTAATTAATGCTAAATTCGCTATTACCAAACCTTTAAACACTTTTTCCTTTTATTTCTTTTGTTTTATGCTTTAAAAACTGCTATTTTACAGTTTTATAAGGTAAGCTTCTAAAGTTATTTATTTGTAGAAAAAAGCTATTCGAAGTCATTCTTGTTTATTAGTTGGTATGGATATGATAAAACACAAAAAAAATCATGTCATCACAGAATTTGTTAAGATATCGCTAAGCAAAATAAACAGAAAGAAAAGTCTTCAGACAAAAATAATATTTCAAAACATAATTATTAAGGTCGTTCAATATTTTTACTCAAAAAATACCTTTTACGATTGTCAACTTTAACTTCAATTATTTCAAAATTCCCACGAACAATTATGCTACATAGGAAAATGGATCATGTCTTTAATTTATTAGGTCTTAATGTTCTAAGAAAAAGATGTGAGCGCCGAAAATACTTCAAAAAGTTTTACACATACAAAACATAAATGTTAAGAAAAACAACATAAACTAAATTCATATCCTAAAAAGAAAATTGGTTATAGTTAAATTTCATGTACACCTAAGCAAATTTTACGAAATTAACACTTAATTGGCTTGCGGTTTTGAGGCACGAGTTCCTAAGTTTTGTTTTAAGATAAACCAATATTTGACTCAACATATTTCCAATCGATAACCATTTGTTTCAATAAAATCTTCGAACAATTGCGAACGTTAGACTGTTTTGGGCAAAAGTCCAACGCATTTTTACATAGGATACCCACCCTTAATATAGCATGTAACTTACTTGTACCTCCTGCAACATGCTGAATAAACCCAACACAGCAGCCAGTATAGCGAGATGTGAGATACATACACAATTCACCAAAATAAGTCGATGAAAAACGGTTTTTTTTTTGCTTAAGAAAGCGTGTATTGAAAAGGGAGGAGTCAAGCACAGTGAACGATAAAAGAAGAAAAAGGAAAGAAAACTGTAGGTTATATCTAGCAACAAATTAAATAACCCGATACATTTGATCGGGTGTTTTGAGTTGAAAAATAAGGATACATACATTTAGTAAGACATGAGGTGTATGTGTGTGGAGTAGAACGATAGTCAGATGCAGACTGAATTGATTACACACATATATAGTTATTTATTATTACGATTCATGTTGTTCTTATTTTTCTCAAACATTGGTTGAAAGTACATTTTTAAAAGGTAACTCGGTAGGAATCGAATTATATGGACGCCACACCACTGATGTGCTCATAACTCGTTAACACGCTTCCAGGAACGGATTGAAAAGTCGCGTGTCAGAAAATAATTTTTTTTCACTCAAGCATTCAGATGGCTATATTTCGTTGTGGAGATATCCTAGCTCAGTAAAATTTTGCATTGTCCTAAAGATATTTAAATCAGCTACCTGATCCTTACATCAGAATTCTTTAAAAAAAAAAACTGCGCTCTCACGAGGGGATGAAGGGTCACGTGTCAGAAAATAAATTTTTCACCCTATCCTTCCGCGCCTATATCCCGTTATTTTGAGGTCCTATGGGAGTGGTGATTGCACTGTCAGATAGGCATTGAATTCAGTTTCTTTTAAACTGGCTATCCATACACCAGAAATAAGGAGATACAAGATAATTATTGCACCCCCAGGAGTGAAATGATTGGAAGGTTCGTGACTCTGCCCGACTGTCTGCCCTTTAATGGCTAAATAGCTCCTCAGCCATTGGTGACATCGGCTCCGCAGTCGCACCTAACGGCGCGCGTTCTGCGGTGTATTCAATTCTACAACTTTAAAATGCACTACTTCTAGGATAAAGGGTTTAATTACAAAGATATTTGAGAAAAAATGAAAAATGTGGAAAATTGTTCCAACTTTGACATAATTTTGACCCCCTTTCCTTAAGCACAGTTCTGCCCAGGAGGAAAACCTAGGATTTTCGTATTGGGCTAAAAACAAAGACATTGCAATAGAAAATTATTTTGTGAATTATTTACGATTTGAATGTTTAACGCTACTGGTCTAATATAGTGTGGACTTCTTCTGCAGCATGGCATTATATTTCAATGGTTTTTTCGTAGCTAAATTTTTTTTTTCAAAAAGTAAATAGAACGATGTATATTACTCACAAGCTACAAGATGTCATCATTAGTTTGATTTTGAAAAAAAAAATGGACCTATGCCTTTTCCCCTGGACCCTTCAGTTGTTACTTATAACCTTGCACACTAAATAGTGAAACGGTTTTTTTTAGTTTTGTAAATAACAAATAAAATGTTTCTTTATTTTTTTTCTTTCTAACAAATTTGTTAGAATTGAGTTTGAATTTTGTAAAACAGAAATTGGTAAATGTAATCAACAAATACTAACTTTTTATTTTACTTGTAATATGGCGAAATAGGTTAATGATGAGTTGGGATTGGTTGAAGTAAAACTGTTTTTCCAATGCAGTTTTTTGGTAGGTATACCTTCGTTTTGTGCAAGATCTCAATCACTGTAGAACCAGCAAACTTTGTTATGAGTAATGACTATTGACCATATTCGAGTATTGAGTTTGGCGTTTGGGTCATATATTGGATCTATAACGTATTATTACCTGAACCTATTTGTATTGAAGGTATCCCATTGCTTAAAAGTAAAAGAAGAGGATTCAATACGCTGAACTATCTTTACAAGCTATTTGCAATGCAACTTTTCGCAAGCGTGTTCTACTAGTAACACATTCGATTTCACGATTTCTATTCGTTTTTAGTTTCCTAATCAATGCTAAATGCGATATTACCAAACCTTTAAACCTTTTTCCTTTTATTTCTTTTGTTTTATGCTTTAAAAACTGTTTTTTTACAGTTTTATAAGGTAAGCTTCTAAAGTTATTTATTTGTAGAAAAAAGCTATTCGAAGTCATTCTTGTTTATTAGTTGGTATGGATATGATTTTAAAATATAAAACACAAAAAAAATCATGTCATCACAGAATTTGTTAGGATATCGCTAAGCAAAATAAACAGAAAGAAAAGTCTTCAGACAAAAATAATATTTCAAAACATAATTATTAAGGTCGTTCAATATTTTTACTTAAAAAATACCTTTTGCGATTGTCAACTTTAACTTCAATTATTTCAAAATTCCCACGAACAATTTTGCTACATGGGAAAATGGATCATGTCTTTAATTTATTAGGTCTTAATGTTCTAAGAAAAAGATGTGAGCGCCAAAAATACTTCAAAAAGTTTAACACATACAAAACATAAATGTTAAGAAAAACAACATGAACTATATTCATATCCTAAAAAGAAAATTGGTTATAGTTAAATTTCATGTATACCTAAGCAAAGTTTACGAAATTAACACTTAATTTTCGTGCGGTTTTTGAGGCACGAGTTCCTAAGTTTTGTTTTAAGATAAACCAATATTTGACTCAACATATTTCCAATTGATAACCATTTGTTTCAAAAAAATCTTCGAACAATTGCGAAGGCTAGACTGTTTTGGGCAAAAGTCCAACGCATTTTTACATAGGATACCCACCCTTAATAAAGCATGTAACTTACTTGTACCTCCTGCAACATGCTGAATAAACCCAACACAGCAGCCAGTATATCGAGATGCGAGATACATACACAATTCACCAAAATAAGTCGATGAAAAGCGGTTTATTTTTTGGCTTAAGAAAGCGTGTATTGAAAAGGGAGGAGTCAAACACAGTGAACGATAAAAGAAGAAAAAGGAAAGAAAACAGTAGGTTATATCTAGCAACAAATTAAATAACCCGATAGATTTCAAGTTATTTTGCTCTGATATCGCTTTTCTTATTTTGATGGGGTGTTATGAGTTGAAAAATAAGGATACATACATTTAGTAAGACATGAGGTGTATGTGTGTGGAGTAGAACGATAGTCAGATGTAGACTGAATTGAATACACACATATATAGTAATTTATTATTAGGATTCATGTTGTTCTTATTTTTGGCAAACATTGGTTGAAAGTACATTTTTGAAAGGTAACTGGGTAGGAATCGAATTATATGGACGCCACACCACTGATGTGCTCATAACTCGTTAACACGTTTCCAGGAGCGGATTGAAAAGTCGCGTGTCAGAAAATAATTTTTTTTTCACTCAAGCATTCAAATGACTATATCTCGTTGTGAAGATATCCTAGCTCAGTAAAATTTTGCATTCTCCTATAGATATTTAAATCAGCTACCTGATCCTTACATCAGAATTCTTTTAAAAAAAATAACTGCGCTTCCACGAGGGGATTGAAGGGTCACGTGTCAGAAAATAAATTTTTCACCCTATCCTTCCGCGCCTATATCCCGTTATTTTGAAGTCCTATGGGAGTGGTGATTGCACTGTCAGATAGGCATTGAGTTCAGCTACTCTTACACTGGCTATCCATACACCAGAAATAAGGAGAGACAAAATAATTATTGCACGCCCAGGAGTGAAATGATTGGAAGGTTTGTGACTCTGCCCGACTGCCTGCCCTTTAATTGCTAAATAGCTCCTCAGTCATTGGTGTAATCGGCTCCGCAGTCGCACCTAACGGTGCGCGTTCTGCCTAGCTTTTATTTTCAAGGACGGAGTATTCAATTCTACAACTTTATAATGCACTACTTCTATGATAAAGAGTTTAATTACAAAGATATTTCAGAAAAAATGAAAAATGTGGAAAATTGCTCCAACTTTGACATATTTTTGACCCCCCTTCCTTAAGCACAGTTCTGCCCAGGAGGAAAACCTAGGATTTTCGTATTGGGCTAAAAACAAAGACATTGCAATAGAAAATAATTTTGTGAATTATTTGCGATTTGAATGTTTAACGCTACTGGTCTAATATAGTATGGACTTCTTCTGCAGCATGGCATTATATTTCAATGGTTTTTTCGTAGATTAACTTTTTTTTCAAAAAGTAAATAGAACGATGTATATTACTCACAAGCTACAAGATATCATCATTAGTTTGATTTTGAAAAAAAAAATGGACTTATGCCTTTTCCTCTGGACCGTTCAGTTGTTACTTATAACTTTGCAAACTAAATGGTGAAACGGCTTTTTTTTTTGGTTTTGTAAATAAATAAAATGTTTCTTTATTTTTTTTTTCTTTCTAACAAATTTGTTAGAATTGAGTTTGAATTTTGTCAAACAGAAATTGGTAAATGTAATCAACAAATACCAATTTTTTATTTTACTTGTAATATGGCGAAATAGATCAATGATGAGTTGGGATTGGTTAAAGTAAAACTGTTTTTCGAATGCAGTTTTTTGGTAGGTATACCTTCGTATTGTGCAAGATCTCAATCACTGCAGAACCAGCAAACTGTGTTATGAGTAATGACTATTGACCATATTCGAGTATTGAGTTTGGCGTTTGGGTCATATATTGGATCTATAACGTTTTATTACCTGAACCTATTTGTATTGAAGGTATCCCATTGCTTAAAAGTAAAAGGAGAGGATTCAATACGCTTAACTATCTCTACAAGCTATTTGCAATGCAACTTTTCGCAAGCGTATTCTACTAGTAACACATTCGATTTCACGATTTCTATTCGTTTTTTGTTTCCTAATTAATGCTAAATGCGCTATTACCAAACCTTTAAACACTTTGTCCTTTTATTTCTTTTGTTTTATGCTTTAAAAACTGCTTTTTTACAGTTTTATAAGGTAAGCTTCTAAAGTTATTTATTTGTAGAAAAAAGCTATTCGAAGTCATTCTTGTTTATTAGTTGGTATGGATATGATTTTAAAATACAAAACACAAAAAAAAAATCATGTCATCACAGAATTTGTTAAAATATCGCTAAGCAAAATAAACAGAAAGAAAAGTCTTCAGACAAAAATAATATTTCAAAACATAATTATTAAGGTCGTTCAATATTTTTACTTAAAAAATACCTTTTACTATTGTCAACTTTAACTTCAATTATTTCAAAATTCCCACGAACAATTTTGCTACATGGGAAAATGGAACATGTCTTTAATTTATTAGGTCTTAATGTTCTAAGAAAAAGATGTGAGCGCCAAAAATACTTCAAAAAGTTTTACACATACAAAACATAAATGTTAAGAAAAACAACATAAACTATATTCATATCCTAAAAAGAAAATTGGTTATAGTTAAATTTCATGTATACCTAAGCAAAGTTTACGAAATTAACACTTAATTTTCGTGTGGTTTTTGAGGCACGAGTTCCTAAGTTTTGTTTTAAGATAAACCAATATTTGACTCAACATATTTCCAATCGATAACCATTTGTTTCAAAAAAATCTTCGAACAATTGCGAAGGCTAGACTGTTTTGGGCAAAAGTCCAACGCATTTTTACATAGGATACCCACCCTTAATAAAGCATGTAACTTACTTGTACCTCCTGCAACATGCTGAATAAACCCAACACAGCAGCCAGGGGATCGAGATGCGAGATACATACACAATTCACCAAAGTAAGTCGTTGAAAAGCGGTTTATTTTTTGGCTTAAGAAAGCGTGTATTGAAAAGGGAGGAGTCAAACACAGTGAACGATAAAAGAAGAAAAAGGAAAGAAAACAGTAGGTTATATCTAGCAACAAATTAAATAACCCGATAGATTTCGAGTTATTTTGCTCTGATATCGCTTTTCTTATTTTGATGGGGTGTTATGAGTTGAAAAATATGGATACATACATTTAGTAAGACATGAGGTGTATGTGTGTGGAGTAGAACGATAGTCAGATGCAGACTGAATTGAATACACACATATATAGTTATTTATTATTACGATTCATGTTGTTCTTATTTTTGGCAAACATTGGTTGAAAGTACATTTTTGAAAGGTAACTGGGTAGGAATCGAATTATATGGACGCCACACCACTGATGTGCTCATAACTCGTTAACACGTTTCCAGGAGCGGATTGAAAAGTCGCGTGTCAGAAAATAATTTTTTTTTCACTCAAGCATTCAAATGACTATATCTCGTTGTGAAGATATCCTAGCTCAGTAAAATTTTGCATTCTCCTATAGATATTTAAATCAGCTACCTGATCCTTACATCAGAATTCTTTTAAAAAAAATAACTGCGCTTCCACGAGGGGATTGAAGGGTCACGTGTCAGAAAATAAATTTTTCACCCTATCCTTCCGCGCCTATATCCCGTTATTTTGAGGTCCTATGGGAGTGGTGATTGCACTGTCAGATAGGCATTGAATTCAGCTACTCTTACACTGGCTATCCATACACCAGAAATAAAGAGAGACAAAATAATTATTGCACCCCCAGGAGTGAAATGATTGGAAGGTTCGTGACTCTGCCCGACTGCCTGCCCTTTAATTGCTAAATAGCTCCTCAGCCATTGGTGACATCGGCTCCGCAGTCGCACCTAACGGCGCGCGTTCTGCCTAGCTTTTATTTTCAAGGACGGAGTATTCAATTCTACAACTTTATAATGCACTACTTCTATGATAAAGAGTTTAATTACAAAGATATTTGAGAAAAAATGAAAAATGTGGAAAATTGCTCCAACTTTGACATCATTTTGACCCCCCTTCCTTAAGCACAGTTCTGCCCAGGAGGAAAACCTAGGATTTTCGTATTGGGCTAAAAACAAAGCCATTGCAATAGAAAATTATTTTGTTAATTATTTGCGATTTGAATGTTTAACGCTACTGGTCTAATATAGTATGGACTTCTTCTGCAGCATGGCATTATATTTCAATGGTTTTTTCGTAGATTAACTTTTTTTTCAAAAAGTAAATAGAACGATGTATATTACTCACAAGCTAAAAGATATCATCATTAGTTTGATTTTGAAAAAAAAATGGACTTATGCCTTTTCCCCTGGACCCTTCAGTTGTTACTTATAACTTTGCAAACTAAATGGTGAAACGGCTTTTTTTTGGATCAATGATGAGTTGGGATTGGTTAAAGTAAAACTGTTTTTCGAATGCAGTTTTTTGGTAGGTATACCTTTATATTGTGCAAGATCTCAATCACTGCAGAACCAGCAAACTGTGTTATGAGTAATGACTATTGACCATATTCGAGTATTGAGTTTGGCGTTTGGGTCATATATTGGATCTATAACGTTTTATTACCTGAACCTATTTGTATTGAAGGTATCCCATTGCTTAAAAGTAAAAGGAGAGGATTCAATACGCTTAACTATCTCTACAAGCTATTTGCAATGCAACTTTTCGCAAGCGTATTCTACTAGTAACACATTCGATTTCACGATTTCTATTCGTTTTTTGTTTCCTAATTAATGCTAAATGCGCTATTACCAAACCTTTAAACACTTTGTCCTTTTATTTCTTTTGTTTTATGCTTTAAAAACTGCTTTTTTACAGTTTTATAAGGTAAGCTTCTAAAGTTATTTATTTGTAGAAAAAAGCTATTCGAAGTCATTCTTGTTTATTAGTTGGTATGGATATGATTTTAAAATACAAAACACAAAAAAAAATCATGTCATCACAGAATTTGTTAAGATATCGCTAAGCAAAATAAACAGAAAGAAAAGTCTTCAGACAAAAATAATATTTCAAAACATAATTATTTAGGTCGTTCAATATTTTTATTTAAAAAATACTTTTTACTATTGTCAACTTTAACTTCAATTATTTAAAAATTCCCACGAACAATTTTGCTACATAGGAAAATGGATCATGTCTTCAATTTATTAGATCTTAATGTTCTAAGAAAAAGATGTGAGCGCCAAAAATACTTCAAAAAGTTTTACACATACAAAACATAAATGTTAAGAAAAACAACATAAACTATATTCATATCCTACAACGAAAATTGGTTATAGTTAAATTTCATGTACACCTAAGCAAAGTCTACGATATTAACACTTAATTGTCGTGCGGTTTTGAGGCACGAGTTCCTAAGTTTTGTTTTAAGATAAACCAATATTTGACTCAACATATTTCCAATCGATAACCATTTGTTTCAATAAAATCTTCGAACAATTGCGAAGGCTAGACTGTTTTGGGCAAAAGTCCAACGCATTTTTACATAGGATACCCACCCTTAATAAAGCATGTAACTTACTTGTACCTCCTGCAACATGCTGAATAAACCCAACACAGCAGCCAGTATATCGAGATGCGAGATACATACACAATTCACCAAAATAAGTCGATGAAAAGCGGTTTATTTTTTGGCTTAAGAAAGCGTGTATTGAAAAGGGAGGAGTCAAACACAGTGAACGATAAAAGAAGAAAAAGGAAAGAAAACAGTAGGTTATATCTAGCAACAAATTAAATAACCCGATAGATTTCAAGTTATTTTGCTCTGATATCGCTTTTCTTATTTTGATGGGGTGTTATGAGTTGAAAAATAAGGATACATACATTTAGTAAGACATGAGGTGTATGTGTGTGGAGTAGAACGATAGTCAGATGTAGACTGAATTGAATACACACATATATAGTAATTTATTATTAGGATTCATGTTGTTCTTATTTTTGGCAAACATTGGTTGAAAGTACATTTTTGAAAGGTAACTGGGTAGGAATCGAATTATATGGACGCCACACCACTGATGTGCTCATAACTCGTTAACACGTTTCCAGGAGCGGATTGAAAAGTCGCGTGTCAGAAAATAATTTTTTTTTCACTCAAGCATTCAAATGACTATATCTCGTTGTGAAGATATCCTAGCTCAGTAAAATTTTGCATTCTCCTATAGATATTTAAATCAGCTACCTGATCCTTACATCAGAATTCTTTTAAAAAAAATAACTGCGCTTCCACGAGGGGATTGAAGGGTCACGTGTCAGAAAATAAATTTTTCACCCTATCCTTCCGCGCCTATATCCCGTTATTTTGAAGTCCTATGGGAGTGGTGATTGCACTGTCAGATAGGCATTGAGTTCAGCTACTCTTACACTGGCTATCCATACACCAGAAATAAGGAGAGACAAAATAATTATTGCACGCCCAGGAGTGAAATGATTGGAAGGTTTGTGACTCTGCCCGACTGCCTGCCCTTTAATTGCTAAATAGCTCCTCAGTCATTGGTGTAATCGGCTCCGCAGTCGCACCTAACGGTGCGCGTTCTGCCTAGCTTTTATTTTCAAGGACGGAGTATTCAATTCTACAACTTTATAATGCACTACTTCTATGATAAAGAGTTTAATTACAAAGATATTTCAGAAAAAATGAAAAATGTGGAAAATTGCTCCAACTTTGACATATTTTTGACCCCCCTTCCTTAAGCACAGTTCTGCCCAGGAGGAAAACCTAGGATTTTCGTATTGGGCTAAAAACAAAGACATTGCAATAGAAAATAATTTTGTGAATTATTTGCGATTTGAATGTTTAACGCTACTGGTCTAATATAGTATGGACTTCTTCTGCAGCATGGCATTATATTTCAATGGTTTTTTCGTAGATTAACTTTTTTTTCAAAAAGTAAATAGAACGATGTATATTACTCACAAGCTACAAGATATCATCATTAGTTTGATTTTGAAAAAAAAAATGGACTTATGCCTTTTCCTCTGGACCGTTCAGTTGTTACTTATAACTTTGCAAACTAAATGGTGAAACGGCTTTTTTTTTTGGTTTTGTAAATAAATAAAATGTTTCTTTATTTTTTTTTTCTTTCTAACAAATTTGTTAGAATTGAGTTTGAATTTTGTCAAACAGAAATTGGTAAATGTAATCAACAAATACCAATTTTTTATTTTACTTGTAATATGGCGAAATAGATCAATGATGAGTTGGGATTGGTTAAAGTAAAACTGTTTTTCGAATGCAGTTTTTTGGTAGGTATACCTTCGTATTGTGCAAGATCTCAATCACTGCAGAACCAGCAAACTGTGTTATGAGTAATGACTATTGACCATATTCGAGTATTGAGTTTGGCGTTTGGGTCATATATTGGATCTATAACGTTTTATTACCTGAACCTATTTGTATTGAAGGTATCCCATTGCTTAAAAGTAAAAGGAGAGGATTCAATACGCTTAACTATCTCTACAAGCTATTTGCAATGCAACTTTTCGCAAGCGTATTCTACTAGTAACACATTCGATTTCACGATTTCTATTCGTTTTTTGTTTCCTAATTAATGCTAAATGCGCTATTACCAAACCTTTAAACACTTTGTCCTTTTATTTCTTTTGTTTTATGCTTTAAAAACTGCTTTTTTACAGTTTTATAAGGTAAGCTTCTAAAGTTATTTATTTGTAGAAAAAAGCTATTCGAAGTCATTCTTGTTTATTAGTTGGTATGGATATGATTTTAAAATACAAAACACAAAAAAAAAATCATGTCATCACAGAATTTGTTAAAATATCGCTAAGCAAAATAAACAGAAAGAAAAGTCTTCAGACAAAAATAATATTTCAAAACATAATTATTAAGGTCGTTCAATATTTTTACTTAAAAAATACCTTTTACTATTGTCAACTTTAACTTCAATTATTTCAAAATTCCCACGAACAATTTTGCTACATGGGAAAATGGAACATGTCTTTAATTTATTAGGTCTTAATGTTCTAAGAAAAAGATGTGAGCGCCAAAAATACTTCAAAAAGTTTTACACATACAAAACATAAATGTTAAGAAAAACAACATAAACTATATTCATATCCTAAAAAGAAAATTGGTTATAGTTAAATTTCATGTATACCTAAGCAAAGTTTACGAAATTAACACTTAATTTTCGTGTGGTTTTTGAGGCACGAGTTCCTAAGTTTTGTTTTAAGATAAACCAATATTTGACTCAACATATTTCCAATCGATAACCATTTGTTTCAAAAAAATCTTCGAACAATTGCGAAGGCTAGACTGTTTTGGGCAAAAGTCCAACGCATTTTTACATAGGATACCCACCCTTAATAAAGCATGTAACTTACTTGTACCTCCTGCAACATGCTGAATAAACCCAACACAGCAGCCAGGGGATCGAGATGCGAGATACATACACAATTCACCAAAGTAAGTCGTTGAAAAGCGGTTTATTTTTTGGCTTAAGAAAGCGTGTATTGAAAAGGGAGGAGTCAAACACAGTGAACGATAAAAGAAGAAAAAGGAAAGAAAACAGTAGGTTATATCTAGCAACAAATTAAATAACCCGATAGATTTCGAGTTATTTTGCTCTGATATCGCTTTTCTTATTTTGATGGGGTGTTATGAGTTGAAAAATATGGATACATACATTTAGTAAGACATGAGGTGTATGTGTGTGGAGTAGAACGATAGTCAGATGCAGACTGAATTGAATACACACATATATAGTTATTTATTATTACGATTCATGTTGTTCTTATTTTTGGCAAACATTGGTTGAAAGTACATTTTTGAAAGGTAACTGGGTAGGAATCGAATTATATGGACGCCACACCACTGATGTGCTCATAACTCGTTAACACGTTTCCAGGAGCGGATTGAAAAGTCGCGTGTCAGAAAATAATTTTTTTTTCACTCAAGCATTCAAATGACTATATCTCGTTGTGAAGATATCCTAGCTCAGTAAAATTTTGCATTCTCCTATAGATATTTAAATCAGCTACCTGATCCTTACATCAGAATTCTTTTAAAAAAAATAACTGCGCTTCCACGAGGGGATTGAAGGGTCACGTGTCAGAAAATAAATTTTTCACCCTATCCTTCCGCGCCTATATCCCGTTATTTTGAGGTCCTATGGGAGTGGTGATTGCACTGTCAGATAGGCATTGAATTCAGCTACTCTTACACTGGCTATCCATACACCAGAAATAAAGAGAGACAAAATAATTATTGCACCCCCAGGAGTGAAATGATTGGAAGGTTCGTGACTCTGCCCGACTGCCTGCCCTTTAATTGCTAAATAGCTCCTCAGCCATTGGTGACATCGGCTCCGCAGTCGCACCTAACGGCGCGCGTTCTGCCTAGCTTTTATTTTCAAGGACGGAGTATTCAATTCTACAACTTTATAATGCACTACTTCTATGATAAAGAGTTTAATTACAAAGATATTTGAGAAAAAATGAAAAATGTGGAAAATTGCTCCAACTTTGACATCATTTTGACCCCCCTTCCTTAAGCACAGTTCTGCCCAGGAGGAAAACCTAGGATTTTCGTATTGGGCTAAAAACAAAGCCATTGCAATAGAAAATTATTTTGTTAATTATTTGCGATTTGAATGTTTAACGCTACTGGTCTAATATAGTATGGACTTCTTCTGCAGCATGGCATTATATTTCAATGGTTTTTTCGTAGATTAACTTTTTTTTCAAAAAGTAAATAGAACGATGTATATTACTCACAAGCTAAAAGATATCATCATTAGTTTGATTTTGAAAAAAAAATGGACTTATGCCTTTTCCCCTGGACCCTTCAGTTGTTACTTATAACTTTGCAAACTAAATGGTGAAACGGCTTTTTTTTGGATCAATGATGAGTTGGGATTGGTTAAAGTAAAACTGTTTTTCGAATGCAGTTTTTTGGTAGGTATACCTTTATATTGTGCAAGATCTCAATCACTGCAGAACCAGCAAACTGTGTTATGAGTAATGACTATTGACCATATTCGAGTATTGAGTTTGGCGTTTGGGTCATATATTGGATCTATAACGTTTTATTACCTGAACCTATTTGTATTGAAGGTATCCCATTGCTTAAAAGTAAAAGGAGAGGATTCAATACGCTTAACTATCTCTACAAGCTATTTGCAATGCAACTTTTCGCAAGCGTATTCTACTAGTAACACATTCGATTTCACGATTTCTATTCGTTTTTTGTTTCCTAATTAATGCTAAATGCGCTATTACCAAACCTTTAAACACTTTGTCCTTTTATTTCTTTTGTTTTATGCTTTAAAAACTGCTTTTTTACAGTTTTATAAGGTAAGCTTCTAAAGTTATTTATTTGTAGAAAAAAGCTATTCGAAGTCATTCTTGTTTATTAGTTGGTATGGATATGATTTTAAAATACAAAACACAAAAAAAAATCATGTCATCACAGAATTTGTTAAGATATCGCTAAGCAAAATAAACAGAAAGAAAAGTCTTCAGACAAAAATAATATTTCAAAACATAATTATTTAGGTCGTTCAATATTTTTATTTAAAAAATACTTTTTACTATTGTCAACTTTAACTTCAATTATTTAAAAATTCCCACGAACAATTTTGCTACATAGGAAAATGGATCATGTCTTCAATTTATTAGATCTTAATGTTCTAAGAAAAAGATGTGAGCGCCAAAAATACTTCAAAAAGTTTTACACATACAAAACATAAATGTTAAGAAAAACAACATAAACTATATTCATATCCTACAACGAAAATTGGTTATAGTTAAATTTCATGTACACCTAAGCAAAGTCTACGATATTAACACTTAATTGTCGTGCGGTTTTGAGGCACGAGTTCCTAAGTTTTGTTTTAAGATAAACCAATATTTGACTCAACATATTTCCAATCGATAACCATTTGTTTCAATAAAATCTTCGAACAATTGCGAAGGCTAGACTGTTTTGGGCAAAAGTCCAACGCATTTTTACATAGGATACCCACCCTTAATAAAGCATGTAACTTACTTGTACCTCCTGCAACATGCTGAATAAACCCAACACAGCAGCCAGTATATCGAGATGCGAGATACATACACAATTCACCAAAATAAGTCGATGAAAAGCGGTTTATTTTTTGGCTTAAGAAAGCGTGTATTGAAAAGGGAGGAGTCAAACACAGTGAACGATAAAAGAAGAAAAAGGAAATAAAACAGTAGGTTATATCTAGCAACAAATTAAATAACCCGATACATTTCGAGTTATTTTGCTCTGATATCGCTTTTCTTATTTTGATGGGGTGTTATGAGTTGAAAAATAAGGATATATACATTTAGTAAGACATGAGGTGTATGTATTCAGTCTGCATCTGACTATCGTTCTACTCGATAGTCAGATGCAGACTGAATTGAATACACACATATATAGTTATTTATTATTACGATTCATGTTGTTCTTATTTTTGGCAAACATTGGTTGAAAGTATATTTTTAAAAGGTAACTCGGTAGGAATCGAATTAAATGGACGCCACACCACTGATGTGCTCATAACTCGTTAACACGCTTCCAGGAGCGGATTGAAAAGTCGAGTGCCAGAAAATAATTTTTTTTTCACTCAAGCATTCAGATGGCTATATCTCGTTGTGAAGATATCCTAGCTCAGTAAAATTTTGCATTGTCCTATAGATATTTAAATCAGCTACCTGATCCTTACATCAGAATTCTTTTAAACAAAATAACTGTGATTCCACGAGGGGATTGAAGGGTCACGTGTCAGAAAATAATTTTTTCACCCTATCCTTCCGCGCCTATATCCCGTTATTTTGAGGTGCTATGGGAGTGGTGATTGCACTGTCAGATAGGCATTGAATTCAGCTACTCTTACACTGGCTATCCATACACCAGAAATAAGGAGAGACAAAATAATTATTGCACCCCCAGGAGTGAAATGATTGGAAGGTTCGTGACTCTGCCCGACTGCCTGCCCTTTAATTGCTAAATAGCTCCTCAGTCATTGGTGACATCGGCTCCGCAGTCGCACCTAACGGCGCGCGTTCTGCCTAGCTTTTATTTTCAAGGACGGAGTATTCAATTCTACAACTTTATAATGCACTACTTCTATGATAAAGAGTTTAATTACAAAGATATTTGAGAAAAAATGAAAAATGTGGAAAATTGCTCTTACTTTGACATAATTTTGACCCCCCTTCCTTAAGCACAGTTCTGCCCAGGAGGAAAACCTAGGATTTTCGTATTGGGCTAAAAACAAAGCCATTGCAATAGAAAATTATTTTATGAATTATTTGCGATCTGAATGTTTAACGCTACTGGTCTAATATAGTATGGACTTCTTCTGCAGCATGGCATTATATTTCAATGGTTTTTTCGTAGATTAACTTTTTTTTTTTTAAAGTAAATAGAACGATGTATATTACTCACAAGCTACAAGATATCATCATTAGTTTGATTTTGAAAAAAAAATGGACTTATGCCTTTTCCCCTGGACCGTTCAGTTGTTACTTATAACTTTGCAAACTAAATGGTGAAACGGCTTTTTTTTTGGTTTTGTAAATAAATAAAATGTTTCTTTATTTTTTTTTCTTTCTAACAAATTTGTTAGAATTGAGTTTGAATTTTGTCAAACAGAAATTGGTAAATGTAATCAACAAATACCAATTTTTTATTTTACTTGTAATATGGCGAAATAGATCAATGATGAGTTGGGATTGGTTAAAGTAAAACTGTTTTTCGAATGCAGTTTTTTGGTAGGTATACCTTCGTATTGTGCAAGATCTCAATCACTGCAGAACCAGCAAACTGTGTTATGAGTAATGACTATTGACCATATTCGAGTATTGAGTTTGGCGTTTGGGTCATATATTGGATCTATAACGTTTTATTACCTGAACCTATTTGTATTGACGGTATAAGTAAAAGGAGAGGATTCAATACGCTTAACTATCTCTACAAGCTATTTGCAATGCAACTTTTCGCAAGCGTATTCTACTAGTAACACATTCGATTTCACGATTTCTATTCGTTTTTTGTTTCCTAATTAATGCTAAATGCGCTATTACCAACCCTTTAAACACTTTTTCCTTTTATTTCTTTTGTTTTATGCTTTAAAAACTGCTTTCTTACAGTTTTATAAGGTAAGCTTCTAAAGTTATTTTTTTGTAGAAAAAAGCTATTCGAAGTCATTCTTGTTTATTAGTTGGTATGGATATGATTTTAAAATACAAAACACAAAAAAATCATGTCATCACAGAATTTGTTAAGATATCGCTAAGCAAAATAAACAGAAAGAAAAGTCTTCAGACAAAAATAATATTTCAAAACATAATTATTAAGGTCGTTCAATATTTTTACTTAAAAAATACCTTATACTATTGTCAACTTTAACTTCAATTATTTCAAAATTCCCACGAACAATTTTGCTACATAGGAAAATGGATCATGTCTTTAATTTATTAGGTCTTAATGTTCTAAGGAAAAGATGTGAGCGCCAAAAATACTTCAAAAAGTTTTACACATACAAAACATAAATGTTAAGAAAAACAACATAAACTATATTCATATCCTAAAACGAAAATTGGTTATAATTAAATTTCATGTACACCTAAGCAAAGTCTACGAAATTAACACTTAATTGTCGTGCGGTTTTGAGCCACGAGTTAAGATAAACCAATATTTGACTCAACATATTTCCAATCGATAACCATTTGTTTCAATAAAATCTTCGGACAATTGCGAACGCTAGACTGTTTTGGGCAAAAGTCCAACGCATTTTTACATAGGATACCCACCCTTAATAAAGCATGTAACTTACTTGTAACTCTTGCAACATACTGAATAAACCCAACACAGCAGCCAGTATAGCGAGATGCGAGATACATACACAATTCACCAAAATAAGTCGATGAAAAGCGGTTATTTTTTGGCTTAAGAAAGCGTGTATTGAAAAGGGAGGAGTCAAACACAGTGAACGATAAAAGAAGAAAAAGGAAAGAAAACAGTAGGTTATATCTAGCAACAAATTAAATAACCCGATACATTTCGAGTTATTTTGCTCTGATATCGCTTTTCTTATTTTGATGGGGTGCTTTGAGTAGAAAAATAAGGATACATACATTTAGTAAGACATGAGGTGTATGTGTGTGGAGTAGAACGAGAGTCAGATGCAGACTGAATTGAATACACACATATATAGTTATTTATTATTAGGATTCATGTTGTTCTTATTTTTGGCAAACATTGGTTGAAAGTACATTTTTAAAAGGTAACTCGGTAGGAATCGAATTATATGGACGCCACACCACTGATGTGCTCATAACTCGTTAACACGCTTCCAGGAGCGGATTGAAAAGTCGATTGCCAGAAAATAATTTTTTTTCACTCAAGCATTCAGATGGCTATATCTCGTTGTGAAGATATCCTAGCTCAGTAAAATTTTGCATTGTCCTATAGATATTTAAATCAGATACCTGATCCTTACATCTTTTAAAAAAAAATAACTGCGCTTCCACGAGGGGATTGAAGGGTCACGTGTCAGAAAATAAATTGTTCAACCTATCCTTCCGCGCCTATATCCCGTTATTTTGAGGTCCTATGGGAGTGGTGATTGCACTGTCAGATAGGCATTGAATCCAGCTACTCTTACACTGGCTATCCATACACCAGAAATAAGGAGAGACAAAATAATTATTGCACCCCCAGGAGTGAAATGATTGGAAGGTTCGTGACTGCCTGACTGTCTGCCTTTTAATTGCTAAATAGCTCCTCAGCCATTGGTGACATCGGCTCCGCAGTCGCACCTAACGGCGCGAGTTCTGCCTAGCTTTTATTTTCAAGGACGGAGTATTCAATTCTACAACTTTATAATGCACTACTTCTATGATAAAGGGTTTAATTACAAAGATATTTGAGAAAAAATGAAAAATGTGGAAAATTGTTCCAACTTTGACATCATTTTGACCCCCCTTCCTGAAGCACAGTTCTGCCCAGGAGGAAAACCTAGGATTTTCGTATTGGGCTAAAAACAAAGCCATTGCAATAGAAAATTATTTTGTGAATTATTTATGATTGAATGTTTAACGCTACTGGGCTAATATAGTATAGACTTCTTCTGCAGCATGGCATTATATTTCAATGGTTTTTTCGTAGATTAACTTTTTTTTTTTAAAAGTAAATAGA
The DNA here is from genome assembly GCA_963971375.1 of Platycheirus rosarum. Taxonomy (NCBI): domain Eukaryota; kingdom Metazoa; phylum Arthropoda; class Insecta; order Diptera; family Syrphidae; genus Platycheirus; species Platycheirus rosarum. The sequence continues at coordinate 84,142,238 of OZ020510.1, read as the reverse complement.
ACGATGTATATTACTCACAAGCTACAAGATATCATCATTAGTTTGATTTTGAAAAAAAAAATGGACTTATGCCTTTTCCCCTGGACCGTTCAGTTGTTACTTATAACTTTGCAAACTAAATGGTGAAACGGCTTTTTTTTTGGTTTTGTAAATAAATAAAATGTTTCTTTATTTTTTTTTCTTTCTAACAAATTTGTTAGAATTGAGTTTGAATTTTGTCAAACAGAAATTGGTAAATGTAATCAACAAATACCAATTTTTTATTTTACTTGTAATATGGCGAAATAGATCAATGATGAGTTGGGATTGGTTAAAGTAAAACTGTTTTTCGAATGCAGTTTTTTGATAGGTATACCTTCGTATTGTGCAAGATCTGAATCACTGCAGAACCAGCAATATGTGTTATGAGTAATGACTGTTGACCATATTCGAGTATTGAGTTTGGCGTTTGGGTCATATATTGGATCTATAACGTATTATTATCTTAACCTATTTGTATTTTTTTAATTTTGACCCCCCTTCCTTAAGCACAGTTCTGCCCAGGAGGAAAACCTAGGATTTTCGTATTGGGCTAAAAACAAAGCCATTGCAATAGAAAATTATTTTATGAATTATTTGCGATCTGAATGTTTAACGCTACTGGTCTAATATAGTATGGACTTCTTCTGCAGCATGGCATTATATTTCAATGGTTTTTTCGTAGATTAACTTTTTTTTTTTTAAAGTAAATAGAACGATGTATATTACTCACAAGCTACAAGATATCATCATTAGTTTGATTTTGAAAAAAAAATGGACTTATGCCTTTTCCCCTGGACCGTTCAGTTGTTACTTATAACTTTGCAAACTAAATGGTGAAACGGCTTTTTTTTTGGTTTTGTAAATAAATAAAATGTTTCTTTATTTTTTTTTCTTTCTAACAAATTTGTTAGAATTGAGTTTGAATTTTGTCAAACAGAAATTGGTAAATGTAATCAACAAATACCAATTTTTTATTTTACTTGTAATATGGCGAAATAGATCAATGATGAGTTGGGATTGGTTAAAGTAAAACTGTTTTTCGAATGCAGTTTTTTGGTAGGTATACCTTCGTATTGTGCAAGATCTCAATCACTGCAGAACCAGCAAACTGTGTTATGAGTAATGACTATTGACCATATTCGAGTATTGAGTTTGGCGTTTGGGTCATATATTGGATCTATAACGTTTTATTACCTGAACCTATTTGTATTGACGGTATAAGTAAAAGGAGAGGATTCAATACGCTTAACTATCTCTACAAGCTATTTGCAATGCAACTTTTCGCAAGCGTATTCTACTAGTAACACATTCGATTTCACGATTTCTATTCGTTTTTTGTTTCCTAATTAATGCTAAATGCGCTATTACCAACCCTTTAAACACTTTTTCCTTTTATTTCTTTTGTTTTATGCTTTAAAAACTGCTTTCTTACAGTTTTATAAGGTAAGCTTCTAAAGTTATTTTTTTGTAGAAAAAAGCTATTCGAAGTCATTCTTGTTTATTAGTTGGTATGGATATGATTTTAAAATACAAAACACAAAAAAATCATGTCATCACAGAATTTGTTAAGATATCGCTAAGCAAAATAAACAGAAAGAAAAGTCTTCAGACAAAAATAATATTTCAAAACATAATTATTAAGGTCGTTCAATATTTTTACTTAAAAAATACCTTATACTATTGTCAACTTTAACTTCAATTATTTCAAAATTCCCACGAACAATTTTGCTACATAGGAAAATGGATCATGTCTTTAATTTATTAGGTCTTAATGTTCTAAGGAAAAGATGTGAGCGCCAAAAATACTTCAAAAAGTTTTACACATACAAAACATAAATGTTAAGAAAAACAACATAAACTATATTCATATCCTAAAACGAAAATTGGTTATAATTAAATTTCATGTACACCTAAGCAAAGTCTACGAAATTAACACTTAATTGTCGTGCGGTTTTGAGCCACGAGTTAAGATAAACCAATATTTGACTCAACATATTTCCAATCGATAACCATTTGTTTCAATAAAATCTTCGGACAATTGCGAACGCTAGACTGTTTTGGGCAAAAGTCCAACGCATTTTTACATAGGATACCCACCCTTAATAAAGCATGTAACTTACTTGTAACTCTTGCAACATACTGAATAAACCCAACACAGCAGCCAGTATAGCGAGATGCGAGATACATACACAATTCACCAAAATAAGTCGATGAAAAGCGGTTATTTTTTGGCTTAAGAAAGCGTGTATTGAAAAGGGAGGAGTCAAACACAGTGAACGATAAAAGAAGAAAAAGGAAAGAAAACAGTAGGTTATATCTAGCAACAAATTAAATAACCCGATACATTTCGAGTTATTTTGCTCTGATATCGCTTTTCTTATTTTGATGGGGTGCTTTGAGTAGAAAAATAAGGATACATACATTTAGTAAGACATGAGGTGTATGTGTGTGGAGTAGAACGAGAGTCAGATGCAGACTGAATTGAATACACACATATATAGTTATTTATTATTAGGATTCATGTTGTTCTTATTTTTGGCAAACATTGGTTGAAAGTACATTTTTAAAAGGTAACTCGGTAGGAATCGAATTATATGGACGCCACACCACTGATGTGCTCATAACTCGTTAACACGCTTCCAGGAGCGGATTGAAAAGTCGATTGCCAGAAAATAATTTTTTTTCACTCAAGCATTCAGATGGCTATATCTCGTTGTGAAGATATCCTAGCTCAGTAAAATTTTGCATTGTCCTATAGATATTTAAATCAGATACCTGATCCTTACATCTTTTAAAAAAAAATAACTGCGCTTCCACGAGGGGATTGAAGGGTCACGTGTCAGAAAATAAATTGTTCAACCTATCCTTCCGCGCCTATATCCCGTTATTTTGAGGTCCTATGGGAGTGGTGATTGCACTGTCAGATAGGCATTGAATCCAGCTACTCTTACACTGGCTATCCATACACCAGAAATAAGGAGAGACAAAATAATTATTGCACCCCCAGGAGTGAAATGATTGGAAGGTTCGTGACTGCCTGACTGTCTGCCTTTTAATTGCTAAATAGCTCCTCAGCCATTGGTGACATCGGCTCCGCAGTCGCACCTAACGGCGCGAGTTCTGCCTAGCTTTTATTTTCAAGGACGGAGTATTCAATTCTACAACTTTATAATGCACTACTTCTATGATAAAGGGTTTAATTACAAAGATATTTGAGAAAAAATGAAAAATGTGGAAAATTGTTCCAACTTTGACATCATTTTGACCCCCCTTCCTGAAGCACAGTTCTGCCCAGGAGGAAAACCTAGGATTTTCGTATTGGGCTAAAAACAAAGCCATTGCAATAGAAAATTATTTTGTGAATTATTTATGATTGAATGTTTAACGCTACTGGGCTAATATAGTATAGACTTCTTCTGCAGCATGGCATTATATTTCAATGGTTTTTTCGTAGATTAACTTTTTTTTTTTAAAAGTAAATAGAACGATGTATATTACTCACAAGCTACAAGATATCATCATTAGTTTGATTTTGAAAAAAAAAATGGACTTATGCCTTTTCCCCTGGACCGTTCAGTTGTTACTTATAACTTTGCAAACTAAATGGTGAAACGGCTTTTTTTTTGGTTTTGTAAATAAATAAAATGTTTCTTTATTTTTTTTTCTTTCTAACAAATTTGTTAGAATTGAGTTTGAATTTTGTCAAACAGAAATTGGTAAATGTAATCAACAAATACCAATTTTTTATTTTACTTGTAATATGGCGAAATAGATCAATGATGAGTTGGGATTGGTTAAAGTAAAACTGTTTTTCGAATGCAGTTTTTTGATAGGTATACCTTCGTATTGTGCAAGATCTGAATCACTGCAGAACCAGCAATATGTGTTATGAGTAATGACTGTTGACCATATTCGAGTATTGAGTTTGGCGTTTGGGTCATATATTGGATCTATAACGTATTATTATCTTAACCTATTTGTATTGTAGGTATTCCATTGCTTAAAAGTAAAAGGAGAGGATTCAATACGCTTAACTATCTCTACAAGCTATTTGCAATGCAACTTTTCGCAAGCGTATTCTACTAGTAACACATTCGATTTCACGATTTCTATTCGTTTTTTATTTCCTAATTAATGCTAAATGCGCTATTACCAAACCTTTAAACATTTAGTCCTTTTATTTCTTTTGTTTTATGCTTACTGCTTTTTTACAGTTTTATAAGGTAAGCTTCTAAAGTTATGTATTTGTAGAAAAAAGCTATTCGAAGTCATTCTTGTTTATTAGTTGGTATGGATATGATTTTAAAATACAAAACACAAAAAAAAATCATGTCATTACAGAATTTGTTAAGATATCGCTAAGCAAAATAAACAGAAAGAAAAGTCTTCAGCCAAAAATAATATTTAAAAACATAATTATTAAGGTCGTTCAATATTTTTACTTAAGTCGTTCTAAGAAAAAGATGTGAGCGCCAAAAATACTTCAAAAAGTTTTACACATACAAAACATAAATGTTAAGAAAAACAACATAAACTAAATTCATAATCTAAAAAGAAAATTGGTTATAGTTAAATTTCATGTACACCTAAGCAAAGTTTACGAAATTAACATATTTAAAGATAGTAGCCTAATTAAAAAAAAAAAAATTTGGTCGTGCGATACTCCAGAATGGTCAGTTCGTATTATTAATACTTACAAAACAACCAATTTACTTGCAATGTACTCTGCATTCATTTTCAACTAGTTAATTTGTTGCATGAAATTTTACTACAGAGTGCTGGAATAGAGCTCACTAGACCGCGAAAAACAGGAAGGAAGTTACTTCAATCAAATTTAACTACTTATAAACATGAAACATACAAATTCATATATTTTGGTGTTTAAACTGAGTTATACCAATCTTTGTGGTAGTTCACTTATGTATATAACTTTGCTGGAATTTAATTTGTTTAAGCACAGAATAATCATCCGGAAGTTCATTTTGCGTTTCATAGCAAACAGTCAAGGCTGAGTTACATTAAATATTGTGGCGAGATCGCGTTTGCATTATGTTAAATTGTTCAATTTGAATTGTATAAGTTTATTTCATAATACTACTTAAATTAGTTTATTAATAATTTAATCATTTAGTGCATAATATGAAAATAAATATTGTTTACGTTTTTACGTTAATAACCATATTTGTTAGCGGGATTTGTGGAAGTTACTATTTTGGTAAATACTTTTTTTCTTTGATTTTTTTGTGTTTTCTATACTCCTTACCAATATGAAGCTCGGTTATTACTAAGTGGTACTTACGTAGCGTCGCCTCGTTGAGAAGGCAACAATAATTTGAATAAAATTTATTGGTGCGAAAGCTCCTTAAGTAGCCAAGGCCTAGTGACTTATACTCTCAACCATTCCTGTGTGAGTGATATTAATCTGCAAGAATGGAAGGCACCTACAATTTACCGCTGACGGCTACATGAGATGCACTTCTTCGAGTGCAGTACCCTGGAAAAAAGGTGGCTAGGAGCGGGACTCGGACTCAGGCTCTTCGCTTAGTAGTCCGACACACTAACTACTAAGCCACGGGGCACTTCCAATATATAATACCTAATGATAAGATGTACTCGATTGAGAGTGTAAAAACGATTCGAATATGTTTGTCTCATGAAATCAATTGACACATGACAAAGTTAAAGAACATAAAATTTCCTAAAAGGTGAAACAAAGTCTAAGGTCTAATATTAACGGCGATACAGCTTATCAAATTTAGACAAAATTTTATTAATAAATAATTAAAATAGGAATTTTGTTGTTTATATAATATTTCGAAAACATGTCTCATCGATAAAGATGATTGTTCAGCAAAACTTGGGTTGGGATTATTTTCAAACCAGGTTTAGTCAACAAACATTATTAAATCTCATTTATATACATGCGACATGTCCCGACATGAAATTCGCCATAAAGTCTGCAAAAGTCCACGTTCTTTTGAATGGCAATCGGCTGATCTGTCGTTCCTCTTATTTAATGATGAGAGTTGGTTAACAATCACAATCACAATCACAAAACAGTACTGATTATTACAATTTGTAAGAAATTTATTGCTTTAGTGATTTTTTCAAAAGTTTTGATGAATAGTCTTTTGCATACCTACTTAAATAACTATCCCATGTTCAGTATTATAATATCTCAGAAGAACAGGAAACAATCTTACACTAATTCCAATACCTAACTCATTTAAACCTTAGTCAATCAATTCAATAGCATGTAAAAAACTAGACACGGCTGGGTCGCACGTACTTGCCTTAATGTGCTTAATCACATTAAAGGGTTGTCTTTGAAAGAAATAAGTAACATTTACATACGTACAAAAATAACAAAAAAGTGTCAAAACCACAAACACTTAAAGATTTTTAGTAAAATGAAGTATGCCAACACGCGTCGTAAATTATAATGAATATATGTAAAAAGTATTTCCAAAACCGGAGAATCGATTTTTATAAAATCCTGTTTTTATTTTTAGTTTTTTGAATTTATGTTTTAAAAATTTGGGTTTTTGATTTTGGACTTTATTAATATATTACATTTAAATTTTGGACACAATCCCGAAAACCAAAATCCCGAAACCCCAAAATCCCGAAAACTCCAAATCCCGAAAATCCAAGATCCATAAATTCCAAGAACCCAAAATCCCGAAAGAACAAATTCCAGAAAATGAAACTAATATTTTTTTTGAAAAATTTGCGCACATTTTTCATTTTATATAATTTTTCCAGATTTTAAAATTTCGAGATTTTGGGTTTTTCGGTTTTTGAAATTTCGGGATTTTGTTTTTTTTCGAGATTTAGTTTTTTCGGGTTTTTGTGTTTCAGGGATTTTGGGTTTTCGGGATTTTGCCCCAACCCTTTTAAAAACTATTGAATTTTCAAAAAAAAAAAAAACATGAATTAATTATAGAAATAAAAAAAATATTTAAAATGTTGCTATGCAGAATTAATTTGGTTACTTAGATCATTTCAAATGTAAACTTTGACAGAAATCCTATGAGCCGTTACCGAAAAGTCAACATTAAAAAAAAACGTTGTATGAAAGGTACCTTCTTCTAATAGAATTTTCCTGTAAATTTGGTTTTATTAGGATGATAGCCATTGCTTACAATATATAATAATACTCCCAAAGCTTGTTGTCAAAGTCGTTTGGGTACTTCCCTAACGGTTATATGGCCTGTACCGCTGTTTTTAGTCCTAAAATTTAAATTTCAAAAATCCCTCTGAGGATTGCCAAAAGAACCATACATACCAAATTTGAAGGTAATCGCTGAAGCCGTTTAGGCTGCATTTCGGTATATACCCAGGCAGGCATGCAGACAGACATTTGTTGGCATTTGGCAATAACTTTTATAGAACTCACTCTGATCGTAATTCCATGTTTGATTTGTATCTCATTTTTTTTTTTATTCAAAAATCCTTCTAATCTTGCCTTTTATAGTATGTACCTATAATGGCAAGTAAAATTAGTAATGGCTTTTCAAAGATTTCTGGAGGCTCTACTATCCTTCCTTTTAAATCCTATTTAAATAAATTGCACGACTGGATCGTAGGTACCTCTAACGTGCGGCAAATAAAAATTGAAAGGTATTTTTTTTAATAATTAACGCGCGCACAAGGAACTATTTGTTTCCCTTTTAATGTAGAGCACAATGGGCATTGGGAAGATAGGGAAGGGAAAGATAGGAGGTGTCGATCGAACATTGGTGCAAGGGTGAGCTGATGAGCATTCTTTGCGAGACGAATATTACGGGAGAAACTTTTAAGGGGAGGAATGCAGCTGGCGACTTCGAGTGAACATTTTTTATAAAACAAAACGATAAAATAAGGAAGGACATGAAACATTGCGTCGGCGTTCGCGAGGGGCAATGGTTTCAGCGGCAGTTCTATTTCCTATCAATCTTAACGCTCGATTTTGTATTCTATCAAGTAGGTGAAGCGATGTTTGTGAAGCACCTGCCCAGAGGTGGGAGTAATACTCGAGTTTATGGCGTATAAACGTTTTATAAATTGTAGCCAGATCAGATGGGGAAAAGTTTTTCTTACACCGAAACAGAAAACCTAAGCTCTTAGCAGCATTTTAAGCGATCTCAAATATATGGTCGTTCCAACGGAGGTCGTCGTCGACACACATACCGAGTACTGAGAGCTTTTCGGTTTCTTTGATGTAAGTGCCATGGACAATGGCATGTGGGGTTTGTTTAGCTTTAACGACAAAAGACAGCATTGAGTCTTCGAAGAATTAAACTCCACACGATTCCTATTACCCCATTTGACAATGCTGTAGAAATCGGAGTTTAATGAGCTTGACATACGGTACCGTTGCAATTGTACGTCCGAAGGCAAAGGGCACAGGGACTTATGTCCCACTAAACATTTTTGAAAGTGCAATGCGCCCTACAAAAGTATTAAGGTCGCAAGATCCATGAACGAAATAGACATAATGTCCATGACCCTAGAAAGAAGGGATGTTAGTGATATGGGTAGGTAGGAGGACGGGGAATATGGATCAGCTTTCTAAGGGACAGGCTGGAAAAATGCTGTTTTCCATCTTCTAGAATCGAAGATTAGGAGCGATGGAAAAGCTTACGCAGTGGCACTGAAAAAATTAACATTCTCAAGTACAGTAGGGGCACCGTTGCTGTGAGACAGCGTGTATCTGGTAGCGGAATGGGCGGAAAGCTAGTTTGCCTTTTCTGAAGAGTAAACAATTGGTTTGTTATTGTCGATGAGCGTTGGAACCTGAGGTGTTGAGGAGTTTTTAATATTTCTTACAAATGACTACAAATTTTTACAGCCTTTGGGACATTGCAAAATTTTTTGCAGTAATTTTTAGTCATGCAAAAATTTGGTTCTTTCAATAACGGAGTTGCAAGAGTTCCTTGCTTATTTGTGCTTCTTCCGATTTTCCTCTGTAGGGTTGGCTTTGTAAGATCGGAAACTTATTCCTTTGAGCCTGATAGCTTCTATACACTCAGAGTTAAACCAGGACTTTTCTTTAGGCTTGATGCTTTTTACTCTTTCTTGTATTGCCAAACGGTCGTGGTAGGAAGTTAACTGGATCTGGATGGGTGGTGGACGAGAAATTAGCTGAAATGACAAAATTGTGCGAAGTGCCAAATGGAGAAGATACACTAATGCTATATTTATCAGGGTGAGAAGTAAGAAACAAGTCAAGAGTATGGGCGGCTTGCCTAGCAACATCCGGTATACGCGTTTGCACATCGATCAGTTGGGTAAGGTGATGTAACCCAGCAAAGTGCTCGAAATATCTTCCTTTTGGTGTTGTCTGACCGGAATAGCGGAGCCAATTGGAATTGTGTACATTGAAATCGCCCGCAATAATGATATCAGTGCGAGGAGAAAGGGAAAAAAATGATAAGTTTGAGGACAGTGAATTTCAGATACATGAAGCTAAAGTGTCTTGGAACATTTCCCGTATTGAGGAAGGCTCTGCCAAGCAATATCATTCCTAGCATAGACCAGGAGACCATGATGGGTAAAGAGTAATGCTACCAAGCTATACCCATGTAGAGAAAATTCTGATAAATCAGTATTTACTTCAACCTGAAGGGGCCGACCCATATAATCCATTGATCCGTTGCGGTGCCGCATACAACTGACAGCTCGATTAAATACATGCGTTCTTATGGGAGGTGACTTATAGGAATCGCATGTGCTGGACGCACCGCATCAAGTTGACCAACTTTTAACTTTTCTATCCGGCAAATTCGATGACATAGAATGTCAAAAGCAATTTGAAGTTTCAATTGTTTTTTAATTCATGGGTTGTTATTTGGCGCAATTTTTGCTGCTACTTATTGTTATTTAGCAGCTAAAACTGCGCTTGTTGTAACTTAAATAACAATAAGTAGCAACGAAAATTCCGCTAAGTAATAACAAGTAAATAAAAAAGAAGTGGATTTAAAATAATAAATGCTGAGATTTTCTTAGATTTATTTTTAATTTTCAGATTTCAATTTTTTCTTCTTGCTAAAACAAATATAAAACGAGATTGATTTTTTTTAATTGTTTGAATGCCATTTGACAACTTGCTGGTGTGTTTCCACACTAATTTTTAACGGCATCGTAAAAAAAGAGATAAGAAGAGCAAGCTAAAAATAAAAATAAAATGGTTTCGCCAGAAAATTTAATTAATACATCAATATTAATATTGAAGCAAACTGTTTAATAATAAATATTCTGAGAACGTTGCCCACAGTTATAAACGGAAACCATTGTACTACTTAAAATCTATTTTAACACGTTGAGAACTTTAAAGAATTGTGTTCTTATTGGATTTAGGCAGTGTTTTGTGTTATGTTAAATCATTGTATATACATTCATTAATTTTACAAAATGGCGTTTTGTGAAAGTTGTCATTCTCTCATAGAGTTCTTTGTTTTACACTAGAGAAAAATAATATAGGGATTTCCTGTTATTTAAAATCTAGTTTCACACTAAGAAAAAATAATTCAAAAAACCATACCTATAATCTTAGCACCATACTTTATTTGTTTTAGTTTCATATTGAAACGTATACAATTTTGCGCCGTTATAACTAATGCGGGTTCTGAGAACTCGTTCAACATTTTTCACTATTCATCGATTTTTTTTACTTTTATTATGACAAAACTTTTCAAAACCACAACAAAATCCAAATGAAATGCAAACTTCGCTCATATTTGGGAAATTTCATATATTGTAGTGCAATCCGGTGTAAATCTAGCTAAAAACAAAGGTATCTAAAGTGATCTAGATAAAAAAAAAATCTTTTTTTAAGTTACTTATTTACTTACTTAGGTGGCGCTACAGTTCGGGACGAACCTGGGCCTCAACCAACATGCCTCTCCAGCCAGCTCGGTCTTTGGCTAGCTGCTTCCAGTTTTGCACTCCAAGTTGGTTCAGGTCGTCCTCCACTTGAGCGCGCCACCTAAGGCGAGGTCTTCCTTGACTGCGTCTACCCTCTGGGGTGGAATCGAAGATCCTGCGAGCCGGAGCATTGTTGTCCATTCGCTCTACATGACCTAGCCATCTTAAACGTGATATGCGTATTTTTTTGACCAGGTCAATGTCGCTGTACAGCTCGTATAGTTCTTGGTTGAACCTTCTCCTTCAAAGCCCGTTAACGCAGATAGGGCCAAAAATCTTCAGAATCTTACGCTCGAAACGACTAAGGATATCTTCATCCGCTTTAGATAGAGTCCATGCCTCGGCGCCATAGAGCAGGACTGGGATGATTAGGGTCTTATACAGAATCTTCTTTGTCTTTCGAGAGAGGGCTTTGCTACTCAATTGCCTTCCTAGCCCATAGAAACAGCGATTGGCAAGAGTAATTCTTCACTTTATTTCTGACCAGATGTTGTTGTCAGATGTTATAGCGGATCCGAGGTACACAAAGTTCCTAACTACCTCAAAGTTGTACCTGTCTATTGTGTTGTTTTGTCCAATCCGCCGGTGTTGTGTGTCCCTTTTTGTGGACAGCAGGTACTTCGTTTTGGCCTCATTGACTGCTAGTGCCATCTTAGCCGCTTCAGCTTCTATGCTAGCAAACGTTCCAGTGACAGATCGCCGAGTTCTGTCAATGATGTCTATGTCGTCAGCGTATGCTAGCAATTGCACAGACTTGAAAAAAATTGTCCCACTACAATTGACTTGCGAGTTTCTTATAATTTTTTCAAGTATTAAGTTGAAGAAATCGCACGATAGCGCATCACCCGGAATCCTTTTTTGACGTCAAAAGCTTCTGTGAGGTCAGTACCAACCTTGACAGAGTAGCGAGAGTTCTCCATCGTCATCCTGCACAGTCGGACGAGCTTTGTGGGGATGCCAAAACCTGACATGGCTCTGTATAGCTCGTCTCTATAAATGCTATCGTACGCAGCCTTAAAACCGATAAAGAGGTGGTAGGTATCGATTTGGAATTCTTGGGTCGTTTCCAGGATCTGCCGTAGCGTGAACATTTGATCGATTGTGGACTTTCCTGGTCTGAAACCACACTGATAGGGGCCAATCAGGTTGCTGACGAAAGGTTTCAGGCGTTCACATAGTACAGCAGAAAGGATCTTGTAGGCGATATTCAGGAGACTAATTCCTCTATAGATGGCGCAGTTTAGAGGGTCTCCTTTCTTGTAGATCGGGCAAACGATGCTGAGGTTCCATTCATCAGGCATATTTTTTTCTGACCAAACTGTAGAGATGAGTTGGTGTATGCACTCCACCAGGTCATCTCCGGCCGCTTTAAAAAGTTCGGCGGGTAGTCCGTCGGGTCCAGCAGCTTTGTTGTTTTTTAGTTTAGATATTACTATCCTTACTTCATTTTGGTCAGGTGGACGGAAATTTTGTCTGTCATCATCCATGTTGAATGGTTCATTCTGCCTGACAGCGGGATTTTGGTCTTCATCGCCGTTTAATAGTCTGCAGAAATGGTCCTTACATGTACTCAGCACCGACTGTGACTCTACTACGAGGTTTCCATTCCTATCTCTACAGGCTTCTGTGCGGGTTTTTTTTTCCTTGGCATTTTCTTTTTACCTGTTGGTAAAACTTCCGCACGTTGTTCCTGGAGTAGCATCTCTCAATATCTTCGATCGCGCGCTTCTAATGCTCTCTCTTTTTCTTTTGGAGAAGCAGGTGTTCTTCCCGTCTTTTCTGCTCGTAGAGCTCGCGAGCAGCTCTCGTCTTTCTTTGCAGCGCCGCTTTATATGCCTCTTGTTTGGCTGCATGGGCCTGCCTGCATTCGTCATCGAACCAGAGGTTTCGTGGTGGTGGTCTGGTGAAACCTAGCACATCAGTTGCGGCATCTCTGATGGCTTTTTGGCAGTGTTGCCACTGGTCTTCGGCACTTGATGCTGGTGGTACTGGATTTCTAGAGAGGTTACGGGATATTCGATTGGCATAGGTTCTGGCGGTTTCTTGCGATTGCAGCTTTCCGACGTCATACTTCCTCACAGTATTACTCCGTTGTTGTGGAGTTCGGGTTATTCGCATTCTTACCTTTGTTGCAACAAGGTAGTGATCCGAGTCGATGTTAGCTCCTCGGAAGGTGCGAACATCTAAGATACTGGAGGCGTGTCTTGCATCGATCGCAACGTGATCAATCTGATTGACAGTTCTTTGATCTGGGTGTCGCCAAGTCCCTTTGTGTATATCGAGATGAGGAAACCGTGTGCTTGCAATGGTGACGTTATGTGCCGCTGCGAAGTCAATTAGCCTAAGTCCGTTTTCAGACGTTGTGTCATGTAGGCTATGTTTTCCGACAGTCCTACCAAAGATTTCCTCTTTACTTATTTTGGCATTAAAATCGCCTAGCTAGATCTTTACGTCGTATTTAGGGCATTGCTCATAGGTTTTGTCGAGGAGCTCATAGAAGTCATCCTTGGTGGCGTCATCTTTGTCCTCTGTGGGGGCATGAGCGCATATTAGGCTAATGTTGGCGAATTTAGCCTTGATACGAATTGTCACAAGGCGCTCACTTACGTGTCGAAAGCCCAAGACTTCTTGCCTAAGTCTACCGCTTATGACGAATCCGCACCCAAATAAACGCTGTGGTCTTCTTGCGCAATCACCGTAGTACACGTCACAGTTTTTCCGTGGCAGGGTTGTTAACCCCACGCACAACCCCCAACCTGGAGGGCCAGGTCCTTTGTTGGATTCCTTGGACAAAAGAAACCGGAGAATCTGGAGTCAGTAACCCACTTCGGGGATATGAGCGCTGCCGTTGGCCCATTAAGGGTTCATCCGCGCCACCATCTCTGTTTCAATGCCCTGACTTGCATTGAATTGTCTCAATGACCTTATCTCCAAATACGTCGAAGTAGCTCATTAGGGCGTCTGCTTCGTTGACTGTTGGTTTGGCTCATCCGCCGTACGTCCTCTTTCTGAGGGGCTCGTGCAAGACTTCTGCGAATCGATCAGAACAGTCATTAAAGCAGAGCATAATAGTGTTGCTATTTTTCCTGTGTTCAACACTCGCGCTTATAAGTTTAGCAGGAATGTCCGGATGGACAGACCAGTACCCGGTAGTTACCGCGGGGAGGTAAAATAAGCACAATTGATGTGTACGATATAGTTGCAACGACTGTGCATCAGCAGTTTGATACCTTTCAGTGCCTACCCTATTCATACAGCACCCAACCAAAGTTACTACATTAAAAAAAATATTCTCTGCAATTCGTTAGAAAACGAATATGTAAATCCACATTTATGTATTTCCTATAATTTTCATGCATTAATATCACTATCGAACAAGTACGATTTTAATATTTTGTATCCTCTTTACCAGTTACCAAATCACACTATCACTCTTAACTCACCCATCGCTAGTTCATTTTATATTTTGTGTCAAAAAAAACGCAACTTATTCATTTGGTCACCGCTTTCCATCGCATTCGCCAATGTCACCGGATTCGTTGCCGCAACGGACGCAACGGATTTTATGGGTCGGGCCCTTGAGTTTCACTTAATGCCAAGACAGCTGGCCTGCAAAGAACATTGTAGACGTACACATGAAATAAATTCTTTCTTAAACCGCGAACATTAGAATACACGACACAAAAATCACTTACCATTTAAAAATACTTACATTCAAAAAACAACTTTGACAATTTCGAAATGTGCAGTGAAATTCCAAATTATTTCCGTAATAAACAAACTGTCTTAGGTTTATGCCCATAAGACAGCTTGCATACAAAAAATCTATTTAAACATTCAGCACAATAGGACAAATTCAGATGCCCGTATCTATTGGATGGTCATACGATGCCTACAGTTTACAGTAGATAAGATAGAGGTAGTTAAGCGCAAAGATCATGGGACATATAAGAGGATGTATTTGCGACGCGAGTGTGTATTATTTTTTTCTTCCACAGCGATAGTGAGTATTTTTTCCTTGTTTACAGTGACAGCGCACACGTCCGGCCTTGGCGAGCTTAAGGGAAAATCAAAGTTTTAATTCGATATTCTTACCCAGCAAATGGTGAAAATGTCGCCAGAAGTACATTGCTACTACCGATAATATATCATGCTGCTAGAAGAGCAACAGATAAAAGATTACTTTAAGAGCCTTTTGAGTCGGGGGATGGAAATACTAATCTAATATACTGCATTAGCATACCTGAAAGAGATAGAAATTACTCTAGTCTGTTAAATCGAGGAAAATACTGGCGGCTTGATTGGGCTGAAGCCAACGCTTAGGTTTAGTTTAACTAGGCCCCACTATGTGATCTATGATCTGACGATGACTTAAGGACATTTTTTTCTGTTTATCAGCGGAATGTGGATCACATGGTGGGGTGTGAATTTTTTAGTTTAAGGTAGGTTAAAGTAGTAAGTAAGTTTTAGTTTTATATAAAATCATACAAAAAATTGCGACTGTCCTCACTTAGATTTTTCTTACATTTTCCTAATATGAAGAAAACTAACAAAACATAAATTTTTAAATCTATTTACTATACAAATAAAATTTATAAGAAAAAAATTTTTCAAAAGAACAAAAAAATAAATAGAAATCATATGCAATGAGAACCACAAAGGTCATTTACTTAAAAATATATACAAAGATGTAATAGCTTTTAAGTTTATTTAGGCTTATCCAATGAACTGTTATTTTGTAGGTGAATAAATAAACATTAAAAAAAAATCCTGTAAAAGTTCGATCAATTCATGAAGAAATATTTGAAAATAGCCGTAGTAAGTGATAAGACAAATGACCTGCTATAGTTCCTTTAAACTTTTTGCGTCCAAAACTAAATAACCAAACGCAAATTCTGGAAGCCTGTTACAAAACCATAAGCTGGCGGTGAAAAAAGTGAGGAAAACAGTGGAAAGAAAGTGAAGAAAGTCAACACTACTGAAAAATTGCCAATAAAATAATTTATAATTACAATTGTTTGAGCAAAAGAAGTCTTTTTAAGTAACTTAAATAATTTTTTTTATTTCGGAACAACAACGATTGTTTTGAAGTCCGAACAACATCCATTTGGTAAATATTGGCTTTTCTTCCTTTGAAAACATTCTTGCAATTTTAATCTCGATTTATTTAATTTGAAATTTCAATTGGTCACAGGATAAAGTATACATTAAAAAGATAATATGGACTTTTCCTTCTATAAATATTAGACGACTCAATTAAGGATGAAGTATATTTTAAGTCGACTGAAATTATCAAAAAGTCGACTTCCGTATTAAATAATTTATTAAGAGTCGACTCTGATATTAAAAAGGATTTAGAGTTGGTATAAAATGTCTAAAATTTTGCGCTTATAAGTTTACCCTTTTCAAAATATTGATTTTTAATTGATAAATTAAAAAAACTATTAAAAATACATAAAAAACCATTCCAAAAAAAAAAATTAATGTGAAATTACCTTGGCTACCTTCATTTAACCAGTTCTCGAGAAAGTAAAAAAAATGGTCCTATTTTTTTTAATAAAAACTTTTGCGCCAATTCCTAGGAAATATTGAAATCCTTAACTATAGACAAAATTCTTAATTGTATTTAAATGCAAAGAACAGCATGGTGTCTACACCTTAAAATCCTTAAAAGGAAATTTTATTAAACTTAGTTTAACAGCTTGACAATGTTTAATACTACGTTTCCACCTGACGATAAATCTAGATTATCTCAAATCTTCCCCAAACAAATTAAAATAGTGCTCTCCCACAAAAGACAATGACGCAAAATTATTAAACCTATTTTTAATACATTAACTTCACACTACTTAAAATTCTTGGTTCTGCACTAAGTATTTCTCAATTATAAACAAAAAAAAACCCCTGCATTAGTTAAAATCAAATTTGAAAGTTTGAGAACCTTAAGAAATTTTGTTGTTATTGGATTTTAACAAGGTTTGTGTGTGTTTTTGTTTTCAAAATTGCGTTTTGTGAGAGCGAGCAGTCATTCTCTCTGAGAGTTTTTAGTTTCACACGAAATAGATAATGCAGGGGATTCCTGTTATTAAATATCTAGTTTCACACTAAGGGAAAATCAATTTTTGATTCGTTTATAATTGAGGCACAACACTTTTAATGTTAGTACCTAATTTTATTTATCTTGGTTTGGTATTAAAGCGTCTATAATTTTTAGTCAATATTTGTGTTTATTGTAAAACCTACATCAAATGTCACACACCACACGACCAGCGCGAGGTGATTTCCTTTTTTTCCTTCCCTTTTCCCTCACAGGTGTGCCATGCTTATAATACGCGTTTGCAATTTTTTTCTTGCACTCGCATGTTGTGTGACATGGTTAAGCTTAGACACTAACGGATGTATAGAGAAAAAAAAATATATTATTCTAATTGCACAGGGGTGGATCAATCATATTGTCACTTAAGCCTAACACTAGTGACAGTGTGTTATTGTGAATCTTCGTTGTAAAGAATTGTTTCTTTTTATTCTCTTAGTATATCGTCTCTTTTGGTTTTTTTTATTTTTTGATGGGAGATGATTTCAGAGTTGACTATTCTAACATTCGGGGGTAAAGAACCAATTTTCTGGCTGTGTACTACCATACTGTTTTATACAGTTCAGCTGTTTTGGCGCTGAGTGAAACTCAAGTAGGAGAGGCTTCCGAACCGTCGGAATTTATCCTGCATCGGTATAATTCAGTACCATTATTTTTTTAAAAACACAGTGTTATTGTCTATGTTAGGAATGATGTTGCGTTTGAATTCCAACCACAATATGGTCCTTGTTCTTACTCCTTTTTTAATTTAATGTGGTTTTAATTCACCATAAATAAGCACATCTTTCACACTTGTTTCCTTTACGAAGCCCAAATCTAGACAGATTCTCAACCTCTTTAGAATTCGATTCCCTGTCGAACTCCATACAAAAAGTGTTTCCCTGTATCCTCGCACTGAAATCGTTGTTATGGGTGATTTAAATGTCCAAAATTCCTCCTGGCTTTGCTTTTCAGGACCTTCAACACTCGAACGTATGTGTGCTGAGATCTTTGCCGAATACAATCATCTGACTCACCAAGTTGACAAGCCTACTCGCATGCCGAGCAGAAAACACTCTTGACTTGTTTCTTACCTCTGACCCGGATAAGTACATTATTAGTGTATTATCGCCTGTAGGCACTTCTGAACATTGTGTCATATCCGCTAGATTCACTTGCCAAGCTAATCCAGTTAAAGAAAGAGCTCCTAAGAGAACCGTTTGGCAGTATGAAAAAGCCAATTGGGTTGGTCTCAATAATTTCTTCAGGATCTTTAACTGGTCACTATGCTTCTTTGATAGTGACGTTCACTCCAGTGCAGATATGGTCACTAATCTCATTGTTTCGGGGATGTGAACTTTGTATCCCAAATAGAGTCAAAAGTATTAGACCCAAATAAAACTCATGGTTTAATACAAGCTCTATAAAGGTTATCAGAGTAAAGGAGGTATGTTTCCGTTGTTACAAAGACAACCCTACTGAAGAAAACCGGAAAAAGTTTCAACAAGCCAGGAATGCCTGTAACGCCCTTATTCGACGGACCAAATGTATACATGACCAACAATTAAGGCAAAAATTACTACAACTTCGCAAAGGTAGCAAAAGTATTGCTAAGCAGTTCTATGCTGTCATGGTCCTACCCGTACTTGAGAGCGTAAATGATTCTATAGGACCAATCTTCTTTCGCACTCGTACAGTGGCTAGAGTTTTAAAAGATCTTGACATACATAAATCAGCTGGCCCTGCTTCTACGTTAGCAAAGCCACTGCGTTAGCGTTTCTAGCTATCCTACTCTTGAGGGCTCGTTCCGAGAAAATGGAAGAGAGCAAAGGTGAACCGTCCTCCCCCGCAAATTACCAAACGATTGCACTTACGTCCCTTCTTTCCAAGGTCATGGAAACACTGATTAATTATAAAATCAAGAAATATCTTGAGGAACAAAAGCTTCTAAATGACCGACAGTATGGCTTTCGTAGGAATAGGTCCACTGGTGATATGATGGTTTATTTCATCGAACAGTGGAACAAATCTCTACATCTTTCCGGAGAAAGTAAGATTATTGCACTCGATATTTCTAAAGCATTTGATAGAGTCTGGCACCAGGCTCTTTTATCGAAAATGCGTGCTTTCAATTTCGATATTTCTTTTCTTCACTGGAGTAGAAATTACCTTTCGGACCGTTCAATACCAGTTGTATTGGAAGAGATCAAATCTGATATCTCCAAAATAAATGCTGGTTTGGTCCAGGGCTCCGTTCTGTGTCCGGCTCTCTTTCTCATTCTTATAAATGATCTCCTGTCTGGAACTTCTAATCCAATAAACTGCTTCGCTGATGACAGTACACTCACAACCGCGGTCTTCGGATTTGGATCTTCAACGGCAACGTATGATAAGCTCATTAAATTCTGATCTTGACAGCATCATCAAATGGGGAATAAGAAATCGTGTAGAATTTAATGCGTCCAAAACACAATGCTGTCTTCTGTTTCTAAAGCGTAACACACTCCCCTTGCCATTATCCATGAAAGGTACTTACATAATGGAAGCTGATCATCTAGAAATTCTCGGTATGAAAATCACCAGTCACCTCTTGTGGAATGATCATATTTATGATGTTGCCGAAAATGCCGCAAGCTGTTTGGGCTTCTTCCGAAGATGTAAGAAATTCTTTTCTTCTTTTGATCTGGCTACTATCTACAAATCATACATTCGTCCAAGACTAGAATATAACTCCCATATCTGGGCGGGTGCTCCATAGACTCACTTGAGTCTTTTGCATTCCTCCCCTTAAACAGTTTCACCCTATACTTCCAGGAATGCTCAACAATTTACCCTTGAGTCCAATTTCGGTAGTACAGTCAAGTACAGAGATTCGTTCTTCAGCCGTACAACTCGAATGTGGAATCTTTTGCCTAACTCTGTTTTCTCTTCCCATTTTGATGTTCAGAAGTGTAAAACTAATGCGCATCGGCAACTCCTATTAATCCCTCTCCTTCTTTCCTTAGCTCGCGCTGTGTCTACCGACATCAAATGGATAGTCCAAATCCCTTTAGCGTGTGCAAATTATAAAAAAATATACAAATTTTAGTCACTAATCGAGATTTCAATTTAATCTACTCGAAATCTGCTCAAAAGTTATAAGCTGAACGAACTCACTTTCCATTTTCATAGAAAAAAACAGATACACAGAAATAAAAGAGTATGAACACGCAAAAATATATTTTAATATTATTTTATTTTTTGTAAGTGAAGACAATCTAAAAATTGAATAACGATGCTTTTTATGATTATAAGAACTATAAATATGAAAATACACCAACAAACGTCAAATTATTAAATTTATTTATTGTCCTAATGAATAGAAATCAGATAGTGACGCCACACGCAAAGTCAGCATACCTTGTTTTCGTTCCAGAGTTATGGTAAATGCGTAGAGCAGATTTCAAATGTCAAATTTAATTTAATAATAATATAATTAATTCAGATGGAAACACCAATAGATTATTTTTAATCTTCTTGGAATGAAATCTAGAACGCTATATCCGTCCATGGTAATTTGGATAAAAAGCTTGAATAAATGACAGCCAATTTGACAGATGTATCTTCAAAATGATGGCCGCTATCGACTGTCTAAGTTTGGTAGTCCTTATTGAAAGACCCTACTTATATGCAAGAACCATTCCAAATGCAACAATTGATCATTTCCCAAATGAATTTTGTTGGACGATGGAAGGATTTAGCCTGGCAATAAAACGTTCAATGGAAATGTGACCCCAACCTATACCCTTTCTACACGCAGCGAAGCACTGTACTGATGTATGATGTCGACACGGTTTTACGGTCTTGTAAAAAGGAGACATACCTGACACTGTATATAGATTTCGCGCGGTATTACACCGGTAAGGTACATATATCGACGTGGTGTGTGAAAAAGAGCATAATGCTTTACCGATGCAGAGCTATTTTTTTTTCGTCAAAAGCGCTTTCTGTTATTATTAATAATTAACTTATTTAAATATTTTTTTAAATTTTTTTATGCTCGTCCATTTTCACTTCAATTAAATGTTTTTTGAAATTTTTGACCATTGACTTTTGATAGTAACACATCGATGGTATGTAAATGCCCATACATAATCGGATGCCTTGCCGGCAAGGTTTTTCGATGCTTTCGTGTAAAAGGGGTACTAGAAACTAGAAACAATTAAAAATATTTTAAATGAAGAACAGTGTTTATCAGATACTAAATTGAACGTTCCTAATTATTCATCTGGTGAATCGGATAAGAGATAATAATTTTTTTTTGTGATGAAGTGTTAATATTTTACTAACGAACTGCTTGTATTTTCTTGCTTCATTTTTTAAAATAAAATAGGAAATTTGTTCCAGTTGCTGTGCAAAACTGTGAAATTCGCTGAAAATCACCGAAAAACTGTCCAAAGCTGTTCCATAAGGTCAATTTTTCGTAGTTTTTCAGAAGGGAGAGAGAGCTCACGAGAAAGTTCAAACATTTTGTGCACTGAAAATTGAAGACTGTCTAACTGAAAAAAATTGACGTTTTATTATGTGAGTTCTGCCTTTATTTCTGTTATTTTTTGTCCAAAGTCGTTCCACCTATTTTAGTACAGTTTTTCCTTCTCTGAGAAAATATTATCCCGACTCTATAAAATACGCTGTTCTGTTAATGCATGTGCAAAAATCAATTGGAACAGACTAATGCTGAAAACAGATGTGCAGTTGTTTCCGTGCAGTCAAAATAATTTACACAGGCTCTTATGGGACTGACCAACCCAGTTCCTGCAGGGGTTGCAGTGACTGCACGATGTCTCTGTTTTTAAATTGGCTGCCTAGTTTCATTGCAGCCACAACAACAAACGAAAAAAAAATGTAAATTAAAGGTATCTGGCATTATTGATATATACCACACATGTTAATCAGCTTTACCGCTGTGAAACTGTTGCCACCACTTTTAAGAAAATACTTCATCCGGACCCGCCAAAAAAACAACAACAAAAAAACAGTTCATTCCCTAACATTGCTAATATTTTCGAATTACCTTCCTCACTAAATTCCAAAAATCCGAAATTTATTCTTATATCCCCAACTGTTCCCTTAAACCCCTTACCACCATCAGTGTTTTTCTATTAAAAAACGATAGATGCCATTAGCACATCTTATGACTATATAACTCAACTGCGAGATGGAAACCTACTTATTTTAGTAATATCACAACACTTGGCAAACCTCTTTCTTTCAAAGAAAACGCTATCTAATCTTTGTCCACTTTCAATTTCACTCCATGGTCAGGTGAATTCTTCTAAGGGCACCGTATTTGCACCATGTCTAATCAACCTCCCAGAAAAATAAATAATTGAAGAGATAAAAGACCAAGGTTTTACAGGACTTCACAAATTTAAAAAAATTGTTAAAAAAGACGATAAAGTCGTAGAAGTACCCTCTACAATCAATAAAGAATTAAGTAACACCACCTTTCGACCAAACAACACATCAATAGAATCAAATATGAATCCCCCGTCAACAACAAATCTAATGATTTCAGAGCCAAAAGCCAAGTCTTCAACCTTGTCTTTCCTTCTACCAACAGAAGCTTCAAACTCAAACAAGTTTTCTTAAACCTCATCTGTAATATCAACAACTCTTAATCCACCAAAAGCTAATTTACTCAACACAAACAATGATTAAAAGAAATGCACCCCACCTATCACACCATTCAATACTAACTCATCATCAAACATCATTAGTTCCACTCATTCCACATCACACACACTCAAATTTAACTTCCGAACTAAGATTCTCTAATCTTTCTTTTAAAACAAACACTAAAAACTCAAATCTCCTTTCAAACAAAAATGAAACTCCCTCCCAAATGCTGGTCGATGACCACAATCAACAACATAAAAAAAATTCAGAAAATGATGATGGTGACATCTAATCAAACAATCGAATTTTCAAACTATGACTCCGTCGGTCGGGGGCTGAAACACTCAAACTCCTCTGGGAGTTTGGATGTTTCATCTTCGAGTCGACGGAGTCAAAAGACTAACCAAAGAAAAACTACAGCTAATGGCTTTTCACAGTACAGTTATTTTTGTGCTGCACATAAGCCCTCTTTAAACAATAAATCTGTCCTTAGGATCCTTCAATGGACTCTAAACGGATACCTAAATAATTACCATGAACTTGAACTCTTAATTAAAGAACACATACCTCATGTAATCTCCCTTCAAGAAACCCATTTTTCTACAAACCCTACAATAAAAGCTCCACACCAATATATAACTTATTTTCACAATCTAACTTCAATTTCACCTGAAAAACAAGCAGTTGGAAACCGAAAGGCTAACGCCCTATTCCGAAGACAAGCAAAAGCATCTAAAATTAAAAGCTTTCAAAAATTCACTGCTAATTTAAATCCAAACACGTCGCTTAAAAAATCTGGACAGATCTTAGAGCACTTACAGGAAATTACAATCCGCACTCAATTAAAATAATAAAAAAACGAATTCTGGAACCCTCACTGATTCAAAATTATTTGCTGGACATTTCGCAAAATGTTGGTCTACCTATTCAGGTGACTCAAACTTTTCCACCCAATTTCGCGAAGCAAAACGATTAGCATTATGTCAAAATCCAATTACCCTCAATCTTTCCTTATCTGCAAACTACCTAGAACAATCTTTTAATTTCCTTGAACTGCAAAACAGTTTAAGTATTGTCAAAGGTAAAACCCCGTCCACGATCGGATTTCGTATCCGATGTTAAAAAACGCACCTCTCATAGTAAAAAAACGTATTTTGCTCTTATTTAATAACATTTACGATCAAGGAATCCTACCACAGGCATGGAAAACTGCCACCAAAATTTCCAAAACCAAACAAACCACCTACTGATGCCAATAGCTATAGACCGATTTCGCTGTTGTCCTGTACAAGCAAACTTCTGGAAAATTGTATCAAAAAGACTTCTTTGGTATATTGAAAGGCACAATCTAATAAATCTAAACCAGGTAGCCTTTAAACATGGCCGCAGTACTATGGATTCGCTTCTCCACATAGACGAGTCTTGCTAAAACCATGTTTCAATCGTTTCTTTAGAATTTGAAAAGGCCTTCGAACGAATCGTAATCCACGTTGTGTTAAATAAATTGGCTAGTTGGAATATTGGTCCCAAAATGAACAATTTTATAAAGTCATTTCTTACAAATAGATTGTTTTAAACGAAAGTTAATAATACTTTCTCCAATTCGCATACTTTTACAAACGGCATACCGCAAGGATCTATGGATACTATGGATTCGCTTCTCCACATAGACGAGTCTTGCTAAAACCATGTTTCAATCGTTTCCTTAGACTTTGAAAAGGCCTTCGAACGAATCGGAATCCACGTTGTGTTAAATAAATTGGCTAGTTGGAATATTGGTCCGAAAATGAACAATTTTATAAAGTCATTTCTTACAAATAGATTGTTTTAAACGAAAGTTAATAATACTTTCTCCAATTCGCATACTTTTACCAACGGCATATCGCAAGGATATGACTTTAATGATATTAGTGAGATAATCACAAGTTTCAAAAAAAAATTATCATTCATTGTACGCCGATGACTTGTACATAATGGCAAGATGTAACGATATGTCCCATACATTTAACTTATTCCAAGATATTGTAAATTCAATAAATAATTGGTGCGCTCAGTCGGGTGCAATTTTTCTATAGATAAAAATAAGCACATACACGTTTGTAGAAAAACAAATTTTACAAATCAAGTAATAAATATAAGTAATATAAATATACAAACTGTAAATAATTTTAATATCCTAGGTATATTATTTGACAATAAATTTAACTTTAAAAATCACTGCTTAGAATTAAAAAAAGAAATTAACAAGTAGACTTAATTTAATAAAATACCTATCCTCACGTAACAGTTATATACACGTCAATATACTTATTTATATAACTAAATCTGCCTTCTGCTCCAAATTTGAATATGGTCTCATTTATTGCAAAAGTGCGCAATCTAATCTAAAGGTCCTATACCCAATTAATCATGCAGCAATAAGATCAAGTCTCAAATCGTTCCGTACAACGACAATTAAAAACATGATCACGGAAGGTGGATTTTACTCAATCGACGATAGGAGAGACATGCTTACATCAAGACTTTTTGCTAAAATTTGTGAATAATATAACTCGCCAATCCACAAAGACGCAAGTAAAATATTATGGAGAAAAAAGTTTCCCAAACAACCATCAACCCCTTATAAGGGTCTTACCTTTGGAAATAACATTGCCATTGATCCAGTTGTTAAAAGTATTCCCATCGAGAAGTTTTCACCACATTTTCAGGAATTAACAAATGCTTTTCAAAATTGCGACTTGGACACACTTGGATAACCAGTAGCTATTTACTCAAAAGGGAACCTCCGCCTATCTGCCACTTTCGTCAAACAAATAGTACCCTTTCAATTATGCATTTAACAATAGAGTGTACTAAAATCAATCATTTGATAAAAATATTATATAATAAAACCTTTATGAACTTACTACCTACACGTACTGAAAAAAAAAATACAAACTGTATTTAATATTCTTCAAAAACTCAAACTTGAAGCATGTATAATAATTAGTCCTATCACAGGTTCCGTCGTAATAGAATCGTACTACGAATCCCGAAAAAAGGTATCACTGCTCCCGTCGTAACGAAAATTTTCGTAAGAATTTCGGAGTTCGGGAAAATTGGTATCACTAAACCCGAACGAATAGGAAATTTTATTGATTTTTCTACGAACAATTATTTTGCTCGGATGTCGTGTGAAACAGTTTGTTAACACGCATTTAATAGAAAAATGTAAGTATTTTCAGTCAAAAGAAGAACAAAATATAAAACTTTAAACAAACATTTAACAAAAGGTGAAAAGTGAATAAGAACAGAGCCCAATTCCAAAGGGTTTTGGATATTCTCCAAGAAGCCATAAATTGTCCAGGGATTGTGGTCGAGTGGATTAAAAGCGTCTCTTAAAATACGACGTTGTTATTTTAATTTGCGGTTTCTCCACACGTTTTCTTGTTTTATTTCACAATAACAATCGCAATTGAATCCATTTTAGATAACTTTTTTTTCAAAACACAATTGAAATATACACAATAAAAGTGACATTTTGTTTTGCTTTTCACATTTTGACACAAATCAACTGATTCCGAAAGTCCGAAAAGAGGTTTGGATAATGGCTGATTCCGTTCGGGGTTTCTGATTTGAATTTTTTCGTATTCGGGGCGTAGCGTTTCGTTCGGAAATTTTCTACGAGGGAATCTGTGATAGGGCTGAATGTATATAATTTTATTACATATGTTCCCACTGCTTTGGGAGCTGCCGAGAGTGTCAGATGTAGGGACTTAATTCGTCCCCCTGCCTGACATTCTAGACCGCTCCCCTCGACAGTTATTTCCACAGATCTAACAGAAATTAATTATATAAGTTACCAGCTGAAAGCCTCGTTGCTAGTGCTGTTTAGTTTATATGCATTAATTTGTTACATTTATGTGATGATTAATAAATAATAATAATAACAATAATAATAATAATATTATACATCTGCTCAGTGAGCCCACCCTAGCCGCTCTACGCTGCTCTATGTAGAAAAAATGGGCACGACTGGGTCGCACGTATTTGCCTAATCATATTGGAAGGCAAGATCTTTGATAGACAAAAGTTATAAATATAAATATAACATACTTTTAAAAATTACATATTCTAAATTTATAAAAATTGTCAAAACCACAATACTAAATGGTTCTTAGTTAAAAAAAAACAACAACGAAATTATTTCGAAATTGAAGAAGGGATTTTGATTAAATCCTGGTTTTTATATTTAATTTTTTTTTAATTTTTGTTTTTTAGATTTTGGTATGCAGTTTTTTAGAGTTTATTATTATACAGCTGATCATAAAATTTAAAGAAATTATTATAATATTGAATTATAAAAAAAATCAAAAATTAGTTATAAATAGATGAAAATATTAAAAATTTTTGTCTGCAGAATTATTTTGGCAATCTAGATCTTTTCAAATATAAAATTTTATAGAAATCTAAACAGCCGTTACCGAGAAAGTGAAAATTGAAAATACAGTTATAAGAATGAGGCTGCTAGAAAACTTCCACGGAATTTGGTTTTTATAAAATGATAGCCAATATCTACAAACAAAATCTCAAAAAATGTCATCAAAATCGTTGTAGCCTTATTTTGTGGAAATTAAGTTTTTCTATTACATTTGTATGACAAGTATCGTTATTTGTAGCCCTAAAGATAAAATTACAATTTCCCTTCTGAGGAATGAGGAAAGAATCACCAATCAGAACGGTGGACCGTTCATGCCCTTCTGAGACGCACAAAATAGGTCGATGATTACCGAATCTTCATAACACCCATTGCAGAAAGCAATGGTGAATTATAATTATTTAGAGAACTTTGGTTTAAGTTATGCAATTAAATTTGGGTTTTGATCGTGGACCGCAAATTCAATAAAAATATATTGCAACTACAACAACTATTGCTGGTTATTTGTTGTTTTTTTTTTTTAGAGTTTTTGTTGAAAAAAACTCAATTTAAAGGTTTAAGTGTCCTTTAAGTGCGTTTCGCCCAAGCATGAACGGCAGGATCATAAGTTAGACTGTTCATGCTCTTCTAAGATGCACAAAATAGGTCGATGATTACCGACTCTTCATTAAACCCATTGCTGAAAGCAATTCTGTATTATATTTATTTGGGGAACAACTATTGCTAGTTGTTTGTTGTTGTTTTTTTGTGGATTTTTTGTTGAATAAATTTCAATTTAAAGGTTTTAATGTCTTTTAATCCTAAATGTGCGTTTAGCCCAAACATGAACGGTGAGCTCACCAGTTAGACCGTTCATAAGACGCACAAAATAGGTCGAGGATTACCGACTCTTCATATTGCTAGTTGTTGTTTTTTGTGGATATTTTTTTAATAAAACTCGATTTAAAGGTTTTATTGCCCTTTAATCCTAAATGCGCATTTCGGCCAAGCACGAACGGTGGGCTCATCAGTTATGCCGTTCATGCTCTTCTAAGACAAACAAAATAGGTCGAGGATAACTGACTCTTTATAAAACCCATTGCAGAAAGCAATGATGAATTATATTTACTTAGGGAACTTTGGTTAAATTTATGCACCTAAATTTGAGTGGACCACCAAAGTCAATAAAAATATATTGCAACAACAACAACTGTAGGTAGTTGTTTGTTGTTATTTTTTTTGGATTTTTTGTTGAATAAAATTCGATTTAAAGATTTTAGTGTCCTTTACTCCAAAATGTGCGTTCCGTCCAAGCATGAACGGTGGACTCTTTAGTTAGACCGTTCATGCTCTTCTTAGACGCACAAAATAGGTCGATCATAACCGGCTCTTCATAAAACCCGTTGCTGAAAGCAATGGTGAATTAAATTTATTTCGGGAACTTTGGTTAAAGTTATGCACCTAAATTTGGGTGTTTTGCTCGTGGACCAGCAAGGTCAATAAAAATATATGTTAACAACAACAACTATTGCTAGTTGTTGTTATTTTGTGGATTGTTTGTTGAATAAATTTCGATTTTAAGGTTTTATTGTCCTTTAATCCTAAATGCGAATTTCGCCCAAGCATGAACGGTGGGCTCATCAGTAAGACCGTTCATGATCTTCTTAGACGCACAAAATAGCTCGATGACTACCGACTCTTTATAAAACTCATTGCAGAAAGCAATGTTGAATTATATTTATTTAGGGAACTTTGGTTAAAGTTATGCACCTAAATTTGGTTGTTTTGCTAGTGGACCAGCATAGTATATAAAAATATATTGCAACAACTATTGCTTGGTTTTTGTTGTTGTGTTTTTGTGGAGCTTTTGTTGTATATAAGCAATGATGAATTATATTTACTTAGGGAACTTTGGTTAAATTTATTTGAAGTGTCGATCTTAAGCTCATAGAGGCCGGACGTCAGGTCGAGGTGCGCGCATAAATAAATAAACAAAAGTAAAAAAAAAAAAAAAAAAAAAATTATTGCGCATTGTTATCGCGAGTGTTAAAAAAAAATAATATTACAAACTCGTTTGAGAAATTGGCAAAAACCCCTCGCGTGTGCTGTAAAGAAAATAACAATATCCACTCGCGTCATTGGAAGACGATAAGATGCCCATTCGCGCTGTGGAAGAAAAAAAATAATGCACACTTGCATCACAAATCAAATTATCCTCTTATCTGTCCCAACCCTTTGTGCTTAGCTTAACTACCTCTTTCTTATCTACTGTAGGCATCGTATGCTTGCGGTAAATGGATAAGGGCATCTGAGTTTGTCCTATTGTGCTGAATATTTAAATTGATTTTTTGTATGCAAGCTGTCTTATGGGCATAACACCTAAGACAGTTTGTTTATTACAGAGATTAATTTGGATTTTTCACTGCATGGTTCGACTTAGTCAGAATTGTGTTTTGTGTGTAAGTATTTTTAAATGGTAAGTGATTTTTGTGTCGTGTATTCCAATGTTCGTGGTATAAGAAAGAATTTCTTTCACCTGTACGTCTACACTGTTCAATATAGGCCAGCTGTTTTGGCATTAAGTGAAACCCAGGTTGGAGTAAATACTGATTTATCAGAGTTTGCTCTACATGGGTATAGCTTGGTGCCATCATGGTCTCGTGGTCTATGTTAGGAATGATATTGCTTGCCAGAGCCTTACCCAATATGGGCAATGTTCCAACACGGACTTTAACTTCTTGTGGCTCAAATTCACTATCCGCAAGCATGTCATTCATCATTGTTTTATTTACAGGAGTCCAAATCTCGACAGCAATTCCACTTGTAACGAGTTTGATGCGCTGTCTGATTCCATCTCAAAAATTGTTTCCCTTTGTCCTCGCACTGAAATCGTTATTCCGGGCGATTTCAATGTACACAATTCCAATTGGCTCCGCTATTCTGGTCAGACAATACCCGAAGGAAGGTATGTCGAGCTCTTTGCCGGGTTACATCACCTTACCCAACTGATCGATGTGCCAACGCGTATACCGGATGTTGCTGGGCAAGCCGCCCATACTCTTGACTTGTTTCTTACTTCTCACCTTGATAAATATACCATTAGTGTAACTTCTCCATTTGGCACTTCAGACCATTGTGTCATTTCAGCTAATTTCTCATCCTCCACCCATCCAGTTAAAGAAAAACTTCCCACCAGGACCGTTTGGCAATACGAGAAAGCCAACTGGGACGGCCTGAATATTTTTTTCCGAAACTTTAACTGGTCACTATGCTTCCTCGATAGTGACATTGATGCCAGTGCTGAAATGATCACAAATGTGATTCTTCTAGGGATGCGTGTTTTTATTCCTAACAGAGTAAAAAGCATTAAACCTTAAGAAAAGTCTTGGTTTAATTCTGAGTGTGAAGAAGCTATCAGGCTCAAAGAAGTAAGTTTCCGTTCTTACAAAGCCAACCCTACAGAGGAAAATCGGAAAAAGCACAAACAAGCAAGAAACTCATGCAACTCCGTTATTGAAAGAACCAAATTTTTGCAAAAGGCAGTACAAATTTTTGGTCATTTGTAAAAAAATATTAAAAACTCCTCAACATCTTCGGTTCCAACGCTCATCGACAATAACAAACCAATTGTTTACTCTTCAGAGAAGGCAAACTTGCTCGCCGCCCATTTCGCTGCCAGCTCCACGCTGCCGCATAGCAACGTTGCCCATCCTGTACTTTTTTTTTTTTTCTTTGGGACAGATTTTTTTCCGCACTCGTACAGTAGCAAGAGTTCTCAAAGATCTCGATATACACAAATCCGCTGGCCCGGATGGTATACCCCCGATTCTTCTGAAGAGGTGTTCTTCCACACTGGCAAAGCCACTGCGTAAGCTTTTCCATCGCTCCTACTCTTCTGGAATCTTTCCTAGAAGATGGAAAACAGCATTTGTCCAGCCTGTCCCTAAGAAAGGTGACCCATCCTCCCCCTCCTACCGACCCATAGAACTGACATCCCTTCTTTCTAAGGTCATGGAAACACTGATTAACCGTCAGCTTAAGGAATATCTCGAAGATCGTAAGCTTCTCCATGACCGCCAGTATGGCTACCGCAGCAACCGTTCCACTGGTGATCTGATGGCATATCTCACCGAACAGTGGAACAAATCTTTACATCGCTTTGGTGAAAGTAAGATTATTGCTCTTGATATCTCCAAGGCATTTGATAGAGTTTGGCATGAAGCTCTCTTATCGAAAATTCGTGCTTTTGGGATCGATAATACTCTTGTTCGTTGGATTAGAAGCTATCTTCTGGACCGTTCAATACAAGTTGTATTGGACGGATTCATGTCTGATTCCCATAAAATAAATGCTGGTGTGCCCCAGGGCTCTGTTCTGTCTCCGACTCTTTTCCTCATTTTTATAAATGATCTTCTGTCTGTTACTTCTAATCCACTTAACTGTTTTGCTGACGACTCTACCCTCAGCTTTTCATATTCGTTCGATAATTCACGTCCTTCGCCTTCGGAAATACAATTGCAACGGTGCCGTATGTCAAGCTCATTAAACTCCGATTTATACAGCATTGTCAAATGGGGTAATAGGAATCGTGTGGAGTTTAATGCTTCGAAAACTCAATGCTGTCTTCTGTCGTTAAAGCTTAACATACCCCTAACGCCATTGTCCATGAATGGCACTTACATCGAAGAAACCGAAAAGCTCTCAGTACTCGGTATGTGTGTCAACGACGACCTCCGTTGGAACGACCATATATTTGAAATCGCTAAGAATGCTGCTAAGTGCTTAGGTTTTCTGTATCGGTGTAAGAAGTATTTTTCCCCATCTGATCTGGCTACAATTTATAAAGCGTTTATACGCCCTAAACTCGAGTATAACTCCCACCTGTGGGCAGGTGCTTCACAGAGATCGCTTCACCTGCTTGATAGAATACAAAATCGAGCGTTAAGATTGATAGGAAATAGAACTGCCGCTGAAACAATTGCCCCTCTCGAACACCGACGCAATGTTTCATGTCTTTCCTTATTTTATCGTTTCTTTTATAAAAAATGTTCACTCGAGGTAGCCAGCTGCATTCCTCCCCTTAAAAGTTTCGCCCGTAATACTCGTCTTGCTAGGAATGCCCATCAGTTCACCCTTGAGCCCAATTTCGGACGTACCGTGAAATATAGGGATTCTTTTTTTAGCCGTACAACACGACTTTAGAATGGTTTACCCGGCGAGATTTTCCCTTGCCATTTCAATTTGCAAACATTTAAAACCAATGTTAATCGACACCTCCTATCTCTCCCCTACCTATCTTCCTAATGCCCGCGCAATGTGTTACATTAAAAGGGAAACAAATAGTCCCTTGTGCGCGCGTTAATTATAAAAAAAAAATAAAAAAATGCACCTAAATGTGGGTGTTTTACTTGTGGACTAGCAAAGTCAATAAAAATTTATTGCAACAACAACAACTATAGGTGATTGTTTGTTGTTGTTTTTTGTGGATTTTTTGTTGAATAAAATTCAATTTAAAGGTCTTAGTGTCCATTACTCCAAAATATGCATTTCGCCCAAGCATGAACGGTGGGCTTATCAGTCAAAGCGTTCATGCTCTTCTTAGACGCACACAATAGGTCGATGATTACCGACTTTACATAAAACCCATCGCAGAAAGCAATGGTTAATTATAATTAATTAGGGAACTTTTGTTAGAGTTATGCACCTAAATTTGGGTGTTTTGCTCGTGGACCAGCAAAGTCAATAAAAATATATTGCAACAAGAACTATTGCTAGTTGTTGTTTTTTGTGGATAGCTTGTTGAATAAAATTCGATTTAAAGTCAATTTTTATTTTTAATTATAAAAAAAACAAATTTTTTTTTTTTTTTCACATGTCTGTCTGTTGAGGATAGTTCCAGTCAACAATATTCCCCTAAAACGGACTTATCTCCTAGTAAAACCTAAACAAGCGAAATAATTTTAAATTTTTTATTATATAATTAAAAATTTTAAAAAACAAATTTAACACAGTTTTTTAATAATTTAAATGCAACGCGTTTCGGAAGTATATTCCATCATCAGGCGATGTCGATATTTTGTACTGTATTATTTAGCTCTATTTAATTTGTATGGATTAGTTGTTGTTATTGGTGTTATTTATTCTAATTAGCTGTTGTCTCTTTTTAATTTGGTCTGTCGTAGTGCGGTGTCATATAGCGGGTTGATCTCTTGGATCAATTTGTCGTTCAATGTGTTATCGTCCTCTATCTTGTGTGATTTGTAAATTTCATATTCTTCCAAGGCGTCAAGTAATCTCCCTTTCTTGCAATAGTGAAGTGGCGTCAGGTTATGTTCGAAGTCAGTATAATTATGTTTTGTCTCTATCAGGTGCATTGCGTAGTTGGATTTTGAGTTTTTGTTTGGTTTATGTTCTTTAAACCTGTCAATGAATGCTCTTCCTGTTTGTCCAATATAGAATTTTTGGCAATCGTTGCATGTCAATTTGTACCTGTGCTGGTTTTGTTGTCAAATAATTGTTTATAGTAGTTTTGTTAAATTGTTGTTAGTTTTAAATGATATGGTGTAATTTTCTTTTTTAAACCGATTTTTTATTATTTGCGGAAAAATATAAGTGTATTCTATTGAAATGTATTTTGTTGGTTCTTTTGTGTTGTTGTTGTTTATGTTGTTGGTTTCTATTTATTTTCATTTTGTTGATTAATTTGTCGATAATGTTTGGATTTTATCAATTTTTATGTGCAATGTATTTTATTGTGTTGACTTCGTCTTTATAATCGGTTTCATTCATTGGAATAATTAACAACCGATGGATCATGACATTGTAGGCTGCAAGTTTTTGGGCTTGTGGGTGGTGTGAATCGTTGTGGATGGTGATGTCGGTGGTGGTTGGCTTTCGGAATACTTTGTATCCAAGTCTATTGTTGTTGGTCTTTTTTATGGTTAGGTCCAAAAAGTTTATTTTGTTATTTTGTTCTATTTCGGCTGTGAATTTAATTTTATCATTTATGTTGTTTAGGTATTTTAGCATGATGTCTATTTGTCTGGATGTTCCGTCAAAAATTATGAATGTGTCATCAACATATCTGGCGTAGGAAATTATTTTTGTGTTTAATTTGTTAAGTTGGGACAGTATGTATTTATTTTCAAAATAGTTTATGTAAAATTCTGCAAGTAATCCTCTTAAAGGTGAACCCATAGCCAGGCCTTGGTTTTGGGTGTAATAATTGTTATTAAATGTGAAATAATTTTGTTTTAATGGTGTAATGGTTTGATGAGTATTTAATTTGGCTGGTTATTCTAAATTACTTTTTATTATTGTTACTGTTTCGTCTATGGGTATATTGGTATACATATTTGTTATGTCGAATGAAATCATTTTATAGTTCGGTAGTATGTTTATTGTTTTTATTTTATTGATTAATTGTGTGAAATTATTAATACTGTGGTTATGTTGAATATTTGTGTTGTTTTTGATGATTTGTTGTAGATATTTAGCAAGTTTATAACTGGGCGCTGTTGTATAGTTGATGAGTGGTCTAATGGGTACATTTTCTTAGTGGATTTAAGGTAAACCTGAGAATTGAGGGGCTTTGGCATTTATTTGTTTTAATTTATATTTGATAGGGTTAGAAAAAAGGTTATTGCATTTGTTTATTGTGTTATTTATGTCTTTGAGGTAGAGTTTAGTTAGATCGTTTGATATTTGAATTATGTTATTTTCGTTTATGAATTTTAAAGTTTTATCAATGTATTCTTGTCTATTTATTTTAACGATGGTGTTTCCTTTGTCTGCCTTGGTAATGAAAGCGTTGTTGTCTACTAATTTTTGTCTGATGTTTTTTGTATCGGTCATGTAGTTTTTATGTATGTGTGTAATATTGTGGTTAATTTGCGTATTGTGTAATAGTTTTTTGTTAATTTCAATTCTTATCTCATTTTGTGTTTCGAATGTGGGTAGTGATTTTATCGCAGCTTCAGCATTTGTTATTTCGCGAACGATTTGATGTTTGTTGTATTTAGGTAAATTGAATTTTAATCCTTTGTTTAATATGTCGTTTTCTGAGTCTGTTAGTTGAATGTGTGTTTTGTTGACGAGTCTTGGGAAGAATATGTGCTTGCAGTTTTCTATTAATGTTGGTTTGGATTTTGTTGTTAATTTTTGTATTTTAGACTTCTGCCTTGTTAATATTTTATGTATTATTGGTTGTATTTGTTGGTCTATTTTTTCTAAGATGAGTGTGGCCACAATTGGGTGTATGAAGTTGTGAATTTTGAGGTGGAGTTCATATAGTTGTTGGTTAAGTGTTTGTTTCTTGGAATAAAGTTGATTTATTTCTCCTTTTATCCAAAAAAAAATTGAGCTTTTTGTCGAGTTTTCATGGCTGCTATTGATGTGCTTTGTACTGTAATTGGTGCATACTTGGGGATGATGTCCATTTTAAGACATGTTTTGTTGAATTTAATGTTCATTGATGTATCTACAGCAGAATATGCAAATATCGTCTACAAATACAAGAACACCAAGTTTAAATTATTTAAAACAACCGGCAACCGAAAAATGCGTTTAAGAAAATATCTTTGAAACTTTTCAACAACATCGACCTGCCAGCAACCCCACACTTGAGCTCCATACAACATGATGGAAGAAGCAGTGGCACGCAATATCTGGATCTTTGCGCTATGGTCCACAAACCTACTCTCTATACAACGTCTCCAGATTGAAGAAATAGCTCTCTTTGCCTCTGCTAATTTAGCCTCGAAATGTTTTTTGAAGTTAAGGTTAGCACAGATCTATACACCGGGATACTTATACTCTCGAACAATTTCTAAATTCTTACCCTTGTAGGTCCACCTTTCGTTTCTCGAGTATCTACCACCTCCATCCTTGAAAATATCATTTTAGACTTTCCAAGGTTAACAGTCAGGTTCCAAAGATCACAGTAGCGCTCCAGACGGTTGTTCATGCGCTGCATTCCGTCAACTGATTCCGCCAGAAAAACTATGTCATCGGCGAAAATGAGACACGGTATTCGTAAACCTCCGAACTCAATACCCCTCCGACTTCCTCGACAACATCATTTATAAACAAAATGAAGACCAAAGTACTCAACATACATCCTTGCCTTACTCCCATTTCCGTTTCAAAGTCATCTGATGTAAATTTTCCGTCCCAAACATAAGACACATTGTTTTCATACAATTCTTTCAGCAGACTCACAACTTTGCTTGAGATACCCAAAGTATAAAGCTTATAGAATAACGATGCACGGGCAATAGAGTCAAAAGCAGCTCTGGAATCTACGAAGAAAGCATATAGCTTCTTCTTTTTGCTTTTAAAGTAATCGGCAATGTGAAATAAGGTGAAAATCTGATCTACCGTCGAGTGGTTTTTCTAAAAACCAGCTTGGAACATGTTGAGTATGTTTTTGTCGTTAACCCACTCTGTTAGCCTTTTAAAAATAAGTGTGTTGAATAACTTCACTGAAGAATTCAAAAAAGAAATTCCTCTGTAATTCTGGGGATTATCGTACGCACCTTTCTTATGCAGCGGATAAATAATTGCTTTTTTGAAGCAGGCTGGAGCTTCTGAGGTTTCAAAAATTCTATTAAATTCCTTGGTGAGTGAGAACAGGTACTCGGACGTACAGTTTATATAGAATTCCGATATAAAAAACATCAGACAAAAATTAGAAGACAATAACGCTTTCATTACCAAGGCAGACAAAGGAAACACCATCGTTATAATAAATAGACAAAAATACATTGATAAAACTATAAAATTCATAAACGAAAATAACATAATTCAAATAACAAACGATCCAACAAAACTCTACCTCAAAGACATACAAAGACAGGTTAACCTAAAATCCACTAAGAAAATGTACCCATTAGACCACTCATCAACTACACAACAGCGCCCAGTTATAAACTTGCTAAAAATCTACACCAAATCATCAAAAACAACACAAATATTCAACATAACCACAGTATTAATAATTTCACACAATTAATCAATAAAATAAAAACAATAAACATACTACCAAACTATAAAATGATTTCATTCGACATAACAAATATGTATACCAATATACCCATAGACGAAACAGTAACAATAATAAAAAGTAATTTAGAATAACCAGCCAAATTAAATACTCATCAAATAAACGAATTAATAATTTTACTAAAAACAACATTAAAACAAAATTATTTCACATTTAATAACAATTATTACACACAAAACCAAGGCCTGATTATGGGTTCACCTTTAAGTGGATTACTTGTAGAATTTTACCTAAACTATTTTGAAAATAAATACATACTGTCCCAACTTAACAAATTAAACACAAAAATAATTTCCTACTCCAGATATGTTGATGACACATTCATAATTTTTGACGGAACATCCAGACAAATAGACATCATGCTAAAATACCTAAACAACATAAATGATAAAATTAAATTCATAGCCGAAATAGAACAAAATAACAAAAAAAACTTTTTGGACCTAACCATAAAAAAGACCAACAAAAATAGACTTGGATACAAAGTATTCCGAAAGCCAATCACCACCGATATCACCATCCACAACGATTCACACCACCCACAAGCCCAAAAACTTGCAGCCTACAATGCAATGATCCATCGGTTGTTAATTATTGCAATGAATGAAACCGATTACAAAGACGAAGTCAACACAATAAAATACATTGCACATAAAAATGGATATAATCCAAACATTATCGACAAATTAATCAACTGAAAATAAATAGAAAGAAAACCAACAAATGAACAACAATACAAAAGAACCAACAAAATACATTTCAATAGAATACATTAATATTTTACCGCCTAAGCAATTATTTGACAACAAAACCAGCATAGGTGTATACAAATTGACATGCAACGATTGCCAAAAATTCTATATTGGACAAACAGGAAGAGCATTCATTGACAGGTTTAAAGAACATAAACCAAACAAAAACTCAAAATCCAACTACGCAATGCACCTGATAGGGACAAAACATAATTATACTGACTTCGAACATAACCTGACGCCACTTCACTATTGCAAGAAAGGGAGATTACGACAAATTGATCCAAAAGATCAACCCGTTATATGACATCGCACTACGACACACCAAATTAAAAAGAGACAACAGCTAAATAGAATAAATAACACCAATAACAACAACTAATCCATAGAAATTAAATAGAGCTAAATAATACAGTACAAAATATCGACTACGCCTGATGATGGAATATACTTCCGAAACGCGTTGCATTTAAATTATTAAAAAACTGTGTTAAATTTGTTTTTTTTTAATTTTTAATTAAATAATACAAAATTAAAAATTATTTGTTTTTTTTTATAATTAAAAATAAATATTGATTTAATAACTACACAGTTGGAGACGAACCACATACATAATGATATCGATTTAAATGTTTTATTGTCCTTTTATCATAAATGCGCATTTCGGCCAAGCACGAACGGTGGGCTCATCAGTTAGACCGTTCATGATCTTCTGAGACGCACAAAATAGGTCGATGACTACCGACTCTTCATAAAATTCATTGCAGAAAGCAATCGTGAATTATATTTATTTAGGGAGCTTTGGTTAGATTTGCGCACCTTAATTTGGGTGTTTTGTTCGTGGACTAGCAAATTCAATAAAAATATATTGCAACAAGAACAACTATTGCTAATTGAATATATTGCAACAACAACTATTGCTAGTTTTTTGTTGGTGCTTATTTTGTGGAACTTTTGTTGTATATAATTAAATTAAAAAGTTTTAATGTCCTTTAATCCTAAATTCGCATTTCGGCCAAGCATGAACGGTGGGCTCATCAGTTAGACCGTTCATGATCTTCTAAGACGCACAAAATAGGTCGATGACTACCGACTCTTCATAAAACTCATTGTTGAAAGCAATAGTGAATTATATTTATTTAGGGGGCTTTGGTTAAATTTTTGCACCTTAATTTTGTTGTTTTGCTAGTGGACTAGCAAAGTGTATAAAAAATTATTGCAACAGCAACAACTATTGCTAGTTTGTTGTTGTTGTTTTTTTGTGGAACTTTTGTTGTATATAATTAAATTTAAAGGTTTTAATGTCCTTTATTCCAAAATTTACATTTCGCCCAAGCATGAACGGTGGGCTCATCAGTTAGACCGTTCATGCTCTTCTTAGACGCACAAAATAGGTCGAGGATTACCGACTCTTCATAAAACCCATTGCAGAAAGCAATGGTGAATTATATTTACTAAGGGCACTTTGGTTAAAGTTAAGCACTTAAATTTGGGTTTTATGCCCGTGGACCAGCAAAATCAATAAAAATATATTGCAACAACAGCTATTGCTAGTTGTTTGTTTTTGTTTTTTTTTTAAATAAATTCTTTTTAAAGATTTTAGTGTCCTTTACTCCTAAATGCGAATTTCGCTCAAGCATGAACGGTGGGCTCATCAGTTAGATCGTTCATGCTCTTCTTAGACGCACAAAATAGGTCGAGGATTACCCACTTTTCATAAAACCCATTGCCGAAAGCAATGTTGAATTATATTTATTTAGGGAACTTTGGATAAAGTGTTTTGCACCTGGAACAGCAAAGTCAATAAAAATATATTACAACGACAATTGCAAGTTGTTTGTTGTTGTTTTTTTTTGTGGAGTTTTTGTTGAATAAAACTCAATTTAAAGGTTTAAGTGTCCTTTACTCCAAAATTTACATTTCGCCCAAGCATGAACGGTGTGCTCATCAGTTAGAGCCGTCATGCTCTTCTAAGACTTACCAAATACGTCGATGATTACCGACTCCTCATAAAACCCATTACAGAAAGCAAAGGTTTTCTATTCATTAAGGGAACTTTGGTAAAAGTTATGCACATAAATTTGCTCGTGGACCAGCAAAGTCAATAAAAATATATTGAAACAACAACAACAACTATTGCTAGTTTTTTGTTGTTGTTTTTTTGTTGAACTTTTGTTGTATATAATTAAATTTAAAGGTTTTAATGTCCTTTATTCCAAAATTTACATTTCGCCCAAGCATGAACGGTGGGCTCATCAGTTAGACCGTTCATGCTCTTCTTAGACGCACAAAATAGGTCGAGGATTACCGACTCTTCATAAAACCCATTGCAGAAAGCAATGGTGAATTATATTTACTAAGGGCACTTTGGTTAAAGTTAAGCACCTAAATTTGGGTTTTATGCCCGTGGACCAGCAAAATCAATAAAAATATATTGCAACAACAGCTATTGCTAGTTGTTTGTTTTTGTTTTTTTGTGGAGTTTTTGTTGAATAAAATTCTATTTAAAGATTTTAGTGTCCTTTACTCCTAAATGCGAATTTCGCTCAAGCATGAACGGTGGGCTCATCAGTTAGACCATTCATGCTCTTCTTATACGCACAAAATAGGTCGAGGATTACCCACTCTTCATAAAACCCATTGCCGAAAGCAATGTTGAATTATATTTATTTAGGGAACTTTGGATAAAGTGTTTTGCACCTGGAACAGCAAAGTCAATAAAAATATATTGCAACGACAATTTCAAGTTGTTTGTTGTTGTTTTTTTTGTGGAGTTTTTGTTGAATAAAACTCAATTTAAAGGTTTAAATGTCCTTTACTCCAAAATTTACATTTCGCCTAAGAATGAACGGTGGGCTCATCAGTTAGAGCCGTCATACTCTTCTAAGACTTACCAAATACGTCGATGATTATCGACTCCTCATAAAACCCATTACAGAAAGCAATGGTTTTTTATTCATTAAGGGAACTTTGGTTAAAGTGATGCACATAAATTTGATCGTGGACCAGCAAAGTCAATAAAAACATATTGAAACAACAACAACAATAGTTGTTGTAATGTGTTGTTGTTGTTGTTTCTGCAATGGGCTTAATGAAGAGTCGGTAATCATCGAACTATTTTGTGCGGCTTAGAAGGGCATTAGCGGTCTTATTGATGAGCCCACCGTTCATGCTTCTGCGAAACGCACATTTTGGAGTAAATTACGCTAAAATCTTTAAATTGAGTTTTATTCAACAAGAACTCCACAAAAAATGAAAAAACAAATAATTAGCCAAAGTTGTTGTTGCAATATATTTTTATTGATTTTGCTGGTCCACCAACAAAACACACAAATTTAGGTGCATAACTTTAACCAAAGTTCCCTTAATAAATATAATTCACCATTGCTTTCTTCACTGGGTTTTATGAAGAGTCGCTAATCATCGACCTATTTTGTCCGCCTTAGAAGATCATGAACGGTCTAACTGAGGAGCCCGCCGTTAATGCTTGTGTGAACCATACATTTTGGTGTCAAGGGCACTAAAACTTTTAAATTGAATTTTATTCAACAAAAACTCCGCAAAAAAACAACAACAAATAAGTAATCCACATATCCAGTTAAAGAAAAACTTCCCACCAGGACCGTTTGGCAATACGAGAAAGCCAA
Organism: Platycheirus rosarum; assembly: GCA_963971375.1. Lineage (NCBI taxonomy): Eukaryota > Metazoa > Arthropoda > Insecta > Diptera > Syrphidae > Platycheirus > Platycheirus rosarum. The sequence continues at coordinate 84,100,720 of OZ020510.1, read as the reverse complement.
CTTTAACTGGTCACTATGCGACATTGATGCCAGCGCTGAAATGATCACAAATGTGATTCTTCTAGAGATGCGTGCTATTATTCTTAACAGAGTTAAAAGCATCAAGCCTAAAGAAAAGTTCTGATTTAATTCTGAGTGTAAAGAAGCTATCAGGCTCAAAGAAGTAAGTTTCCGATCTTACAAAGCCAACCCTACAGAGGAAAATCGGAAAAAGAACAAACAAGCAAGGAACTCATGGAACTCCGTTATTGAAAGAACCAAATTTTTGCATGACCAAAAATTACGGCAAAAAATTATGCTGTGTCCCAAAGGCAGTAACAATTTTTGGTCATTTGTAAAAAATATTAAAAACTCCTCAACACCTTCGGTTCCAACGCTCATCGACAATAACAAACCAATTGTTTACTCTTCAGAGCAGGCAAACTTGCCCGCCGCCCATTTCGTTGCCAGCTCCACGCTGCCTAACAACAACGTTGCCCCTCCTGTACTTTAGAATGTAAATTTTTCCATGGGACAGATTTTATTCCGCACTCATTCAGTAGCAAGAGTTCTCAAAGATCTCCGGATCCCGGATGGTATACCCCCGATTTGTCTGAAGAGATGTTCTTCCACACTGGCAAAGCCACTTCGTAAGCTTTTCCATCGCTCCTACTCTTCTGGAATCTTTCCTAGAAGATGGAAAACAGCATTTGTCCAGCCTGTCCCTAAGAAAAGTGACCCATCCTCCCCTTCCTCCTGCCGACCCATAGCACTGACATCCCTTCTTTCTAAGGTCTTGGAAACTGATTACCCGTCAGCTGAAGGAATATCTCGAAGATCGAAAGCTTCTCCATGACCGTCAGTATGGTTTCCGCAGCAACCGTTCCAGTGATGATCTGATGGCATAACTCACCGAACAGGGGAACAAATCTTTTAATCGCTTTGGTGAAAGTAAGATTATTGCTTTTGATATCCCCAAATCATTTGATAGAGTTTGGCATGAAGCTCTCTTATCGAATATGCGTGCTTTTGGGATCGATTTTACTCTTGTTCGTTGGATTCGAAGCTATCTTCTGTACTGTTGAATACAAGTTGTATTGGACGGATTCAAGTCTGAATCCCACAAAATAAACGCGGGTATGCCCCTGGGGTCTGTTCTGTCTCCGATTTTTTCCTTATTTTTATAAATGATCTTCTGTCTGTTCCTAATCTAATCCACTCAACTGTTTTGCTGACGACTCTACCCTCAGCTTTTCATTTTCTTTCGATAGTTCACGTCCTTCGCCTTCGGACGTACAATTGCAACGGTACCGTGTGTCAACCTCCTTAAACTCCGATATATACAGCATTGTTAAATGGGGTAATAGGAATCGTGTGGAGTTTAGTGCTTCGAAAACTCAATGCTGTCTTCTGTCGTTAAAGCTTAACATACCCCAATGCCATTGTCCATGAATGGCACTTACATTGAAGAAACCGAAAAGCTATCAGTACTCGGTATGTGTGTCAACGACGACCTCCGTTGGAACGACCATATATTTGAGATCGGTAAGAATGCGGATCGGTGCTTAGGTTTTCTGTTTCGGTGTAAGAAGTATTTTTCCCCATCTGATCTGGTTACAATCTTTAAAGCGTTTATACACCCTAAACTCGAGTATAATTCCCACCTCTGGGCAGGTGCTTCGCAAATATCCCTTTACTTGCTTGATAGAATACAAAAGCGAGCGTTAAGATTGATAGGAAACCGACGCAATGTTTCATGTCTTTCCTTATTTTATTGTTTCTCTTATAAAAAAAATTTCACTCGAGGTAGCCAGCTGTATTCCTCCTGTTAAAAGTTTCTCCCGTAATACTCGTCTCGCAAGGAATGCTCATCTCCATGAGCCCAATTTCGGACGTACTGTGAAATATATATAGATTCTTTTTTTAACCGAACAACACGAATTTGGAATAGTTTACCCGGCGAGATTTTCCCTTGCTATTTTGATCTGCAAGCATTCAAAACCAATGTTAATCGACACCTCCTATCTTTCTACTCCCTATCTTTCTAATGCCCATGCAGTGTGTTCTACATTAAAAGGGAAACAAATAGTCCCTTGTGAGCGCGTTAATTATAAAAAAACTAGCAATAGTAGTTGTTTTTGCAACATATTTTTACTGACTTTGGTGGTCCACGAGCAATTTAAATGTATAGTTTTAATTAAAGTTCCCTAAATAAATGGTGAATTATTGCTTTTTGCAATGGGTTGTATGAAGAGTCGGTAATCATCGACCTATTTTGTGCGTCTTAAAAGAGCATGAACAGTCTAACTGATGAGCCAACCGTTCATGCTTGGGCAAATTGCACATTTTGGATTGGAGAAGGTGACAGTAATGAAGTCTCAAATAAATTTAAGTTCTTCAGTAACATTATCAGCATCCAAAGATTCAGAAAAGCATCAGTTTTTCAGTTTTTTGTGATTTTTATTCCATTAAATCTTATAACTCCTTAAGTCTAGACAAAAATCTTAAAAATTAGTTAACACTATCAACTTAATTAACTTACTGGCCCTATGCTGGCGCTCTCAATTAATCTATATCTTAATTTTAATTGCCTTTCGGGTCTAAACTAACTTCTATTTAAATTAAAACTAGCGGGTTTTATTTTTCACCCAGAAAAATTAAAAAAAAACTGGTTGAACTTTATTGGTTTTTTTTCTTAACCTAATTTAAAGTACTTAAAAGTAACTTAAAATAAACTTAAGATAACTTATAATAAACTTAAAATACTTAAATCTAGAACAGCCACAGCAAGCTTTTTTTTTTGTCGACTAAAATTATCTGGTTTAATTAAGCCACCAAAACTGATGGACCTAATTAATGACTTCCTTCCGGTCCAAATCTACTGAATCGGAGGCGCTCTGTTTCACTCCTAGCAACTAAGTCTCGGTCGTAAAGGAGTTGCTTATCGCCTGTTCTGCGTCCTACGTGGTAGATCAACGGAATCGCCGATCTATCCTGAATCAGCCTTCGACTATCTAAGTATAGAAAAGCCTCACGAGGAATAAAACCAATGTACTTTTGAAATATTCATCTTGGGGGTACTAAGCCCCGAAGATTTGTCCATTAGTTGAGGTCATCGCCCTTGCAATGTGTCCGCAAATGGGTTTAATTAAAAAGTGATCTATCCTGCTTGTATTGGCCCCGTTGTATAGGACCTCGTTAGAATAATAGTGTTTGTACTCTGACTCTGGTGTTCTGTAAAGTCCGAGACAAGTGCGAAGACACTGTCTCTCGAACACCCGAATCTTTTCCATTAGAGATGGTGCAACGTTGAACCACACATGGCATCCACAGGCAAAACAACCGTCTTGTCAGGGCAAAAGGTTCCCTAGCCCTGGCCAGAGTAGCCTCTACATGTCGGTTGAAATATAGAAACTGATCCAGCCAGATACAAATGTACTTTACTACACTTTTACTCGCCAGTGGATATCCATGTGGCCCATTGCTGAATTTGATCGAAATCACGTTGCACGAGAATTCTAATAATCTACACTATTGAACCTGTTCTGTACGCATTTAAATCATCGGAATACGCAATTGCATGAGGTAGACTCCCAAAGAGAATCGGCAAGTTCACCGCTCCCTGTTGCAGGCCATTTTTAATGTCAAACGTTGTGGTAGAAGTCACATTGCCACTCTTGACAACAAACTTTCTACCATTAAGCATGTCGTAAAGCATATATAGCAGTGGTTTACTTATTCCCCATCTGATTTGTTTCAAAAAAAGACCTTCTAACCATATGGTGTCGAAAGCCTTCTCCAAATCAACCAGACAGGCACCCGTGCATTAATTCTTAGCATTGTTCAGCAGATTCTAGCTTAGACGCGCATGAATTGTGTCAAGTCCCGCCTTTAAGCCGAACTGGGTGTCTGGAATTATATGTTTTTCCTCGGCCCACTTAGACAGAGCTCTATTGATAACTTTTTCGAATACTTTGCTGATACTCGGAAGAAGACTTATCGACCGGAGATTTGCCGGATTGGAATTGTCCTTTCCCTTTTTCGGAAGAGGATGCACAACAGCTGTCTTCCAACTCACTGGATAATATGCACTGTTCAACAGTGTTTTGCTTCCTCAGGGAGATGTCGTAGTACAACATTGGGTATACCATCGACTCCTGCTGACTTCCTTTTCTTTAATGATGTGAAGATCATTTGTAGTTCGACCAGTGGCGTAGCTAGACCTTTGGGGGCCCTGTATCCAATTTTTTTGCCCCCCCCCACCTCTTACCAAAACTGGGCCTTAACCTTATAACCTATTTTTAAATTAAAACACTAACGTCAATAAATAAGATAAATTTAATTCAATGTATAACGACATAGGAACTTTAACATAAATGCATACTACATATATATAGATACATGTTTTATAAAGCTTAAAAAAATAATATTTGCACTTCTTCTCAAAGTACTACTTTCCTTGCCTTTTTTTCTGAAATTTATATATTAAATCTTCCATACCTCAAGAATATTTCAGTTTTTCAAAATTATCTGCTTCTATTGATAAAAGTGATAAATCTGACAACCCATTGTCCCATTGAAGTTCTGAGATAATTTTTTATTATTTTCAGCTCGAAAAAGATCTTTTAGCTGTTGCTGTGGTTACCGGAAGAGTCCAAAAGAGAAAGCATGCTGTTATTACTTCAGAAAAACTAGAGCAAGACTATTAAATTCGATGACTAATAATTTAGCAAGTTCTTTTATGGAATGAATTTTGAGAATTTCGGATTTAAGGTATGTTTTAAGAGCAATTAGTTGATTGCAGAAATCACCAGATATGTCTGTATTGTACTTTTCCACTAGCTTTTTTGATCCTTGATTTATCTCATCATTTGAGAACGATAAAAGCTTATCCGGTTCCAACACTTCAAACATACTACTAAGACTATGAAGGCTTTGAAATCTTTGCCGAGTTTGTCCAATCAAAATGTCCAAGCAGGAATAGTAAATATTGACTTTGAAGTTAATTTCCGGATCAGAAATTCTATGATCTTCTGCCAACTCATCAAAAAAGCGCTTCGTTATTTTCCTCCTTTTATTTTTGAAGACAGGCGTCACTCCCCAATCCTTGGCTAAATCCTTGGACTTTGGACCTTGGATTTCTTTCTTTTTCTAGACCGTCTAAGCGATTTTGAAGCAAAATACTTGCTTTTTGTAAGTCATTTTCCTCATCTTGAAGGGCTTTGGAAACTGGACTTATAATATCAAACAGCGAAGAAAAAAATGACATCAACACAATAAAGTCGTAGGTCTCTAAAAGGTTTATAACATTTTTACATTCGTCTCGTTCGTCTTTTTTTGTTGAGGTCAAATTGATTTGGTGTAAGGTTTTCAATATCAATGTATAGTTTGATCTTATACCACATAGTGCATCATTTCGTGACGACCATCTCGTAGGACAAACCTTTTTAAGGGTAATTTTATATTTTTCTAATGAATCGTTGTGCAGCAAAGACCAGCGCTTCATACTGTTACCAAAAAATGTATATATTTTCTCTAAATTATCGAAAAATGTTGACGCTTCAAGTATATTTTTTGCTGCATCATTAAGTATCAAATTTAATGTATGTGCTGCGCAATGAACATAGTCGGCATTTGGAGTGTTCTCTTTTATATGGGCTTGTAATCCTCCATATACACCCGACATAACATTCGCTCCATCATTACCTTGTTCTCTGCATTTGGATAAAACAAGTCCATATTCACTTATTGTTTTAAAAACTTCTGTTTTTAGCCCTTCGGCACTAGCATCAGTAATTGGTACAAACCCTAAAAATGACTCGCAGATTTTTATATCTTTATTTACTTTTTCATCGGTTTCTGCTATAGAAATATACCTAATAACAACAGACAGTTGGTCAATTTTTGATAGGTCTTGTGTTGTATCCAAAATTAGAGATAGAAAAGGAGCTTCTTTTATTTCAAAAACAATGTTTTCTCTTAATGTGATACCAAGCAATTCAATTAACTCATTTTGAATTGTAGGGCTTAAATAATTTATTTCACCTTTTGGTTTCAAAATGAGTTCTTTCAAAATAGGATCATAATTAGATATTAAGTGAATAATGGATATAAAATTTCCGGAATCTGAATCATGTCCTCTTAAAGGTAAATTTCACGAGGCCAAAGTAATTATGACATTTATAATACGGTGCAAAACATTTCGCCAAAAAGTTATTCTACTGTTGAGTTCACTTTCTAAATGGGTAACTATAGTACCTTCTTGTAACCAATTTTTATAATTTAAAGCAGAGTTTATGTGTTGCTGAGTGTTTTCATGTTCAGATATATTTTTAGTTAAATTGGTTCTAACTAGAACACCGTTTATCCATGCGGAAGAGTACGATTTGCTTTGACGATCTGCTAACAACAGACAGAAGTGACAGTAAGGTTGGTTCAAAATATTAGAATAACATAACCACGGTCTAACAATTCGAATACCAGCCTTATTTGAATATGAGTAATGAAAGTTTGAAAAACATCGAGTTGCTTCCGAATTCTTTGGAAATGGTCCTTCAGGTTGAAAGGGGCCTAATTAAAAAATTATTTTTCGTTCACATTCAGTAAGACTGTCACCAAAATTTCCTCTATCCGATGAAGAGATATTATTTAATTCGTTGGGTTCATTAGAATCTTCATTATGAGTTTTTTCTATTTCAGGAACTCTTGATGCATTTTGTGCTTCAGAAGAGTCTTAAACCAAAACGAAAACAAAATAAGTTCGCAACGTAAACTTGCGGGTTCATACAATTTTTATTAAACAATTCATTACTTTTTCTTCGATATTCTAATGATCGAACGAATGTACCTACTAAGATATCGTTTGCCTAGTTACATACCTACATACATAAAAACAAACGTAGGAATATTTTCCAGAATTGCATTTCTATTAACTGAACATCCAAAAGATAGATACGCAAATACATGACATTACCTAGCAACAAGAATTTATCCACAAGATTAATAATATACCTAATGCTATGCTTGTGTTTACAGAAATATAGAATTTGTATAAACTTTTCACCACCGTCTGAAGTTTTATCAACATACTTATAACAAAATACGACCAAGAATTTACATACCAACACAATCTGAAGTAGCCGCAACATTTGGTTGTCGAAAAAACGAAGTAATTTTAGGAAGTTTCTTGATCTCATTATCTCTTTTTTCTTTATTTTTTCTTTTCAGAGCTCCACTTAGATACTCTCTTTTATTTTCACTCATTTTTCTACAAAAATAATATTTTAAGCAACGCACAAATAGTCACAAATATCTAATTACAAATAATCACAAAAAACTGTAGAGTAATTTTTTAAAATGTATATCCACGCTATATCCATGCAAGTACCTTAGTATTTTTTAATCTACCGCTGGTCCCTGGTTTGTATTTCTGTGTGATGTTGGAGTTAGTGGCTGTGTCAGGCAGGACACAGCCATATTTATATTTTATATTTTGAAAGCTCGAAGAAAAAAGTGTTTGCAGGTTGAAGTTGTAGTATTGTTGGTTGGTAGGACATGAAAAAAAGAAAAAGATACACAGGAAAAAAAAATATTTGACGCATGTAAAAAATGATCATCGGAACATTTTTTTGTAATAAAACTTTATTAAATATTTAAGTGAATTTTTTTACACACGTCTTGTGCTCTGTAGCTCTGTATCTTTGGGGGCCCCTATATCTCGGGGGCCCTGTTACATGGATACAGCTGATACAGCGGTAGCTACGCCACTGAGTTCGACCTTCGAGAAGAGCAGGGAACTTGGCCCATTTCGCTCGGCGATGGTGGCATTTGCCAGATTGTCTTTATTGAACCCGGTAAAACCAAAATTCTCAGATCGCCATTGCGTGATGCTATTTCGAAGGTGAAAGTGATTCAGCAGAGCTCTGTTCTCCAGGTCGTGATTTGGATGAATGGACTCATTCACCTTACACACTTACTGAAGAGCAGAACCCACTGTCTAAACTTTCGCCAATGGATCTTCGATCACAATGAAATCGTCGTCCAAGACGGCGTCCCTCAGATCTATTCCCGTGGTCAGGAGTATGTTTTCGTTGTCTGTCGATTTCGGAAGCTTAAGACACGGAAGATCGTTTTGATTGTTTTTTTTGAAGATTTTATTAATCTCGGGAAACATACTCGGGTCGCTAGAGTTAACAGCTCGAATTCTGTTATCCTGTAAGAGTTAGTAGACAATCTGTGATTTTGCTTTATGAGCGAGTTTACGTGTTTGATTGACAACTTCAGTGTCCTAATCCCAAGATCGTTTCTATCTGTAAACCGCCTGTACAAGAGTTTTAATCTTATCAGAAGGCCACTTTTTTGTCTGTGAAGTGCGTCTATTGTTGCGTTGTTATAAATTTCAGTTGCGTTATGTTCTTTTTATTGTGGGATTGTTCTGTCCATCATTTGTTTTATGACACCATCCATCTGAAGCATGTATCCATCGATCTCTAGGTTCGATAAATTCCTGTCGTTTGGAGACACAATGTCGTTGGAGAGGAGTTCTCTTGTCAGGGTGTTGGAACAACGTGGCCAGCGTGGCTTACTAAAATTGTAAGAGCGCGCAGGCACAAATTCATCAAACACCATAAGCTCGTTTGGTAGATGTATGATGGCGGAAAGTCCGCAGTGGTCGCTGTCGTATTCTACCGTCTGTAAACAGTTTCTTGTCTGTTGGCCCACAGAGTCAGTTACTGTCAGCCTTGAGTCAAACGATTGTCTATCTGTAGAAAAGGGTCGATTTTATACTCAATATGGCGTCGACCCATCCAAACAAAAAGATGGTATCCCCATTGGATTTTGGATTTGATTTTCCCAATCTTCATGTTTGGTATTAAAATCCAGACTAAGGCACTGCTCTGCAATAAAATTTGCAGGTTAAGGTGCGATCACATACATTCGCTTCCCATGTTGGAGAGGAATGCATATGATGCCAGATTCTAGCAACTCGAATCTTCGCACTTCACTATTATATATGACCTTTTCGCAAAAAGATAGCATCCGCGCCCCAACGAGTGGAGTTGGGCCAGTCCCTTCTTACAATATTGTAATTATTATGAGTCAGTTTGTGTTTCTGATTTAGCTTGGTTTCGATAGCCAAAAAGACATCTGGACTGTGATCATGCAACAATTGAAACAAATTAGCTCTACGTTCGGTCCTGATTAGTGAATTCACATTCACAGCCAAGATTTTAAAAGGGTTTTTGTATAGCGCGCCCATTATGGTTTAAGTTGCCCTAAGCTGGAAAGGTAAGCGTAGACACGGTCTAGCCTTTCCTCCTGCTTTCCAAGCTGTTGTTATAGGCTGGTTAGCTGGGCCTGCATGGCGAGCAACACAGACATTATATCGGCCTATACCACAGGTGCCGTAGGCACGGGGGACTGTTGGACACCCTTTGGTTGAGACTGTACCATTGTTGTTGCCCTCCCTGCCGCCAGTTGGTCGTAAGAGATTTGGGGCACAACGGCTGTCGGTGCAGGAGCAAAAACAGGTCGCCTCTCCACCACCTTCGGAGCCTTTGTTTGCTTTAGCTGCTGGAACTTAGGACAGCCCCGATAGCTAGCAGGGTGCCTCTCGCCCCGCAAAGTACACATTTAAGTTGAGCTTAATCTTCAACCCTTTCTTGGCCGAGTTTGCACTCACCTACTTTGTAGATGTCGCTGCATTTCACGCAGCGAGACTTCATACCGCAGTTTGCCGCGGCATGCCCAAACCTGGTAGTCTAGGTTGGTAATTTTTTCTTAGACTATCCAGTTTGCTAGTGGGCGACATCGGAACTAGGAAGAACGGTAATTTCCTTTGCTCCCATCTGGCTCTAACAGCCGTGAAAGTCTTTACCCCCACGAACTCGAGATCGTTCGTCGCTTTACTGCGCAGTTCTTGTAAAAGCGCCACCGTATCAGTGGAGCTATGAAGGCCCTTTAATAGGACCGTTTGAATTTTTTCCTTTTTCGGCGTGAAGCTGTAGTGTTCAGTGGCCGATTTCTTAAGAATTTCTTTTATTTTCTTATGCTGATCCACTGAGAAGCAGTGAAGTGCATGCCTATCGCTACTTAATTGTGTAAACAAGAAATTGTCGCCTATGGCATCTCTACATATATCAATAGTATCTTTAATTTCCATGTTAAAAGTATTGATTAGCGGCACCTTGTTGGCTCTGCTGCTATTGTGTCTGCTGCTCTTGTTTGCTTGGCTTGGCCTTGCCGTGATGTTGACGGCTGGCCCATCTGTAATTCCTGTGGCTCTTCTTTTTTTTTATATAATTAACGCACGCACAACAACGCGCGTACTTCCGAAATTGGGCCGAAGGGTGATGATCATTCCTTTTGAGACGAGTATTACGGGAGAAACTTTTAAGGGGAGGAATGCAACTGGCTACTTCGAGTAAACATTTTTTGTAAATTTTTTTAAATTTATTGGCGCGACAGCTCCTTAAGGAGCCAAGGCCTAGTGACTTATACTCTCAACCATTCCTGTGTGTGTGTTGTTACTCTGCAAGAATGGAAGGGACCTACAGTTTACCGCCGAGTCCGAACGGCTACATTAGATGCACTTTTTCGAGACAAATTTTGCTCTTGGAGGTTTTGTCAGTTCCTCGCAAGAGGCAGTACCCCAGAAAAAAAGGTGGCTATGAGCTGGATTTGAACCCAGGTTCTTTCGCTTAGCAGTCCGACACACTAACCAACTAACCACTAAGCCACGGGGCACTACACTTTTTGTAAAAGAAACGATAAAATAAGGAAAGACATGAAACAATGCGTCGTTGTTCGAGAGGGGCAATTGTTTCAGTGGCAATTCTATTTCCTATCAATCTAAACGCTCGATTTATTTATTATTCTATCAAGCAGGTGAAGCGATGTTTGCGAAGCACCTGCCCAGAGGTGGGAGTTATACTCGAGTTCAAGGCTTATAAACGCTTTATAAATTGTAGCCAGATCAGATTGGGAAAAATACTTCTTACACCGATACAGAAAACCTAAGCACTTTGCAGCATTTTTAGCGATCTCAAATATATAGTCGTTCCAACGGAGGTCGTCGTTGAAACACATACCGAGTACTGAGAGCTTTTCGGTTTCTTCGATGTAAGTGTCATTCATGGACAATGGCATTGGGGGTATGTATGAAAAACATCGAGTTGCTTCCGAATTCTTTGGAAATGGTCCTTCAGGTTGAAAGGGGCCTAATTAAAAAATTATTTTTCGTTCACATTCAGTAAGACTGTCACCAAAATTTCCTCTATCCGATGAAGAGATATTATTTAATTCGTTGGGTTCATTAGAATCTTCATTATGAGTTTTTTCTATTTCAGGAACTCTTGATGCATTTTGTGCTTCAGAAGAATCTAAAACCAAAACGAAAACAAAATAAGTTCGCAACGTAAACTTGCGGGTTCATACAATTTTTATTAAACAATTCATTACTTTTTCTTCGATATTCTAATGATCGAACGAATGTACCTACTAAGATATCGTTTGCCTAGTTACATACCTACATACATAAAAACAAACGTAGGAATATTTTCCAGAATTGCATTTCTATTAACTGAATATCCAAAAGATAGATACGCAAATACATGACATTACTTAGCAACAAGAATTTATCCACAAGATTAATAATATACCTAATGCTATGCTTGTGTTTACAGAAATATAGAATTTGTATAAACTTTTCACCACCGTCTGAAGTTTTATCTACATACTTATAACAAAATACGACCAAGAATTTACATACCAACACAATCTGAAGTAGCCGCAACATTTGGTTGTCGAAAAAACGAAGTAATTTTAGGAAGTTTCTTGATCTCATTATCTCTTTTTTCTTTATTTTTTCTTTTCAGAGCTCCACTTAGATACTCTCTTTTATTTTCACTCATTTTTCTACAAAAATAATATTTTAAGCAACGCACAAATAGTCACAAATATCTAATTACAAATAATCACAAAAAACTGTAGAGTAATTTTTTAAAATGTATATCCACGCTATATCCATGCAAGTACCTTAGTATTTTTTAATCTACCGCTGGTCCCTGGTTTGTATTTCTGTGTGATGTTGGAGTTAGTGGCTGTGTCAGGCAGGACACAGCCATATTTATATTTTATATTTTGAAAGCTCGAAGAAAAAAGTGTTTGCAGGTTGAAGTTGTAGTATTGTTGGTTGGTAGGACATGAAAAAAAGAAAAAGATACACAGGAAAAAAAAATATTTGACGCATGTAAAAAATGATCATCGGAACATTTTTTTGTAATAAAACTTTATTAAATATTTAAGTGAATTTTTTTACACACGTCTTGTGCTCTGTAGCTCTGTATCTTTGGGGGCCCCTATATCTCGGGGGCCCTGTTACATGGATACAGCTGATACAGCGGTAGCTACGCCACTGAGTTCGACCTTCGAGAAGAGCAGGGAACTTGGCCCATTTCGCTCGGCGATGGTGGCGTTTGCCAGATTGTCTTTATTGAACCCGGTAAAACCAAAATTCTCAGATCGCCATTGCGTGATGCTATTTCGAAGGTGAAAGTGATTCAGCAGAGCTCTGTTCTCCAGGTCGTGATTTGGATGAATGGACTCATTCACCTTACACACTTACTGAAGAGCAGAACCCACTGTCTAAACTTTCGCCAATGGATCTTCGATCACAATGAAATCGTCGTCCAAGACGGCGTCCCTCAGATCTATTCCCGTGGTCAGGAGTATGTTTTCGTTGTCTGTCGATTTCGGAAGCTTAAGACACGGAAGATCGTTTTGATTGTTTTTTTTGAAGATTTTATTAATCTCGGGAAACATACTCGGGTCGCTAGAGTTAACAGCTCGAATTCTGTTATCCTGTAAGAGTTAGTAGACAATCTGTGATTTTGCTTTATGAGCGAGTTTACGTGTTTGATTGACGACTTCAGTGTCCTAATCCCAAGATCGTTTCTATCTGTAAACCGCCTGTACAAGAGTTTTAATCTTATCAGAAGGCCACTTTTTTGTCTGTGAAGTGCGTCTATTGTTGCGTTGTTATAAATTTCAGTTGCGTTATGTTCTTTCTATTGTGGGATTGTTCTGTCCATCATTTGTTTTATGACACCATCCATCTGAAGCAGGTATCCATCGATCTCTAGGTTCGATAAATTCCTGTCGTTTGGAGACACAATGTCGTTGGAGAGGAGTTCTCTTGTCAGGGTGTTGGAACAACGTGGCCAGCGTGGCTTACTAAAATTGTAAGAGCGCGCAGGCACAAATTCATCAAACACCATAAGCTCGTTTGGTAGATGTATGATGGCGGAAAGTCCGCAGTGGTCGCTGTCGTATTCTACCGTCTGTAAACAGTTTCTTGTCTGTTGGCCCACAGAGTCAGTTACTGTCAGCCTTGAGTCAAACGATTGTCTATCTGTAGAAAAGGGTCGATTTTATACTCAATATGGCGTCGACCCATCCAAACAAAAAGATGGTATCCCCATTGGATTTTGGATTTGATTTTCCCAATCTTCATGTTTGGTATTAAAATCCAGACTAAGGCACTGCTCTGCAATAAAATTTGCAGGTTAAGGTGCGATCACATACATTCGCTTCCCATGTTGGAGAGGAATGCATATGATGCAAGATTCTAGCAACTCGAATCTTCGCACTTCACTATTATATATGACCTTTTCGCAAAAAGATAGCATCCGCGCCCCAACGAGTGGAGTTGGGCCAGTCCCTTCTTACAATATTGTAATTATTATGAGTCAGTTTGTGTTTCTGATTTAGCTTGGTTTCGATAGCCAAAAAGACATCTGGACTGTGATCATGCAACAATTGAAACAAATTAGCTCTACGTTCGGTCCTGATTAGTGAATTCACATTCACAGCCAAGATTTTAAAAGGGTTTTTGTATAGCGCGCCCATTATGGTTTAAGTTGCCCTAAGCTGGAAAGGTAAGCGTAGACACGGTCTAGCCTTTCCTCCTGCTTTCCAAGCTGTTGTTATAGGCTGGTTAGCTGGGCCTGCATGGCGAGCAACACAGACATTATATCGGCCTATACCACAGGTGCCGTAGGCACGGGGGACTGTTGGACACCCTTTGGTTGAGACTGTACCATTGTTGTTGCCCTCCCTGCCGCCAGTTGGTCGTAAGAGATTTGGGGCACAACGGCTGTCGGTGCAGGAGCAAAAACAGGTCGCCTCTCCACCACCTTCGGAGCCTTTGTTTGCTTTAGCTGCTGGAACTTAGGACAGCCCCGATAGCTAGCAGGGTGCCTCTCGCCCCGCAAAGTACACATTTAAGTTGAGCTTAATCTTCAACCCTTTCTTGGCCGAGTTTGCACTCACCTACTTTGTAGATGTCGCTGCATTTCACGCAGCGAGACTTCATACCGCAGTTTGCCGCGGCATGCCCAAACCTGGTAGTCTAGGTTGGTAATTTTTTCTTAGACTATCCAGTTTGCTAGTGGGCGACATCGGAACTAGGAAGAACGGTAATTTCCTTTGCTCCCATCTGGCTCTAACAGCCGTGAAAGTCTTTACCCCCACGAACTCGAGATCGTTCGTCGCTTTACTGCGCAGTTCTTGTAAAAGCGCCACCGTATCAGTGGAGCTATGAAGGCCCTTTAATAGGACCGTTTGAATTTTTTCCTTTTTCGGCGTGAAGCTGTAGTGTTCAGTGGCCGATTTCTTAAGAATTTCTTTTATTTTCTTATGCTGATCCACTGAGAAGCAGTGAAGTGCATGCCTATCGCTACTTAATTGTGTAAACAAGAAATTGTCGCCTATGGCATCTCTACATATATCAATAGTATCTTTAATTTCCATGTTAAAAGTATTGATTAGCGGCACCTTGTTGGCTCTGCTGCTATTGTGTCTGCTGCTCTTGTTTGCTTGGCTTGGCCTTGCCGTGATGTTGACGGCTGGCCCATCTGTAATTCCTGTGGCTCTTCTTTTTTTTTATATAATTAACGCACGCACAACAACGCGCGTACTTCCGAAATTGGGCCGAAGGGTGATGATCATTCCTTTTGAGACGAGTATTACGGGAGAAACTTTTAAGGGGAGGAATGCAACTGGCTACTTCGAGTAAACATTTTTTGTAAATTTTTTTAAATTTATTGGCGCGACAGCTCCTTAAGGAGCCAAGGCCTAGTGACTTATACTCTCAACCATTCCTGTGTGTGTGTTGTTACTCTGCAAGAATGGAAGGGACCTACAGTTTACCGCCGAGTCCGAACGGCTACATTAGATGCACTTTTTCGAGACAAATTTTGCTCTTGGAGGTTTTGTCAGTTCCTCGCAAGAGGCAGTACCCCAGAAAAAAAGGTGGCTATGAGCTGGATTTGAACCCAGGTTCTTTCGCTTAGCAGTCCGACACACTAACCAACTAACCACTAAGCCACGGGGCACTACACTTTTTGTAAAAGAAACGATAAAATAAGGAAAGACATGAAACAATGCGTCGTTGTTCGAGAGGGGCAATTGTTTCAGTGGCAATTCTATTTCCTATCAATCTAAACGCTCGATTTATTTATTATTCTATCAAGCAGGTGAAGCGATGTTTGCGAAGCACCTGCCCAGAGGTGGGAGTTATACTCGAGTTCAAGGCTTATAAACGCTTTATAAATTGTAGCCAGATCAGATTGGGAAAAATACTTCTTACACCGATACAGAAAACCTAAGCACTTTGCAGCATTTTTAGCGATCTCAAATATATAGTCGTTCCAACGGAGGTCGTCGTTGAAACACATACCGAGTACTGAGAGCTTTTCGGTTTCTTCGATGTAAGTGTCATTCATGGACAATGGCATTGGGGGTATGTATGAAAAACATCGAGTTGCTTCCGAATTCTTTGGAAATGGTCCTTCAGGTTGAAAGGGGCCTAATTAAAAAATTATTTTTCGTTCACATTCAGTAAGACTGTCACCAAAATTTCCTCTATCCGATGAAGAGATATTATTTAATTCGTTGGGTTCATTAGAATCTTCATTATGAGTTTTTTCTATTTCAGGAACTCTTGATGCATTTTGTGCTTCAGAAGAATCTAAAACCAAAACGAAAACAAAATAAGTTCGCAACGTAAACTTGCGGGTTCATACAATTTTTATTAAACAATTCATTACTTTTTCTTCGATATTCTAATGATCGAACGAATGTACCTACTAAGATATCGTTTGCCTAGTTACATACCTACATACATAAAAACAAACGTAGGAATATTTTCCAGAATTGCATTTCTATTAACTGAATATCCAAAAGATAGATACGCAAATACATGACATTACTTAGCAACAAGAATTTATCCACAAGATTAATAATATACCTAATGCTATGCTTGTGTTTACAGAAATATAGAATTTGTATAAACTTTTCACCACCGTCTGAAGTTTTATCTACATACTTATAACAAAATACGACCAAGAATTTACATACCAACACAATCTGAAGTAGCCGCAACATTTGGTTGTCGAAAAAACGAAGTAATTTTAGGAAGTTTCTTGATCTCATTATCTCTTTTTTCTTTATTTTTTCTTTTCAGAGCTCCACTTAGATACTCTCTTTTATTTTCACTCATTTTTCTACAAAAATAATATTTTAAGCAACGCACAAATAGTCACAAATATCTAATTACAAATAATCACAAAAAACTGTAGAGTAATTTTTTAAAATGTATATCCACGCTATATCCATGCAAGTACCTTAGTATTTTTTAATCTACCGCTGGTCCCTGGTTTGTATTTCTGTGTGATGTTGGAGTTAGTGGCTGTGTCAGGCAGGACACAGCCATATTTATATTTTATATTTTGAAAGCTCGAAGAAAAAAGTGTTTGCAGGTTGAAGTTGTAGTATTGTTGGTTGGTAGGACATGAAAAAAAGAAAAAGATACACAGGAAAAAAAAATATTTGACGCATGTAAAAAATGATCATCGGAACATTTTTTTGTAATAAAACTTTATTAAATATTTAAGTGAATTTTTTTACACACGTCTTGTGCTCTGTAGCTCTGTATCTTTGGGGGCCCCTATATCTCGGGGGCCCTGTTACATGGATACAGCTGATACAGCGGTAGCTACGCCACTGAGTTCGACCTTCGAGAAGAGCAGGGAACTTGGCCCATTTCGCTCGGCGATGGTGGCGTTTGCCAGATTGTCTTTATTGAACCCGGTAAAACCAAAATTCTCAGATCGCCATTGCGTGATGCTATTTCGAAGGTGAAAGTGATTCAGCAGAGCTCTGTTCTCCAGGTCGTGATTTGGATGAATGGACTCATTCACCTTACACACTTACTGAAGAGCAGAACCCACTGTCTAAACTTTCGCCAATGGATCTTCGATCACAATGAAATCGTCGTCCAAGACGGCGTCCCTCAGATCTATTCCCGTGGTCAGGAGTATGTTTTCGTTGTCTGTCGATTTCGGAAGCTTAATACACGGAAGATCGTTTTGATTGTTTTTTTTGAAGATTTTATTAATCTCGGGAAACATACTCGGGTCGCTAGAGTTAACAGCTCGAATTCTGTTATCCTGTAAGAGTTAGTAGACAATCTGTGATTTTGCTTTATGAGCGAGTTTACGTGTTTGATTGACGACTTCAGTGTCCTAATCCCAAGATCGTTTCTATCTGTAAACCGCCTGTACAAGAGTTTTAATCTTATCAGAAGGCCACTTTTTTGTCTGTGAAGTGCGTCTATTGTTGCGTTGTTATAAATTTCAGTTGCGTTATGTTCTTTCTATTGTGGGATTGTTCTGTCCATCATTTGTTTTATGACACCATCCATCTGAAGCAGGTATCCATCGATCTCTAGGTTCGATAAATTCCTGTCGTTTGGAGACACAATGTCGTTGGAGAGGAGTTCTCTTGTCAGGGTGTTGGAACAACGTGGCCAGCGTGGCTTACTAAAATTGTAAGAGCGCGCAGGCACAAATTCATCAAACACCATAAGCTCGTTTGGTAGATGTATGATGGCGGAAAGTCCGCAGTGGTCGCTGTCGTATTCTACCGTCTGTAAACAGTTTCTTGTCTGTTGGCCCACAGAGTCAGTTACTGTCAGCCTTGAGTCAAACGATTGTCTATCTGTAGAAAAGGGTCGATTTTATACTCAATATGGCGTCGACCCATCCAAACAAAAAGATGGTATTTTGGATTGGATTTTGGATTTGATTTTCCCAATCTTCATGTTTGGTATTAAAATCCAGACTAAGGCACTGCTCTGCAATAAAATTTGC
Source organism: Platycheirus rosarum (assembly GCA_963971375.1). Classification (NCBI taxonomy): domain Eukaryota; kingdom Metazoa; phylum Arthropoda; class Insecta; order Diptera; family Syrphidae; genus Platycheirus; species Platycheirus rosarum. The sequence continues at coordinate 84,082,529 of OZ020510.1, read as the reverse complement.
AGGTTAAGGTGCGATCACATACATTCGCTTCCCATGTTGGAGAGGAATGCATATGATGCAAGATTCTAGCAACTCGAATCTTCGCACTTCACTATTATATATGACCTTTTCGCAAAAAGATAGCATCCGCGCCCCAACGAGTGGAGTTGGGCCAGTCCCTTCTTACAATATTGTAATTATTATGAGTCAGTTTGTGTTTCTGATTTAGCTTGGTTTCGATAGCCAAAAAGACATCTGGACTGTGATCATGCAACAATTGAAACAAATTAGCTCTACGTTCGGTCCTGATTAGTGAATTCACATTCACAGCCAAGATTTTAAAAGGGTTTTTGTATAGCGCGCCCATTATGGTTTAAGTTGCCCTAAGCTGGAAAGGTAAGCGTAGACACGGTCTAGCCTTTCCTCCTGCTTTCCAAGCTGTTGTTATAGGCTGGTTAGCTGGGCCTGCATGGCGAGCAACACAGACATTATATCGGCCTATACCACAGGTGCCGTAGGCACGGGGGACTGTTGGACACCCTTTGGTTGAGACTGTACCATTGTTGTTGCCCTCCCTGCCGCCAGTTGGTCGTAAGAGATTTGGGGCACAACGGCTGTCGGTGCAGGAGCAAAAACAGGTCGCCTCTCCACCACCTTCGGAGCCTTTGTTTGCTTTAGCTGCTGGAACTTAGGACAGCCCCGATAGCTAGCAGGGTGCCTCTCGCCCCGCAAAGTACACATTTAAGTTGAGCTTAATCTTCAACCCTTTCTTGGCCGAGTTTGCACTCACCTACTTTGTAGATGTCGCTGCATTTCACGCAGCGAGACTTCATACCGCAGTTTGCCGCGGCATGCCCAAACCTGGTAGTCTAGGTTGGTAATTTTTTCTTAGACTATCCAGTTTGCTAGTGGGCGACATCGGAACTAGGAAGAACGGTAATTTCCTTTGCTCCCATCTGGCTCTAACAGCCGTGAAAGTCTTTACCCCCACGAACTCGAGATCGTTCGTCGCTTTACTGCGCAGTTCTTGTAAAAGCGCCACCGTATCAGTGGAGCTATGAAGGCCCTTTAATAGGACCGTTTGAATTTTTTCCTTTTTCGGCGTGAAGCTGTAGTGTTCAGTGGCCGATTTCTTAAGAATTTCTTTTATTTTCTTATGCTGATCCACTGAGAAGCAGTGAAGTGCATGCCTATGGCTACTTAATTGTGTAAACAAGAAATTGTCGCCTATGGCATCTCTACATATATCAATAGTATCTTTAATTTCCATGTTAAAAGTATTGATTGGCGGCACCTTGTTGGCTCTGCTGCTATTGTGTCTGCTGCTCTTGTTTGCTTGGCTTGGCCTTGCCGTGATGTTGACGGCTGGCCCATCTGTAATTCCTGTGGCTCTTCTTTTTTTTTTATATAATTAACGCACGCACAACAACGCGCATACTTCCGAAATTGGGCCGAAGGGTGATGATCATTCCTTGTGAGACGAGTATTACGGGAGAAACTTTTAAGGGGAGGAATGCAACTGGCTACTTCGAGTAAACATTTTTTGTAATTTTTTTTAAATTTATTGGCGCGACAGCTCCTTAAGTAGCCAAGGCCTAGTGACTTATACTCTCAACCATTCCTGTGTGTGTGTTGTTACTCTGCAAGAATGGAAGGGACCTACAGTCTACCGCCGAGTCCGAACGGCTACATTAGATGCACTTTTTCGAGACAAATTTTGCTCTTGGAGGTTTTGTCAGTTCCTCGCAAGAGGCAGTACCCCAGAAAAAAAGGTGGCTATGAGCTGGATTTGAACCCAGGTTCTTTCGCTTAGCAGTCCGACACACTAACCAACTAACCACTAAGCCACGGGGCACTACATTTTTTGTAAAAGAAACGATAAAATAAGGAGAGACATGAAACAATGCGTTGTTTCAGTGGCAATTCTATTTCCTATCAATCTAAACGCTCGATTTATTTATTATTCTATCAAGCAGGTGAAGCGATGTTTGCGAAGCACCTGCCCAGAGGTGGGAGTTATACTTGAGTTCAAGGCTTATAAACGCTTTATAAATTGTAGCCAGATCAGATTGGGAAAAATACTTCTTACACCGATACAGAAAACCTAAGCACCTTGCAGCATTTTTAGCGATCTCAAATATATAGTCGTTCCAACGGAGGTCGTCGTTGAAACACATACCGAGTACTGAGAGCTTTTCGGTTTCTTCGATGTAAGTGTCATTCATGGACAATGGCATTGGGGGTATGTTTAGCTCTAACGACAGAAGACAGCATTGAGTTTTCGAAGCATTAAACTCCACACGATTCCTATCACCCCATTTAACAATGCTGTTTAAATCGGAGTTTAATGAGCTTGATATACGGTACCGTTGCAATTGTACGTCCGAAGACGAAGGACGTGAATTATCGAAAGAATATGAAAAGCTGAGGGTAGAGTCGTTAGCAAAACAGTTAAGTGGATTAGATTAGTAACAGACAGAAGATCATTTATAAAAATGAGGAAAAGAGTCGGAGACAGAACAGAGCCCTGGGGCACACCAGCATTTGTGGGAATCAGACTTCAATCCGTCGAATACAACTTGTATTGAACGGTCCAGAAGACAGCTTCTAATCCAACGAAAAAGAGTATCATCGATCACAAAAGCACGCATTTTCAATAAAAGAGCTTCATGCCAAACTCTATCAGATGCCTTGGAGAAATCAGGAGCAATAATCTTACTTTCACCAAAGCGATGTAAAGATTTGTTCCACTATTCGGTGAGCCATATTGACGGTCATGGAGAAGCTTTCGATCTTCGAGATATTCCTTCAGCTGACGGTTAATCAGTGTTTCTATGACCTTAGAAAGAAGGGATGTCAGTGCTATGGGTCGGTAAGAGGAAGGAGAGGATGGGTAACCTTTCTTAGGGACAGGCTATTTTCCATCTTCTATGAAAGATTCCAGAATGGTAGGAGAGATGGAAAAGGTTACGCAGTGGCTTTGCCAGTGTGGAAGAACACCTCTTCAGAAGAATCGGGGGTATACCATCCGGGCCAGCGGATTTGTGTATATCGAGATCCTTGAGAACTCCTGCTACTCTGCGAGTGCGGAAAATTTTTTTCCCATGGACAGGAGGGGCAACGTTGCTGTTAGGCAGCGTGGAGCTTGCAGTGAAATAAGCAGCGAGCAAGTTTGCCTTCTCTGTAGAGTAAACAATTAGTTTGTTATTTTCGATGAGTTGGAACCGAAGATGTTGAGGAGTTTTTAATATATTATATATAATTTTTACTGCATTTGTCATGCAAAAATTTGGTTCTTTCAATAACGGAGTTGCATGAGTTCGTTGATCGTTTGTGTTTTTTCCGATTTTCCTTTGATGTTGGCTTGATAAGATCGGTAACTTACTTCTTTGAGCCTGATAGCTTCTTAACACTTAGAATTAAACCAAGACTTTTCTTTAGGCTTGATGCTTTTAACTCTGTTAGAAATAAAAGCATGCAACCCTAGAAGAATCACGTTTGTAATCATTTCAGCACTGACATTAATGTCACTATCGAGGAAGCATAGTGACCAGTTAAAGTTTCGGAAACAAATATTCAGGCCGTCCCAGTTGGCTTTCTCGTATTGCCAAACGGTCCTGGTGGGAAGTTTTTCTTTAACTGGATGGGTGGAGGATGAGAAGTTAGCTGAAATGACACAATGGTCTGAAGTGCCAAATGGAGGAGTTACACTAATCGTATATTTATCAGGGTGAGAAGTAAGAAACAAGTCAAGAGCATTGGACTTCTTCGGACCCAGATGAGGACTGGATAATGGGCATGTTAATTGTGTTGTCTGCGGCAACTTGGGTTTCGTCAGGGGTGCTTGTATAGTGCCCCTCCACTTCGTCGGACACATACAACACTGATATGTCCGACGCTAATCCAGCATTTTCCAGTTGCTGACTTATCTTGGAAGCTGCGGTTATTTTGGCTGGACGCGCCTCTTCCTTCTCTCCTACTGGCTGTTAATTCAGATTAGCCCTTGTGGGCCTTTTTGTAATTAAGTTCGTCTGAACTTTCTATCTTCTCCTCCTCTTGACTGGCATCATTGGGACATCAGCCGATTTTTCTGGCTCATCATCCGATGGCGCCATCTTCTTATCTTTGGGTAATTTGCCGCCTTCCAGGCTCTTTCTGTTTTCCAAAACAGACTCCCAAAAAGAATTTGTAAAACTACCCAGGCCGGATTCGAACCTGGGTCACTCTACCACTTGAGCTAATTCTTTATTGTATTTTGATTGTCTTTTGTCAGTGTAGTATTAATAGGGTTGGATTGCTCAAAGTAAAAGCAACAATTAAACTGGCTTTATCTTGTGTCTAAATAACACAATTAATTTTTTAATATTAATTTATTTATAATCTGCCTTTTGGCAAATAAAAATAAGCAAACAAATACTTTTTATCAACTTTAACTATGCTAACACTTGAAAATACACTTTCGCAGTGAAGTCGTCAGTGTTGATTGCTCCACAGTATCTGAACGACTGATTTATATATAGTTATATATATCAATATATATTTTTCAGCACAGCCGTAGTAGAGCTGATAACAAACAATGGAAAAAGGGTCGAATGCAGAGCCGTTTTGGATTCCGGTTCACAAGTGAACTAGGTCTTCTCTCAAAACATGCATCAATGAGCATTCAAGGCATTGGTAACAGAATATCAAAAATAAGTGGCTTTAACCCCCAATTCGAAGCCTTTGTTCTACCATACATCATATCTCTACAACCAATTTAACACTTCAACACTTCGTCATGGGCAATTCCAAAGAATATGCCTTTAGCGGATCCATTTTTCAATCGACCAGGCAAAGTTGATATTCTTCTCGGTGCAGAGTTCTATCATCAATTGCTTTCTATTTGGCAGATAGGTTTAAAAGATCATCTACCAATATAACAAAACACAGTTCTTGGATGGGTGATAGCAGGAAAGGTATCGGAAGCGAAGTCACATACAGCAACATGTGGCATCTCTACTTATGATAACAACGACCCACATCAAATGGTTGAACGATTATGGAGTCTCGAAGAAGTAGAAAAATCCAAAGACGTAGCAGTCAACAGGTTTCTAGCACTAGAACGAAGATAAGCCAAGAACAAAAAAGTGAAGGATAAATATATTCAATTTATGGAAGAATACAAAAATCTAGGCCACATGACCAAAATTGACATTCACAACATCTAAACGCCTAATTACTTCATACTCCATCACTGTGTTTTTATAGAAGATAGGAACACTACCAAACTTCGAGTCGTCGCTCATCAGGATTATCGTTAAACGACATAAGACCGACAGTACAAGGTGAACTATTTTCACTGTTATTTCGTTTTTGATTGCCAATATGTTTCTTGCACTGATATCCAAACAATTTGTCGTCAAATAACCATGCACTCAGAAGATAGAAAATAACACACAATTGTATGGAGAACTGATGAAAAGATACCTCTTAATTACTATCAACTCAATTATTATCAACTCAACACAGTGACCTGCGGAACGAGAGCAACACCATATTTGGCTACAAGTTGTCTGCAGAAACTTTGCCAAAGAGAACAACGAAAGATATCCACTAGGATCCAAAGTCCTACACAATGATTTCTATGTCGATTACTGCTTAACTGGTGATTACATCTTAGTTATAATGTTGGAAATGCAAGCTCAAGTCACACAATTGTTAAAAGAAGTAGGATTAAAATTGGTGTGAGTGGTGTGCTATTCATCCCAAACTACTTCAAGCAATGTTTAAGAGGACCCGGAAATCGATCTCGATTTTGGAAATGAAAATAATACATCAATTAAGGCATTTGTGTTTACATGGCAACCAAATAACGACAGATTTTGTATAAAAACAAGATTTAATTCTACAAACTGAATAACTAAATGAATTGTCACTACAGATCTTCTCAAATTATTCGATCCATTGGGTATAATGACTCCAGTAGTTGTGACAGGTAAAATATTCGTACATGAGCAATGGTTACTAAAACTGTCTTGGGATTAATCATTACAAGCTGAATTACATACTAGATGGATGCAGTTTCGTGAAAACCAGAAAACCTTAAACTATTTCAATTTCTCACGTCATATGTTTAATAACGATGTACCAGCAAAAATACAGATTCACACATTTTCTGATGCGTCTGAAAAGGCAAATGTTAAAGTAGTGTATCTGTGAGCAATTCTGAAAAATAGAACAATAAGAGTAATGCTGCTCTGTTCAAAATCCCGAGTGGCTCAATTAAAAAAAACAGACACTCTAACGATTAGATCTATGCGCTGCTGTTTTTGGTCCTCAATTAACAGATAGAGTCAAGAATGATTTGAAACTTACAGACATCCCCACATTCCTATGGGCAGACCCTGAAATCGTTCTCGCATGGATTAATTCACCATCAGCACAATTTCAAACATTTGTGTCCATCAGAGTTGCTAGTATTCAAAGACTAACACTTTCCGAGCAATTGCGATATATTTAATCAAAACCAAATCCAGCGGATGTCATTTCACAAGGCCTTCAACCAGAAAAGTTTTCGTCATAAGCACTGTGGTCTTACCGTCCACTTTTCCTACATTGTCAAGAAAAAATTTGACCAGCAAAGTATGGCTATTTCAGACGACAGGGTAAGAAAAGGATCCACTGTAGCAATAGTGACTCATAATTGTGATCAGAATATGATTTACAAATAAATTATAGAGAATCATTCAACATTCTTCAGCGGATAATATTATGTATCCGACGTTTTTATATTCACGCCAAAAATAAAGAGAATTTAACTACACGAAAACTGGAAGATTCATTTTCGTAATAGTTCGAACAGTGCCGGCATTTGATTTCAAGAAGGAAGTTAGTGACCTGCAAAAATACAAGGAACTAAAGCGGAACAGGCAGCTCTTCAGCCTGCTCTATTTTATATGACAAGGGAATCGTTCGAGTCGGAGATGGACTAGAATCCGGATTAGTTCCATTTGATAACAAACATCCAATGCTGCTACCGTTCAACAATCAATTGACAAAACTATTGATGAAAGAAATTCACGAGAAATATAAACACTGTGGTTTTCAGAAGTTGCTTGCTCAGATGAGACAAAAGTTTGACCTATGAAGCGGGCGGCATTAGTGCCGTAGATAAGATGTTTGCTTCTGACCCGGAGGTCGTCAGTTCGATACTCAGAAATTTTTCTAACTGCTAGTGCAAGCTAGAGCCGTCAATGAGTTTAAAAAATAAATCGTTTCTGTCTTTCTTATACTTCTTACTAGTTTCGTGCAACGTCAATGTTGCATTCTACAAGGCAATGTGCCTTACAGACAGTTAAAAAAAAAGAGAGAAAAATAATGGCTCGATCAATTGTACACCACTGAGTTAAATACACAAGAGGTAGACCACAATTACTTCAACAAGTAATGGGAAGAAGGGAAGGAACCAAGAAAGCACTGTCAAAACATATACTGCGATAATGCTACTAGCTTTGTAGGAGCAAACAGTCAACTTTCTGAATTTTATGAGTCAATATAGTCATGCAATAAAATTCAACTTGATTTCACCTTGGACACTTCATTTTGGAGCAGCATTTAAATCAGCAAAACATCTGTTAAGGAGGAGTGTATCTACAGCATCTCTAAAATATGAAGAACAAAAAACTTTATTAATTGGAATTGAAGCTATCCTGAACTCAAGGCCACTAACACCATTTTCAAGCGACCCAAACGATTTAACAGCATTAACTCCAGGAAATTTCCTTATCGGCAAACCACTCACTGCAAAAACTGATGCCAAAGCAACTCCTATGAAGAAAACACTATTGACAAGATGGAGTGTTTGTGCATGTAGTGCAATAATAAGAAAAAAATTAGAAATTCTCAACTACAATTTTAATGAACGTTTACGTTACAATTTAATTCAAGTTTTAAATATAATGTTTGTACCAAGACTAACTGCATTACAAAAAATATATGGAATTAAGGCAGGCTTCAATTCTTAAAAGAATGGTGGATAAATCTTCAAAGGTTAGCGGTGTTCCAGTTGTGATCCGGTTGAGGTGATATTTGACCAACTTAACGTTGGCTTCCCATAAACCACAAAAATTGGGAGAGTAAGGTGGATTAAAATCCCATTGTATGCCTTTTTCTGCCAATTGGGGAGCAATTTCTCGATCGATGGATTCAATGAACGTTTTGGTGTTTGTTTTGAGTACTGTGTTTGCACCAATTAAATAAGTGTCGCAGTCACTATACAGATCATGGCATAAGCCCCGTCTCCCAACAAAACAGTATAGTGCGCATAAAAACTGATCTGTTGTCATACCTGTAACTGCTTCCAAATGGATGGCCTTGGTTGCAAGGCAAATGAAGATAGCAATATATCCTTTGTATGTGGTATTGCCACAGTATCTTGAAGCTCTATAGCTCCAGTGTAATTAACGCCTTTCGCGAGGAACGGATCTGTAAGATGATGATTTTCTGGCAGAATCATTGGATATTTTTCGTCGTATGATAGTGCAGATCGTTGTAAGCGTCCTCCGACTCTTAGTATATTACCGTTGTCAAGAAACGGCGCTAGTGCTATTAATCGACTCTTGTTTAAAACCTCTCCTCTTGTTGATAACGCATGCATGTCGGATGAAAAGCATTCCGTTTGTACAAGAAGTACTAGCCTTATGACACTCAGGTCAAACTCAGTAACCTTGAGAGGTCCACGTCTGCGTAAATGTACCTCGTTTCGCTTTTCGGAGCATCGACAATTATGTGTAAATCGAAGGATCCAAGCCATTATTCGTCGCCAATGTGAAAAAGGAGTAGTTCAGAAGAAATGATATTTCTGATGGTGGTTCATGAAGAGTATTCACAATCAGTTCAGTTTCAAAAAAGGTCCAGTTTGAAGTTTGCCAAACCGTTGATTGGTCCGTGCCAGTATAAATCGGAGTTTATTAATTGTGTTGTTGTTGCACCGCGAGAAGAAAGATCAGCTGGATTTTCATGAGTTGCGACATGAACGACTGTGGTTTTCAGAAGTTGCTTGCTCAGATGAGACAAAAGTTTGACCTATGAAGCAGGCGGCATTAGTGCCGTAGATAAGATGTTTGCTTCTGACCCGGAGGTCGTCAGTTCGATACTCAGAAATTTTTCTAACTGCTAGTGCAAGCTAGAGCCGTCAATGAGTTTAAAAAATAAATCGTTTCTGTCTTTCTTATACTTCTTACTAGTTTCGTGCAACGTCAATGTTGCATTCTACAAGGCAATGTGCCTTACAGACAGTTAAAAAAAAAGAGAGAAAAATAATGGCTCGATCAATTGTACACCACTGAGTTAAATACACAAGAGGTAGACCACAATTACTTCAACAAGTAATGGGAAGAAGGGAAGGAACCAAGAAAGCACTGTCAAAACATATACTGCGATAATGCTACTAGCTTTGTAGGAGCAAACAGTCAACTTTCTGAATTTTATGAGTCAATATAGTCATGCAATAAAATTCAACTTGATTTCACCTTGGACACTTCATTTTGGAGCAGCATTTAAATCAGCAAAACATCTGTTAAGGAGGAGTGTATCTACAGCATCTCTAAAATATGAAGAACAAAAAACTTTATTAATTGGAATTGAAGCTATCCTGAACTCAAGGCCACTAACACCATTTTCAAGCGACCCAAACGATTTAACAGCATTAACTCCAGGAAATTTCCTTATCGGCAAACCACTCACTGCAAAAACTGATGCCAAAGCAACTCCTATGAAGAAAACACTATTGACAAGATGGAGTGTTTGTGCACGTAGTGCAATAATAAGAAAAAAATTAGAAATTCTCAACTACAATTTTAATGAACGTTTACGTTACAATTTAATTCAAGTTTTAAATATAATGTTTGTACCAAGACTAACTGCATTACAAAAAATATATGGAATTAAGGCAGGCTTCAATTCTTAAAAGAATGGTGGATAAATCTTCAAAGGTTAGCGGTGTTCCAGTTGTGATCCGGTTGAGGTGATATTTGACCAACTTAACGTTGGCTTCCCATAAACCACAAAAATTGGGAGAGTAAGGTGGATTAAAATCCCATTGTATGCCTTTTTCTGCCAATTGGGGAGCAATTTCTCGATCGATGGATTCAATGAACGTTTTGGTGTTTGTTTTGAGTACTGTGTTTGCACCAATTAAATAAGTGTCGCAGTCACTATACAGATCATGGCATAAGCCCCGTCTCCCAACAAAACAGTATAGTGCGCATAAAAACTGATCTGTTGTCATACCTGTAACTGCTTCCAAATGGATGGCCTTGGTTGCAAGGCAAATGAAGATAGCAATATATCCTTGTGTAAAGTTTCGGAAACAAATATTCAGGCCGTCCCAGTTGGCTTTCTCGTATTGCCAAACGGTCCTGGTGGGAAGTTTTTCTTTAACTGGATGGGTGGAGGATGAGAAGTTAGCTGAAATGACACAATGGTCTGAAGTGCCAAATGGAGGAGTTACACTAATCGTATATTTATCAGGGTGAGAAGTAAGAAACAAGTCAAGAGCATTGGACTTCTTCGGACCCAGATGAGGACTGGATAATGGGCATGTTAATTGTGTTGTCTGCGGCAACTTGGGTTTCGTCAGGGGTGCTTGTATAGTGCCCCTCCACTTCGTCGGACACATACAACACTGATATGTCCGACGCTAATCCAGCATTTTCCAGTTGCTGACTTATCTTGGAAGCTGCGGTTATTTTGGCTGGACGCGCCTCTTCCTTCTCTCCTACTGGCTGTTAATTCAGATTAGCCCTTGTGGGCCTTTTTGTAATTAAGTTCGTCTGAACTTTCTATCTTCTCCTCCTCTTGACTGGCATCATTGGGACATCAGCCGATTTTTCTGGCTCATCATCCGATGGCGCCATCTTCTTATCTTTGGGTAATTTGCCGCCTTCCAGGCTCTTTCTGTTTTCCAAAACAGACTCCCAAAAAGAATTTGTAAAACTACCCAGGCCGGATTCGAACCTGGGTCACTCTACCACTTGAGCTAATTCTTTATTGTATTTTGATTGTCTTTTGTCAGTGTAGTATTAATAGGGTTGGATTGCTCAAAGTAAAAGCAACAATTAAACTGGCTTTATCTTGTGTCTAAATAACACAATTAATTTTTTAATATTAATTTATTTATAATCTGCCTTTTGGCAAATAAAAATAAGCAAACAAATACTTTTTATCAACTTTAACTATGCTAACACTTGAAAATACACTTTCGCAGTGAAGTCGTCAGTGTTGATTGCTCCACAGTATCTGAACGACTGATTTATATATAGTTATATATATCAATATATATTTTTCAGCACAGCCGTAGTAGAGCTGATAACAAACAATGGAAAAAGGGTCGAATGCAGAGCCGTTTTGGATTCCGGTTCACAAGTGAACTAGGTCTTCTCTCAAAACATGCATCAATGAGCATTCAAGGCATTGGTAACAGAATATCAAAAATAAGTGGCTTTAACCCCCAATTCGAAGCCTTTGTTCTACCATACATCATATCTCTACAACCAATTTAACACTTCAACACTTCGTCATGGGCAATTCCAAAGAATATGCCTTTAGCGGATCCATTTTTCAATCGACCAGGCAAAGTTGATATTCTTCTCGGTGCAGAGTTCTATCATCAATTGCTTTCTATTTGGCAGATAGGTTTAAAAGATCATCTACCAATATAACAAAACACAGTTCTTGGATGGGTGATAGCAGGAAAGGTATCGGAAGCGAAGTCACATACAGCAACATGTGGCATCTCTACTTATGATAACAACGACCTACATCAAATGGTTGAACGATTATGGAGTCTCGAAGAAGTAGAAAAATCCAAAGACGTAGCAGTCAACAGGTTTCTAGCACTAGAACGAAGATAAGCCAAGAACAAAAAAGTGAAGGATAAATATATTCAATTTATGGAAGAATACAAAAATCTAGGCCACATGACCAAAATTGACATTCACAACATCTAAACGCCTAATTACTTCATACTCCATCACTGTGTTTTTATAGAAGATAGGAACACTACCAAACTTCGAGTCGTCGCTCATCAGGATTATCGTTAAACGACATAAGACCGACAGTACAAGGTGAACTATTTTCACTGTTATTTCGTTTTTGATTGCCAATATGTTTCTTGCACTGATATCCAAACAATTTGTCGTCAAATAACCATGCACTCAGAAGATAGAAAATAACACACAATTGTATGGAGAACTGATGAAAAGATACCTCTTAATTACTATCAACTCAATTATTATCAACTCAACACAGTGACCTGCGGAACGAGAGCAACACCATATTTGGCTACAAGTTGTCTGCAGAAACTTTGCCAAAGAGAACAACGAAAGATATCCACTAGGATCCAAAGTCCTACACAATGATTTCTATGTCGATTACTGCTTAACTGGTGATTACATCTTAGTTATAATGTTGGAAATGCAAGCTCAAGTCACACAATTGTTAAAAGAAGTAGGATTAAAATTGGTGTGAGTGGTGTGCTATTCATCCCAAACTACTTCAAGCAATGTTTAAGAGGACCCGGAAATCGATCTCGATTTTGGAAATGAAAATAACACATCAATTAAGGCATTTGTGTTTACATGGCAACCAAATAACGACAGATTTTGTATAAAAACAAGATTTAATTCTACAAACTGAATAACTAAATGAATTGTCACTACAGATCTTCTCAAATTATTCGATCCATTGGGTATAATGACTCCAGTAGTTGTGACAGGTAAAATATTCGTACATGAGCAATGGTTACTAAAACTGTCTTGGGATTAATCATTACAAGCTGAATTACATACTAGATGGATGCAGTTTCGTGAAAACCAGAAAACCTTAAACTATTTCAATTTCTCACGTCATATGTTTAATAACGATGTACCAGCAAAAATACAGATTCACACATTTTCTGATGCGTCTGAAAAGGCAAATGTTAAAGTAGTGTATCTGTGAGCAATTCTGAAAAATAGAACAATAAGAGTAATGCTGCTCTGTTCAAAATCCCGAGTGGCTCAATTAAAAAAAACAGACACTCTAACGATTAGATCTATGCGCTGCTGTTTTTGGTCCTCAATTAACAGATAGAGTCAAGAATGATTTGAAACTTACAGACATCCCCACATTCCTATGGGCAGACCCTGAAATCGTTCTCGCATGGATTAATTCACCATCAGCACAATTTCAAACATTTGTGTCCATCAGAGTTGCTAGTATTCAAAGACTAACACTTTCCGAGCAATTGCGATATATTTAATCAAAACCAAATCCAGCGGATGTCATTTCACAAGGCCTTCAACCAGAAAAGTTTTCGTCATAAGCACTGTGGTCTTACCGTCCACTTTTCCTACATTGTCAAGAAAAAATTTGACCAGCAAAGTATGGCTATTTCAGACGACAGGGTAAGAAAAGGATCCACTGTAGCAATAGTGACTCATAATTGTGATCAGAATATGATTTACAAATAAATTATAGAGAATCATTCAACATTCTTCAGCGGATAATATTATGTATCCGACGTTTTTATATTCACGCCAAAAATAAAGAGAATTTAACTACACGAAAACTGGAAGATTCATTTTCGTAATAGTTCGAACAGTGCCGGCATTTGATTTCAAGAAGGAAGTTAGTGACCTGCAAAAATACAAGGAACTAAAGCGGAACAGGCAGCTCTTCAGCCTGCTCTATTTTATATGACAAGGGAATCGTTCGAGTCGGAGATGGACTAGAATCCGGATTAGTTCCATTTGATAACAAACATCCAATGCTGCTACCGTTCAACAATCAATTGACAAAACTATTGATGAAAGAAATTCACGAGAAATATAAACACTGTGGTTTTCAGAAGTTGCTTGCTCAGATGAGACAAAAGTTTGACCTATGAAGCGGGCGGCATTAGTGCCGTAGATAAGATGTTTGCTTCTGACCCGGAGGTCGTCAGTTCGATACTCAGAAATTTTTCTAACTGCTAGTGCAAGCTAGAGCCGTCAATGAGTTTAAAAAATAAATCGTTTCTGTCTTTCTTATACTTCTTACTAGTTTCGTGCAACGTCAATGTTGCATTCTACAAGGCAATGTGCCTTACAGACAGTTAAAAAAAAAGAGAGAAAAATAATGGCTCGATCAATTGTACACCACTGAGTTAAATACACAAGAGGTAGACCACAATTACTTCAACAAGTAATGGGAAGAAGGGAAGGAACCAAGAAAGCACTGTCAAAACATATACTGCGATAATGCTACTAGCTTTGTAGGAGCAAACAGTCAACTTTCTGAATTTTATGAGTCAATATAGTCATGCAATAAAATTCAACTTGATTTCACCTTGGACACTTCATTTTGGAGCAGCATTTAAATCAGCAAAACATCTGTTAAGGAGGAGTGTATCTACAGCATCTCTAAAATATGAAGAACAAAAAACTTTATTAATTGGAATTGAAGCTATCCTGAACTCAAGGCCACTAACACCATTTTCAAGCGACCCAAACGATTTAACAGCATTAACTCCAGGAAATTTCCTTATCGGCAAACCACTCACTGCAAAAACTGATGCCAAAGCAACTCCTATGAAGAAAACACTATTGACAAGATGGAGTGTTTGTGCATGTAGTGCAATAATAAGAAAAAAATTAGAAATTCTCAACTACAATTTTAATGAACGTTTACGTTACAATTTAATTCAAGTTTTAAATATAATGTTTGTACCAAGACTAACTGCATTACAAAAAATATATGGAATTAAGGCAGGCTTCAATTCTTAAAAGAATGGTGGATAAATCTTCAAAGGTTAGCGGTGTTCCAGTTGTGATCCGGTTGAGGTGATATTTGACCAACTTAACGTTGGCTTCCCATAAACCACAAAAATTGGGAGAGTAAGGTGGATTAAAATCCCATTGTATGCCTTTTTCTGCCAATTGGGGAGCAATTTCTCGATCGATGGATTCAATGAACGTTTTGGTGTTTGTTTTGAGTACTGTGTTTGCACCAATTAAATAAGTGTCGCAGTCACTATACAGATCATGGCATAAGCCCCGTCTCCCAACAAAACAGTATAGTGCGCATAAAAACTGATCTGTTGTCATACCTGTAACTGCTTCCAAATGGATGGCCTTGGTTGCAAGGCAAATGAAGATAGCAATATATCCTTTGTATGTGGTATTGCCACAGTATCTTGAAGCTCTATAGCTCCAGTGTAATTAACGCCTTTCGCGAGGAACGGATCTGTAAGATGATGATTTTCTGGCAGAATCATTGGATATTTTTCGTCGTATGATAGTGCAGATCGTTGTAAGCGTCCTCCGACTCTTAGTATATTACCGTTGTCAAGAAACGGCGCTAGTGCTATTAATCGACTCTTGTTTAAAACCTCTCCTCTTGTTGATAACGCATGCATGTCGGATGAAAAGCATTCCGTTTGTACAAGAAGTACTAGCCTTATGACACTCAGGTCAAACTCAGTAACCTTGAGAGGTCCACGTCTGCGTAAATGTACCTCGTTTCGCTTTTCGGAGCATCGACAATTATGTGTAAATCGAAGGATCCAAGCCATTATTCGTCGCCAATGTGAAAAAGGAGTAGTTCAGAAGAAATGATATTTCTGATGGTGGTTCATGAAGAGTATTCACAATCAGTTCAGTTTCAAAAAAGGTCCAGTTTGAAGTTTGCCAAACCGTTGATTGGTCCGTGCCAGTATAAATCGGAGTTTATTAATTGTGTTGTTGTTGCACCGCGAGAAGAAAGATCAGCTGGATTTTCATGAGTTGCGACATGAACGACTGTGGTTTTCAGAAGTTGCTTGCTCAGATGAGACAAAAGTTTGACCTATGAAGCAGGCGGCATTAGTGCCGTAGATAAGATGTTTGCTTCTGACCCGGAGGTCGTCAGTTCGATACTCAGAAATTTTTCTAACTGCTAGTGCAAGCTAGAGCCGTCAATGAGTTTAAAAAATAAATCGTTTCTGTCTTTCTTATACTTCTTACTAGTTTCGTGCAACGTCAATGTTGCATTCTACAAGGCAATGTGCCTTACAGACAGTTAAAAAAAAAGAGAGAAAAATAATGGCTCGATCAATTGTACACCACTGAGTTAAATACACAAGAGGTAGACCACAATTACTTCAACAAGTAATGGGAAGAAGGGAAGGAACCAAGAAAGCACTGTCAAAACATATACTGCGATAATGCTACTAGCTTTGTAGGAGCAAACAGTCAACTTTCTGAATTTTATGAGTCAATATAGTCATGCAATAAAATTCAACTTGATTTCACCTTGGACACTTCATTTTGGAGCAGCATTTAAATCAGCAAAACATCTGTTAAGGAGGAGTGTATCTACAGCATCTCTAAAATATGAAGAACAAAAAACTTTATTAATTGGAATTGAAGCTATCCTGAACTCAAGGCCACTAACACCATTTTCAAGCGACCCAAACGATTTAACAGCATTAACTCCAGGAAATTTCCTTATCGGCAAACCACTCACTGCAAAAACTGATGCCAAAGCAACTCCTATGAAGAAAACACTATTGACAAGATGGAGTGTTTGTGCACGTAGTGCAATAATAAGAAAAAAATTAGAAATTCTCAACTACAATTTTAATGAACGTTTACGTTACAATTTAATTCAAGTTTTAAATATAATGTTTGTACCAAGACTAACTGCATTACAAAAAATATATGGAATTAAGGCAGGCTTCAATTCTTAAAAGAATGGTGGATAAATCTTCAAAGGTTAGCGGTGTTCCAGTTGTGATCCGGTTGAGGTGATATTTGACCAACTTAACGTTGGCTTCCCATAAACCACAAAAATTGGGAGAGTAAGGTGGATTAAAATCCCATTGTATGCCTTTTTCTGCCAATTGGGGAGCAATTTCTCGATCGATGGATTCAATGAACGTTTTGGTGTTTGTTTTGAGTACTGTGTTTGCACCAATTAAATAAGTGTCGCAGTCACTATACAGATCATGGCATAAGCCCCGTCTCCCAACAAAACAGTATAGTGCGCATAAAAACTGATCTGTTGTCATACCTGTAACTGCTTCCAAATGGATGGCCTTGGTTGCAAGGCAAATGAAGATAGCAATATATCCTTTGTATGTTGTATTGCCACAGTATCTTGAAGCTCTATAGCTCCAGTGTAATTAACGCCTTTCGCGAGGAACGGATCTGTAAGATGATGATTTTCTGGCAGAATCATTGGATATTTTTCGTCGTATGATAGTGCAGATCGTTGTAAGCGTCCTCCGACTCTTAGTATATTACCGTTGTCAAGAAACGGCGCTAGTGCTATTAATCGACTCTTGTTTAAAACCTCTCCTCTTGTTGATAACGCATGCATGTCGGATGAAAGGCATTCCGTTTGTACAAGAAGTACTAGCCTTATGACACTCAGGTCAAACTCAGTAACCTTGAGAGGTCCACGTCTGCGTAAATGTACCTCGTTTCGCTTTTCGGAGCATCGACAATTATGTGTAAATCGAAGGATCCAAGCCATTATTCGTCGCCAATGTGAAAAAGGAGTAGTTCAGAAGAAATGATATTTCTGATGGTGGTTCATGAAGAGTATTCACAATCAGTTCAGTTTCAAAAAAGGTCCAGTTTGAAGTTTGCCAAACCGTTGATTGGTCCGTGCCAGTATAAATCGGAGTTTATTAATTGTGTTGTTGTTGCACCGCGAGAAGAAAGATCAGCTGGATTTTCATGAGTTGCGACATGATGCCACTGTTTTACTTTTGATGCCGTGAGAATGATTCCAACTCGATTTGCGACAAATACGGGCCATTTATTTGCATCTCCATGAGAGAACTATAGTTGCATCAGTCCAGTAGAAAGTTGAAATAGCAGCTGTTGGCAGGTTTATGTGCTTTGTTACCCATTGGATCAATTTTACACCTAAAACTGCTGCACAAATTTCAATTCTTGGAATGCTTATTTGTGGTTTGGGGGTGACCTTACTTTTTGCGGTGATTAAATTGGTATGAAATATATTGTCTTCATCTTGTTTGCGTAAGAAGACGAGCGAAGCATAAGCCTGAGATGAGCCATCACAAAGAGCATGAATCTCAACTTTTCTCATTGATTTAGGAGAAAAGCAGAGCCAGCGTGTGATTTGAATCTGATTGATCGTAAATCAATGATAATTTGGTTCCAGTTATCCAATAGATCACCGGATAGTGGTTCATCCCAACCAAGACTCAATCCCCAAAGTCGTTTTAAAAATATCTTTGCAGAAACGATTATTGGGTTGATGAGTCCCAAAGGGTCAAACAATTTGGCTATCGTAGAAAGCACATTGCGTTTAGTGGCTGTACCTTGATTAAGCTCAAAGTTTATTTTATACCGAAATTGATCCAGAAAAGGCTGCCAACTCATACCTAATGTTTTGACGACTTCATCAGTGTTTAATTTCAGAGCAGTAGCACTACTTTGTTGTTCAGGTGGAATAGCAGCAAGTAGTTCGGATGTATTTGATGCCCATTTATGCAATTCGAAACCTCCTGATCGTAAAGCATACAAAGATTGATTGCGAATTTCTATAACTTCGTCAATTGTTTCTCCACCAGTGAAAACGTCATCGACATACATTTCTTCTTTAAGAACGTGGAATGCCAAAGAAAATCGTTCTCGTTCATCATCAGCCAGTTGATGAATAACTCGTATGGCAGTATACGGAGTTGAAGCAGTTCCAAAGATGACGGTGGTTAAACGGAATTTTTGAATTTGGTTATGTTGATTTCGCCAAAGGATACGTTGGTACTGAAAATCGTCTTCATGGATATCAATGCAACGATACATCTTGGTCACGTCCCCTGTAATGACAAATTTGTGCAGACGTTAATTCAGCAACACTGCCGCCAAATCATTCTGGAGAGGGGGTCCATTACACAACGACAACAGATCGTTCAGAGATCTCTTCTTTTTATATTTGTTAATTTTATCATTTACAAACATTTACTCTATTAAAAAATGTAGATGTTGTCTCGTTTACTCTTGTTAATACACATAAACTAATAAAAATACTGTATTCAAGCTTTTTAATTGCAAACTAAATTTTTAAAACGCACAAAAAGAGCAACTACCCGCATGAGAGACAAAAAATAATGAGATGAAACGTCATCGGCACACAAAAAAAGGAAACTAAAACACAAACGCCAAATTGTTATCAAGACATCGATGTCAAGATAGAACCGCAAAGAGAGATGTCTAACAACCCAAGAGACTCCGAAACAACGCGACTCCATTGGATATTTCATCTCATGTTGAAGATTCTGAGAGAAATTATATTGTGTGGAGTCGGCCTGTTATCAATGAGAAGCCAATCCCAAAGCCTCGACAAATTGAACCAGAGTCAGATTTCAGTGTCATAATAACATAGTTAGTTGAACCAGCGTTCAACGCAGGGGAGAATGTTTAGTACAATAACATAATGAGTAAACATAACAAGACAACAGTCGAACTTCTGAGAGTGCTATTGCATATTATGTCATATGTCGTAAGTGGTACAACCAGCAATCAGTTTGCTGACGGTGCATCAACAAAAGTGCTCCAGATTTTATGTTATGTAATTATTATTATTATTGTTTAATTATTGTTATTTCGTAATGTAAGCTAATATTAAGTATAAAAAGCATTGTAATTAATAATAAATTATCATTCACATTTGACAGAAGTTATTGTGTCCGTTTTTTCTTTTGATCTGTTGAATACAATAATCTGCAAAACAGATTATCACGTAAGCTTGTTTATATTTAAAATAGCTTGATGATCATTTTGGTAACGTTGAAACGAAAGAGTAGCTCACACGGCATGATTTGAATGCATGTGGATTCATGAAGAACTATGCTTACGAAATATCTAGGTTTTTTTTTACTGAGCGCGCGAACAAGGGATTTGTGCTGCAATAATTATGTTAAACAAATTGCGCAAGCATCGGAAGGTTATGGAAAGAGAGACAGGAGGTGTCGGTTAACATTGGTTTTGAATGCTTTCAAATTGAAATGGCAAGGAAAAACCTCACCGCGTAAACTTTTCCAAATTCGTGTTGTTCTGTAAAAAAAAGAACCCGTATATTTTACGGTCCGAAAATGGGCTTAAGGGTGAACTGGTGAGCATTCCTTGCGAAACTAGTATTTCGGGGAAACTTCAAAGGGGTGGAATGCAGCTGGCTACATCGAGTGAACATTTTTTGTAAAAGAACCGATAAAATAAGGAAAGACATGAAACATTACGTCGGTATTCAAGAGGGGCAATTTTTTCTTTTTCCTTTACAGAAAACCTAAGTACTTCGCAGCATTTTTGACGGCCTCAAATATATGGTTGTAACAACGGAGGTCTTCGTTGTAACACATATCGAGTACTGAAAGGTTTTTGGTTTCTTCGATTCAAGTGCCATTTATGGACAATTGCATTGGGGAATGTTTAGCTTTAACGACATGAGACAGCATTGAGCTTTCCAAGCATTAAACTTTACACAATTGCTTTTACCCCATTTGATAATGCTGTATAAATCGAAGTTTAATTTGCTTATCATACGGTAAAATTACGATTGTACGCCCGAAGGCGAAGGACGTGAATCGTCGAACGAATGTGAAAACCTGAGGGTAGAGTCGTCAGCAAAACAGTTGAGCGTATTAGAAGTAACAGACAAGAGATCATTTATAAAAATGAGGAAAGAGTCGGAGACAGAACAGGGCCCCGGGGCACACCAGCATTTATTTTTTGGGAATCAGACTTGAATCCGTCCAATACAACTTGTGAACGGTCCAGAAGATAGTTCTAATCCAACAAACAAGTATATCATCGATCCCAAAAGCACGCATTTTCGATAAAAGAGCTTCATGCATAACTCTATCGAATGCTTTGGAAATAATCTTACTTTCACCAAAGCGATGTAAAGATCGCCAAAAATGCTGCTAAGTGCTCAGGTTTTTTGTATCCATGCAAGTAGTTTTTTCCCCCCTTCTTATCTGGGTACAATTTAAAAAGCGTTTATACAGCCAAAACCTGAGTATAACTCACACCTCTGGACATATGCCTCTCAATCATCGCTATACTTGCTCCATAGAATATAAAACAGATCGTTAAGATTGATAGGAAATAGAACTGTCTCGGAAACAATTGCTCCCTTCGAACATCGACACAATTTTTCATGTCTTTCCTTATTTTATCGTTTCTTTTTCAAAAAATGTTCACCCAAAGTAGCCAGTTGCATTCCTCCCCTTAAAAGTTTCTCTCGTTATACCCGTCTTGCAAGGAATGCTCATCAGTTCACCCATGAGCCTAATTTCTGACGTACCGTGAAATATAGAGAGTCTTTTTTTTGTCGAACAACACAAATTTGGAATAGTTTACCCGGCGGGTTTTTCCCTCAGTTTTTCCTTCCAGTTTGGAAACATTCAAGACCAACGTTAATCGACACCTTCTGTCCTTCCTTCCCTAAACTTCCTATGCTGACGTAGTGTGTTCAACATTAGAAGGGAAGGACAAATCCCTTGTGCGCGTGCACCGTTTATAAAAAAATTGGTGGTATACCTACCGCGCCAGCGGATTTGTGTATATCAAGATCTTTGAGAACTGTTGCTACTGTACTTGTGCGGAAAAAAAATATGTCCCATTGAAGAATTTACATTTACATTTTTTTTCTTAAATGGGATGTTGTGTTTTTGTGCATTGTGTCTGGCAAGTTGAAGAAAGGATACTTGCATGCATGTATGTAGGTATTTATTGGTTATGTATGTAGATTTAATATTATTTTGAAGGTTTAAATTGTCTTCGTAAGTGATAAACACAATTACATATGTACTTAATTACACTGATCCAATTGCCGCAGGTAATATTCACGAAAACATTTTGTTAATCATCGAAGAAACTATTATTCATGTTGACATTTTTTGTTCATATTATTGAACACATACATATTCTTTAAAATTAGTAGAATACAATTTTAACTCGCGATTGTAGGTACTATAAAGTTTAGGATTCCTGATTATAAAAAATTGAGATAAAAATCAAACAGAAGCTTAAAAAATTCAATGACAAAAAATGTCCGTCTGGATGTTTATATAACGAGCTGCAGCCTAAACGGGATAAGTAAATGCCTTCAAATTTGTTACATGTGTTTCATTTTGCATTCTTTGTAAAAAAATATTAAAAACTCCACAACATCTTCGGTTCCAACTCTCATCGACAATAAAAAAAACAATTGTTTACTCTTAGTAGAAGGAAAACTTGCTCGCCGCCCATTTTGCTGCCAGCCCCATGCTGCCTTACAGCAACGTTGCCCCTCCTGTACTTGAGAATGTAAATTTTTCCATGGTACAGATTTTTTCCGCACTCGTACAGTAGCAAGAGTTCTCAAAGATCTCGATATACACAAATCCACTGGCCCGGATGGTTTACCCCCGATTCTTCTGAAGAGATGTTCTTCCACACTGGCAAAGCCACTGCGTAAGCTTTTCCATCGCTCCTACTCTTCTGGAATCTTTTCTAGAAGATGGAAAACAGCATTTGTCCAGCCTGTCCCCAAGAAAGGTGACCCATCCTCCCTCTCCTCCTATCGACCCATAGTACTGACATCCCTTCTTTCTAAGGTCATGGAAACACTGATTAACCGTCAGCTTAAGGAATATCTCGAAGATCGAAAGCTTCTCCATGACCGTCAGTATGGCTTCCGCAGCAACCGTTCCACTGGTGATCTGATGGCATATCTCACCGAACAATGGAACAAATCTTTACATCGCTTTGGTGAAAGTAAGATTATTGCTCTTGATATCTCCAAGGCATTTGATAGAGTTTGGCATGCAGCTCTCTTATCGAAAATGCGTGCTTTTGGGATTGATGATACTCTTGTTCGTTGGATTAGAAGCTATCTTCTGGACCGTTCAGTAAAAGTTGTATTGAACGGATTTAAGTCTAATTCCTACAAAATAAATGCTGGTGTGCCCCAAGGCTCTGTTCTGTCTCCGACTCTTTTCCTCATTTTTATAAATAATGATCTTCTGTCTGTTTCTTCTAATCCACTTAACTGTTTTTCTTTGAAAAATCAATGCTGTCTTCTGTCTTTAAAGCTAAACATACCCTTAATGCAATTGTCCATGAATGGCACTTACATCGAAGAAACCGAAAAGCTCTCAGTACTCAGTATGTGTGTCAACGACGACCCCCGTTGGAACGACCATATATTTGAGATCGCTAAGAATGCTCCTAAGTGCTTAGGTTTTCTGTATCAGTATTTTTCTCCATCTGATCTGGCTACAATTAAGTATAAAGCGTTTAAACGCCCTAAACTCGAGTATAACTCCCACCTCTGGGCAGGTGCTTCACAAAAATCGCTTCACCTGCTTGATAGAATACAAAATCGAGCGTTAAGATTGATAACAAATAGAACTGCCTCTGAAACAATTGCCCCTCTTGAACAACGACGCAATGTTTCATGTCTTTCCTTATTCTATCGTTTCTTTTATAAACAAAATTTCACTGCTGCATTTCTCCCCTTAAAATTTTCTACCGTAATACTCGTCTCGGAAGAAATGCTTATCAGTTCACCCTTGAGCCCAAATTCGGACGTACCGTGATATATAGGGATTCTTTTTTTAGCCGAACAACACGAATTTGGAATAGTTTACCCGGTGAGATTTTCCCTTGCCATTCTGATCTGCAAACATTAAAAACCAATGTTAATCGACACCTCCCATCTCTCCCCTCCCTATCTTCATAATGCCAGTGCAGTATGTTCTGCGTTAAAAGGGAAACAAATAGTCCCTTGTGCTCGCGTTAATTATAAAAAAAAATTCCACTGAGAGGAAATTTAAATTTTATTTTTGGACTAAAAATAACGGTATCTGCCATATAACGGTTAAGGAAGAGCTTATTTTTCTCGAAAACCGCTCTAACGATTTTGATGAACATTTTTGAGATGGTACTAGCTATCATTTAATCAGAACCAAATTTACCGGAAAAAACTATTAACGGTACCTTTCATGTAACGATTTTTTTAATTTTCAACTTCCTCAGTAACGACTGACTTACATCAAATTTTCTGCATACCAACATTTTGAATAATTATTTTGTTCTATTTATAATTAACTTTTGAATATTCTTTTTTGAAAAATTCAATATTTTTAAATTTTATCAAACAAAAAATGTTTAAAATTTTAAAATCAGTTGTATCTTAATAAATTCTAAAAACTGCATACCAAAATGTAAAAAAAACTGAAAATAAAAAACATAATTTTATCAAAACCTGCAATTTTCGAAATACTTTTTTCATAGATTCTTTGTTATTTAAGACGTGTGATCGCCTACGCGTAGTTCATTTTTACTAAAAAACGTTAAGTGTTATGGTTTTGATACTTCTTATGAATTCAAACTGTGTTATTGTCAACGTAAATGTTATTTGGGTTCTCAAAGATTTTGCCTTCCAATGTAATTAGGCACATAAGTTCAAGTACGTGCGACCCATTCGTGCTAATTTTTGTTCAAACGCTATCTGAGTTTGCATGCTATTCAAATAGAAGAATTATTGTCATAACGAAAACAAAAATATTTCTGTGAATGCACGCACGTTTTGTGAATCCAAATACATATTCCAATACACGAATAACGATGATAGAAATTAGGGGGTTATCTTAAAAGAGGTTGATAGGAGAACCAGCTCTGAATTTTTGATATAATGTTTGGAACAGCCAGTAGGCATACCTAGTAAAACAAATTTCCAAAATCAGGGTCCCTGAACAATCAGGTAAAAATGACTGAAAATAGTCACTTTTTTAGTCTTTGGCATATAACTCTTTTCTGGTACATTTTTACGCAAAATCAGTTTATATGCAAACTTGTAGTAAATAAAATATACTACAATTATTATGATTGCAAGGAGCTATTAAGCACCAAAAAATGCCCAAATTTGCATTTTTTGTTGTGGGGGTTGGTAGTACCCCTCGCCTGGTAAGGCTTTCGCCACAAACGTTTGGATAGGTTCATTACCTACACACGCCTCACCTGTACTTCCTGTTAAGTGCGAATGGAATGGATTTGGTAGGTCGCCCCTTGTTGATCGGCTTTTTTCTTGAACTTTCTCAAAAACTGATTATCCGATTACAACCAAGATTGATATTAAGAAGATTTAATTTTGCATTAATCTTTTTCGATTTTTTTTGGGTTTTTAATAATTTAAAACAATTTTTTTTTGAAAATAATTAGTTTGATATCGGGTAAGTAAATTTTTTTTTAAATTTTGTTTTTAAATGTATGTTAATTTTGTGCTTGTATTCTTGAATTATTTCTTATAATTTTTTAAAAAAAGTTGTTAAAAAGAAACCGTTTTATTTAAAAACCGTTCCTACGATTTTGAAAATAAAAATTCACACGTTCTTACATTTCCTAAAGAAATAAAACGGCGTTTAAATTATTTCACTCAATACAATTTAACGTACTTTATTCGAACAATGAAAAGTCACAAAAATCGAATAAATGCTTTGATGTTCACTTTAATTTTCTTAAATTTTATTCTACAATGTGACCGCACATATGAGCAAGTACGTGCGATCCAGTCGTGCATTTTGTTTTTCACCAAACCATAACTTACACTTACAATAGTACACCGATTTTTGTTCATAAAAAATCTTCGTGTCCGAGAAAAAATAAGATTTACTTAACGTTTATATGGCAGGTACCGTTAATATTTGGGCTAAAAAAAGTTAAAAAAAACTTCTCTGTAGAATGTCAAAATAACCTTAAGTTCTGAATTTGAAGACGATTGACCCAACCGTTTAGGCTTCAGCCCGAAATACATCTGTACAGACAGACCGAATTTTACCAGTAACTCCAATATGTTTCTCTATCATCGTATTGTCATGTTTGATTGCTATCTGAAAATTCATCTATACGAATTTGAACATTTTGTCAATATTTTGAATGTGGAGCGAAAAGTTGGAAGTAAACATTGGTTTGTTTTTGCTCTATGTTTTAAAAAGTTTTTTTTTTGTTAAACAAAATTATTAAGTTGTTTTACATAAACAAGTTTTTTTTATTTGTTGTTTTTTTAGATAGCAAACTAATTAGCTAACACTTGCTATAATCGCAAGTAGAAATGCAAACGCCTAGCATGTGTAAGGGAAAGGCAAAGCATCTGTGACGAAAAAGAGGAAGAAAAGGAAGGAATTTAGCTCGCGCTGGTTGTCCGATGTACAGCGGTTGAAAGCTTTATAATAGCTGTGTTTTTTTTGGGAAAGCTATGGGCAATTTTCCAAAAAAACGCATAGGTGTGTTTCTACACGTTAACTGGCAAGTCATGACTGTTTTTGAAGTTCTCTTTGTTATTTTCTTTCCGTGAGTTTCGCGCTTCTACACTGTCGATTTTTAGGCTTGACTGGCTTGACTGAAAATTAATATTCCTCTCTGCTCCTTTTTCTGCTTGAAAATGTGGTATTTTTTTATTTTTGACATGAAGCAATTAATAATAATAAAATAATAATCTTTAACGTTCGAAGTGCTCAGATACGTCGTAATCTCTGCTCAACAAATATTTTTCTAAGGAAATATGTAAGAAAAAGCATAAACAAATATGAGAGAAGTCATTCACAGCGAAAACGACTCTACAAACACCGAAAACATAATAAAGCAACACAGTGATAAAAAGAAGAAGAGAAAAGAAAAACGCCAAAAAAGTCAATGAAAAATTACCTTCGACTCACAGGGTAAAATGTTTTTTCTTCTCAACTTTCGCATTTGCTATCTCTTTTGATCTTATGTGAGTCAAGAATAAACAGTCAACGTGTGGAAGCACACTAGGCAGCCATGCATAGGCAGCCGCATGTTGTCTTATGTCCCAGTGCAACCTTTCAAACTTCTGAAACAATGCAACATAAAACGATCATTCACAAAAGGCCGTCGGCCAGTGAGTCTAAAAAATATTTACACACAAGAAACAACCAAAAAGAGGATCGAACACGAACAATGGTTGTATTCGCATTCGAATCCCAACAAATAAATGTGTATCTATAGATACCAACACGCCCAAGTGCAATCTTGCAACCTTCTCAAACAATGTAGCATAAATGAAAATTGGTAATTTTATATTGCTCTGCGTAAATATCTATGGAAATATATTATCTGTAGCATGATACAAGTCTTATATCATGTCTATTGTGAATGGAATTTTGTTGTGCCGAACATGCAAACAACGTCCAAATTCAACATCTACTCTTTTCGGCAGCTTGTTGTTGTATTTGTAGTGTGTGTAAAATCTTGCTTCGCTACGGATAAATTTCCCAATAAAACACGGCTGATATTTTTTTGCCCATCAACGCACCGAACTTAAACAAATTTTTTATTATTGATAGAATGGCTTCTTTTGGCTTAAATCGGCTAAATTGGGCCAAAAACCAAAATGGAACAGTATAAGATCTGGTATAGTTTTCTGATATAAGGAATACTGATTCTGCTGTTATCTCATTCAAAACTTGTCGAAGAAGATGCCATCATCTTGCCGTGACTGTTTCATTGAATTTATTTGTTTCCAATGTTCTAAATGTACCTTAAGACCAACTTGTATTTGATTTAAGAAAACGTAATTTCAATCAGTTGTTTATTTAAAATAATTAATTTATTGGCGCGACAGCTCCTTAAGGAGTCAAGGCCTAGTGACTTATACTCTCAACTGTGTTCATGTTAATCTGCAAGAATGGAGGAGACCTACAGTTTACCGTAGAGTCCGAAGGGCTACATGAGAGGCACTTTTTCGAGACAAGTTTTACTCTTGGAGGTTTTGTCAGTTCCCCGCGAGAGGCAGTACCCAAAAGAAGATGGCTATGAACTGGATTCGAACCCAGGCTCATTCGCTTAGCAGTTCGACACACTAACCACTAATCCATGGGGTATTTAATTTACTTATCGTTAAAATGTGGGTAATATTTTTTCAAATTAAGTTTAGATATAAGGATTTCGCGTTTTTATGAAATTTTGTTTGATTGCTTTTTGGAAGAACATATTTTTTAAATGTAATTTAAAATTTGAATTAATTATTTATAAAATAATAATACGCTAATTTAGAAGCTTTAATAGTAACCCGCCATGTTTTGATTTGCATATAGAGATATGATGTCTAATAGATACAAAAAACAAATTTTCAAAACCACGCTCCTCCACCCCCTTAAAAAACTGGTAAACATGTCATAAAACCGGGACTTTTCTATTTTTTTGACCTACTCTTTTCTGGTGCATTTTAACGCAAAATGACTCTATATGCCAACTTGCAGTAAATTAAATTTTTAACTTTGGTACATAAAGTTGACCGTGTTAGCAACGAAACTATGAAAGAGCCAAATTTTTTTAAATTTTGAGTTTCTTATACTTCTAAAGGGCGATAACATCGTAATCGTTAAATTGAGCTCACAAGTTTTTGGAAATTTAATTACGTATAGTTTTCATACTCGACTTTATAATTTATGGCCGGTACAACAGAACGAGGGCTCATTAAAAAATCTATACAAACATTCAATTTAAATAAGTGCCATTAGAGCGACAGTTTAAGATGGAAAAAGGTCGGAACTTAATAAAATTTTTGGGTGCTTTTCAGGGATTGTCAATTAACTTTTTTTTCAAATTTTGGACTCCGAGGATCCTGTGCAAAAAAAGGAAGGGTATGGGGGAAACTGAAATTTGTTTAACCTTTCTTATGTCCAAGTATTTTTTGTGAACATTACATTTCCAACAATTTAGAATATTCAAAAATGTTTGTATGTAAAAATGTTAACGAGATATGGCACTTCGAAAAAAAGGTAATTTTTCAAATTTTGGAAAAATATACCCGAATCATGGTGAAATATGGTTGATATTTTGAGTCCTGGTTAAAATTCTCAAATTTTCAACTTTGGTTGCTTTACATCATGTTGGTATTGATATTATGGTGCCGTGGTTTTTTGCGAAATGACATTGTGCCAAATGGACTAATATATAAATAATATTGTGACATTTTTGCCTGGGGTTCGACAAATAAAACTCAATCAAAACTCCAAAATAATTCAACGACTCTCTTTATTTTATGAAACACAACGTCTTTCAGTTTGAATAACAGCAAGTTTAACTTATTCAACTAACTTACTATTCAAATACGTTTTATAATTCAACACTTTTTATTTAATCTCAATTCAATCACTTCTTACCAACGCTTCCAGTTGTTAACAATTCCACTTTTAAAAATGACCTAAACTCTCAATGCCATCTAATCTTGTATTTATACAAATTTACAAACTTCTGGAAGCTTCCATCTGGTTCTGGTACAACCTAAGCTTTCGGTTGTTTTTCGAATTAGTACTAAGTCAAAACATATTGCAAATATGTTGCCTAATTTTAGGAGCAAAGTTGTTGTACACGATACATCCTCCAAATATATATATATTGCCACATCACATTGTCCCCCTCTTAGTTTTGTTCGTTCCGAACAAGCACATCATCATTGTTTCCATGGTAAAAATACAGGCGATCCACATAGACAATTTTCCTTTTTGCTCTTGGCCCTCGTTGGATTCGAAAAACGACATCAGTAATGCGCGTAACTACTTGATAGGGACCGTCCCAGTCTTGCTGAAGCTTAGGCGATTTTCCCTTTCTGCGATGTGGATTGTAAAGCCATTCCATGCAAGAATCGGCTCGATGTCAGGATCTTCCTTTTGTGCATTACGAAGTTCTTCCGCAATCCAACCCTCTACAGGTTCGGCTCTTAGTCTCTGGACAGAAATACTTTCATCCTTTCTATCATTCAAACGCCTCCAACGAGTTGTGTCTGAAGATTGCCGTAAGACTTCATCACTTCTTACAGTTGTCCGAAGATTTACAGCATGGTCGTTTTCGTACATCATTGGAATCTCGACGATTGCCTTTATAATAATTATTGCGCGTTGTTATCGCGAGTGTTTTAAAACAAATAATAATACACACTCGTTAGAGAAATTAGAAAAAACCCCTCACGTGTGCTGTAAAGAAAATAATAATATTCACTCGCGTCGTAGGTAGAATGATAAAGATGCCCTCTCGCGCTGAGGAAGAAAAAAAAAATAAATAAAACGCATTCGCATAGTAAATTATCCTCTTATCTGTCCCAAGACCTTTGTGCTTAACTGCCTTTTTCTTATCTACTGTAGGCATCGTATGACCACACAATGCTTGCGGTAAATAGATAAGGGTATCTGAATTTTTCCTATTGTGCTGATTGTTTAAATTGATTTTTTGTAAACAAGCTGTCTTATGGGCATAACACCTAAGACAGTTTGATTATTACAGAAGTTAATTTGGATTTTCACTGCGCAGTTCGAATTAGTCAGAGTTGTGTTTTGGTATGTAAGTATTTTTAAATGGTAAGTGATTTTTGTGTCGTGTATTCGTGTTCGTGGTTTAAGAAAGAATTTCTTTCACGTTGCGATTTTAATGTACACAATTCCAATTGGCTCCGCTATTCTGGTCAGACAACACCCGAAGGAAGGTATGTCAGGCTCTTTGCCGGGTTACATCACCTTACCCAACTGATCGATGTGCCATTGCGTATACCGGATGTTGCTGGGCAAGCCGCCCATACTCTTGACTTGTTTCTTACTTCTCACCCTGATAAATATACAATTAGTGTAACTTCTCCATTTGGCACTTCAGACCATTTTGTCATTTCAGCTAATTTCTCATCCTCCACCCACCCAGTTAAAGAAAAACTTCCCACCAGGACCGTTTGGCAATACGAGAAAGCCAACTGGGACGGCCTGAATATTTTTTTCCGAAAATTTAACTGGTCACTATGCTTCCTCGATAGTGACATTGATGCCAATGCTGAAATGATCACAAATGTGATTCTTCTAGGGATGCGTGATTTTGATTTTATTCCTAACAGAGTAAAAAGCATCAAACATAAAGAAAAGTCTTAGTTTAATTCTGAGTGAAAAGAAGCTATCAGGCTCAAAGAAGTAAGTTTCCGTTCTTACAAAGCCAACCCTACAGAGGAAAATCGGAAAAAGCACAAACAAGCAAGAAACTCATGCAACTCCGTTATTGAAAGAACCAAATTTTTGCATGACCATAAATTACGGCAAAAAATTCTGCAGTGTCCCAAAGGCAGTAAAAATTTTCGGTCATTTGTAAAAAATATAAAAAAAACTCCTCAACATCTTCGGTTCTAACGCTCATCAACAATAACAAACCAGTTGTTTACTCTTCAGAGAAGGAAAACTTGCTCGCCCCAATTTCGCTGGCAGCTCTATGCTGCTTGAAAGCAACGTTGCCCCTCCTGTACTTGAGAATGTAAATTTTTCCATGGGACAGATTTTTTTCTGCACTCGTACAGTAGCAAGAGTTCTCAAAGATCTCGATATACACAAATCCGCTGGCCCGGATAGTATACCCCCGATTCTTCTGAAAAGGTGTTCTTCCACACTGGTAAAACCACTGCGTAAGCTTTTCCATCGCTCCTACTCTTCTGGAATCTTTCCTAGAAGATGGAAAACAGAAAGAAAGGTGACCCATCCTCCCCCTCCTCCTACCGACCCATAGCACTTACATCCCTTCTTTCTAAGTTCATGGAAACTTTGATTAACCGTCAGCTGAAGGAATATCTTGAAGATCCAAAGCTTCTCCATGACCGTCAGTATGGCTTCCGCAGCAACCGTTCCACTGGTAATCTGATGGCATATCTCACCGAACAAAGGAACAAATCTTTACATTGCTTTGGTGAAAGTAAGATTATTGCTCTTGATATCTCCAAGGCATTTGATAGAGTTTTGCATTCTCTTATCGAAAATGCGTGCTTTTGGGATCCATGATAGTCTTCTTCTTTGGATTAAAAGCTATCTTCTGGACCCTTCAGTACAAGTCGTATTGGACGGATTCACAAAATAAATGCTGGTGTGCCCCAGGGCTCTTTTCTGTCTCCGACTCTTTTCCTCATTTTTATAAATGATCTTCTGTCTGTTACTTCTAATCCACTTAACTGTTTTGCTGAGGACTCTATCCTCAGCTTTTCATATTCGTTCGATAATTCACGTCCTTCGCCTTCGGACGTACAATTGCAACGGTACCATATGACAAGCTCATTAAACTCCGATTTATACAGCATTGTCAAATGGGGTAATAGGAATCGTGTGCGGTTTAATGCTTCGAAAACTCAATGCTGTCGTTAAAGGTAAACATACCCCCAATGCCATTGTCCATGAATGGCACTTACATCGATGAAACCGAAAAGCTCTCAGTACTCGGTATGTGTGTCATTGACGACCTCCGTTGGAACGACCATATATTTGAGATAGCTAAGAATGCTGCTAAGTGCTTAGGTTTTCTGTATCTGATCTGGCTACAATTTATAAAGTGTTTATACGCCCTAAAGTCGAGTATAACTCCCACCTCTGGGCAGGTGCTTTGCAAACATCGCTTCACCTGCTTGATAGAATACAAAATCGAGCGTTAAGATTGATAGGAAATAAAACTGCCGCTGAAACAATTGCCGCACTCGAACACCGACGCAATGTTTCATGTCTTTCCTTATTTTATTGTTTCTTTTACAAAAAATGTTCACTCAAAGTAGCCAGCTGCATTCCTCCCGTTAAAAGTTTCTCCCGTAATACTCGTCTTGCAAGGAATGCTCATCAGTTCACCCTTGAGCCCAATTTTGGACGTCATGTGAAATATAGGGATTCTTTTTTTAGCCGAAAAACACGAATTTGGAATGGTTTACCCGGCGAGATTTTCCCTTGCCATTTTGATCTGCTAACATTCAAAACCAATGTTAATCAGCACCTCCTATCTCTTCTCCCTATATTCGCAATGCCCGCGCAGTGTGTTCTACAATAGAAGGGAAACACATAATCTCTTGTGCGCGCGTTAATTATTAAAAAAAAAAAAAATCCACACCTAGGATGCAGTCGTCGCATTTGTCAGCTATCAAGAATGCATGTTAACCCTGCTACTTCTATCTTCAGAAGGACCTCCCCGTATACTTTTGCTACTTCTCTTGTAGCTGCCTTCAGACTGTTCCAGCTGGTGTTGTGTAGCCAAGACGTCTGCACAAGGTCTCTTCTAATTATAGAGACCGTGGCACCCGTATCGATAGTGGCCACACATTTTCTGTTGGCGATGACTGTCTCCACTGTCAAACTCTTGTTGCAGCGTTTCGTTTGCGCAACATAGATAATGGACCTGGGGGCGTTCATTCCATCTACCGACATCTGCTGTGCAAAGTTGGTTCTTACGCGCTTCCCCACTGATGTATCTCCAAATCATGCATGGCAGGGTAAGCGTTATCCCTGTCAGTCTGTCTTCTTCTCGCACCAGATTACCTGTTTAGGTGGGAATCCGCATTTTCGCTGTAGATGTCCCAGCTTGTTGCAATGCCAGCATCTCATTTGACCACAAGCAGTATTCGGGTTTTGTCTTTCAATGTCGACGCGTTGAAATGAGCACTCTAGCGTAGCCATTTCCCTGGCACCATGGCTACCTTGCGAAGCTTGGTCTGCTGCTTCTATTGTCAGGGGAAATGGTAAAGCCTCAGCGAGCGTTTTCTTGCCTGCCATTCTTACTGCCATTTGAAGTTTTCCATCTGCAGTGGCATTAGTGAACGCATCGGTTGCCAGTTCGTTTATGACTTCCCTGCTGGTATTGGGATAAGACATATTCGCCAAGCGCTCGATATCAGCTTGCAATTTTTGTAGCGTTTCACCTCTTGTCTGGACCTTTCGGCGCAACTGGAATCTTAACCAAACCTCATCTCGATTGCCTTGACCATGGCATCATAATCATAATGTTTGTCTTCAGGAATAGTCTGCACCAATTTGGCAGCTGTTCCTCTAAGCGCAAGCGTAAGAGCAATTGACTTGTTTTCGTAGTCCCAGTTGTTCGTCAATGCGGCAGCTTCGAACTGCATCTTATAAATTGGCCATGATGTTTGACCATCGAAGACAGGGGCTGTATTTCTTTTCTTCGTGGAATCTCGCTCGAATTTTCCCGAACCTATTTTATAATTTTATAGCACAATCAGTTCAATGGTTTCTGGAAAATTCCATTTTCACAATTATATGAGTCACCGACACTATTTTAGAAAACGTTACTGTGGATTTTTCTAGTACTTTACTGAGTTTTGTCCCCAATTTCTGACACCAATGTAAAATTTTGGCCTGGGGTTCGACAAATAAAACTCAATCAAAATTCCAAAATAATACAACAAATCTCTTTATTTTATTAACGTCTTTTACTTTAAATAACAGCAAATTTAACTTATTCCACTAATTTACAATTCAAATACGTTTTTATAATTCAACACTTTTTATTTAATCTCAATTCAATCACTTTTTACTACCGCTTCCAGTTGTTAACAATAATTCGAGTTCGAATTAGTACTTGGAGTTCGAATTAGTACTCAGTCAAAACATATTGCAAATATGTAGCATATTTTTAGGAGCATGGTTGTTATACACAATAAATATTGGTTGTTGTACACAATGAATCCCACAGATGTCGTTAATTTACAAACAAAATGTATCCTCTGAATATCTATACGTTTGGTTGCCACGTCACAATATATAACATAAAAAAATATTACTATTTAGCATGATGTCGCTTTGGTAAAGCGTCACACAGCCAATTTGGCACTTTGGGTTTTTAAATTTGTATTACCATTATATTATTTAAGTCAACGGCCTTGGCTCAAATAAAGCATCGCTTCCCGTGAGATCAGCGATTTTTTAAATTTGGCATTATGACGCTTGGTACAATGTCACGGCACCGATAATATACGTTTAGGAATGCGCAAGATAACGAAGTCTGCTTTTATTAGAGAAGAAAATTAGCTTTTATGTTGGTGGGGATTGTGAGGATATAGGTGCATTTTGAGCTTGTTGAAAGTTGGGAATTTTAACCGAGACTCATAATAACAACAACATTTCACCATGATTCGGGTATAACAGAAAAAATAAGGTGCAATTTTGTCTTTTCGCATTTTTTCCAAAATTTGAAAAATTACCTTTTTTCGAAGCGCCATATCTCGGTAACATCTTTACATACAAACATTTTTGAATAGTTTAAATTGTTGGAAATGTAATGTTTTACAAAAAATACTTGGACGCTTTGCCGTAAGTCGTAAGGGAAAAAAATTATTTATGAAAAACATAAGAAAGGTTAAAAAACTTTCAGTTTCGCCCACCACCCCTTCTCTTTTTCACAAGTTTCTCGGGGTCCAAAGCTAGAGAAAATATTAATTGACAATCCCTGAAGAGCATCCCAAAATTTTAATAAGTTCCGACCTTTCTTCATCTTAAACTACCTGTCTCTCAAATGGTACTTATTGATATTGAATTTTTGTATAGATTTTTTTAATAAGCCTTCATTCATTTCATTTGTACCTGCCATAAATTGTAAATGAAAAATATAGGTAATTAAATTTCCAAAAACATTGATTATGAGGACTTTTGAGCTCAATTTGAGCTCTAAGAAACTAACGGCCGATTTCTTCACAACAGTACTATGCCAGCCTAGTACTCGGTCTAGCTAGACCAGGTCCTAGCTCTGGGACTCGGTCCTTACGAACAATTAGGACCTGAGCATTTCTTCACATTACCAGGACCGGTCCTAAATTCACAATACGGTACTAGAACCTAATAAGTTTAAAACTGGTCTAAATCTAAATTTGACATTATTTTTCATTCAAACAATTATTTTTGTTGTTATTTATTATTCTCTGCGATTTTTGTTTTGATTCGTTTAACTTTTTTGCATTTACATCGAAAGAATCTTTTTACCTTTGTATTAATTGTATTTTAAAATGTGGATATAAATGTTGCAATTAATTAAATAAAATAGAAAATAGTATTTTTTGTTGTTTTTCTAATTAGTAAAAAATATTTATTGGTTGGTCAAATGAAAAGACGGAACATGAGAAATTAAGAGGGCTGATTGGAATTCTATCGCTGAACGTTTTAATTCTCATCCTTCGGTATGTCTGGGTTATTTTTAATATGTACTTCATATATGAACATGCACCGCTTTTTGTTTTTTTAATAAGATTGCAACTCAAAGAAATGTGGAGTCGATTATTTCACGGTACAAAAAAGTTATGCAGGCAATACGAAATCATTTTGCTCTTGAAAGGAGCCATTCAAAGGAAATAGGCGGTGGTTCGTGCTCGGTGGCAAAAATGGAAATAACTGGTGCTATGTTAGATCTTCGTGCATTTTATGGCCATTTGCTTTCAGGATTGCCATCGTATGATTGCGACATCAAGTAAAATAGAAACAAATGAAGAAATTATGCCAAATGATTGCTTAAATTCGATGCAATAAACGAAGTTTTAACAACAAACAAATTATTAATTTATTATATTAATATTGATAAGGAAGTTTCAGAACCAAACGAATTATTGGCATCGACTGTATCTATTCCAACGCCTATTTCTTCTACTGCATCTTTTTTGCAGGCCATATCTCCGAATCTTGTTTTCAGTGCAACAACCACACAGCAGCCTCAACAATTGTTTGCAACAAATACGCAACGTCGCCGCTTAAAACAAACAGAAACCGTTCAAGAAAAACGACGACAGTTAATTAACGAAGAGCGTAATCGAATGACATAATTTGGAGCTTTACGCATGCAATTCTATAAAGACGAATATGCTGCTCGCTTAGAGGAAATAGAGCAACGAAAAGCTCTTAATCGTGCTATGCATGAAAAACAAATAGAGTTCTGGGATATTGCAATCCAACAATTGCAATACAATGAACATCAGTCAGGGGTATCACCAGAACCAAGCCATGCAGAAACCTTATTAAAGTATCGAATTCAGATGTGTAAACATTGACAAGTCAGGTATGTAGTGTAGTCGCAATGGATAGAGAAGATCCATCAATCTTTGAATCGCTTGTTATAGAAGCATTGGGCCTAGACCAATATGGCAAAAATAACAAAATTTGCAACGTGATGATGACGACTGATTCTATCGAAAAATTAATAAATATTGTAATAAATGTAATGTACCCTTTTTTAAATAAATTCAATCAAAATACATATATTTAATTTTTTATTGCAACTGTAAAAGGATATCTTCTCGCAGTTCGATTTCGATTTATTGGGGCTCTGCGGGGTGCATCTTTCATTTCTATTTGCCCAATGTTTATTATTTTATGCAAATTTTATTAGTTTTCTGGCATTTCTAGAGGCTGTGATTCGTTGGCCTCAATACATATGTTGTGAAGTATTGCACATGCTATAATTATCTTCTGGGCTGTACTGATTTTCACACTCATGCCATATGCAAAAACGGGAAATCTGCGTTTCCACACACCATACTGATGCTCTACTACATTTTGAGTTCGAATAATCCGTGCTTAGTTATCTTGCATACGCTGATTTTGGTGAATATCGGGATTATTGGCTTTGTATGGAGTTACCAAATAACGAGTGTTTGCATACCCTGAGTCACCGGTCAATATATGGTTCCCAAATTTGCCAGCTTCAAAACGTGTGCGAACATTCGAATGCCTGAAAATTGTCTGACCAACGTGCAACAAAGTACAACATTTTCAAATCGGCTGACGATATTGTTTGCACATTCAGCGCAAACCATCCCTTTCGATTTCGAAAACCTTCACTCTAAAAATTATATCATTCTGGAAGCACATTGCATTAAAAAAAAAAAAAAAATCTTACTCACTAGTTCCCCTCCAGGCAATTGAAGATTGAAGGCGCGCCAATAGTCCGTGGGAACTGAGCAAAACGGTAGAATAAAGCAGCGGATGCTTCCCTCTCGGGCAATATTGATGGCATTTTTATAAATTGACGCATATGCCTTATCAGTGCTTCGCAAACTTTTGGCAGTATGCGATACACGCTAGCAGCCGACACATTTATTAAGTCGGCAATGAATCGAAGAGTAATGAGTTATTGCTGCTCGGCCGATATATATCGAGAGCTGATAAAAGAAAAATAATGAACAAAACTCATATGGTTTAATATCGTAATGTTTTTATACCGTGCCTGTGGATGTTGTAATTCATCAACAACCAAATGGTGGACATATTGAAAAGTAGCTTTTGACAACCCAAAACATTGGAAGAAATCAAAATCATCCCAAGAAGAATTCGTTGTCGAATATGGTAAATTCGTCGGCCAAATCGATGAACTTGATGTTCTTCTCCGTCATTCTCAACGTTTTCGAAATCCCAAAACTAAATTCATTTTCTTCGTACAAAAATTATTACAAGTTATGACTGGGAAAAAGAAACAAGACCAAAAACAATAAACAACAGAACAGAAAAAAATTATCTAAAAATGCATTAATTAATTACATAGCAAAAATATTAGCCAAAAACTTGCAAAATTAGAAAGCAAATGAAATAAATTTGCTTCTATTTGGGTTTTAACGCTGCTAGACTATCGATATCGAGGTTCTAGCTAAAACTGAGCCCTAATTAATACTCGGTCCTAATTTGACAGGACAAGAGCTAAGGACTACTGTGAGAAATCACTTGGTACCGATTTGAGTACGAACAACTGGTATAATAACCAGGTACTAGTTGATATTGAGGAGCTATCTAGGACTGACTCCTTACTAGTACTCGGTTCTAAATTGAGAAGACTAGGGCTTAGTACCTATGTTTAGAAATGGGTTATTACAAATTTGAGTACTAACCTTAGGACTAAGAGGTTCTAGCGTTAGGACTCTGTGAAGAAATTGCAGGCTAAAAAAAAAATATTTGCGCATTGTTACCGCGAGTGTTAAAAAAATATAATAATACACACTCGTTTGAGAAATTGAAAAAAGCCCTCGCATGTGCTGTAAAGAATAAAATGTTATCCACTCACATCGTTGGAGGAAAGAAAAAAATGTCCACTCGCGCTGTGGAAACAAAATAAATATAACGCATTCGCATAGCAAATTATCCTCTTATCTGTCCCAAGACCTTTGTGCTTAACTGCCTCTTTCTTATCTACTGTAAGCATCGTATGACCATCCAATGCTTGCGGTAAATAGATAAGCGCATTTGAATTTGTCCTATTGCACTGAATGTTTAAATTGATATTTTGTATGCAAGCTGTCTTATGGGCATAACACCTAAGACAGTTTGATTATTACAGAAATTAATTTGGATTTTCACTGCACAGTTCGAATTAGTCAGAATTGTGTTTTGTATGTAAGTATTTTTATATGGTAAGTGATTTTTGTGTCGTGTATTCTAATGTTCGTAGTTTGAGAAAGAATTTCTTTCACGTGTACGTCTACACTGTTCAATACAGACCAGCTGTTTTGGCATTAATTGAGCCTCAGGTTGGAGTAAATACTGATTTATCAGAATTTGGTCTACATGGGTATAGCTTGGTGCCATTACTCTTTTCCCATCATGGTCTCGTGATATATGTTAGGAATGATATTGCTTGCCAGAGCCTTCCCCAATATGGGCAATGTTCCAACACGGACTTTAACTTCTTGTGGCTCAAATTCACTGTCCGCAAGCATGTCATTCATTATTGTTTTATTTACAGGAGTCCAAATCTCGACAGTAATTCGACTTGTAACGAGTTTGATGCGCTGTCTGATTCCATCTCGAAAAATGTTTCCCTTTGTCCTCGCACTGAAATCGTTATTGCGGGCGATTTCAATGTACTCAATTCCAATTGGCTCCGATATTCTGGTCAGACAATGCCCGAAGTTAGGTATGTCGAGCTCTTTGCCGGATTACATAAAATTACCTAACTGATCGATGTGCCAAAGCGTATACCGGATTGGAAAAAGCACAAAAAGTAAGGAACTCATGCAACTCCGTTATTGAAAAAAACAAATTTTTGCATGACCAACAATTACAGAAAAATGTTCTGCAGTGTCCCAAAGGTAGTAAATTTTTTTGGTCATTTGTAAAAAAATATTAAAAACTCCTCAACATCTTTGGTTCCAACGCTCAATAACAAACCTATTGTTTACTCTTCAGAGAAGGCAAACTTCCTTGCCGCCCATATCGCTGCCAGCTCCACGCTGCCTCACAGCATCGTTGCCCCTCCTGTACTTGAGAATGTAATTTTTTCCCTGGAACAGATTTTTTTCCGCACTCTTACTGTAGCAAGAGTTCTAAAAGATCTCGATATACACAAATCCGCCCGATTCTTTTGAAGAGGTGTTCTTCCACACTGGCAAAGCCACTGCGTAAGCTTTTCCACCCCTCCTACTATTCTAGAATCTTTCCTAGAAGATGGAAAACAGCATTTGTCCAGCCTGTCCCTAAGAAAGGTGACCCATCGTCCTCCTCCTCCTACTGACCCATAGCACTGACATCCCTTCATTCTTAGGTCATGGAAACACTGATTAATTGTCAGCTTAAGGAATATCTCGAAGATCGAAAGCTTCTCCATGACCGTCAGTATGGCTTCCGCAGCAACCGTTCCACTGGTGATCTGATGGCATATCTCACCGAACAGTGGAACAAATCTTTACATCGCTGTGGTGAAAGTAAGATTATTGCTCTTGATATCTCCAAGGCATTTGATAGAGTTTGGCATTAAGCTCTCTTATCGAAAATGCGTGCTTTTGGGATCGATGATACTCTTCTTCGTTGGATTAGAAGCTACCTTCTGGACCGTCCAATACAACTTGTATTGGACGGATTCAAGTCTGATTCCCACAAAATAAATGCTGGTGTGCCCCAGAGCTCTGTTCCGTCTCCGACTCTTCTCCTCATTTTTTTGAATGATCTTCTGTCTGTTACTTCTAATCCACTTAATTGTTTGCTGACGACTCTACCCTCAGCTTTTCATATTCGTTCGATAATTCTCGTCCTTCGTCTTCGCCCCCAATGCCATTGTCCATGAATGGCACTAACATCGAAGAAACCGAAAAGCTCTCAGTACTCGGTATGTGTGTCACTGACGACCTCCATTGGAACGACCATATATTTGAGATAGCTAAGAATGCTGCTAAGTGCTTAGGTTTTCTGTATCGGTGTAAGAAGTATTTTTCCCCATCTGATCTGGCTACAATTTATAAAGCGTTTATACGCCCTAAACTCGAGAATAACTCCCACCTCTGAACAGGTGCTTCACAAACATCGCTTCACCTGCTTGATAGAATACAAAATAGAGCGTTAAGATTGATAGGAATTAGAGCTGCCGCTTGTTTCATGTCTTTCCTTATTTTATCGTTTCTTTTATAAAAAATGTTCACTCGAGATAGCCAGTTGCATTCCTCCCCTTAAAACTTTTGCCCGTTATACTCGTCTCGCAAGGAATGCCCACCAGTTCACACTTGAGCCCAATTTCGGACGTACCGGGAAATATAGAGATTCTATTTTTAGCCGTACAACACGACTTTGGAATGGTTTACCCGGCGAGATTTTCCCTTGCCATTTCAATTTGCAAGCATGCAAAACAAATGTTAATCGACACCTCCTCCTATCTTTCCCCTTCTTATCTTCCTGATGCCCACGCAGTTTGTTACATTAAAAGGGAAACAAATAGTTCCTTGTGCGCGCGTTAATTATAAAAAAAAAAAAAAATAATGTTGGCTGTTTCATAGTTTCGTTGCTATTGGTTGTACAAAACAACTTTATGTACCAACGTTGTAGAAAATTTAATTTACTTCAAGTTGGCATACAGAGTTATTTTGCCCTAAAATGAACCAGAAAAGAGTAAGCCAAAAAATTAAAAAGGCCCAATTTTCGGTAATTTTTACTTGATTGTGTTTTTTGTATCAGAAAGCGTTGTCCCGCTATCTGGTTGTAAGCTGTGCTTTTTCTTGATGTTCACTTCTAAATTGAAGTCCACAGAGTGTTTTCATCGAAGAATAAATAAGACATTAAAAACTGTCGCGGGCTCCTGGACTATATTTTTTATTTTATTTTTTTCTGAAACTTAGAGTTTGAAGTAAGTTCTTACAGATATTTAAATATTTGAAAAACAATACGATAGAGCAGACTTTTGTCTTTCAAAAAAGGTATAGCACAAAGCATAATACTGTGTGTAATGTCGTTATTTTTAAATATATTTTTTGCTAATGCAAGTGCTTCTTTTAGAAAATTGCTCCTCCTGCTCAAATGGGGGTGATATAGATCCCCTTCCATAGTACGAATTGTTTGCATTTAGTGCCTCTGCAAGAATCCGTTATTATTTTGCGGAGCCAAATATTTTATCATACTTTCTCTACGAATAAAATTTTAAATTCTTATAGATTTTAAAGACATTTCAAAGTTTGTATTCGATAGATATTTGTGAGCTTTGAAAGAAGTAAAACAGTCTTCTGTGGAGTTCCAAAATAATCTGATGTTCTTAATTTGAAGTCCATTGGCTAAACCGTTCAGGCCGTACCTACCTAGTTTAAATTACATCCATCCAGACAGAACTTCGCCACAAAATCAATTAAGTTTAATTATCCTCGTAGTGTTATGTTTGATTATTATACATTGTACATAGCATGCCCTTAATGACAAGGAAACAAAATTAAATGCTTAAACAAATTGTTAATTCTTAAATGCAAACTTATAAATTTGGAAGAAGGAATTAATAATATGTGCCTATACTCCGTAAACTGATTTTTTTTTTCAAATATTGAATATTCACCTTTGGTTAATATACATCTACATATCTGTAGTCACCAGCGAATACCTAATCTAAATAAATCCATTCATAAATTCATACAACAATTGTCAAAATAACTGAAACTAAAATGGAACCAACTTGAGGTAGGCAACTAGCAGTCCATATAAAGGGTTCGCCATCGAACGTTTTTTTCAGATGAAACTCATTTTGATCTTGGCGGGTATGTAAACAAGCAAAATTGTCGCATTTGGGGCACAGAAAACCCGCACGCATACATTGAAAAGCCGATACACCCAAAACGAGTCACTGTTTGGTGCGGATTTTGGTCCAGAGGCATAATTGGGGCATTTTTCGAAAATGAGTAAGGAGTGGCCGTTACAGTCAATGGCGATCGTTATCGGGCCATGTTGAACGAATTTTTGTTCACAAAAATTGAAAAAGAGTATATTGGCAACATTTGGTTTCAACAGGACGGCGCTACGTGCCACACAGCCGAAGCTACACTCGATGTTGATGAAGCATTTTCAAAAAAAAAAGAAGTAATTTGGCGGGCCTTTATAATACTTCCATGACCTAATCAATTATCCTATACACCTACACAAGTTGACTTCTACATTTTTATCTTTGAAAAAAGATTTCTCAAAAAAGAAACCAAATCAAACCAAACATGAATAAAAAAAAAAACATAATGTCGTGCTTCTTCTTTCAACCAACTACAAAACAAAGTTTTTTTTTTATTTTTCTTTTTACTGCACGAAATGCGAAGACGTGGACAACCAACGATCCGTAAGTTTCATTGAACCAAAAACAACCCCAGTTTCGCTC
This sequence comes from Platycheirus rosarum, assembly GCA_963971375.1. Taxonomy (NCBI): domain Eukaryota; kingdom Metazoa; phylum Arthropoda; class Insecta; order Diptera; family Syrphidae; genus Platycheirus; species Platycheirus rosarum. The sequence goes on along the minus strand of OZ020510.1, from coordinate 84,039,171 downwards.
TGCATCAAAAATATCCCTAAGCACATTTTTTGGATTCAATCAAAACGAATCAAGAACTGTTTTTTTTTGTTTCCTGTCAACATTTCTGATGTAGCAACGTGATGTGGACCTGTGGTCATAGCAACATTTGAATTTTTTTAGGATCTTTGTTACTTGTATCACATTCTCAGCGTCTTCAAACTATATCTAACAATCATTTGTTCACCTTTCTTTTTTAAAACACAGCTAAGAGCCCTGGCAGCTAAAGCTTTATATATAATTTCATAAGTACAGATCGAAAAGACACACAAAACAGATAGTTTAAAAATAAATTATGTGCGAGGAGTGAGGTCAATCATAAAAATTGATAAAAAGGCACCAATTTATTATACAAAAATATTTCTTACAGTTTTGTTTTGCACTTTAGATGGATTTCTCAACCAATCAAGCCGAGGATCGAAAATTGAAGGCGAACTTCTTAAGTCCCGATCTCATTTTGATCCTGGAACTACTTGCGCTGCAGGAACTGAATGCACTCCATTGCATGAATGCCCATCGGTGATATATGAAGTTGCCAAAATGTGCTACTACGGTGAAAAAACGCTTTTCTGTGGTGGTGAAGAAGATTCCCCATACGTCTGCTGTCCAAGTAGCCCATTAGAAAAAAATCAAGCATGCGGTAAGGCATTAGTTCAAGGCCAGTTCTACAAAGGCCTGGGATCATATCCTTTCATCGCCAGAGTAGGTTTCAAACGTAAGTAAAAATTTAAGCGACTGCTGTTACTAATAAGAAATCTGCCTATCAGCCAAATCTAGTTAGTTTCTACCACCTCTTAGTTATATGCATTTTTCATGCTGCACTCAATTTAAACAGTTATATATGTTACCGGCAAAACTGTTTTTTTTTAGGTAAAACTAGTTTTGCATAGGGGCTTTCGGTTAAACTAGTTCTGCCTAGGCAAAATATTTTTTTAGTACTAATAATCTTCAGCTGTAGTGAGCTTAAAGCAAGCTACAAACTTTAATCTAAGGCTCATTATTTATTGTAAGTTTTATTAGTTATTAAAAAAATCACATTTAAGAACTAACACATGTAATAAAATAACGTACAAATACATGGTTTAAGCTCATCTGATAAAACATAACAAACTTATTTCACACTTATAGATTAGGTTAGATTAATTTAACTGGTTTACAATATTAACAAAATAATAAAAAGCATGACTTTACTGCTTGCTTCCTGGTTGACAGAACATAAATAATATAACATTTAATTCAAGATTTTCGTTCCAGATTTTAATATTAAAATCAAACATATAATTTGAAACCTTTGATTTTATTTCTATAGTTGAAGGCTAATCTGCAATACTGAAATAATTTGTTGTCTTCCATATTGTTTAGAAAGTTAATAATTTGATTTCGCGTAAGGTATCCCTCCCAAAGACATTTCTTCTTATTTCCTTAAGAATTGGACACTTTCCCATAAAGTGAAAAATATCTTTTCTCTCCTCCAGGTTACATAAAGAGCAAATTATGGATAAGTCCTCTGTATGTGGCAAGTTAAGTTGAATAAGTTCACCTCGCAACTTTGTCTTCATCGATATTTCGGCAATACTATTGTCTTCTCTAAAATAATTTCTTTCTTCCAAATTATGGTTTAACTGAAAGTAAGGTTTTCTGTATAGAGATCCAGTGGCATCGTTCAGATATTTCTCCTTTTTTTATGTCCCCCTTAGTAATGAGCTGGTAAAGAGACACTTTTATAACATCATGATTATAATGATCAAGATTTAATCCCATCTCAACGTCTCTAGCTAACTCCATCCAGTCACCATACCAACTTGTTTTCGTTAGGATAATATTAAAAGGTGCTATCGTCGAAAGACGGTAATTATCCATCTCCATAACTTTCAATATACAATCCACTTGCTTTTAAATGTTTTTTTCATACTAAAGTTTCGGTTAAAGTAGACTTCTTACTCCTAAGTACTTAGATTCTGTAACAACTTCAATTGCCTAACAATTGTAGTGGCATTTTTCATTTTCACAGTTTTGGCCTCCTCTGCTTCTGAAAATCAATATCTTGAACTTGTTCATATTTGTAATTAAACTCTATAGTTTGCAGTACTGCGAAAGGCGATTTATCATTAGTTGTAACATTTCAGGTGATGATGCCAAAAGTACAATATCACCCGCAAATAGAAGTACTTTTATCAAGTGTCCAGCGTATTCAATGCCACAAGGTTGGAAGTCTACTAGGTCCTCAATAAATAATGCAAACAGTCCTGGACTCAATGTACAACTCTGCCTGACACCGATTTTGTTTTGAACCCTCGTGACAATTTTTCACCATTCCATACCATTGCCATTGTGTCATCATAGAGATATGCAATATTTCTTCCAAACTTCCTCACACGAATACCGTAGAACTTGTAAATAACCGCTTGCCTATCCACCATAGTGAATGCTGATTCAAAGTCAATAAAGAAACATATACAACTTGTTGCCTTTATTTAGATATGACTGCGATACTTTGAACGAAGATATATCCAACCTTCGAATAACCTGTTGTTAATCCTGCCTGAGATTTCTTCAAAAGTGTGTTGTCCTTAATCCATTTATTCTATCGTTTTTGCAAAATTAGGGTGAAGATTTTAAACGAAGCATTTAAATACGATTTGCCTCTATAATTGGCTAATTCGGACAAACACCCTTAGTTGTGGATCGGGAAAATAATGGATTCCTTAAATTTCCAAGGTATAAGCCCGGCTTCCATGACGTCGTTAAAAATAACTGTCAGCCTATTCTTAAGTTCCAGTGCGCCATATTTATAAAATTCAGTAGATATGCCATTCGACCCAGCTGTTCCTCCTGACTTATTTCGGCGTCCAGAACTTCTTTAATGATTCTCGGAGTTGCGTATTGAAAATATGGTTTCTCTTGACAAGGGCTTAATAAGATTTTGAAGTAAGTTGCTAAGAGACTCTGACTGAGACTACGGTGAAAGTTGCATTTTTTTCCAAAATTCTTTTGAGCTCCGACAATGAGCCAATCGCCTAGATCCAGCTTCAAAAAACTCTGCTTTTTTTGTTTACACATTGTCTTGTAAGCACTGTTATCTAGTAATTACTGGTTCTGAAAATAATTATCACTTGAATACCTATAGGCTCTCAGCCAACCGAACGATTTTTCTCTGGCCTTTACGCATTCCATATCAAACCAAAGTGTGATATAATTTTCCCGCGTTTTACTATTACAAATCACTGCTGAATAAGGGCTTTGATTATTTGATCCATCTGACCAAGGTCGCAATTTACTTGTCCATGTAGAGACCTATCTAGTTTTTCCTGTTAAATCATCGCCTTTGTTGCTTCCATTTCAGTATCGTTAAAGAATTCATCGCTCTCGTTTCTTCAGGTTCCACATAAGTATTCTCGAAAGTCAGGACAATCGGTAAGTATCTGAATACGATACACTCACAATTTTCATATCCGCTATAAGGTGTGCATATTCGCTACCTATGAGACAATAGTCAATAAAAGAGCTTCCCTGCCTTCCAATAAAAATGAATTCTGCCTTCATATCAGACAAAGTTGTACCATTAAGAATTCATAACCCATAGGAGTTGCACAAGTCAATTAAGACTAGTTGCCTCTTCCATTACATATTACATCCTTTGATTTTTGCTCAATTCCAAGTGCCGCATTATCATTTCCATTTTCTCTTCCAATTCTTGTGTTTAGTTCACCTACCACCATAATATCAGAGGTTTTGCCTTTTGACAAGTAAGTCGGTAGAATGCAATATTGCTTTCCATTACTTTGGAGCTTCACATAAGTTACACCATTATGTATGTGGTTCCTCTCTTACTGTCTAGTTGTTAAAACAATAATTATTTTAAATTACAAAAACAAATAATTTTTTGAAATTTTTTATTATTTAATTAATTTTTTTTAAAAACAAATTTAACACAGTTTTTATTATATTTAAATGCAACGCATTTCGCAAGTAAATTTCATCATTAGGCGTAGTCGAAAGTTTAGGATGTACTGTATTATTTAGCTCTGTTTTTGGTGCATTAATTTGTATGGATGGATTAGTTGTTGTTATTGGTGTTTTTATTTTTACTTGCGATTATAGGTACTATAATACAAGTTATGCATTCGTGCAGATTAAATTTTTTGAGATAACAATCAAACATGACAGCCTAAACGGTTAGGCCAATCGTCTTCAAATTTTGAACTTAAGGTTATTTTGACTTTCTTCAGAGGAGTTTTTTCAATTTTATTTTAAGCTCAAAAATTAACGGTACCTGTAATATAACCGTTATGTAAAAGCTTATTTTTCTCGAAAACGGCTATAAGAATTTTTATAAAAAAAACAGTGTACTACTGTAAGTATGCATTATATTTTGGTGAAAAAAAAATTAATATGGTGGGCTAAAAACGGTACCTCCCATAGGACCAGTTCTTTTTCTTCGACTTTCTCAAAAACTGGTGATCCGATTACAATCAAAGTTGATATTCAAGAAGATGTAGGTGGCCTAAGTAATTTTGGATTATTTTTTTTTTCGAAAACTTTTATTTTGTATTTTTAATGATTTTTAATTTTTTTTTTTTTTTTGAAAAATCAATATTTTGAAAGCGGGTGGGTGATTTTTTTTGTAATTTTGTTTTTAAATGGACGTTATTTTTGTGCTTAAGTTTGGAATTATTTTTTTATTTTTTAAAAAAAGTTGTTAAAAAAACGTTTTATTTAAAAACGGTTCCTACAATTTTGAAAAAAAAAAATTCACACTTTTTAACATTTCTTAAAGGTGACCGCACATATGAGCAAGTACGTGTGATCAAGTCGGGCAATTCATTTCTTATTAACTGTTGTCTCTTTTTAATTTGATGTGTCGTAGTGCGGTGTCATATAGCGGGTTGATCTTTTGGATGAATATGTCGTTCAATGTGTTATCATCCTCTATCTTGTGTGATTTGTAAATTTCATATTCTTCCAAGGCGTCAAGTAATCTCCCTTTCTTGCAATAGTGAAGTGGCGTCAGGTTAGGATCGAAGTCAGTATAATTATGTTTTGTCTCTATCAGGTGCATTGCATAGTTAGATTTTGAGTTTTTGTTTGGTTTATGTTCCTTAAACCTGTCAATGAATGCTCTCCCTGTTTGTCCAATATAGAATTTTTGGCAATCATTGCATGTCAATTTGTATACACCTGTGCTGGTTTTATTGTCAAATAATTGTTTAGGCTGTAGTAGTTTTGTTAAATTTTTGTTAGTTTTAAATGTTATGGTCTCATTTTCTTTTTTAAACCGATTTTTTATTATTTGTGGTAAAATATTAGTGTATTCTATTGAAATGTTTGGATTATATCCATTTTTATGTGCAATGTATTTTATAGTGTTGACTTCGTCTTTGTAATCGGTTTCATTCATTGGAATAATTAACAACCGATGGATCATTGCATTGTAGGCTGCAAGTTTTTTTGGCTTGTGGGTGGTGTGAATCGTTGTGGATGGTGATGTCGATAGTGGTTGGCTTTCGGAATACTTTGTATCCAAATCTACAGTGGTTGGTCTTTTTAAAAATAAAAATTCAAAAAGTTTATTTCGTTATTTTGTTCTATTTCGGCTGTGAATTTAATTTTATCATTTATGTTGTTTAGGTAATTTAGCATGATGTCTATTTCTCTGGATGTTCCATCAAAAATTATGAATGTGTCATCAACATATCTGGAGTAGGAAATTATTTTTGTGTTTAATTTGTTAAGTTGGGATAGTATGTATTTATTTTGAAAATAGTTTAGGTAAAATTCTGTAATTAAACCTCTTTAAGGTGAACCCATAGCCAGGCCTTGGTTTTTTGTGTAATAATTGTTATTAAATGTGAAATAATTTTGTTTTAATGTTGTTTTTAGTAAAATTATCAATTCGTTTATTTGATTAGTATTTAATTTGGCTGTTGATTCTAAATTACTTTTTAATATTGTTACTGTTTCGTCTATGGGTATATTGGTATACATATTTGTGATGTCAAATGAAATCATTTTATAGTTCGGTAGTATGTTAATTGTTTTTATTTTATTGATTAATTGTGTGAAATTATTAATGCTGTGGTTATGTTGAATATTTGTGTTGTTTTTGAGGATTTGTTGTAGATTTTTAGCAAGTTTATAACTGGGTGCTGTTGTGTAGTTGAATAGTGGTCTAAAGGGTAAATTTTCTTTGTGGATTTTAGGCAAACCTGAAAATTGTGGGGCTTTGAATTTATTTGTTTTAATTTATATTTGATAGGGTTAGGAAAAAGGTTATTGCATTTGTTTATTGTGTTATTTATGTCTTTGAGGTAGAGTTTAGTTGGATCGTTTGTTATTTGTATTATGTTATTTTCGTTTATTAATTTTATAGTTTTATTAATGTATTCTTGTCTATTTATTATAACGATGGTGTTTTCTTTGTCTGCCTTGGTAATGAAAGCGTTGTTGTCTTCTAGTTTTTGTCTGATGTTTTTTATATCGGCCATGCAGTTTTTATGTATGTGTGTTATATTGTGGTTGATTTGCGTATTTTGTAATATATTTTTTAGTTTTTTTTTAATTTTAATTCTTATTTCATTTTGTGTTTCAAATGTGGGTAGTGATTTTATTGCAGCTTCAGCATTTGTTATTTCGCGAACGATTTGATGTTTGTTGCATTTAGGGAAATTGAATTTTAATCCTTTGTTAAATATGTCGTTTTCTGAGTCTGTTAGTTGAATGGTCGTGTTGTTGACGAGTCTTGGGAAGAATATGTGCTTGCAGTTTTGTATTGATGTTGGTTTGAATTTTGTTGTTAATTTTTGTATTTTAAACTTCTGTCTTGTAAATATTTTATGTATTATTGGTTGTATTTGTTGGTCTATTATTTCAAACTTCAAAAAATTAAAATTCAACAAATATATTTCACATTTAATAACAATTATTACACACAAAGCCAAGGCCTGGCTATGAGTTCACCTTTAGGGGGTTTAATTACGAAGGCAACACTATAAAATACATTGCACATTAAAATTCATATAATCCAAACATAATGGATAAATTAATTAACAAAATGAAAAGATATAGAAAGAAAACCAACAACATGAACAACAACAACACAAAAGAACCAACAAAAGACATTTCAATAGAATACACTAATATTTTACCACAATTAATAAAAAATCGGTTTAAAAAGAAAATTACACCATATCATTTAAAACTAACAACAATTTAACAAAACTACTACAGCCTTAACAATTATTTATTTTTTTTTTTTTTTTTTTTATAATTATAATTTGACAGCAAAACCAGCACAGGTGTATACAAATTGAAATGCAATGATTGCCAAAAATTCTATATTGGACAAACAGGGAGAGCATTCATTGACAGGTTTAAAGAACATAAACCAATCAAAAACTCAAAATCCAACTATGCAATGCACCTGATAGAGACAAAACATAATTATACTGACTTCGATCATAACCTGACGCCACTTCACTATTGCAAGAAAGGGAGATTACTTGACGCCTTGGAAGAATATGAAATTTACAAATCACACAAGATAGAGGACGATAACACATTGAACGACAAATTGATCCAAGAGATCAACCCGCTATATGACACCGCACTACGACACATCAAATTAAAAAGAGACAACAGCTAATAAGAAATGAACAACACCAATAACAACAACTAATCCATACAAATTAATTCACCAAAAATAGAGCTAAATAATACAGTACATCCCAAACTTTCGACTACTCCTGATGATGGAATTTACTTCCGAAACGCGTTGCATTTAAATATAATAAAAACTGTGTTAAAATAGTTTTTTTTTATTTTTAATTAAATAATAAAAAAATTAAAAAAAATTATTTGTTTTTGTAATTGAAAATAATTATTGATAAATTACATCTTTATATACCCAAAAAAAAAATAATATTTTGGATATCTTTCTTCCAGCCGAAATAACATCCCCCACTCACTCGACCTGATTGATTGACTGCATTCTAATTTTCTTTCAAAATTAGTTTCAGTAAAAACAAAATTTCATACAGAAAAACAAGTTCAAATTCATATGTACATATATAGTTTTATAGAAATCCTTAAAAATAGACTTATTATTTAATCTTGCAACATTATAATAAAGGATTTTATAATTAAAAGTTTTATTGGTATTCGTATTTTATAAGTTGGTATTAAAGTATTTCTTTTATGGCAAAAGGCAATACTACTAAAAATGTCTCGTCTGAACGGTCTCCTTAGTTGAAAAAGGTCTGTTGTTATCATGCATTTAGTTTCCACCATACTAATCTCTGTCATCCAATTGTTAGATTTTTCAAAGGACCGATTGCAAAAACGGTGAGCTACGACTACAGGTTTATATGTATACGCGCGCATGGCCGAGTAACTAAAAAAAATTAAAATTAAAAGATTATTTGTTTTTGTAATTAAAAATAATTATTGATAAGTTACACCTTTATATTTCAAAAAAAAAAAAAAAATAATAATATTTTTGATATCTTTCTTCCAGCCGAAATAACATCCCCCATTCGCTCGACCTCTTGACTGCACTCTTTCAAAATTAGTTTCAGTAAAAAAAATTTCATACAGAAACACAAGTTCAAATTCATATGTATATAATTTTATAAAAGTCCTTAAAAATAGACTTATTATTCAATCCTGCAACAGTATAAGAAAGGATTTTATAATTAAAAGTTTTATTGGTATTCGTATTTTTATAAGTTGGTCTAAAAATATTTCTTTTGTGGCAAAAGGCAATGCTACTAAAAATGTCTCGTGTGAACGGTATTAAAGGTTGGAGAAGGTCTGTTGTTATCATGCATTTGGTTTCCACCATACAGATCTCGGTCATCCAATTGTTGGAGCATTAGGCTAGGCGCGCATGAACAATTTTTCAAACGGCCGCGGTATACGCGCGCATGGCCGAAAGACTAAAAAATTAAAAAAAATATTTGTTTTTGTAATTAAAAATAATTATTGATGAGTTACACTTTTATATACCAAACAAAAAATAATATTTTGGATATCTTTCTTCCAGCCGAACTAACATCACCCACTCGCTCGACCTCTTGACTGCACTCTCTCACTTTCAGTAAAAAAATTTCATACACAAACACAAGTTCAAATTCATATGTATATAATTTAATAAAAATCCTTAAAAATAGACTTATTATTTTATCCTGCAACATTATAAGAAGGATTATATAATTAAAAGTCTTATTGCTATTCGTATTTTTATAAGTTGGTCTTAAAATATTTCTTTTATGGCCAAAGGCAATACTACTAAAAATGTCTCGAATGAACTGTCTCCACAATTGGAGAAGGTCTGTTGTTATCATGCATTTGGTTTCCACCATACAAATCTCAGTCATCCAATTGTTGGAGCATTAGGCTAGGCGCGCATGAACAATTTTTCAAACGGCCGATTGCAAAAACAGTGAGCTACGACTACAGGTTTATATGTATACGCGCGCATGGCAGAATGACTAACAAAATAAAAAATTAAAAAAAAATTATTGGTTTTGCAATTCAAAATAATTATTGATAAGTTACACCTTTATATACAAAAAAAAAATAAAATATGTAATATTTTTGATATCTTTCTTCCAGCCGAAATAACATCCCCCACTCGCTCGACCTCTTGACTGCACTCTAATTTGCTTTAAAAATTAGTTTCAGTAAAAAAAAATGTTCATACACAAACAGAAGTTCAAATTCATATGTATATAATTTTATAAAAATCCTTAAAAATAGACTTATTATTTAATCATGCAACATTATATGAACGGATTTTATAATTAAAAGTTTTATTGGTATTCGTATTTTTATAAGTTGGTCTCAAAATATTTCTTTTATGGCAAAAGGCAATACTACTAAAAATGTCTCGTGTGAACGGTCTCCACAGTTGGAGAAGGTCTGTTGCTATCATCCATTTGGTTTCCACCATAAGAATCTCTGTCATCCAATTGCTGGAGCATTAGGCTAGGCGCGCATGAACGATTTTTCAAACGGCAGATTGCAAAAAAAGTTACACCTTTATATTTCAAAAAAAAAAAAAAAATAATAATATTTTTGATATCTTTCTTCCAGCCGAAATAACATCCCCCATTCGCTCGACCTCTTGACTGCACTCTTTCAAAATTAGTTTCAGTAAAAAAAAATTTCATACAGAAACACAAGTTCAAATTCATATGTATATAATTTTATAAAAGTCCTTAAAAATAGACTTATTATTCAATCCTGCAACAGTATAAGAAAGGATTTTATAATTAAAAGTTTTATTGGTATTCGTATTTTTATAAGTTGGTCTAAAAATATTTCTTTTGTGGCAAAAGGCAATGCTACTAAAAATGTCTCGTGTGAACGGTATTAAAGGTTGGAGAAGGTCTGTTGTTATCATGCATTTGGTTTCCACCATACAGATCTCTGTCATCCAATTGTTGGAGCATTAGGCTAGGCGCGCATGAACAATTTTTCAAACGGCCGCGGTATACGCGCGCATGGCCGAAAGACTAAAAAATTAAAAAAAATATTTGTTTTTGTAATTAAAAATAATTATTGATGAGTTACACTTTTATATACCAAACAAAAAATAATATTTTGGATATCTTTCTTCCAGCCGAAATAACATCACCCACTCGCTCGACCTCTTGACTGCACTCTCTCACTTTCAGTAAAAAAATTTCATACACAAACACAAGTTCAAATTCATATGTATATAATTTTATAAAAATCCTTAAAAATAGACTTATTATTTTATCCTGCAACATTATAAGAAGGATTATATAATTAAAAGTCTTATTGCTATTCGTATTTTTATAAGTTGGTCTTAAAATATTTCTTTTATGGCCAAAGGCAATACTACTAAAAATGTCTCGTATGAACTGTCTCCACAATTGGAGAAGGTCTGTTGTTATCATGCATTTGGTTTCCACCATACAAATCTCAGTCATCCAATTGTTGGAGCATTAGGCTAGGCGCGCATGAACAATTTTTCAAACGGCCGATTGCAAAAACAGTGAGCTACGACTACAGGTTTATATGTATACGCGCGCATGGCAGAATGACTAACAAAATAAAAAATTAAAAAAAAATTATTGGTTTTGCAATTCAAAATAATTATTGATAAGTTACACCTTTATATACAAAAAAAAAAAAAATATGTAATATTTTTGATATCTTTCTTCCAGCCGAAATAACATTCCCCACTCGCTCGACCTCTTGACTGCACTCTAATTTGCTTTAAAAATTAGTTTCAGTAAAAAAAAATGTTCATACACAAACAGAAGTTCAAATTCATATGTATATAATTTTATAAAAATCCTTAAAAATAGACTTATTATTTAATCATGCAACATTATATGAACGGATTTTATAATTAAAAGTTTTATTGGTATTCGTATTTTTATAAGTTGGTCTCAAAATATTTCTTTTATGGCAAAGGGCAATACTACTAAAAATGTCTCGTGTGAACGGTCTCCACAGTTGGAGAAGGTCTGTTGCTATCATCCATTTGGTTTCCACCATAAGAATCTCTGTCATCCAATTGCTGGAGCATTAGGCTAGGCGCGCATGAACGATTTTTCAAACGGCAGATTGCAAAAACGGTGAGCTACGGCTACAGGTTTATATGTATACGCGCGCATGGCCGAGTGAGTAAACGACCGATTCGGTAATCTGTAACCAGTCACAAAATTCTCGCCGATCGCGATCGGCTGAGTGCAATCGGTTCATGCGCGCCTAGCCTAAACAAGCCATCTTTTGTATCCGCAACCAATTTACCATTTATGCCAAAATAATTTTTTTTATTTATAAACAGCGTTTCAGCTCTTATTTAGCTATTTATGCTTTTTTTTTGATGTTATGTGGTTTCTAAGTTTTTTTTAAACGCCTTCTTTGCTTCCTCGCTGCTAGTCCTTGCTTAGTGTTGTCCCAGTGTTTTGTAATTTGGTTTTAGCTCGCAAAATTTGGAAAACATCATTTCTGCTCGACATTTGCACGATAACATTTGAAGTTGCTTCCCTTGAACCAACTTGGCGTGCCGCAGTTATCTTGGAGTTGTTCGTTGTATGTAAAAGATCCTAACAAATTGCTTTGGCTCTTTCCACCGAGTCTTTGATGTCATTAGGCATCGCAGGTGTTAGATGCACGACCAAATTCCTCTCGTTTGTCCTCTCTTCAAGAACTTCAACTTGTTTTTCGAGCGAAACGCACCTGGACTCCATTTTGTTTAGTTTTTTCGTCTGTTCTTCATTGTTTTGCTTAAGATAAGCAATTTCGGCACTCATTTCTGCAATGTCAGTTTTTGTTGCCGCGTCTTTAAACTTGACACCTAGCATTTTTACCATTGAGTTTTGGAAGATTTTTTCTAGATCCGTGACTGGTAAATTACCTACAGGTGTTTTGTTTTCGCGGGCAATACTCGATGTTTACCGGTAACAAATCAGTGACCGGTCGTTCTGATGGGTTCAATTTGTTCAATACCGGTGACCGCTGCATCGTCGCTTTTCTATTTCTAATACTGCCTTAAGATAAGAACTCACTTGGTAATTTTCTCGTACAATGAGGGTTCTTTGTTTAAACTTTATGAAAACTTCTTTCTTTATGACAAAATCAGGATTTTTAATATTAAAATTAACTTATTTTATAGGAACTCTAAATTTCACTGACTAAGGATAGAGTTGCCAACCCCCATTTATTTAATAAATATTTCACACTTAAATTTTGTTTATTATCTGACAATAACAATTTTGAAAAAAAACATACAAATTTGATTTTATCTTTTTCCACACCACTATATAATAGGTGCGTTTTTTTAGGGTATCTCCAGCAGGCCTAATACACTTTTAAAAAAAACAACAACAACAAAAAATATCACTTGATTTATTTATAAATAATTCATCTAACAATTAAAATTTACGAAAAATTTATATATTTATATAAAATAGAATAAAATGATATAATAATAATTCATTTCACAATATACAACAACAACACATTTACAAAGTATGTAAATAAAAATCAGTATTAGATATACTTAACCAGTATCTCACGAGCAGTTGCTACTATTTATGTATAATAACTGTTGAACCAACGATGACCACCAATTCGTTAACCTCGTCACCAGACACCATTTGGTCGAAATCACTTTATTAATTATTGTATTCATTTGTTTTTACGCACGATCAGCACTTCTTGCTGACTCATGCAATTATTTGCCTTATTTGTTCACCTATATTTTATTTTTGTTATTTATGCAAAAATGTTCAATTTTTCTTCCAAGTGAGTCTGCTTGGACAGCCAAACTTCGATCTACAAGTGTGATATTCTAGTTCTGTACCAGCATTATCAACCATCGTCAGGGTATAAGAACCTTTATCGATAAAGCAGTTGTTATTTACAGTAAAAGCACTGTAAACATTTTGGTGACCCCGGCGTGATTGCTTCCCCCCCCCCCCTGTGGTAAGGGGCAATTCACAAAACAATATTTAGTAACAGCGTTTGTCAGGGCTATACACTGACATATTTATTCAGATATTTTTTTATTTAGTGCAGGAGATATACATATATAAGCGTCACCAGGGCTAAAACACTGGGAAAGAATCGTTACTATTCCAAAAATCAAACAAATAACACATACAAAGTTGTCATTGACGGATGAGGAATCCCAGACTTTTGTCATCATCGCACGCCAGAAGATAATAGCAGAAGAGTTAGGAAAACTCAAAACAAACATTTCAAAGGACAGCGCATCAAGGAAAACTGCGCAATATATATGGAACAGAATTCAACGCGTCGAAACCTTTTGGAACTAGTTTCAAGACACCCACAAGCAAGTAGAGGAAGTACTGAAACATGACACACCATATGTTGCAGGAAAAACCTTTGAAAAGGTTCAAGAGCTCTACAACGAGTTGGTGACGCATTAAACCAACAACGAATCAAGATATAGGAGGTCATAATGTGGAAGGTAAAACAGGAGGCCAGTCCAAACAAGACGCCTCAGTATCCAAACCAAAACCAGCATCTCGCACGTCAATACAAAATACAGACATTTTTGGCCTAATCAGATGGTAACAGGCCGCAATCGAAGGCTTGCAAAGAGCATTCAATGGGACAGAAACCGAGTTGGTAAAAAAGTCATTGGAATTTTACCAAATAAAATTAAAAAACTATTGAGCGTCATTGGGATGAAATTCTACACATTCACAATCAAGTATGTGAGCAGAAAGAGGATCCAGCTCAGGACGGATACAACATCGAACAATTTCTGATGTTTGAAAGGCAAACCGAAGAGAAAGTCATCAAATTATATGAGTTTACAAACCAAGCTCAAGAGCCACTCTCAAGTAATGGAAACAACACAAGTTAATCTACTCATTTAGCACTACCAAAGGTAGTATTGCCCAAATTCGACGGCGAATATATGAAGTGGAGACAATTCCACGATCTTTTCATGGAGTTGGTACACAGGCAATTGATCTCAAACTGTCAAAAGATATACTTTCTGAAGACGAGTTTGATTGGCAAAGCAGATCATCTGATACATCACATAGCACCCACAGAGGCAAATTACGAAGCAGCATGGAAAATAATTAAGGACCGATTCGAGAATGAACGTTTATTAGTGAATTCGGTATTAAACAAACTAATGGTACAACCTATGGCATCAATTGAAAGGGCGTCATCTATACGTGCATTACACGACACCACTCAGGAATGCCTTCTCGCATTGGATGCCTTGGGAGTCGACACAAGCTCTTGGGATCCAATAATCATGTACATTCTTGTGAAAAAGCTTGATACGAATACACACACATTATAAGAGCAATCATTAAAAACTCCAAGAAAACTTCAACCATTAAAAGAATGTCTGGTATACTTGGAAACGCGCTTCCAATCCTTAGAAGTGATTGGAACAAGGACTCATAAAGCAAATATCATCAGATTAACAACTGCCAAAAATTCCTGTATTTAAGCCCTAAAAATCAAATAACCTTGATTAATTCTAAAAAACGATGTATGAATTGCTTCAAGAGTTGTCATTTTTCCCTTAAATGTACAAACGGAGGTTGCAGGCACTGCAGAAGGAAACACAATACACGACTACACCTGGAAGACGAAAATAATGCAGTAGCTACTAGTATTCAAGTGAAGAATCTATTAACATCAGGAACGTCTACAGTTCCCGACGTCACGAAAAAATCAATATCGCTAACCGCACAAGACAATCAAGAATCTATAGGATATGTTTTTTGTCTACTGCCATGGTCCTTCTAACGAATCAGCATGACAAAACAATCGAATGTAGGGCAATACTAGATTCTGGATCCCAGTTAAACCTTATCACGGAAAGAACTATGAAAAAACTTCAACAAACACCAATATCTCAAGTACTTCAATAACAAGGTATTGGAAGAGCTACTCAACAAGCAAAGAGAAGAGTAAACATCAATTAAGATCTCCTCTCAACGCATTGTCAATAAATATAGAAGCCCATGTTCTGTCAAGCATAATATCACATCAACCCAGCAGATTGTTTGACACATCATCCTGGAAAATGCCAGCCAATCTTCCACTTGCTGATCCCACTTTCAACAAACCAGGCCTGATCGATGTTCTTATTGGAGCCGAGCTGTACTACTCACTTTTATCTGTGGGACAAATTCGTTTGGAAAAATCGTTGCCAATATTACAAAACACAATATTAGGGTGGACAGTCCCTGGAAAGATTGATGACGACCACAATTCAAACACCGTCTGCGGTATATGCAGTGCAGACGAGACAATTGACCATCAAATCGAGAAATTTTGGCAATTAGAGGACCATCCATCCAATGAGAAGCATAACACCTAAGACAGTTTGTTTATTACAGAAATTAATTTGGATTTTCACTGCATGGTTCGACTTAGTCAGAATTGTGTTTTGTATGTAAGTATGTATTATTAAATGGTAAGTGATTTTCGTGTCGTATATTCTAATGTTCGCGGCCTAAGAAAGAATTTGTTTCACAAGTACGTCTACACTGCTCAATACAGGCCAGCTGTTTTGGCATTAAGTGAAACCCAGGCTGAAGTAAATACTGATTTATCAGAATTTGCTCTACATTGGTATAGCTTGGTGCCATTACTCTTTTCCCATCATGGTCTCGTGGTCTATGTTAGGAATGATATTGCTTGCCAGAGCCTTCCACAATATGGGCAATGTTCCGACTTTAACTTCTTGTGGCTCAAATTCACTGTCCGCAAGCATGTCATTCATTATTGTTTTATTTACAGGAGTCCAAATCTCGACAGTAATTCGACTTGTAAAGAGTTTAATGCACTCTCTGATTCCATCTCGAAAATTGTTTCCCTTCGTCCTGGTACTGAAATCGTTATTTTGGGCGATTTCAATGTACACAATTCCAATTGGCTCCGCTATTCTTGTCAGACAACGCCCGAAGGAAGGAATGTCGAGTTCTTTGCCGGGTTACATCACCTTACTGAACTGATCGATGTGCCAACGCGTATACCGGATGTTGCTGGGCAAGCCGCCTATACTCTCGACTTGTTTCTTACTTCTCACCCTGATAAATATACCATTTGTGTAACTTCTCCATTTGGCACTTCAGACCATTGTATCATTTCAGCTAATTTCTCATCTTCCACCCATCCAGTTAAAGTAAAACTTCCCACCAAGACCGTTTGGCAATACGAGAAAGCCAACTGGGACGGCCTGAATATTTTTTTCCGATACTTTAACTGGTCACTATGCTTCCTCGATAGTGACATTGATGCCGGTGCTGAAATGATCACAAATATGATTCTTTTAGGGATGCGTGCTTTTATTTCTAACAGAGTGAAAAGCATCAAGCCTAAAAAAAAGTCCTGGTTTAATTCTGAGTGTAAAGAAGCTATCAAGCTCAAAGAAGTAAGTTTCCGATCCTACAAAGCCAACCCTACAGAGGTGTAAGAAGTATTTTTCCCCATCTGATCTGGCTACAATTTATAAAGCGTTTATACGCCCTAACCTCAAGTATAACTCCCACCTCTGGACAGGAGCTTCACATCACAAACATCGCTTCACCTGCTTGATAGAATACAAAATAGAGCGTTAGGATTGATAAGAAATAGAACTGCCACTGAATCAATTGCCCCTCTCAAACACCGACGCAATGTTTCATGTCTTTCCTTATTTTATCGTTTCTTTTACAAAAAATGTTCACTCGAAGTAGCCAGTTGCATTCCTCCCTTAAAAAGTTTCTCCCGTAATACTCGTCTCGCAAGGAATGCTCATCAGTTCACCCTTGAGACAAATTTCGGATGTACCGTTAAATATAGGGATTCTTTTTTTAGCCGAACAACACGAATTTGGAATAGTTTGCCCGGCGAGATTTTCCCTTGCCATTTTGATCTGCAAACATTCAAAACCAATGTTAATCGAAACCTCCTATCTCTCCCCTCGCTATCTTCCTAATGCCCGAGCAGTGTGTTACATTAAAAGGGAAACAAGTGCGCGCGTTAATTATAAAAAAAGGAACAATAAGGGTCGATTCGTAGTAAGACTCCCATTTAAAGAAGATGCTAAGATTCTAGAAGAGTCAAAAGATGTGGCCTTCCGAAGATTTATATCCCTAGAACGAATACTTGCTAACTCTCAGGACTTGAAGGCCCCATACATTGAGTTCATGGGTGAGTATAAACGATTAGGCCACATGGAAGAAATTAACATTCACAAGGTAGACAAACCGTACTTCTTCTTGCCACATCATTGCGTAGTCAAGGCAGATAGCAGCACGACAAAACTTAAAGTAGTTTTCGATGGGTCAGCAAAATCCTCGACCCACATATCTCTTAATGACATTTTATCAACTGGGTCAACAATTCAGGACGATGTTTTTTCAACGCTCATCAGATTTCGAATACCGAGATATCGAGAAGATGTATCGGCAAATACTGATGCATAACGAAGACTCAAAATATCAGCTCATTTGGTGGAGAAACTCTCCTAATGATCCACTTATATGTTTTAAGCTTAACACCTGTACTTATGGGACTACATCTGCACCATATTTGGCTGTAAAATGTCTCCAAAAATTAGCAGAAGAACATCGAGAACAATTCCCATTAGCATTTAAGACAATCCAAAGCAATTATTACGTTGATGACGTCATGACGGGATAGCCTATTTTTGAGTTTAACGAAACATCGAGTTTTTGCAAAAAAATTGTTTTCTTGGTCAAACGAATAAGCGAAACTACTTAATTTTGAGCAAAAATTTATTGACGTCTATTATACTCCGATGTTTTTTTTTAAATATATTTTATAGAAACGCTCACTTTCTTTTATATGTGCTTCGATTTCGCTACTTTTGCAAACTTTTGATTTTTTAACTTGTTTTGTAATGATTGGAACATAATTGTCCAAAAGAATTTGCAGCAAAGTGTAGAATAACAAAAATTTACTATTAACATCAAATATGTATATAATATAGCATTCCAATAATAATATGCAACATTATTTTGAATATCTACAAAGTTATAAAATCGATATGACTGGTAGCTAAAAGATTTTGGATCACGGATGCTTCTCGTATTAAAATGAAAACAACAGAAAATGAAATCGAGGATTAAGTCCGTAGTCAGCCTAATTTGGTCGTTACACAAAACTTCATTTTTAAAAGAATTCAAAGATATGTCATTTACTGACGGATTCATTACTGACTGAAAACATGTAAGCCATCGTTCGTTTAAGCTTAATTTGTCACAAAAATTGTTGAAAAGACATGTTGTAGTATTTTCAACAAGTAGATTTACTGGAAAATCACCTCCGACTAGAACATCACGCTACTAAGAATTCAAACGGAGTAAAGTTTTCTGAAGTTCATTTAAATTCTTCTCCTTGAATGTACAAGGTGGGCAATACACCACTACTAAAAGACAAATTTCATTGTTATTAAGAATTTCGAATAGAGGAATATATAACCTTTGATGTTATATTTTCCTAAACTTATATGCATACACCACCACGCCGATAGCCACGATCATTTCTAAACAGTTTAAACCCTAAAAAAATGTATGAATTTTGAAGAAATTGATTCATTTCGTTCAGATATTTCTCCTTTTTTTATGTCCCCCTTAGTAATGAGCTGGTAAAGAGACACTTTTATAACATCATGATTATAATGATCAAGATTTAATCCCATCTCAACGCCTCTAGCTAACTCCATCCAGTCACCATACCAACTTGTTTTCGTTAAGATAACATTAAAAGGTGCTATCGTCGAAAGACGGTAATTATCCATCTTCATAACTTTCAATATACAATCCACTTGCTTTTAGATGTTTTTTTCATACTAAAGTTTCGGTTAAAGTAGACTTCTTACTCCTAAGTACTTAGATTCTGTAACAACTTCAATTGCCTCACAATTGTAGTGGCATTTTTCATTTTCACAGTTTTGGCCTCCTCTGCTTCTGAAAATCAATATCTTGAACTTGTTCATATTCGTAATTAAACTCTATAGTTTGCAGTACTGCGAAAGGCGATTTATCATTAGTTGTAACATTTCAGGTGATGATGCCAAAAGTACAATATCACCCGCAAATAGAAGTACTTTTATCAAGTGTCCAGCGTATTCAATGCCACAAGGTTGGAAGTCTACTAGGTCCTCAATAAATAATGCAAACAGTCCTGGACTCAATGTACAACTCTGCCTGACACCGATTTTGTTTTGAACCCTCGTGACAATTTTTCACCATTCCATACCATTGCCATTGTGTCATCATAGAGATATGCAATATTTCTTCCAAACTTCCTCACACGAATACCGTAGAACTTGTAAATAACCGCTTGCCTATCCACCATAGTGAATGCTGATTCAAAGTCAATAAAGAAACATTAACAACTTGTTGCCTTTATTTAGATATGACTGCGATACTTTGAACGAAGATATATCCAACCTTCGAATAACCTGTTGTTAATCCTGCCTGAGATTTCTTCAAAAGTGTGTTGTCCTTAATCCATTTATTCTATCGTTTTTGCAAAATTAGGGTGAAGATTTTAAACGAAGCATTTAAATACGATTTGCCTCTATAATTGGCTAATTCGGACAAACACCCTTAGTTGTGGATCGGGAAAATAATGGATTCCTTAAATTTCCAAGTTATAAGCCCGGCTTCCATGACGTCGTTAAAAATAACTGTCAGCCTATTCTTAAGTTCCAGTGGGCCATATTTATAAAATTCAGTAGATATGCCATTCGACCCAGCTGTTCCTCCTGACTTATTTCGGCGTCCAGAACTTCATTTATGATTCTCGGAGTTGCGTATTGAAAATATGGTTTCTCTTGACAAGGGCTTAATAAGATTTTGAAGTGAGTTGCTAAGAGACTCTGACTGAGACTACGGTGAAAGTTGCATTTTTTTTCCAAAATTCTTTTGAGCATTCTCTCCGACAATGAGCCAATCGCCTAGATCCAGCTTCAAAAAACTCTGCTTTTTTTGTTTACACATTGTCTTGTAAGCACTGTTATCTAGTAATTACTGGTTCTTAAAATAATTATTACTTGAATACCTATAGGCTCTCAGCCAACCGAACGATTTTTCTCTGGCCTTTACGCATTCCATATCAAACCAAAGTGTGATATAATTTTCCCGCGTTTTACTATTACAAATCACTGCTGGGTAAGGAGCTTTGATTATTTGATCCATCTGACCAAGGTCGCAATTTACTTGTCCATGTAGAGACCTATCTAGTTTTTCCTGTTAAATCATCGCCTTTGTTGCTTCCATTTCAGTATCGTTAAATAATTCATCGCTCTCGTTTCTTCAGGTTCCACATAAGTATTCTCGAAAGTCAGGACAATCGGTAAGTATCTGAATACGATACACTCACAATTTTCATATCCGCTATAAGGTGTGCCCATTCGCTACCTATGAGACAATAGTCAATAAAAGAGCTTCCCTGCCTTCCAATAAAAATGAATTCTGCCTTCATATCAGACAAAGTTGTACCATTAAGAATTCATAACCCATAGGAGTTGCACAAGTCAATTAAGACTAGTTGCCTCTTGCATTACATATTACATCCTTTGATTTTTGCTCAATTCCAAGTGCCGCATTATCATTTCCATTTTCTCTTCCAATTCTTGTGTTTAGGTCACCTACCACCATAATATCAGAGGTTTTCCCTTTTGACAAGTAAGTCGGTAGAATGCAATATTGCTTTCCATTACTTTGGAGCTTCACATAAGTTACACCATTATGTATGTGGTTCCTCGCTTACTGTGTAGTTGTTAAAACAATAATTATTTTAAATTACAAAAACAAATAATTTTTTGAAATTTTTTATTATTTAATTAATTTTTTTTAAAAACAAATTTAACACAGTTTTTATTATATTTAAATGCAACGCATTTCGCAAGTAAATTTCATCATCAGGCGTAGTCGAAAATTTGGGATGTACTGTATTATTTAGCTCTGTTTTTGGTGCATTAATTTGTATGGATGGATTAGTTGTTGTTATTGGTGTTTTTATTTTTACTTGCGATTATAGGTACTATAATACAAGTTATGCATTCGTGCAGATTAAATTTTTTGAGATAACAATCAAACATGACAGCCTAAACGGTTAGGCCAATCGTCTTCAAATTTTGAACTTAAGGTTATTTTGACTTTCTTCAGAGGAGTTTTTTCAATTTTATTTTAAGCTCAAAAATTAACGGTACCTGTAATATAACCGTTATGTAAAAGCTTATTTTTCTCGAAAACGGCTATAAGAATTTTTATAAAAAAAACAGTGTACTGCTGTAAGTATGCATTATATTTTGGTGAAAAAAAAATTAATATGGTGGGCTAAAAACGGTACCTCCCATAGGACCAGTTCTTTTTCTTCGACTTTCTCAAAAACTGGTGATCCGATTACAATCAAAATTGATATTCAAGAAGGTGTAGGTGGCCTAAGTAATTTTGGATTATTTTTTTTCGAAAACTTTTATTTTGTATTTTTAATGATTTTTAAATTTTTTTTTTTTTTTTGAAAAATCAATATTTTGAAAGCGGGTGGGTTATTTTTTTTTAATTTTGTTTTTAAATGGACGTTATTTTTGTGCTTAAGTTTGGAATTATTTTTTTATTTTTTAAAAAAAAGTTGTTAAAAAAACGTTTTATTTAAAAACGGTTCCTACAATTTTGAAAAAAAAATTCACACTTTTTAACATTTCTTAAAGGCATAAAATGGCGTTTAAATTATTTCACCCAATACAATTTAACGTAGTTTATTCAAACAATCAATTCACAAAAGTCGAATAAATGCTTTGATGTTCACTTTAATTTTCTTAAATTTTATTCTACAATGTGACCGCACATATGAGCAAGTACGTGCGATCAAGTCGGGCAATTCATTTCTTATTAACTGTTGTCTCTTTTTAATTTGATGTGTCGTAGTGCGGTGTCATATAGCGGGTTGATCTTTTGGATGAATATGTCGTTCAATGTGTTATCGTCCTCTATCTTGTGTGATTTGTAAATTTCATATTCTTCCAGGGCGTCAAGTAATCTCCCTTTCTTGCAATAGTGAAGTGGCGTCAGGTTATGATCGAAGTCAGTATAATTATGTTTTGTCTCTATCAGGTGCATTGCATAGTTAGATTTTGAGTTTTTGTTTGGTTTATGTTCCTTAAACCTGTCAATGAATGCTCTCCCTGTTTGTCCAATATAGAATTTTTGGCAATCATTGCATGTCAATTTGTATACACCTGTGCTGTTTTTATTGTCAAATAATTGTTTAGGCTGTAGTAGTTTTGTTAAATTGTTGTTAGTTTTAAATGATATGGTCTCATTTTCTTTTTTAAACCGAATTTTTATTATTTGTGGTAAAATATTAGTGTATTCTATTGAAATGTTTGGATTATATCCATTTTTATGTGCAATGTATTTTATAGTGTTGACTTCGTCTTTGTAATCGGTTTCATTCATTGGAATAATTAACAACCGATGGATCATTGCATTGTAGGCTGCAAGTTTTTTTGGCTTGTGGGTGGTGTGAATCGTTGTGGATGGTGATGTCGATAGTGGTTGGCTTTCGGAATACTTTGTATCCAAATCTACAGTGGTTGGTCTTTTTAAAAATAAAAATTCAAAAAGTTTATTTCGTTATTTTGTTCTATTTCGGCTGTGAATTTAATTTTATCATTTATGTTGTTTAGGTAATTTAGCATGATGTCTATTTCTCTGGATGTTCCATCAAAAATTATGAATGTGTCATCAACATATCTGGAGTAGGAAATTATTTTTGTGTTTAATTTGTTAAGTTGGGATAGTATGTATTTATTTTGAAAATAGTTTAGGTAAAATTCTGTAATTAAACCACTTTAAGGTGAACCCATAGCCAGGCCTTGGTTTTTTGTGTAATAATTGTTATTAAATGTGAAATAATTTTGTTTTAATGTTGTTTTTAGTAAAATTATCAATTCGTTTATTTGATTAGTATTTAATTTGGCTGTTGATTCTAAATTACTTTTTAATATTGTTACTGTTTCGTCTATGGGTATATTGGTATACATATTTGTGATGTCAAATGAAATCATTTTATAGTTCGGTAGTATGTTAATTGTTTTTATTTTATTGATTAATTGTGTGAAATTATTAATGCTGTGGTTATGTTGAATATTTGTGTTGTTTTTGAGGATTTGTTGTAGATTTTTAGCAAGTTTATAACTGGGTGCTGTTGTGTAGTTGAATAGTGGTCTAAAGGGTAAATTTTCTTTGTGGATTTTAGGCAAACCTGAAAATTGTGGGGCTTTGAATTTATTTGTTTTAATTTATATTTGATAGGGTTAGGAAAAAGGTTATTGCATTTGTTTATTGTGTTATTTATGTCTTTGAGGTAGAGTTTAGTTGGATCGTTTGTTATTTGTATTATGTTATTTTCGTTTATTAATTTTATAGTTTTATTAATGTATTCTTGTCTATTTATTATAACGATGGTGTTTTCTTTGTCTGCCTTGGTAATGAAAGCGTTGTTGTCTTCTAGTTTTTGTCTGATGTTTTTTATATCGGCCATGCAGTTTTTATGTATGTGTGTTATATTGTGGTTGATTTGCGTATTTTGTAATATATTTTTTAGTTTTTTTTTAATTTTAATTCTTATTTCATTTTGTGTTTCAAATGTGGGTAGTGATTTTATTGCAGCTTCAGCATTTGTTATTTCGCGAACGATTTGATGTTTGTTGCATTTAGGGAAATTGAATTTTAATCCTTTGTTAAATATGTCGTTTTCTGAGTCTGTTAGTTGAATGGTCGTGTTGTTGACGAGTCTTGGGAAGAATATGTGCTTGCAGTTTTGTATTGATGTTGGTTTGAATTTTGTTGTTAATTTTTGTATTTTAAACTTCTGTCTTGTAAATATTTTATGTATTATTGGTTGTATTTGTTGGTCTATTATTTCAAACTTCAAAAAATTAAAATTCAACAAATATATTTCACATTTAATAACAATTATTACACACAAAGCCAAGGCCTGGCTATGAGTTCACCTTTAGGGGGTTTAATTACGAAGGCAACACTATAAAATACATTGCACATTAAAATTCATATAATCCAAACATAATGGATAAATTAATTAACAAAATGAAAAGATATAGAAAGAAAACCAACAACATGAACAACAACAACACAAAAGAACCAACAAAAGACATTTCAATAGAATACACTAATATTTTACCACAATTAATAAAAAATCGGTTTAAAAAGAAAATTACACCATATCATTTAAAACTAACAACAATTTAACAAAACTACTACAGCCTTAACAATTATTTGACAGCAAAACCAGCACAGGTGTATACAAATTGAAATGCAATGATTGCCAAAAATTCTATATTGGACAAACAGGGAGAGCATTCATTGACAGGTTTAAAGAACATAAACCAATCAAAAACTCAAAATCCAACTATGCAATGCACCTGATAGAGACAAAACATAATTATACTAACTTCGAACATAACCTGACGCCACTTCACTATTGCAAGAAAGAGAGATTACTTGACGCCTTGGAAGAATATGAAATTTACAAATCACACAAGATAGGCGACGATAACACATTGAACGACAAATTGATCCAAGAGATCAGCCCGCTATATGACACCGCACTACGACACATAAATTAAAAAGAGACAACAGCTAATAAGAAATGAACAACACCAATAACAACAACTAATCCATACAAATTAATTCACCAAAAATAGAGCTAAATAATACAGTACATCCCAAACTTTCGACTACTCCTGATAATAGAATTTACTTTCGAAACGCGTTGCATTTAAATATAATAAAAACTGTGTTAAAATAGTTTTTTTTTATTTTTAATTAAATAATAAAAAAATTAAAAAAAATTATTTGTTTTTGTAATTGAAAATAATTATTGATAAATTACATCTTTATATACCCAAAAAAAAAACAATATTTTGGATATCTTTCTTCCAGATTGATTGACTGCATTCTAATTTTCTTTCAAAATTAGTTTCAGTAAAAAAAAAATTTCATACAGAAAAACAAGTTCAAATTCATATGTACATATATAGTTTTATAAAAATCCTTAAAAATAGACTTATTATTTAATCTTGCAACATTATAATAAAGGATTTTATAATTAAAAGTTTTATTGGTATTCGTATTTTATAAGTTGGTATTAAAGTATTTCTTTTATGGCAAAAGGCAATACTACTAAAATTGTCTCGTCTGAACGGTCTCCACAGTTGGAGAAGGTCTGTTTTTATCATGCATTTGGTTTCCACCATACTAATCTCTGTCATCCAATTGTTAGATTTTTCAAAGGGCCGATTGCAAAAACGGTGAGCTACGACTACAGGTTTATATGTATACGCGCGCATGGCAGAGTGACTAACAAAATAAAAAATTAAAAAAAAATTATTGGTTTTGCAATTCAAAATAATTATTGATAAGTTACACCATTATATAAAAAAAAAAAAAAAAAAAATATGTAATATTTTTGATATCTTTCTTCCAGCCAAAATAACATCCCCCACTCGCTCCACCTCTTGACTGCACTCTAATTTGCTTTAAAAATTAGTTTCAGTAAAAAAAATGTTCATACAGAAACAGAAGTTCAAATTCATATGTATATAATTTTATAAAAATCCTTAAAAATAGACTTATTATTTAATCATGCAACATTATATGAAAGGATTTTATAATTAAAAGTTTTATTGGTATTCGTATTTTTATAAGTTGGTCTCAAAATATTTCTTTTATGGCAAAAGGCAATACTACTAAAAATGTCTCGTGTGAACGGTCTCCACAGTTGGAGAAGGTCTGTTGCTATTATGCATTTGGTTTCCACCATACGAATGTATGAACGATGAACGATTTTTCAAACGGCAGATTGCAAAAACGGTGAGCTACGGCTACAGGTTTATATGTATACGCGCGCATGGCCGAGTGAGTAAACGACCGATTCGGTAATCTGTAACCAGTCACAAAATTCTCGCCGATCGCGATCGGCTGAGTGCAATCGGTTCATGCGCGCCTAGCCTAAACAAGCCATCTTTTGTATCCGCAACCAATTTACCATTTATGCCGAAATAATTTTTTTTATTTATAAACAGCGTTTCAGCTCTTATTTCGCTATTTATGCTTTTTTTTTCGATGTTATGTGGTTTCTAAGTTTTTTTTAAACGCCTTCTTCTTCCTCGCTGCTAGTCCTTGCTTAGTGTTGTCCCAGTGTTTTGTAATTTGGTTTTAGCTCGCAAAATTTGGAAAATATCATTTCTGCTCGACATTTGCACGATAACATTTGAAGTTGCTTCCCTTGAACCAACTTGGCGTGCCGCAGTTATCTTGGAGTTGTTCGTTGTCTGTAAAAGATCCTAACAAATTGCTTTGGCTCTTTCCACCGAGACTTTGATGTCATTAGGCATCGCAGGTGGTAGATGCACGACCAAATTCCTCTCGTTTGTCCTCTCTTCAAGAACTTCAACTTGTTTTTCGAGCGAAACGCACCTGGACTCCATTTTGTTTAGTTTTTTCGTCTGTTCTTCATTGTTTTGCTTAAGATAAGCATTTTCGGCACTCATTTCTGCAATGTCAGTTTTTGTTGCCGAGTCTTTAAACTTGACACCTAGCATTTTTACCATTGAGTTTTGGAAGATTTTTTCTAGATCCGTGACTGGTAAATTACCTACAGGTGTTTTGTTTTCGCGGGCAATACTCGATGTTTACCGGTAACAAATCAGTGACCGGTCGTTCTGATGGGTTCAATTTGTTCAATACCGGTGACCGCTGCATAGTCGCACTTCTATTTCTAATACTGCCTTAAGATAAGAACTCACTTGGTAATTTTCTCGTACAATGAGGGTTCTTTGTTTAAACTTTATGAAAACTTCTTTCTTTATGACAAAATAAGGATTTTTAATATTAAAATTAACTTATTTTATAGGAACTCTAAATTTTACTGACTAAGGATAGAGTTGCCAACCCCCATTTATTTAATAAATATTTCACACTTATATTTTGTTTATTATCTGGTACACTTGCACTCTCTAGCATTGCTACCTCATAGGTCAAATCTGACAATAACAATTTTGAAAAAAAACATATAAATTTGATTTTATCTTTTTCCACACCACTATATAATAGGTGCGTTTTTGTAGGGTATCTCCAGCAGGCCTAATACACTTTTAATAAAAACAACTACAACAAAAAATATCACTTGATTTATTTATAAATAATTCATCTTACAATTAAAATTTACGAAAAATTTATATATTTATATAAAATAGAATAAAATGATATAATAATAATTCATTTCACAATATACAACAACAACACATTTACAAAGTATGTAAATAAAAATCAGTATTAGATATACTTAACCAGTACCTCACGAGCAGTTGCTACTATTTATGTATAATTACTGTTGAACCAGCGATGACCACCAATTCGTTAACCTCGTCACCAGACACCATTTGGTCGAAATCGCTTTATTAATTATTGTATTCATTTGTTTTTACGCATGATCAGCACTTCTTGCTGACTCATGCAATTATTTGCCTTATTTGTTCACCTATATTTTATTTTTGTTATTTATGCAAAAATGTTCAATTTATTATTGTGTATTAATTTATGCTAGAATAAGTTAAATATATATTAAAAATATATATATATATATATATTGTATAAATACGTCGATAATAAAGAATACTTTTCACTGTTTAATTAACAGCCAACCTTAAGACTTCTTTTTTCTTCCAAGTGAGTCTGCTTGGACAACCAAACTTCGATCTATAAGTGTGATATTCTAGTTCTGTACCAGCATTATCAACCATCGTCAGGGTATAAGAACCTTTATCGATAAAGCAGTTGTTATTTACAGTAAAAGCACTGTAAACATTTTGGTGACCCCGGCGTGATTGCTTCCCCCCACCTGCGGTAAGGGGCAATTCACAAAACAATATTTAGTAACAGCGTTTGTTAGGGCTATACACTGACATAGTTATTCAGATATTTTTTTATTTAGTGCAGGAGATATACATATATAAGCGTCACCAGTGCTAAAACACTGGGAAAGAATCGTTACTATTTCAAAAATCAAACAAATTACACATACAAAGTTGTCATTGACGGATGAGGAATCCCAGACTTTTGTCATCATCGCACGCCAGAAGATAATAGCAGAAGAGTTAGGAAAACTCAAAACAAACATTTCAATGGACAGCGCATCAAGGAAAACTGCGCAATATATATGGAACAGAATTCAACGCGTCGAAACCTTTTGGAACTAGTTTCAAGACACCCACAAGCAAGTAGAGGAAGTACTGAAACATGACACACCATATGTTGCAGGAAAAACCTTTGAAAAGGTTCAAGAGCTCTACAACGAGTTGGTGATGCATTAAACCAACAACGAATCAAGATATAGGAGGTCATAATGTGGAAGGTAAAACAGGAGGCCAGTCCAAACAAGACGCCGCAGTATCCAAACCAAAACCAGCATCTCGCACGTCAATACAAAATGCAGACATTTTTGGCCTAATCAGAAAGTAACAGGCCGCAATCGAAAGCTTGCAAAGAGCATTCAATGGGACAGAAACCGAGTTGGTAAAAAAGTCATTGGAGTTTTACCAAATAAAATTAAAAAACCATTGAGCGTCATTGGGATGAAATTCTACACATTCACAATCAAGTATGTGAGCAGAAAGAGGATCCAGCTCAGGACGGATACAACATCGAACAATTTCTCATGTTTGAAAGGCAAACCGAAGAGAAAGTCATCAAATTATATGAGTTTACAAACCAAGCTCAAGAGCCACTCTCAAGTAATAGAAATAACACAAGTTAATCTACTCATTTAGCACTACCAAAGGTAGTATTGCCCAAATTCGACGGTGAATATATGAAGTGGAGACAATTCCACGATCTTTTCATTGAGTTGGTACACAGGCAATTGATCTCAAACTGTCAAAAGATATACTTTCTGAAGACCAGTTTGATTGGCAAAGCAGATCAACTGATACGTCACATAGCACCCACAGAGGCAAATTACGAAGCAGCATGGAAAATAATTAAGGACCGATTCGAGAATGAACGTTTATTAGTGAATTCTGTATTAAACAAACTAATGGTACAACCTATGGCATCAATTGAAAGGGCGTCATCTATACGTGCATTACACGACACCACTCAGGAATGCCTTCTCGCATTGGATGGCTTGGGAGTCGACACAAGCTCTTGGGATCCAATAATCATGTACATTCTTGTGAAAAAGCTTGATACGAATACACACACATTATAAGAGCAATCATTAAAAACTCCAAGAAAACTTCAACCATTAAAAGAATGTCTGGTATACTTGGAAACGCGCTTCCAATCCTTAGAAGTGATTGGAACAAGGATTCATAAAGCAAATATGCCTGAGAGTCACAAAATACAAGGCATTTCACGAGCATTGACAGCAACCACATCTATATCTCGTGCATGTGTAGCTTGCAAAGGCAATCATCAGATTAACAACTGCCAAAAATTCCTGTATTTAAGCCCTAAAGATCAAATAACCTTGATTAATTCTACAAAACGATGTATGAATTGCTTCAAGAGTTGTCATTTTTCCCTTAAATGTACAAACGGAGGTTGCAGGCACTGCAGAAGGAAACACAATACACGACTACACCTGGAAGACGAAAATAATGCAGTAGCTACTAGTATTCAAGTGAAGAATCTATTAACATCAGGAACGTCTACAGTTCCCGACGTCACGAAAAAATCAATATCGCTAACCGCACAAGACAATCAAGAATCTATAGGATATGTTTTTGTCTACTGCCATGGTCCTTCTAACGAATCAGCATGACAAAACAATCGAATGTAGGGCAATACTAGATTCTGGATCCCAGTTAAACCTTATCACGGAAAGAACTATGAAAAAACTTCAACAAACGCCAATATCTCAAGTACTTCAATAACAAGGTATTGGAAGAGCTACTCAACAAGCAAAGAGAAGAGTAAACATCAACTAAGATCTCCTCTCAACGCATTTTCAATAAATATAGAAGCCCATGTTCTGTCAAGCATAATATCACATCAACCCAGCAGATTGTATGACACATCATCCTGGAAAATGCCAGCCAATCTTCCACTTGCTGATCCCACTTTCAACAAACCAGGCCTGATCGATGTTCTTATTGGAGCCGAGCTGTACTACTCACTTTTATCTGTGGGACAAATTCGTTTGGAAAAATCGTTGCCAATATTACAAAACACAATATTAGGGTGGACGGTCCCTGGAAAGATTGATGACGACCACAATTCAAACACCGTCTGCGGTATATGCAGTGCAGACGAGACAATTGACCATCAAATCGAGAAATTTTGGCAATTAGAGGACCATCCATCCAATGAGAAGCATAACACCTAAGACAGTTTGTTTATTACAGAAATTAATTTGGATTTTCACTGCATGGTTCGACTTAGTCAGAATTGTGTTTTGTATGTAAGTATGTATTATTAAATGGTAAGTGATTTTCGTGTCGTATATTCTAATGTTCGCGGCCTAAGATAGAATTTCTTTCACAAGTACGTCTACACTGCTCAATACAGGCCAGCTGTTTTGGCATTAAGTGAAACCCAGGTTGAAGTAAATACTGATTTATCAGAATTTGCTCTACATTGGCATAGCTTGGTGCCATTACTCTTTTCCCATCATGGTCTCGTGGTCTATGTTAGGAATGATATTGCTTGCCAGAGCCTTCCACAATATGGGCAATGTTCCGACTTTAACTTCTTGTGGCTCAAATTCACTGTCCGCAAGCATGTCATTCATTATTGTTTTATTTACAGGAGTCCAAATCTCGACAGTAATTCGACTTGTAAAGAGTTTAATGCACTATCTGATTCCATCTCGAAAATTGTTTCCCTTCGTCCTGGTACTGAAATCGTTATTGCGGGCGATTTCAATGTACACAATTCCAATTGGCTCCGCTATTCTTGTCAGACAACACCCGAAGGAAGGTATGTCGAGTTCTTTGCCGGGTTACATCACCTTACTGAACTGATCGATGTGCCAACGCGTATACCGGATGTTGCTGGGCAAGCCGCCCATACTCTCGACTTGTTTCTTACTTCTCACCCTGATAAATATACCATTTGTGTAACTTCTCCATTTGGCACTTCAGACCATTGTATCATTTCAGCTAATTTCTCATCTTCCACACATCCAGTTAAAGTAAAACTTCCCACCAAGACCGTTTGGCAATACGAGAAAGCCAACTGGGATGGCCTGAATATTTTTTTCCGAAACTTTAACTGGTCACTATGCTTCCTCGATAGTGACATTGATGCCGGTGCTGAAATGATCACAAATATGATTCTTTTAGGGATGCGTGCTTTTATTCCTAACAGAGTGAAAAGCATCAAGCCTAAAGAAAAGTCCTGGTTTAATTCTGAGTGTAAAGAAGCTATCAAGCTCAAAGAAGTAAGTTTCCGATCCTACAAAGCCAACCCTACAGAGGTGTAAGAAGTATTTTTCCCCATCTGATCTGGCTACAATTTATAAAGCGTTTATACGCCCTAACCTCAAGTATAACTCCCACCTCTGGGCAGGAGCTTCACATCACAAACATCGCTTCACCTGCTTGATAGAATACAAAATAGAGCGTTAGGATTGATAAGAAATAGAACTGCCACTGAATCAATTGCCCCTCTCAAACACCGACGCAATGTTTCATGTCTTTCCTTATTTTATCGTTTCTTTTACAAAAAATGTTCACTCGAAGTAGCCAGTTGCATTCCTCCCTTAAAAAGTTTCTCCCGTAATACTCGTCTCGCAAGGAATGCTCATCAGTTCACCCTTGAGACAAATTTCGGATGTACCGTGAAATATAGGGATTCTTTTTTTAGCCGAACAACACGAATTTGGAATAGTTTGCCCGGCGAGATTTTCCCTTGCCATTTTGATCTGCAAACATTCAAAACCAATGTTAATCGAAACCTCCTATCTCTCCCCTCGCTATCTTCCTAATGCCCGAGCAGTGTGTTACATTAAAAGGGAAACAAGTGCGCGCGTTAATTATAAAAAAAGGAACAATAAGGGTCGATTCGTAGTAAGACTCCCATTTAAAGAAGATGCTAAGATTCTAGAAGAGTCAAAAGATGTGGCCTTCCGAAGATTTATATCCCTAGAACGAATACTTGCTAACTCTCAGGACTTGAAGGCCCCATACATTGAGTTCATGGGTGAGTATAAACGATTAGGCCACATGGAAGAAATAAACATTCACAAGGTAGACAAACCGTACTTCTTCTTGCCACATCATTGCGTAGTCAAGGCAGATAGCAGCACGACAAAACGTAAAGTAGTTTTCGATGGGTCAGCAAAATCCTCGACCCATATATCTCTTAATGACATTTTATCAACTGGGCCAACAATTCAGGACGATGTTTTTTCAACGCTCATCAGATTTCGAATACCGAGATATCGAGAAGATGTATCGGCAAATACTGATGCATAACGAAGACTCAAAATATCAGCTCATTTGGTGGAGAAACTCTCCTAATGATCCACTTATATGTTTTAAGCTTAACACCTGGACTTATGGGACTACATCTGCACCATATTTGGCTGTAAAATGTCTCCAAAAATTAGCAGAAGAACATCGAGAACAATTCCCATTAGCATTTAAGACAATCCAAAGCAATTATTACGTTGATGACGTCATGACGGGATAGCCTATTTTTGAGTTTAACGAAACATCGAGTTTTTGCAAAAAAATTGTTTTCTTGGTCAAACGAATAAGCGAAACTACTTTATTTTGAGCAAAAATTTATTGACGTCTATTATACTCCGATGTTTTTTTTTAAATATATTTTATAGAAACGCTCACTTTCTTTTATATGTGCTTCGATTTCGCTACTTTTGCAAACTTTTGATTTTTTAACTTGTTTTGTAATGATTGGAACATAATTGTCCAAAAGAATTTGCAGCAAAGTGTAGAATAACAAAAATTTACTATTAACATCAAATATGTATATAATATAGCATTCCAATAATAATATGCAACATTATTTTGAATATCTACAAAGTTATAAAATCGATATGACTGGTAGCTAAAAGATTTTGGATCACGGATGCTTCTCGTATTAAAATGAAAACAACAGAAAATGAAATCGAGGATTAAGTCCGTAGTCAGCCTAATTTGGTCGTTACACAAAACTTCATTTTTAAAAGAATTCAAAGATATGTCATTTACTGACGGATTCATTACTGACTGAAAACATGTAAGCCATCGTTCCTTTAAGCTTAATTTGTCACAAAAATTGTTGAAAAGACATGTTGTAGTATTTTCAACAAGTAGATTTACTGGAAAATCACCTCCGACTAGAACATCACGCTACTAAGAATTCAAACGGAGTAAAGTTTTCTGAAGTTCATTTAAATTCTTCTCCTTGAATGTACAAGGTGGGCAATACACCACTACTAAAAGACAAATTTCATTGTTATTAAGAATTTCGAATAGAGGAATATATAACCTTTGATGTTATATTTTCCTAAACTTATATGCATACACCACCACGCCGATAGCCACGATCATTTCTAAACAGTTTAAACCCTAAAAAATGTATGAATTTTGAAGAAATTGATTCATTTCGTTCAGATATTTCTCCTTTTTTTATGTCCCCCTTAGTAATGAGCTGGTAAAGAGACACTTTTATAACATCATGATTATAATGATCAAGATTTAATCCCATCTCAACGTCTCTAGCTAACTCCATCCAGTCACCATACCAACTTGTTTTCGTTAGGATAACATTAAAAGGTGCTATTGTCGAAAGACGGTAATTACCCATCTTCATAACTTTCAATATACAATCCACTTTCTTTTAGATGTTTTTTTCATACTAAAGTTTCGGTTAAAGTAGACTTCTTACTCCTAAGTACTTAGATTCTGTAACAACTTCAATTGCCTCACAATTGTAGTGGCATTTTTCATTTTCACAGTTTTGCTGCTTGATAGAATACAAAATAGAGCGTTAGGATTGATAAGAAATAGAACTGCCACTGAATCAATTGCCCCTCTCAAACACCGACGCAATGTTTCATGTCTTTCCTTATTTTATCGTTTCTTTTACAAAAAATGTTCACTCGAAGTAGCCAGTTGCATTCCTCCCTTAAAAAGTTTCTCCCGTAATACTCGTCTCGCAAGGAATGCTCATCAGTTCACCCTTGAGACAAATTTCGGATGTAACGTGAAATATAGGGATTCTTTTTTTAGCCGAACAACACGAATTTGGAATAGTTTACCCGGCGAGATTTTCCCTTGCCATTTTGATTTGCAAACATTCAAAACCAATGTTAATCGAAACCTCCTATCTCTCCCCTCGCTATCTTCCTAATGCCCGAGCAGTGTGTTACATTAAAAGGGAAACAAGTGCGCGCGTTAATTATACAAAAAGGAACAATAAGGGTCGATTCGTAGTAAGACTCCCATTTAAAGAAGATGCTAAGATTCTAGAAGAGTCAAAAGATGTGGCCTTCCGAAGATTTATTTCCCTAGAACGAAGACTTGCTAACTCTCAGGACTTGAAGGCCCCATACATTGAGTTCATGGGTGAGTATAAACGATTAGGCCACATGGAAGAAATTAACATTCACAAGGTAGACAAACCGTACTTCTTCTTGCCACATCATTGCGTAGTCAAGGCAGATAGCAGTACGACAAAACTTAAAGTAGTTTTCGATGGGTCAGCAAAATCCTCGACCCACATATCTCTTAATGACATTTTATCAACTGGGCCAACAATTCAGGACGATGTTTTTTCAACGCTCATCAGATTTCGAATACCGAGATATCGAGAAGATGTATCGGCAAATACTGATGCATAACGAAGACTCAAAATATCAGCTCATTTGGTAGAGAAACTCTCCTAATGATCCACTTATATGTTTTAAGCTTAACACCTGTACTTATGGGACTACATCTGCACCATATTTGGCTATAAAATGTCTCCAAAAATTAGCAGAAGAACATCGAGAACAATTCCCATTAGCATTTAAGACAATCCACTTTCTTTTATATGTGCTTCGATTTCGCTACTGTCCCACGAGCAAACTTTTGATTTTTTAACTTGTTTTGTAAAGATTAGAACATAATTGTCAAAAAGAATTTGCAGCAAAGTTTAGAATAACAAAAATTTACTATTAACATCAAATATGTATATAATATAGCATTCCAAAAATAATATGCAACATTATTTTGAATATCTACAAAGTTATAAGATCGATATGACTGGTAGCTAAAAGATTTTGGATCACGGATGCTTAAGTCCGTAGTCAGCCTAATTTGGTCGTTACACAAAACTTCATTTTTAAAAGAAGTCAAAGATATGTCATTTACTGACGGATTCATTACTGACTGAAAACATGTAAGCCATCGTTCGTTTAAGCTTAATTTGTCACAAAAATTGTTGAAAAGACATGTTGTAGTATTTTCAACAAGTAGATTTACTGGAAAATCACCTCCGACTAGAACATCACGGTACTAAGAATTCAAACGGAGTGAAGTTTTCTGAAGTTCATTTAAATTCTTCTCCTTGAATGTACAAGGTGGGCAATACACCACTACTAAAAGACAAATTTTATTGTTATTAAAAATTTCGAATAGAGGAATATATAACCTTTGATGTTATATTTTCCTAAACTTATATGCATACACCACCACGCCGATAGCCACGATCATTTCTAAACAGTTTAAACCCTAAAAAAATGTTTGAATTTTGAAGAAAGTGATTCATTTCGTTCAGATATTTCTCCTTTTTTTATGTCCCCCTTAGTAATGAGCTGGTAAAGAGACACTTTTATAACATCATGATTATAATGATCAAGATTTAATCCCATCTCAACGTCTCTAGCTAACTCCATCCAGTCACCATACCAACTTGTTTTCGTTAGGATAACATTAAAAGGTGCTATTGTTGAAAGACGGTAATTACCCATCTTCATAACTTTCAATATACAATCCACTTGCTTTTAGATGTTTTTTTCATACTAAAGTTTCGGTTAAAGTAGACTTCTTACTCCTAAGTAGTTAGATTCTGTAACAACGTCAATTGCCTCACAATTGTAGTGGCATTTTTCATTTTCACAGTTTTGGCCTCCTCTGCTTCTGAAAGTCAATGTCTTGAACTTGTTCATATTTGAAATTAAACTCTATAGTTTGCAGTACTGCGAAAGGCGATTTATCATTAGTTGTAACATTTCAGGTGATGATGCCAAAAGTACAATATCACCCGCAAATAGAAGTACTTTTATCAAGTGTCCAGCGTATTCAATGCCACAAGGTGTGAAGTCTACTAGGTCCTCAATAAATAATGCAAACAGTCCTGGACTCAATGTACAACTCTGCCTGACACCGATTTTGTTTTTAACCCTCGTGACAATTTTTCACCATTCCATACCATTGCCATTGTGTCATCATAGAGATATGCAATATTTCTTCCAAACTTCCTCACACGAATACCGTAGAACTTGTAAATAACCGCTTGCCTATCCACCATAGTGAATGCTGATTCAAAGTCAATAAAGAAACATATACAACTTGTTGCCTTTATTTAGATATGACTGCGATACTTTGAACGAAGATATATCCAACCTTCGAATAACCTGTTGTTAATCCTGCCTGAGATTTCTTCAAAAGTGTGTTGTCCTTAATCCATTTATTCTATCGTTTTTGCAAAATTAGGGTGAAGATTTTAAACGAAGCATTTAAATACGATTTGCCTCTATAATTGGCTAATTCGGACAAACACCCTTAGTTGTGGATCGGGAAAATAATGGATTCCTTAAATTTCCAAGGTATAAGCCCAGCTTCCATGACGTCGTTAAAAATAACTGTCAGCCTATTCTTAAGTTCCAGTGGACCATATTTATAAAATTCAGTAGATATGCCATTCGACCCAACTGTTCCTCCTGACTTATTTCGGCGTCCAGAACTTCATTTATGATTCTCGGAGTTGCGTATTGAAAATATGGTTTCTCTTGACAAGGGCTTAATAAGATTTTGAAGTGAGTTGCTAAGAGACTCTGACTGAGACTACGGTGAAAGTTGCATTTTTTTCCAAAATTCTTTTGAGCTCCGACAATGAGCCAATCGCCTAGATCCAGCTTCAAAAAACTCTGCTTTTTTGTTTACACATTGTCTTGTAAGCACTGTTATCTAGTAATTACTGGTTCTTAAAATAATTATTACTTGAATACCTATAGGCTCTCAGCCAACTGAACGATTTTTCACTGGCCTTTACGCATTCCATATTAAACCAAAGTGTGATATAATTTTCCCGCGTTTTACTATTACAAATCACTGCTGGGTAAGGAGCTTTGATTATTTGATCCATCTGACCAAGGTCGCAATTTACTTGTCCATGTAGAGACCTATCTAGTTTTTCCTGTTAAATCATCGCCTTTGTTGCTTCCATTTCAGTATCGTTAAATAATTCATCGCTCTCGTTTCTTCAGGTTCCACATAAGTATTCTCGAAAGTCAGGACAATCGGTAAGTATCTGAATACGATACACTCACAATTTTCATATCCGCTATAAGGTGTGCCTATTCGCTACCTATGAGACAATAGTCAATAAAAGAGCTTCCCTGCCTTCCAATAAAAATGAATTCTGCCTTCATATCAGACAAAGTTGTACCATTAAGAATTCATAACCCATAGGAGTTGCACAAGTCAATTAAGACTAGTTGCCTCTTGCATTACATATTACATCCTTTGATTTTTGCTCAATTCCAAGTGCCGCATTATCATTTCCATTTTCTCTTCCAATTCTTGTGTTTAGGTCACCTTCCACCATCAGAGGTTTTGCCTTTTGACAAGTAAGTCGGTAGAATGCAATATTGCTTTCCATTACTTTGGAGCTTCACATAAGTTACACCATTATGTATGTGGTTCCTCGCTTACTGTGTAGTTGTTAAAACAATAATTATTTTAAATTACAAAAACAAATAATTTTTTGAAATTTTTTATTATTTAATTAATTTTTTTTTAAAACAAATTTAACACAGTTTTTATTATATTTAAATGCAACGCATTTCGCAAGTAAATTTCATCATCAGGCGTAGTCGAAAGTTTGGGATGTACTGTATTATTTAGCTCTGTTTTTGGTGCATTAATTTGTATGGATGGATTAGTTGTTGTTATTGGTGTTTTTATTTTTACTTGCGATTTTAGGTACTATAATACAAGTTATGCATTCGTGCAGATTAAATTTTTTGAGATAACAATCAAACATGACAGCCTAAACGGTAAGGCCAATCGTCTTCAAATTTTGAACTTAAGGTTATTTTGACTTTCTTCAGAGGAGTTTTTTCAATTTTATTTTAAGCTCAAAAATTAACGGTACCTGTAATATAACCGTTATGTAAAAGCTTATTTTTCTCGAAAACGGCTATAAGAATTTTTATAAAAAAAACAGTGTACTACTGTAAGTATGCATTATATTTTGGTGAAAAAAAAATTAATATGGTGGGCTAAAAACGGTACCTCCCATAGGACCAGTTCTTTTTCTTCGACTTTCTCAAAAACTGGTGATCCGATTACAATCAAAATTGATATTCAAGAAGATGTAGGTGGCCTAAGTAATTTTGGATTATTTTTTTTTCGAAAACTTTTATTTTGTATTTTTAATGATTTTTAATTTTTTTTTTTTTTTGAAAAATCAATATTTTGGAAGCGGGTGGGTGATTTTTTTTTTTAATTTTGTTTTTAAATGGACGTTATTTTTGTGCTTAAGTTTGGAATTATTTTTTTATTTTTTAAAAAAAATGTTAAAAAAACGTTTTATTTAAAAACGGTTCCTACAATTTTGAAAAAAAAATTCACACTTTTTAACATTTCTTAAAGGCATAAAATGGCGTTTAAATTATTTCACCCAATACAATTTAACGTAGTTTATTCAAACAATCAATTCACAAAAGTCGAATAAATGCTTTGATGTTCACTTTAATTTTCTTAAATTTTATTCTACAATGTGACCGCACATATGAGCAAGTACGTGCGATCAAGTCGGCCAATTCATTTCTTATTAACTGTTGTCTCTTTTTAATTTGATGTGTCGTAGTGCGGTGTCATATAGCGGGTTGATCTTTTGGATGAATATGTCGTTCAATGTGTTATCGTCCTCTATCTTGTGTGATTTGTAAATTTCATATTCTTCCAGGGCGTCAAGTAATCTCCCTTTCTTGCAATAGTGAAGTGGCGTCAGGTTATGATCGAAGTCAGTATAATTATGTTTTGTCTCTATCAGGTGCATTGCATAGTTAGATTTTGAGTTTTTGTTTGGTTTATGTTCCTTAAACCTGTCAATGAATGCTCTCCCTGTTTGTCCAATATAGAATTTTTGGCAATCATTGCATGTCAATTTGTATACACCTGTGCTGGTTTTATTGTCAAATAATTGTTTAGGCTGTAGTAGTTTTGTTAAATTGTTGTTAGTTTTAAATGATATGGTCTCATTTTCTTTTTTAAACCGAATTTTTATTATTTGTGGTAAAATATTAGTGTATTGAAAGGTTTGGATTATATCCATTTTTATGTGCAATGTATTTTATAGTGTTGACTTCGTCTTTGTAATCGGTTTCATTCATTGGAATAATTAACAACCGATGGATCATTGCATTGTAGGCTGCAAGTTTTTTTGGCTTGTGGGTGGTGTGAATCGTTGTGGATGGTGATGTCGATAGTGGTTGGCTTTCGGAATACTTTGTATTCAAATCTACTGTTGTTGGTCTTTTTTATGGTTAGGTTCAAAAAGTTTATTTCGTTATTTTGTTCTATTTCGGCTGTGAATTTAATTTTATCATTTATGTTGTTTAGGTAATTTAGCATGATGTTCCATCAAAAATTATGAATGTGTCATCAACATATCTGGAGTAGGAAATTATTTTTGTGTTTAATATGTTAAGTTGGGATAGTATGTATTTATTTTGAAAATAGTTTAGGTAAAATTCTGTAATTAAACCACTTTAAGGTGAACCCATAGCCAGGCCTTGGTTTTTTGTGTAATAATTGTTATTAAATGTGAAATAATTTTGTTTTAATGTTGTTTTTAGTAAAATTATTAATTCGTTTATTTGATTAGTATTTAATTTGGCTGTTGATTCTAAATTACTTTTTAATATTGTTACTGTTTCGTCTATGGGTATATTGGTATACATATTTGTGATGTCAAATGAAATCATTTTATAGTTCGGTAGTATGTTAATTGTTTTTATTTTATTGATTAATTGTGTGAAATTATTAATGCTGAGGTTATGTTGAATATTTGTGTTGTTTTTGAGGATTTGTTGTAGATTTTTAGCAAGTTTATAACTGGGTGCTGTTGTGTAGTTGAATAGTGGTCTAAAGGGTAAATTTTCTTTGTGGATTTTAGGCAAACCTGAAAATTGTGGGGCTTTGAATTTATTTGTTTTAATTTATATTTGATAGGGTTAGGAAAAAGGTTATTGCATTTGTTTATTGTGTTATTTATGTCTTTGAGGTAGAGTTTAGTTGGATCGTTTGTTATTTGTATTATGTTATTTTCGTTTATTAATTTTATAGTTTTATTAATGTATTCTTGTCTATTTATTATAACGATGGTGTTTTCTTTGTCTGCCTTGGTAATGAAAGCGTTGTTGTCTTCTAGTTTTTGTCTGATGTTTCTTATATCGGCCATGCAGTTTTTATGTATGTGTGTTATATTGTGGTTGATTTGCGTATTTTGTAATATATTTTTTAGTTTTTTTTTAATTTTAATTCTTATTTCATTTTGTGTTTCAAATGTGGGTAGTGATTTTATTGCAACTTCAGCATTTGTTATTTCGCGAACGATTTGATGTTTGTTGCATTTAGGGAAATTGAATTTTAATCCTTTGTTAAATATGTCGTTTTCTGAGTCTGTTAGTTGAATGGTCGTGTTGTTGACGAGTCTTGGGAAGAATATGTGCTTGCAGTTTTGTATTGATGTTGGTTTGAATTTTGTTGTTAATTTTTGTATTTTAAACTTCTGTCTTGTAAATATTTTATGTATTATTGGTTGTATTTGTTGGTCTATTATTTCAAACTTCAAAAAATTAAAATTCAACAAATATATTTCACATTTAATAACAATTATTACACACAAAGCCAAGGCCTGGCTATGAGTTCACCTTTAGGGGGTTTAATTACGAAGGCAACACTATAAAATACATTGCACATTAAAATTCATATAATCCAAACATAATGGATAAATTAATTAACAAAATGAAAAGATATAGAAAGAAAACCAACAACATGAACAACAACAACACAAAAGAACCAACAAAAGACATTTCAATAGAATACACTAATATTTTACCACAATTAATAAAAAATCGGTTTAAAAAGAAAATTACACCATATCATTTAAAACTAACAACAATTTAACAAAACTACTACAGCCTTAACAATTATTTGACAGCAAAACCAGCACAGGTGTATACAAATTGAAATGCAATGATTGCCAAAAATTCTATATTGGACAAACAGGGAGAGCATTCATTGACAGGTTTAAAGAACATAAACCAATCAAAAACTCAAAATCCAACTATGCAATACACCTGATAGAGACAAAACATAATTATACTAACTTCGAACATAACCTGACGCCACTTCACTATTGCAAGAAAGAGAGATTACTTGACGCCTTGGAAGAATATGAAATTTACAAATCACACAAGATAGACGACGATAACACATTGAACGACAAATTGATCCAAGAGATCAGCCCGCTATATGACACCGCACTACGACACATCAAATTAAAAAGAGACAACAGCTAATAAGAAATGAACAACACCAATAACAACAACTAATCCATACAAATTAATTCACCAAAAATAGAGCTAAATAATACAGTACATCCCAAACTTTCGACTACTCCTGATGATGGAATTTACTTTCGAAACGCGTTGCATTTAAATATAATAAAAACTGTGTTAAAATAGTTTTTTTTTATTTTTAATTAAATAATAAAAAAATTAAAAAAAATTATTTGTTTTTGTAATTGAAAATAATTATTGATAAATTACATCTTTATATACCCAAACAAAAAAATAATATTTTGGATATCTTTCTTCCAGCCGAAATAACATCCCCCACTCACTCGACCTGATTGATTGACTGCATTCTAATTTTCTTTCAAAATTAGTTTCAGTAAAAAAAAAAATTTCATACAGAAAAACAAGTTCAAATTCATATGTACATATATAGTTTTATAAAAATCCTTAAAAATAGACTTATTATTTAATCTTGCAACATTATAATAAAGGATTTTATAATTAAAAGTTTTATTGGTATTCGTATTTTATAAGTTGGTATTAAAGTATTTCTTTTATGGCAAAAGGCAATACTACTAAAATTGTCTCGTCTGAACGGTCTCCACAGTTGGAGAAGGTCTGTTTTTATCATGCATTTGGTTTCCACCATACTAATCTCTGTCATCCAATTGTTAGATTTTTCAAAGGGCCGATTGCAAAAACGGTGAGCTACGACTACAGGTTTATATGTATACGCGCGCATGGCAGAGTGACTAACAAAATAAAAAATTAAAAAAAAATTATTGGTTTTGCAATTCAAAATAATTATTGATAAGTTACACCTTTATATAAAAAAAAAAAAAAAAAAAATATGTAATATTTTTGATATCTTTCTTCCAGCCAAAATAACATCCCCCACTCGCTCCACCTCTTGACTGCACTCTAATTTGCTTTAAAAATTAGTTTCAGTAAAAAAAATGTTCATACAGAAACAGAAGTTCAAATTCATATGTATATAATTTTATAAAAATCCTTAAAAATAGACTTATTATTTAATCATGCAACATTATATGAAAGGATTTTATAATTAAAAGTTTTATTGGTATTCGTATTTTTATAAGTTGGTCTCAAAATATTTCTTTTATGGCAAAAGGCAATACTACTAAAAATGTCTCGTGTGAACGGTCTCCACAGTTGGAGAAGGTCTGTTGCTATTATGCATTTGGTTTCCACCATACGAATGTATGAACGATGAACGATTTTTCAAACGGCAGATTGCAAAAACGGTGAGCTACGGCTACAGGTTTATATGTATACGCGCGCATGGCCGAGTGAGTAAACGACCGATTCGGTAATCTGTAACCAGTCACAAAATTCTCGCCGATCGCGATCGGCTGAGTGCAATCGGTTCATGCGCGCCTAGCCTAAACAAGCCATCTTTTCTATCCGCAACCAATTTACCATTTATGCCAAAATAATTTTTTTTATTTATAA
Source organism: Platycheirus rosarum (assembly GCA_963971375.1). Classification (NCBI taxonomy): domain Eukaryota; kingdom Metazoa; phylum Arthropoda; class Insecta; order Diptera; family Syrphidae; genus Platycheirus; species Platycheirus rosarum. The sequence goes on along the minus strand of OZ020510.1, from coordinate 83,995,353 downwards.
ACAGCGTTTCAGCTCTTATTTCGCTATTTATGCTTTTTTTTTCGATGTTATGTGGTTTCTAAGTTTTTTTTAAACGCCTTCTTCGCTTCCTCGCTGCTAGTCCTTGCTTAGTGTTGTCCCAGTGTTTTGTAATTTGGTTTTAGCTCGCAAAATTTGGAAAATATCATTTCTGCTCGACATTTGCACGATAACATTTGAAGTTGCTTCCCTTGAACCAACTTGGCGTGCCGCAGTTATCTTGGAGTTGTTCGTTGTCTGTAAAAGATCCTAACAAATTGCTTTGGCTCTTTCCACCGAGACTTTGATGTCATTAGGCATCGCAGGTGGTAGATGCACGACCAAATTCCTCTCGTTTGTCCTCTCTTCAAGAACTTCAACTTGTTTTTCGAGCGAAACGCACCTGGACTCCATTTTGTTTAGTTTTTTCGTCTGTTCTTCATTGTTTTGCTTAAGATAAGCATTTTCGGCACTCATTTCTGCAATGTCAGTTTTTGTTGCCGAGTCTTTAAACTTGACACCTAGCATTTTTACCATTGAGTTTTGGAAGATTTTTTCTAGATCCGTGACTGGTAAATTACCTACAGGTGTTTTGTTTTCGCGGGCAATACTCGATGTTTACCGGTAACAAATCAGTGACCGGTCGTTCTGATGGGTTCAATTTGTTCAATACCGGTGACCGCTGCATAGTCGCACTTCTATTTCTAATACTGCCTTAAGATAAGAACTCACTTGGTAATTTTCTCGTACAATGAGGGTTCTTTGTTTAAACTTTATGAAAACTTCTTTCTTTATGACAAAATAAGGATTTTTAATATTAAAATTAACTTATTTTATAGGAACTCTAAATTTTACTGACTAAGGATAGAGTTGCCAACCCCCATTTATTTAATAAATATTTCACACTTATATTTTGTTTATTATCTGGTACACTTGCACTCTCTAGCATTGCTACCTCATAGGTCAAATCTGACAATAACAATTTTGAAAAAAAACATACAAATTTGATTTTATCTTTTTCCACACCACTATATAATAGGTGCGTTTTTGTAGGGTATCTCCAGCAGGCCTAATACACCTTTAATAAAAACAACTACAACAAAAAATATCACTTGATTTATTTATAAATAATTCATCTAACAATTAAAATTTACGAAAAATGTATATATTTATATAAAATAGAATAAAATGATATAATAATAATTCATTTCACAATATACAACAACAACACATTTACAAAGTATGTAAATAAAAATCAGTATTAGATATACTTAACCAGTACCTCACGAGCAGTTGCTACTATTTATGTATAATTACTGTTGAACCAGCGATGACCACCAATTCGTTAACCTCGTCACCAGACACCATTTGGTCGAAATCGCTTTATTAATTATTGTATTCATTTGTTTTTACGCACGATCAGCACTTCTTGCTGACTCATGCAATTATTTGCCTTATTTGTTCACCTATATTTTATTTTTGTTATTTATGCAAAAATGTTCAATTTATTATTGTGTATTAATTTATGCTAGAATAAGTAAAATATATATTAAATATATATATATATATATATATATATATTGTATAAATACGTCGATAATAAAGAATACTTTTCACTGTTTAATTAACAGCCAACCTTAAGACTTCTTTTTTCTTCCAAGTGAGTCTGCTTGGACAACCAAACTTCGATCTATAAGTGTGATATTCTAGTTCTGTACCAGCATTATCAACCATCGTCAGGGTATAAGAACCTTTATCGATAAAGCAGTTGTTATTTACAGTAAAAGCACTGTAAACATTTTGGTGACCCCGGCGTGATTGCTTCCCCCCACTTGCGGTAAGGGGCAATTCACAAAACAATATTTAGTAACAGCGTTTGTTAGGGCTATACACTGACATAGTTATTCAGATATTTTTTATTTAGTGCAGGAGATATACATATATAAGCGTCACCAGTGCTAAAACACTGGGAAAGAATCGTTACTATTTCAAAAATCAAACAAATTACACATACAAAGTTGTCATTGACGGATGAGGAATCCCAGACTTTTGTCATCATCGCACGCCAGAAGATAATAGCAGAAGAGTTAGGAAAACTCAAAACAAACATTTCAAAGGACAGCGCATCAAGGAAAACTGCGCAATATATATGGAACAGAATTCAACGCGTCGAAACCTTTTGGAACTAGTTTCAAGACACCCACAAGCAAGTAGAGGAAGTACTGAAACATGACACACCATATGTTGCAGGAAAAACCTTTGAAAAGGTTCAAGAGCTCTACAACGAGTTGGTGATGCATTAAACCAACAACGAATCAAGATATAGGAGGTCATAATTAGTTAGTTAGTTAGTTAGAAAGCTTGCAAAGAGCATTCAATGGGACAGAAACCGAGTTGGTAAAAAAGTCATTGGAATTTTACCAAATAAAATTAAAAAACCATTGAGCGTCATTGGGATGAAATTCTACACATTCACAATCAAGTATGTGAGCAGAAAGAGGATCCAGCTCAGGACGGATACAACATCGAACAATTTCTCATGTTTGAAAGGCAAACCGAAGAGAAAGTCATCAAATTATATGAGTTTACAAACCAAGCTCAAGAGCCACTCTCAAGTAATGGAAATAACACAAGTTAATCTACTCATTTAGCACTACCAAAGGTAGTATTGCCCAAATTCGACGGTGAGTATATGAAGTGGAGACAATTCCACGATCTTTTCATGGAGTTGGTACACAGGCAATTGATCTCAAACTGTCAAAAGATATACTTTCTGAAGACCAGTTTGATTGGCAAAGCAGATCAACTGATACGTCACATAGCACCCACAGAGGCAAATTACGAAGCAGCATGGAAAATAATTAAGGACCGATTCGAGAATGAACGTTTATTAGTGAATTCGGTATTAAACAAACTAATGGTACAACCTATGGCATCAATTGAAAGGGCGTCATCTATACGTGCATTACACGACACCACTCAGGAATGCCTTCTCGCATTGGATGGCTTGGGAGTCGACACAAGCTCTTGGGATCCAATAATCATGTACATTCTTGTGAAAAAGCTTGATACGAATACACACACATTATAAGAGCAATCATTAAAAACTCCAAGAAAACTTCAACCATTAAAAGAATGTCTGGTATACTTGGAAACGCGCTTCCAATCCTTAGAAGTGATTGGAACAAGGATTCATAAAGCAAATATGCCTGAGAGTCACAAAATACAAGGCATTTCACGAGCATTGACAGCAACCACATCTATATCTCGTGCATGTGTAGCTTGCAAAGGCAATCATCAGATTAACAACTGCCAAAAATTCCTGTATTTAAGCCCTAAAGATCAAATAACCTTGATTAATTCTACAAAACGATGTATGAATTGCTTCAAGAGTTGTCATTTTTCCCTTAAATGTACAAACGGAGGTTGCAGGCACTGCAGAAGGAAACACAATACACGACTACACCTGGAAGACGAAAATAATGCAGTAGCTACTAGTATTCAAGTGAAGAATCTATTAACATCAGGAACGTCTACAGTTCCCGACGTCACGAAAAAATCAATATCGCTAACCGCACAAGACAATCAAGAATCTATAGGATATGTTTTTTGTCTACTGCCATGGTCCTTCTAACGAATCAGCATGACAAAACAATCGAATGTAGGGCAATACTAGATTCTGGATCCCAGTTAAACCTTATCACGGAAAGAACTATGAAAAAACTTCAACAAACGCCAATATCTCAAGTACTTCAATAACAAGGTATTGGAAGAGCTACTCAACAAGCAAAGAGAAGAGTAAACATCAACTAAGATCTCCTCTCAACGCATTTTCAATAAATATAGAAGCCCATGTTCTGTCAAGCATAATATCACATCAACCCAGCAGATTGTATGACACATCATCCTGGAAAATGCCAGCCAATCTTCCACTTGCTGATCCCACTTTCAACAAACCAGGCCTGATCGATGTTCTTATTGGAGCCGAGCTGTACTACTCACTTTTATCTGTGGGACAAATTCGTTTGGAAAAATCGTTGCCAATATTACAAAACACAATATTAGGGTGGACGGTCCCTGGAAAGATTGATGACGACCACAATTCAAACACCGTCTGCGGTATATGCAGTGCAGACGAGACAATTGACCATCAAATCGAGAAATTTTGGCAATTAGAGGACCATCCATCCAATGAGAAGCATAACACCTAAGACAGTTTGTTTATTACAGAAATTAATTTGGATTTTCACTGCATGGTTCGACTTAGTCAGAATTGTGTTTTGTATGTAAGTATGTATTATTAAATGGTAAGTGATTTTCGTGTCGTATATTCTAATGTTCGCGGCCTAAGATAGAATTTCTTTCACAAGTACGTCTACACTGCTCAATACAGGCCAGCTGTTTTGGCATTAAGTGAAACCCAGGTTGAAGTAAATACTGATTTATCAGAATTTGCTCTACATTGGCATAGCTTGGTGCCATTACTCTTTTCCCATCATGGTCTCGTGGTCTATGTTAGGAATGATATTGCTTGCCAGAGCCTTCCACAATATGGGCAATGTTCCGACTTTAACTTCTTGTGGCTCAAATTCACTGTCCGCAAGCATGTCATTCATTATTGTTTTATTTACAGGAGTCCAAATCTCGACAGTAATTCGACTTGTAAAGAGTTTAATGCACTATCTGATTCCATCTCGAAAATTGTTTCTCTTCGTCCTGGTACTGAAATCGTTATTGCGGGCGATTTCAATGTACACAATTCCAATTGGCTCCGCTATTCTTGTCAGACAACACCCGAAGGAAGGTATGTCGAGTTCTTTGCCGGGTTACATCACCTTACTGAACTGATCGATGTGCCAACGCGTATACCGGATGTTGCTGGGCAAGCCGCCCATACTCTCGACTTGTTTCTTACTTCTCACCCTGATAAATATACCATTTGTGTAACTTCTCCATTTGGCACTTCAGACCATTGTATCATTTCAACTAATTTCTCATCTTCCACACATCCAGTTAAAGTAAAACTTCCCACCAAGACCGTTTGGAAATACGAGAAAGCCAACTGGGACGGCCTGAATATTTTTTTCCGAAACTTTAACTGGTCACTATGCTTCCTCGATAGTGACATTGATGCCGGTGCTGAAATGATCACAAATATGATTCTTTTAGGGATGCGTGCTTTTATTCCTAACAGAGTGAAAAGCATCAAGCCTAAAGAAAAGTCCGGGTTTAATTCTGAGTGTAAAGAAGCTATCAAGCTCAAAGAAGTAAGTTTCCGATCCTACAAAGCCAACCCTACAGAGGTGTAAGAAGTATTTTTCCCCATCTGATCTGGCTACAATTTATAAAGCGTTTATACGCCCTAACCTCAAGTATAACTCCCACCTCTGGGCAGGAGCTTCACATCACAAACATCGCTTCACCTGCTTGATAGAATACAAAATAGAGCGTTAGGATTGATAAGAAATAGAACTGCCACTGAATCAATTGCCCCTCTCAAACACCGACGCAATGTTTCATGTCTTTCCTTATTTTATCGTTTCTTTTACAAAAAATGTTCACTCGAAGTAGCCAGTTGCATTCCTCCCTTAAAAAGTTTCTCCCGTAATACTCGTCTCGCAAGGAATGCTCATCAGTTCACCCTTGAGACAAATTTCGGATGTACCGTGAAATATAGGGATTCTTTTTTTAGCCGAACAACACGAATTTGGAATAGTTTACCCGGCGAGATTTTCCCTTGCCATTTTGATCTGCAAACATTCAAAACCAATGTTAATCGAAACCTCCTATCTCTCCCCTCGCTATCTTCCTAATGCCCGAGCAGTGTGTTACATTAAAAGGGAAACAAGTGCGCGCGTTAATTATAAAAAAAGGAACAATAAGGGTCGATTCGTAGTAAGACTCCCATTTAAAGAAGATGCTAAGATTCTAGAAGAGTCAAAAGATGTGGCCTTCCGAAGATTTATTTCCCTAGAACGAAGACTTGCTAACTCTCAGGACTTGAAGGCCCCATACATTGAGTTCATGGGTGAGTATAAACGATTAGGCCACATGAAAGAAATTAACATTCACAAGGTAGACAAACCGTACTTCTTCTTTTTTTATTTATTTTATTTATTTCATATGAATCTTGTTTACACGTAGATAAAATAATATCTTTTAGTTGTGAAACAATACAAACAAGGTTAAATTTAAATTAAATTCAGGTTTAAATATTAGTAGTCATTTACTTATTTTAATTATTTATTTATACTATTTACTTACTTATTATTTACTTGAAACATAATTATGATCTTAAGTACTATTTTATTAATTTTACAATTCAATTATTTAGTTGTGCTTAACAGCGCTTATGTGCAATAATATAGTTTGAGTTTATCCTGAAACTCTCTAATGCTTGAAGATCTTCTGATATAGACTGGAAGGGAATTCCAAAGTCTTATGGCGTATACAAAGAACGGTTTTTGAGTAACAGTGTAGTTCGAAGTCGGCGTAACAAAACTTCTGCTTCTATTAGAAGATGAAAATTGAATTCTTTGAAAAAGGTATTCAGGTACTTTATTGTCTTTTAGAGTGAATAGATAAGTTAATGTTTTAAATTCGAGATATTTTTGTAATTCCATTCCAAAGAAGGCTTTAATATAGCCAGAAATGTGTTCTCTTCTACCAAGATTATAAGCGAACCTTACTGTGCTATTGATAGCAACTTTCAGCTTACGTAAGGAGTAACTATCTAAGTCACAAAAAACAGGGTAGGCATAAAAAATAATTGGCAATAAAAGTAACTTAACCAGCATTACCTTAGTCTTAAAAGGAAGGCAGTTTCCAATTTGATACAAAGCTCGAAGGGATCCGTAGATCTTGGAAACTGTTTTAACAATATGATTTCCCCAGGTAAGATTTTGGTTAAATGTAATACCGAGATTTTGTACACTAGTGACGTAGGGTAGCACTACGCCACACTTGCCACATCATTGCGTAGTCAAGGCAGATAGCAGCACGACAAAACTTAAAGTAGTTTTCGATGGGTCAGCAAAATGCTCGACCCACATATCTCTTAATGACATTTTATCAACTGGGCCAACAATTCAGGACGATGTTTTTTCAACGCTCATCAGATTTCGAATACCGAGATATCGAGAAGATGTATCGGCAAATACTGATGCATAACGAAGACTCAAAAAATCAGCTCATTTGGTAGAGAAACTCTCCTAATGATCCACTTATATGTTTTAAGCTTAACACCTGTACTTATGGGACTACATCTGCACCATATTTGGCTATAAAATGTCTCCAAAAATTAGCAGAAGAACATCGAGAACAATTCCCATTAGCATTTAAGACAATCCAAACGCTCACTTTCTTTTATATGTGCTTCGATTTCGCTACTGTCCCACGAGCAAACTTTTGATTTTTTAACTTGTTTTGTAAAGATTAGAACATAATTGTCAAAAAGAATTTGCAGCAAAGTTTAGAATAACAAAAATTTACTATTAACATCAAATATGTATATAATATAGCATTCCAAAAATAATATGCAACATTATTTTGAATATCTACAAAGTTATAAGATCGATATGACTGGTAGCTAAAAGATTTTGGATCACGGATGCTTAAGTCCGTAGTCAGCCTAATTTGGTCGTTACACAAAACTTCATTTTTAAAAGAAGTCAAAGATATGTCATTTACTGACGGATTCATTACTGACTGAAAACATGTAAGCCATCGTTCGTTTAAGCTTAATTTGTCACAAAAATTGTTGAAAAGACATGTTGTAGTATTTTCAACAAGTAGATTTACTGGAAAATCACCTCCGACTAGAACATCACGGTACTAAGAATTCAAACGGAGTGAAGTTTTCTGAAGTTCATTTAAATTCTTCTCCTTGAATGTACAAGGTGGGCAATACACCACTACTAAAAGACAAATTTTATTGTTATTAAGAATTTCGAATAGAGGAATATATAACCTTTGATGTTATATTTTCCTAAACTTATATGCATACACCACCACGCCGATAGCCACGATCATTTCTAAACAGTTTAAACCCTAAAAAAATTTATGAATTTTGAAGAAAGTGATTCATTTCGTTCAGATATTTCTCCTTTTTTTATGTCCCCCTTAGTAATGAGCTGGTAAAGAGACACTTTTATAACATCATGATTATAATGATCAAGATTTAATCCCATCTCAACGTCTCTAGCTAACTCCATCCAGTCACCATACCAACTTGTTTTCGTTAGGATAACATTAAAAGGTGCTATTGTCGAAAGACGGTAATTACCCATCTTCATAACTTTCAATATACAATCCACTTGCTTTTAGATGTTTTTTTCATACTAAAGTCTCGGTTAAAGTAGACTTCTTACTCCTAAGTACTAAGATTCTGTAACAACATCAATTGCCTCACAATTGTAGTGGCATTTTTCATTTTCACAGTTTTGGCCTCCTCTGCTTCTGAAAGTCAATGTCTTGAACTTGTTCATATTTGAAATTAAACTCTATAGTTTGCAGTACTGCGAAAGGCGATTTATCATTAGTTGTAACATTTCAGGTGATGATGCCAAAAGTACAATATCACCCGCAAATAGAAGTACTTTTATCAAGTGTCCAGCGTATTCAATGCCACAAGGTGTGAAGTCTACTAGGTCCTCAATAAATAATGCAAACAGTCCTGGACTCAATGTACAACTCTGCCTGACACCGATTTTGTTTTGAACCCCCGTGACAATTTTTCACCATTCCATACCATTGCCATTGTGTCATCATAGAGATATGCAATATTTCTTCCAAACTTACTCACACGAATACCGTAGAACTTGTAAATAACCGCTTGCCTATCCACCATAGTGAATGCTGATTCAAAGTCAATAAAGAAACATATACAACTTGTTGCCTTTATTTAGATATGACTGCGATACTTTGAACGAAGATATATCCAACCTTCGAATAACCTGTTGTTAATCCTGCCTGAGATTTCTTCAAAAGTGTGTTGTCCTTAATCCATTTATTCTATCGTTTTTGCAAAATTAGGGTGAAGATTTTAAACGAAGCATTTAAATACGATTTGCCTCTATAATTGGCTAATTCGGACAAACACCCTTAGTTGTGGATCGGGAAAATAATGGATTCCTTAAATTTCCAAGTTATAAGCCCGGCTTCCATGACGTCGTTAAAAATAACTGTCAGCCTATTCTTAAGTTCCAGTGGGCCATATTTATAAAATTCAGTAGATATGCCATTCGACCCAGCTGTTCCTCCTGACTTATTTCGGCGTCCAGAACTTCATTTATGATTCTCGGAGTTGCGTATTGAAAATATGGTTTCTCTTGACAAGGGCTTAATAAGATTTTGAAGTGAGTTGCTAAGAGACTCTGACTGAGACTACGGTGAAAGTTGCATTTTTTTTCCAAAATTCTTTTGAGCATTCTCTCCGACAATGAGCCAATCGCCTAGATCCAGCTTCAAAAAACTCTGCTTTTTTTGTTTACACATTGTCTTGTAAGCACTGTTATCTAGTAATTACTGGTTCTTAAAATAATTATTACTTGAATACCTATAGGCTCTCAGCCAACCGAACGATTTTTCTCTGGCCTTTACGCATTCCATATCAAACCAAAGTGTGATATAATTTTCCCGCGTTTTACTATTACAAATCACTGCTGGGTAAGGAGCTTTGATTATTTGATCCATCTGACCAAGGTCGCAATTTACTTGTCCATGTAGAGACCTATCTAGTTTTTCCTGTTAAATCATCGCCTTTGTTGCTTCCATTTCAGTATCGTTAAATAATTCATCGCTCTCGTTTCTTCAGGTTCCACATAAGTATTCTCGAAAGTCAGGACAATCGGTAAGTATCTGAATACGATACACTCACAATTTTCATATCCGCTATAAGGTGTGCCCATTCGCTACCTATGAGACAATAGTCAATAAAAGAGCTTCCCTGCCTTCCAATAAAAATGAATTCTGCCTTCATATCAGACAAAGTTGTACCATTAAGAATTCATAACCCATAGGAGTTGCACAAGTCAATTAAGACTAGTTGCCTCTTGCATTACATATTACATCCTTTGATTTTTGCTCAATTCCAAGTGCCGCATTATCATTTCCATTTTCTCTTCCAATTCTTGTGTTTAGGTCACCTACCACCATAATATCAGAGGTTTTCCCTTTTGACAAGTAAGTCGGTAGAATGCAATATTGCTTTCCATTACTTTGGAGCTTCACATAAGTTACACCATTATGTATGTGGTTCCTCGCTTACTGTGTAGTTGTTAAAACAATAATTATTTTAAATTACAAAAACAAATAATTTTTTGAAATTTTTTATTATTTAATTAATTTTTTTTAAAAACAAATTTAACACAGTTTTTATTATATTTAAATGCAACGCATTTCGCAAGTAAATTTCATCATCAGGCGTAGTCGAAAATTTGGGATGTACTGTATTATTTAGCTCTGTTTTTGGTGCATTAATTTGTATGGATGGATTAGTTGTTGTTATTGGTGTTTTTATTTTTACTTGCGATTATAGGTACTATAATACAAGTTATGCATTCGTGCAGATTAAATTTTTTGAGATAACAATCAAACATGACAGCCTAAACGGTTAGGCCAATCGTCTTCAAATTTTGAACTTAAGGTTATTTTGACTTTCTTCAGAGGAGTTTTTTCAATTTTATTTTAAGCTCAAAAATTAACGGTACCTGTAATATAACCGTTATGTAAAAGCTTATTTTTCTCGAAAACGGCTATAAGAATTTTTATAAAAAAAACAGTGTACTGCTGTAAGTATGCATTATATTTTGGTGAAAAAAAAATTAATATGGTGGGCTAAAAACGGTACCTCCCATAGGACCAGTTCTTTTTCTTCGACTTTCTCAAAAACTGGTGATCCGATTACAATCAAAATTGATATTCAAGAAGGTGTAGGTGGCCTAAGTAATTTTGGATTATTTTTTTTTCGAAAACTTTTATTTTGTATTTTTAATGATTTTTAAATTTTTTTTTTTTTTTTGAAAAATCAATATTTTGAAAGCGGGTGGGTTATTTTTTTTTAATTTTGTTTTTAAATGGACGTTATTTTTGTGCTTAAGTTTGGAATTATTTTTTTATTTTTTAAAAAAAGTTGTTAAAAAAACGTTTTATTTAAAAACGGTTCCTACAATTTTGAAAAAAAAATTCACACTTTTTAACATTTCTTAAAGGCATAAAATGGCGTTTAAATTATTTCACCCAATACAATTTAACGTAGTTTATTCAAACAATCAATTCACAAAAGTCGAATAAATGCTTTGATGTTCACTTTAATTTTCTTAAATTTTATTCTACAATGTGACCGCACATATGAGCAAGTACGTGCGATCAAGTCGGCCAATTCATTTCTTATTAACTGTTGTCTCTTTTTAATTTGATGTGTCGTAGTGCGGTGTCATATAGCGGGTTGATCTTTTGGATGAATATGTCGTTCAATGTGTTATCGTCCTCTATCTTGTGTGATTTGTAAATTTCATATTCTTCCAGGGCGTCAAGTAATCTCCCTTTCTTGCAATAGTGAAGTGGCGTCAGGTTATGATCGAAGTCAGTATAATTATGTTTTGTCTCTATCAGGTGCATTGCATAGTTAGATTTTGAGTTTTTGTTTGGTTTATGTTCCTTAAACCTGTCAATGAATGCTCTCCCTGTTTGTCCAATATAGAATTTTTGGCAATCATTGCATGTCAATTTGTATACACCTGTGCTGGTTTTATTGTCAAATAATTGTTTAGGCTGTAGTAGTTTTGTTAAATTGTTGTTAGTTTTAAATGATATGGTCTCATTTTCTTTTTTAAACCGAATTTTTATTATTTGTGGTAAAATATTAGTGTAGGTTTGGATTATATCCATTTTTATGTGCAATGTATTTTATTGTGTTGACTTCGTCTTTGTAATCGGTTTCATTCATTGGAATAATTAACAACCGATGGATCATTGCATTGTAGGCTGCAAGTTTTTTTGGCTTGTGGGTGGTGTGAATCGTTGTGGATGGTGATGTCGATAGTGGTTGGCTTTCGGAATACTTTGTATTCAAATCTACTGTTGTTGGTCTTTTTTATGGTTAGGTTCAAAAAGTTTATTTCGTTATTTTGTTCTATTTCGGCTGTGAATTTAATTTTATCATTTATGTTGTTTAGGTAATTTAGCATGATGTTCCATCAAAAATTATGAATGTGTCATCAACATATCTGGAGTAGGAAATTATTTTTGTGTTTAATTTGTTAAGTTGGGATAGTATGTATTTATTTTGAAAATAGTTTAGGTAAAATTCTGTAATTAAACCACTTTAAGGTGAACCCATAGCCAGGCCTTGGTTTTTTGTGTAATAATTGTTATTAAATGTGAAATAATTTTGTTTTAATGTTGTTTTTAGTAAAATTATTAATTCGTTTATTTGATTAGTATTTAATTTGGCTGTTGATTCTAAATTACTTTTTAATATTGTTACTGTTTCGTCTATGGGTATATTGGTATACATATTTGTGATGTCAAATGAAATCATTTTATAGTTCGGTAGTATGTTAATTGTTTTTATTTTATTGATTAATTGTGTGAAATTATTAATGCTGAGGTTATGTTGAATATTTGTGTTGTTTTTGAGGATTTGTTGTAGATTTTTAGCAAGTTTATAACTGGGTGCTGTTGTGTAGTTGAATAGTGGTCTAAAGGATAAATTTTCTTTGTGGATTTTAGGCAAACCTGAAAATTGTGGGGCTTTGAATTTATTTGTTTTAATTTATATTTGATAGGGTTAGGAAAAAGGTTATTGCATTTGTTTATTGTGTTATTTATGTCTTTGAGGTAGAGTTTAGTTGGATCGTTTGTTATTTGTATTATGTTATTTTCGTTTATTAATTTTATAGTTTTATTAATGTATTCTTGTCTATTTATTATAACGATGGTGTTTTCTTTGTCTGCCTTGGTAATGAAAGCGTTGTTGTCTTCTAGTTTTTGTCTGATGTTTTTTATATCGGCCATGCAGTTTTTATGTATGTGTGTTATATTGTGGTTGATTTGCGTATTTTGTAATATATTTTTTAGTTTTTTTTTAATTTTAATTCTTATTTCATTTTGTGTTTCAAATGTGGGTAGTGATTTTATTGCAGCTTCAGCATTTGTTATTTCGCGAACGATTTGATGTTTGTTGCATTTAGGGAAATTGAATTTTAATCCTTTGTTAAATATGTCGTTTTCTGAGTCTGTTAGTTGAATGGTCGTGTTGTTGACGAGTCTTGGGAAGAATATGTGCTTGCAGTTTTGTATTGATGTTGGTTTGAATTTTGTTGTTAATTTTTGTATTTTAAACTTCTGTCTTGTAAATATTTTATGTATTATTGGTTGTATTTGTTGGTCTATTATTTCAAACTTCAAAAAATTAAAATTCAACAAATATATTTCACATTTAATAACAATTATTACACACAAAGCCAAGGCCTGGCTATGAGTTCACCTTTAGGGGGTTTAATTACGAAGGCAACACTATAAAATACATTGCACATTAAAATTCATATAATCCAAACATAATGGATAAATTAATTAACAAAATGAAAAGATATAGAAAGAAAACCAACAACATGAACAACAACAACACAAAAGAACCAACAAAAGACATTTCAATAGAATACACTAATATTTTACCACAATTAATAAAAAATCGGTTTAAAAAGAAAATTACACCATATCATTTAAAACTAACAACAATTTAACAAAACTACTACAGCCTTAACAATTATTTTTTTTTTTTTTTTATAATTATAATTTGACAGCAAAACCAGCACAGGTGTATACAAATTGAAATGCAATGATTGCCAAAAATTCTATATTGGACAAACAGGGAGAGCATTCATTGACAGGTTTAAAGAACATAAACCAATCAAAAACTCAAAATCCAACTATGCAATGCACCTGATAGAGACAAAACATAATTATACTAACTTCGAACATAACCTAACATAACATAACATAAAGCCAAGGCCTGGCTATGAGTTCACCTTTAGGGGGTTTAATTACGAAGGCAACACTATAAAATACATTGCACATTAAAATTCATATAATCCAAACATAATGGATAAATTAATTAACAAAATGAAAAGATATAGAAAGAAAACCAACAACATGAACAACAACAACACAAAAGAACCAACAAAAGACATTTCAATAGAATACACTAATATTTTACCACAATTAATAAAAAATCGGTTTAAAAAGAAAATTACACCATATCATTTAAAACTAACAACAATTTAACAAAACTACTACAGCCTTAACAATTATTTTTTTTTTTTTTTTTTTTTTTATAATTATAATTTGACAGCAAAACCAGCACAGGTGTATACAAATTGAAATGCAATGATTGCCAAAAATTCTATATTGGACAAACAGGGAGAGCATTCATTGACAGGTTTAAAGAACATAAACCAATCAAAAACTCAAAATCCAACTATGCAATGCACCTGATAGAGACAAAACATAATTATACTAACTTCGAACATAACCTGACGCCACTTCACTATTGCAAGAAAGAGAGATTACTTGACGCCTTGGAAGAATATGAAATTTACAAATCACACAAGATAGGCGACGATAACACATTGAACGACAAATTGATCCAAGAGATCAGCCCGCTATATGACACCGCACTACGACACATAAATTAAAAAGAGACAACAGCTAATAAGAAATGAACAACACCAATAACAACAACTAATCCATACAAATTAATTCACCAAAAATAGAGCTAAATAATACAGTACATCCCAAACTTTCGACTACTCCTGATAATAGAATTTACTTTCGAAACGCGTTGCATTTAAATATAATAAAAACTGTGTTAAAATAGTTTTTTTTATTTTTAATTAAATAATAAAAAAATTAAAAAAAATTATTTGTTTTTGTAATTGAAAATAATTATTGATAAATTACATCTTTATATACCCAAAAAAAAAATAATATTTTGGATATCTTTCTTCCAGCCGAAATAACATCCCCCACTCACTTGACCTGATTGATTGACTGCATTCTAATTTTCTTTCAAAATTAGTTTCAGTAAAAAAAAAATTTCATACAGAAAAACAAGTTCAAATTCATATGTACATATATAGTTTTATAAAAATCCTTAAAAATAGACTTATTATTTAATCTTGCAACATTATAATAAAGGATTTTATAATTAAAAGTTTTATTGGTATTCGTATTTTATAAGTTGGTATTAAAGTATTTCTTTTATGGCAAAAGGCAATACTACTAAAATTGTCTCGTCTGAACGGTCTCCACAGTTGGAGAAGGTCTGTTGTTATCATGCATTTGGTTTCCACCATACTAATCTCTGTCATCCAATTGTTAGATTTTTCAAAGGGCCGATTGCAAAAACGGTGAGCTACGACTACAGGTTTATATGTATACGCGCGCATGGCCGAGTAACTAAAAAAAATTAAATTTAAAAGATTATTTGTTTTTGTAATTAAAAATAATTATTGATAAGTTACACCTTTATATACCAAAAAAAAAAATATTATTTTTGATATCTTTCTCCCAGCCGAAATAACATCCCTCATTCGCTCGACCTCTTGACTGCACTCTTTCAAAATTAGTTTCAGTAAAAAAAAATTTCATACAGAAACACAAGTTCAAATTCATATGTATATAATTTTATAAAAGTCCTTAAAAATAGACTTATTATTCAATCCTGCAACAGTATAAGAAAGGATTTTATAATTAAAAGTTTTATTGGTATTCGTATTTTTATAAGTTGATCTAAAAATATTTCTTTTGTGGCAAAAGGCAATGCTACTAAAAATGTCTCGTGTGAACGGTATTAAAGGTTGGACAAGTTTTGTTGTTATCATGCATTTGGTTTCTTTTTTTTTTCTGTCATCCAATTGTTCGAGCATTAGGCTAGGCGCGCATGAACAATTTTTCAAACGGCCGCGGTATACGCGCGCATGGCCGAAAGACTAAAGAATTAAAAAAAAATAATTTGTTTTTGTAATTAAAAATAATTATTGATAAGTTACACTTTTATATACCAAAAAAAAATAATATTTTGGATATCTTTCTTCCAGCCGAAATAACATCACCCACTCGCTCGACCTCTTGACTGCACTCTCTCACTTTCAGTAAAAAAAAAATTCATACAGAAACACAAGTTCAAATTCATATGTATATAATTTTATAAAAATCCTTAAAAATAGACTTATTATTTTATCCTGCAACATTATAAGAAGGATTATATAATTAAAAGTCTTATTGCTATTCGTATTTTTATAAGTTGGTCTTAAAATATTTCTTTTATGGCCAAAGGCAATACTACTAAAAATGTCTCGTATGAACTGTCTCAACAGTTGGAGAAGGTCTGTTGTTATCATGCATTTGGTTTCCACCATACAAATCTCAGTCATCCAATTGTTGGAGCATCAGGCTAGGCGCGCATGAACAATTTTTCAAACGGCCGATTGCAAAAACGGTGAGCTACGACTACAGGTTTATATGTATACGCGCGCATGGCAGAGTGACTAACAAAATAAAAAATTAAAAAAAAATTATTGGTTTTGCAATTCAAAATAATTATTGATAAGTTTTATATACCAACAAAAAAATATTATTTTTGATATCTTTCTTCCAGCCGAAATAACATCCCCCACTCGCTCCACCTCTTGACTGCACTCTAATTTGCTTTAAAAAATTAGTTTCAGTAAAAAAAATGTTCATACAGAAACAGAAGTTCAAATTCATATGTATATAATTTTATAAAAATCCTTAAAAATAGACTTATTATTTAATCATGCAACATTATATGAAAGGATTTTATAATTAAAAGTTTTATTGGTATTCGTATTTTTATAAGTTGGTCTCAAAATATTTCTTTTATGGCAAAAGGCAATACTACTAAAAATGTCTCGTGTGAACGGTCTCCACAGTTGGAGAAGGTCTGTTGCTATTATGCATTTGGTTTCCACCATACGAATGTCTGTCATCCAATTGTTGGAGCATTAGGCTAGGCGCGCATGAACGATTTTTCAAACGGCAGATTGCAAAAACGGTGAGCTACGGCTACAGGTTTATATGTATACGCGCGCATGGCCGAGTGAGTAAACGACCGATTCGGTAATCTGTAACCAGTCACAAAATTCTCGCCGATCGCGATCGGCTGAGTGCAATCGGTTCATGCGCGCCTAGCCTAAACAAGCCATCTTTTGTATCCGCAACCAATTTACCATTTATGCCAAAATAATTTTTTTTATTTATAAACAGCGTTTCAGCTCTTAATTCGCTATTTATGCTTTTTTTTCGATGTTATGTGGTTTCTAAGTTTTTTTTAAACGCCTTCTTCGCTTCCTCGCTGCTAGTCCTTGCTTAGTGTTGTCCCAGTGTTTTGTAATTTGGTTTTAGCTCGCAAAATTTGGAAAATATCATTTCTGCTCGACATTTGCACGATAACATTTGAAGTTGCTTCCCTTGAACCAACTTGGCGTGCCGCAGTTATCTTGGAGTTGTTCGTTGTCTGTAAAAGATCCTAACAAATTGCTTTGGCTCTTTCCACCGAGTCTTTGATGTCATTAGGCATCGCAGGTGGTAGATGCACGACCAAATTCCTCTCGTTTGTCCTCTCTTCAAGAACTTCAACTTGTTTTTCGAGCGAAACGCACCTGGACTCCATTTTGTATAGTTTTTTCGTCTGTTCTTCATTGTTTTGCTTAAGATAATTATTTTCGGCACTCATTTCTGCAATGTCAGTTTTTGTTGCCGAGTCTTTAAACTTGACACCTAGCATTTTTACCATTGAGTTCTGGAAGATTTTTTCTAGATCCGTGACTGGTAAATTACCTACAGGTGTTTTGTTTTCGCGGGCAATACTCGATGTTTACCGGTAACAAATCAGTGACCGGTCGTTCTGATGGGTTCAATTTGTTCAATACCGGTGACCGCTGCATCGTCGCACTTCTTTTTCTAATACTGCCTTAAGATAAGAACTCACTTGGTAATTTTCTCGTACAATGAGGGTTCTTAGTTTAAACTTTATGAAAACTTTTTTCTTTATGACAAAATAAGGATTTTTAATATTAAAATTAACTTATTTTATAGGAACTCTAAATTTCACTGACTAAGGATAGAGTTGCCAACCCCCATTTATTTAATAAATATTTCACACTTATATTTTGTTTATTATCTGGTACACTTGCACTCTCTAGCATTGCTACCTCATAGGTCAAATCTGACAATAACAATTTTGAAAAAAAACATACAAATTTGATTTTATCTTTTTCCACACCACTATATAATAGGTGCGTTTTTATAGGGTATCCCCAGCAGGCCTAATACACTTTTAATAAAAACAACTACAACAAAAAATATCACTTGATTTATTTATAAATAATTCATCTAACAATTAAAATTTACGAAAAATGTATATATTTATATAAAATAGAATAAAATGATATAATAATAATTCATTTCACAATATACAACAACAACACATTTACAAAGTATGTAAATAAAAATCAGTATTAGATATACTTAACCAGTATATCACGAGCAGTTGCTACTATTTATGCATAATTACTGTTGAACCAGCGATGACCACCAATTCGTTAACCTCGTCACCAGACACCATTTGGTCGAAATCGCTTTATTAATTATTGTATTCATTTGTTTTTACGCACGATCAGCACTTCTTGCTGACTCATGCAATTATTTGCCTTATTTGTTCACCTATATTTTATTTTTGTTATTTATGCAAAAATGTTCAATTTATTATTGTGTATTGATTTATGCTAGAATAAGTAAAATATATATTAAATATATATATATATATATATATTGTATAAATACGTCGATAATAAAGAATACTTTTCACTGTTTAATTAACAGCCAACCTTAAGACTTCTTTTTTCTTCCAAGTGAGTCTGCTTGGACAACCAAACTTCGATCTACAAGTGTGATATTCTAGTTCTGTACCAGCATTATCAACCATCGTCAGGGTATAAGAACCTTTATCGATAAAGCAGTTGTTATTTACAGTAAAAGCACTGTAAACATTTTGGTGACCCCGGCGTGATTGCTTCCCCCCACCTGCGGTAAGGGGCAATTCACAAAACAATATTTAGTAACAGCGTTTGTTAGGGCTATACACTGACATAGTTATTCAGATATTTTTTATTTAGTGCAGGAGATATACATATATAAGCGTCACCAGTGCTAAAACACTGGGAATGAATCGTTACTATTTCAAAAATCAAACAAATTACACATACAAAGTTGTCATTGACGGATGAGGAATCCCAGACTTTTGTCATCATCGCACGCCAGAAGATAATAGCAGAAGAGTTAGGAAAACTCAAAACAAACATTTCAAAGGACATCGCATCAAGGAAAACTGCGCAATATATATGGAACAGAATTCAACGCGTCGAAACCTTTTGGAACTAGTTTCAAGACACCCACAAGCAAGTAGAGGAAGTACTGAAACATGACACACCATATGTTGCAGGAAAAACCTTTGAAAAGGTTCAAGAGCTCTACAACGAGTTGGTGATGCATTAAACCAACAACGAATCAAGATATAGGAGGTCATAATGTGGAATGTAAAACAGGAGGCCAGTCCAAACAAGACGCCTCAGTATCCAAACCAAAACCAGCATCTCGCACGTCAATACAAAATACAGACATTTTTGGCCTAATCAGAAGGTAACAGGCCGCAATCGAAGGCTTGCAATGGGACAGAAACCGAGTTGGTAAAAAAGTCATTGGAATTTTACCAAATAAAATTAAAAAACCATTGAGCGTCATTGGGATGAAATTCTACACATTCACAATCAAGTATGTGAGCAGAAAGAGGATCCAGCTCAGGACGGATACAACATCAAACAATTTCTCATGTTTGAAAGGCAAACCGAAGAGAAAGTCATCAAATTATATGAGTTTACAAACCAAGCTCAAGAGCCACTCTCAAGTAATGGAAATAACACAAGTTAATCTACTCATTTAGCACTACTAAAGGTAGTATTGCCCAAATTCGACGGTGAATATATGAAGTGGAGACAATTCCACGATCTTTTCATGGAGTTGGTACACAGGCAATCGATCTCAAACTGTCAAAAGATATACTTTCTGAAGATGAGTTTGATTGGCAAAGCAGATCAACTGATACGTCACATAGCACCCACAGAGGCAAATTACGAAGCAGCATGGAAAATAATTAAGGACCGATTCGAGAATGAACGTTTATTAGTGAATTCGGTATTAAACAAACTAATGGTACAACCTATGGCATCAATTGAAAGGGCGTCATCTAGACGTGCATTAGACGACACCACTCAGGAATGCCTTCTCGCATTGGATGGCTTGGGAGTCGACACAAGCTCTTGGGATCCAATAATCAAGTACATTCTTGTGAAAAAGCTTGATAAGAATACACACACATTATAGGAGCAATCATTAAAAACTCCAAGAAAACTTCAACCATTAAAAGAATGTCTGGTATACTTGGAAACGCGCTTCCAATCCTTAGAAGTGATTAGAACAAGGACTCATAAAGCAAATATGCCTGAGAGTCACAAAATACAAGGCATTTCATGAGCATTGACAGCAACCACATCTATATCTCGTGCATGTGTAGCTTGCAAGGGCAATCATCAGATTAACAACTGCCAAAAATTCCTGTATTTAACCCCTAAAGATCAAATAACCTTGATTAATTCTACAAAACGATGTATGAATTGCTTCAAGAGTTGTCATTTTTCCCTTAAATGTACAAACGGAGGTTGCAGGCACTGCAGAAGGAAACACAATACACTACTACACCTGGAAGACGACAGTAATGCAGTAGCTACTAGTATTCCTGTGAAGAATCTATTAACATCAGGAACGTCTACAGTTCCCGACGTCACGAAAAAATCAATATCGCTAACCGCACAAGACAATCAAGAATCTATAGGATATGTTTTTTGTCTACTGCCATGGTCCTTCTAACGAATCAGCATGACAAAACAATCAAATGTAGGGCAATACTAGATTCTGGATCCCAGTTAAACCTTATCACGGAAAGAACTATGAAAAAACTTCAATAAACGCCAATATCTCAAGTACTTCAATAACAAGGTATTGGAAGAGCTACTCAACAAGCAAAGAGAAGAGTAAACATCAATTAAGATCTCCTCTCAACGCATTTTCAATAAATATAGAAGCACATGTTCTGTCAAGCATAATATCACATCAACCCAGCAGATTGTTTGACACATCATCCTGGAAAATGCCAGCCAACCTTCCACTTGCTGATCCCACTTTCAACAAACCAAACCTGATCGATGTTCTTATTGGAGCCGAGCTGTACTACTCACTTTTATCTGTGTGACAAATCCGTTTGGAAAAATCGTTGCCAATATTACAAAACACAATATTAGGGTGGACGGTCGCTGGAAAGATTGATGACGACCACAATTCAAACACCGTCTGCGGTATATGCAGTGCAGACGAGACAATTAACCATCAAATCGAGAAATTTTGGCAATTAGAGGACCATCCATCCAATGAGAAGCATAACACCTAAGACAGTTTGTTTATTACAGAAATTAATTTGGATTTTCACTACAAGGTTCGACTTAGTCAGAATTGTGTTTTGTATGTAAGTATGTATTATTAAATGGTAAGTGATTTTCGTTTCGTATATTCTAATGTTCGCGGCCTAAGAAAGAATTTCTTTCACGTGTACGTCTACAATATTCAATACAGGCCAGCTTTTTTGGCATTAAGTGAAACCCAGGTTGGAGTAAATACTGATTTATCAGAATTTGCTTTACATGGGTATAGCTTGGTGCCATTACTTTTTCCCATCATGGTCTCGTGGTCTATGTTAGGAATGATATTGCTTGCCAGAGCCTTCCACAATATGGGCAATGTTCCGACTTTAACTTCTTGTGGCTCAAATTCACTGTCCGCAAGCATGTCATTCATTATTGTTTTATTTACAGGAGTCCAAATCTCGACAGTAATTCGACTTGTAAAGAGTTTAATGCACTCTCTGATTCCATCTCAAAAATTGTTTCCCTTCGTCCTGGTACTGAAAACGTTATTGCGGGCGATTTCAATGTACACAATTCCAATTGGCTCCGCTCTTCTTGTCAGACAACACCCGAAGGAAGGTATGTCGAGTTCTTTGCCGGGTTACATCACCTTACTGAACTGATCGATGTGCCAACGCGTATACCGGATGTTGCTGGGCAAGCCGCCCATACTCTCGACTTGTTTCTTACTTCTCACCCTGATAAATATACCATTTGTGTAACTTCTCCATTTGGCACTTCAGACCATTGTATCATTTCAGCTAATTTCTCATCTTCCACCCATCCAGTTAAAGTAAAACTTCCCACCAAGACCGTTTGGCAATACGAGAAAGCCAACTGGTTTAACTGGTCACTATGCTTCCTCGATAGTGACATTGATGCCGGTGCTGAAATGATCACAAATATGATTCTTTTAAGGATGCGTGCTTTTATTCCTAACAGAGTGAAAAGCATCAAGCCTAAAGAAAAGTTCTGGTTTAATTCTGAGTGTAAAGAAGCTATCAAGCTCAAAGAAGTAAGTTTCCGATCCTACAAAGCCAACCCTGCAGAGGTGTAAGAAATATTTTTCCTCATCTGATCTGGCTACAATTTATAAAGCGTTTATACGCCCTAACCTCAAGTATAACTCCCACCTCTGGGCAGGAGCTTCACATCACAAACATCGCTTCACCTGCTTGATAGAATACAAAATAGAGCGTTAGGATTGATAAGAAATAGAACTGCCACTGAATCAATTGCCCCTCTCAAACACCGACGCAATGTTTCATGTCTTTCCTTATTTTATCGTTTCTTTTACAAAAAATGTTCACTCGAAGTAGCCAGTTGCATTCCTCCCTTAAAAAGTTTCTCCCGTAATACTCGTCTCGCAAGGAATGCTCATCAGTTCACCCTTGAGACAAATTTCGGATGTACCGTGAAATATAGGGATTCTTTTTTTAGCCGAACAACACGAATTTGGAATAGTTTGCCCGGCGAGATTTTCCCTTGCCATTTTGATCAGCAAACATTCAAAACCAATGTTAATCGAAACCTCCTATCTCTCCCCTCGCTATCTTCCTAATGCCCGAGCAGTGTGTTACATTAAAAGGGAAACAAGTGCGCGCGTTAATTATAAAAAAAGGAACAATAAGGGTCGATTCGTAGTAAGACTCCCATTTAAAGAAGATGCTAAGATTCTAGAAGAGTCAAAAGATGTGGCCTTCCGAAGATTTATATCCCTAGAACGAAGACTTGCTAACTCTCAGGACTTGAAGGCCCCATACATTGAGTTCATGGGTGAGTATAAACGATTAGGCCACATGGAAGAAATTAACATTCACAAGGTAGACAAACCGTACTTCTTCTTGCCACATCATTGCGTAGTCAAGGCAGATAGCAGCACGACAAAACTTAAAGTAGTTTTCGATGGGTCAGCAAAATCCTCGACCCACATATCTCTTAATGACATTTTATCAACTGGGCCAACAATTCAGGACGATGTTTTTTCAACGCTCATCAGATTTCGAATACCGAGATATCGAGAAGATGTATCGGCAAATACTGATGCATAACGAAGACTCAAAATATCAGCTCATTTGGTGGAGAAACTCTCCTAATGATCCACTTTTATGTTTTAAGCTTAACACCTGTACTTATGGGACTACATCTGCACCATATTTGGCTATAAAATGTCTCCAAAAATTAGCAGAAGAACATCGAGAACAATTCCCATTAGCATTTAAGACAATCCAAAGCAATTTTTACGTTGATGACGTCATGACGGGATAGCCTATTTTTGAGTTTAACGAAACATCGAGTTTTTGCAAAAAAATTGTTTTCTTGGTCAAACGAATAAGCGAAACTACTTTATTTTGAGCAAAAATTTATTGACGTCTATTATACTCCGATGTTTTTTTTTAATATATTTTATAGAAACGCTCACTTTCTTTTATATGTGCTTCGATTTCGCTACTGTCCCACGAGCAAACTTTTGATTTTTTAACTTGTTTTGTAAAGATTGGAATATAATTGTCAAAAAGAATTTGCAGCAAAGTGTAGAATAACAAAAATTTACTATTAACATCAAATATGTATATAATATAGCATTCCAATAATAATATGCAACATTATTTTGAATATCTATAAAGTTATAAAATCGATATGACTGGTAGCTAAAAGATTTTGGATCACGGATGCTTCTCGTATTAAAATGAAAACAACAGAAAATGAAATCGAGGATTAAGTCCGTAGTCAGCCTAATTTGGTCGTTACACAAAACTTCATTTTTAAAAGAAGTCGAAGATATGTCATTTACTCACGGATTCATTACTGACTGAAAACATGTAAGCCATCGTTCGTTTAAGCTTAATTTGCCACAAAAATTGTTGAAAAGACATGTTGTAGTATTTTCAACAAGTAGATTTACTGGAAAATCACCTCCGACTAGAACATCACGGTACTAAGAATTCAAACGGAGTAAAGTTTTCTGCAGTTCATTTAAATTCTTCTCCTTGAATGTACAAGGTGGGCAATACACCACTACTAAAAGACAAATTTCATTGTTAATAAGAATTTCGAATAGAGGAATATATAACCTTTGATGTTATATTTTCCTAAACTTATATGCATACACCACCACGCCGATAGCCACGATCATTTCTAAACAGTTTAAACCCTGAAAAAATGTATGAATTTTGAAGAAATTGATTCATTTAGCCATGATTCGGATGCGTCCAAATTTATGAAATGTGAAGAAATTGATTCATTTAGCCAGGATTCAGATACCATTATAACGTCCAAATTAGAGCTACTTAACATTTGGAAAAGGACAGTGTACTTAGAAGGAATGCTTCCAGCAATTAAGGTGACATACATTTAATCCATTATGTACACTACAAATAGATTTTATGTTATTAGAGTTTGTACCAAGTATGTCTGAACATAATGGTGAAGCTGAAGCGCTTTCAAAGTTAAATATAAGTGCACCCTATAAGGCGAACACTAAGATATGCTGAAATTGAAGCATGAAATTTAGCTGAAGCGCAGGTTCACTCATCTTCAACTTGGTCTTCACGCTTCAACTTCAAATTATATAATTTATATTCTTGGCAGCAAAATTGACATTCCGTATTTCACCATTGTGTTCGAGTCAGCTTCATCACTTAGCTTCAATTTTCAAGTGCTTCATTTATCTTCAATATCTTTATCTGTGAAAATGGTATATATTTGTATAGGTTTTGGAGAGTAGAAAGAACGAAGGTAGTGAAAGAGTAAGTTGTATGGTTTGCTTGCAAAAAGTCATTAGTTAGAATGAGTGCAAGAATAGGCAGGAATAATGAATAATAAGTACGAGTGAAAGGTTCAGAAAGTGATACTAAACCATTAGTTATGTTAGAGTAAGGGAAACAAAAATAAGTGGATTTCCCTTAGATTTTTCGTAAACCAACCAATATTGTGTGTTTTCAATTAGTTTTTGTATTTTGTATTTTTCATGAAATTTTGTTATTCTTGTAGCTTATACCGAATTTACATACCAATGTTGCCATATTCGGATTTGATTGTTTAAGGTTTTAACTTATATTTTCCAATTTCGAACGTAATAAGGAATTGATTTTTTTTGTATTTAAACGTAGGTAGGTTCCTATTAACATTTCTTTTGCAGAAAAGAATAATAAAAGTTAATGTTTATTGAAACCGGCATTTAACTGCATACGATCGAACATACCTAGGTACTGTCGGCGCAGGGACATAACGCCCAGGATCATAACGCCCATCTTTTTTTTGGGCATTTTAATTTTGAGCGTTATGACCCACCCAAATGGGGAAGACTAAAAAATTTTAAATATCGGGTTTTTCAACAGGGACGCTACAAAAGTAGAGCGACAGGGACAGCAAACGACGCCATATTTCTTGCCGTTCTTTTGACATTTCTCTTCAATAAAGTTTGCCATTTCATGATGGAAAGATATACGAGCCAACAACGAGTCGAAATTATTATAATTTACTCCCGAAATTCGGAGTCAGTGGCCTCAACGTTGAGAGCGCTACGTCCAATTTATGGTCATCATAATCATCCTAGCAGATCATCAATTGAGCGTCTAGTGGAAAAATTTGAATCCACAGGCACAGTACAAAATGTTCCCGTGCCAGTGAGACAAAGAAGTGCCCGTAGTGTCGAGAATATTGCTGCCGCTGAGGCTTCAGTTGCAGAAAGCCCAAATGTGTCTCTTACACGTCGTTCTCAAGCGTTGGGCATCTCTTGTGACGTCGTTGTGGCGAATTTTGCGAAAAGATCTTGACCTACATCCTTACAAGATTAAATCGGTCGTGCGATTTGACGCCGTTAGACTATTTCCTGTGGGGCTACGTCAAGTCTATGGTCTATTCCAACAAGCCAGCGACGATTGATGACTGGACTTCTGTAAGCGTGCCTGTCGTGGCCATGCAAAAGAAATCGAGTTTCATACATAATGGCATCGAACGTACTTTCAAAATTATGAAATTAAAAAATTTCGTTGATATCCAAAACCGTTTTTGTTTTATTTAAAAAAAAACTTTTGTAGCGCTCTTATTGAAAAACTTTATTAATCAAACATGGTAACCATATATTTTCAAAGCAGCAAATTCTTCCAACAAATCCATGCCAATGAAGAAAGATATAGAATACGAGTTGTGTACAAGTTATATAACCCACACTGTAGATATTTCATGGGTTAGTCCCTATGAAAGTAATTCAAAAATATTTGTATCCTCCGTTACTTTGTTGCAAAAAAGAACAAATCAATCTCATCCGTTACTTTGTTGCAAAAAACAACAAATCAATCCCCTTCGATACTTAGTTGCAAAAACAACAATCAATATCAGCCTAACACAAAAGGGCAACCTAGCACATTTGTTTATTATCTTTCTTTGTTGCGAACGCAACCCAATACCCAACACCAAATGCAATCCAGCATTTGTGTATCGAGATAACACTTTGGTGGTCTCTTATCTCATGCTTCCCAAGCTCACTTCTAATCAAAATGAAGTATTAATCATTAGTCTTAAGATCGGCTCCAACCACGACGGTTGACTTCATTTATAATAGTTGAAGCATATTTGTTACAAAATAAAGATAAAATAAAAAAGAATACAAAAATATATTTTTTTAAACCAAGAGTACGTGAAGTACATAACTGGCACCCAACGTGATTGTATTAAAAGTAAATAATACAGAACCAAAGGACTTTTTATTATATATATATATATATTATTTATATATTTGTTAAACAAATTACACGGGTCAAAAATAATCTTTTTTTAAAAGTTTTTTTAAGTAAATCTAAACATAACACAATAGTACCAGTGCAGAGTACCAGTGTTAATAAAAATCAAAATCGAAATAAAACGGAAATAATACGGAATCAGTGCTCGTATGAACAAATAAATCATTAATAATATTAAAATAAGAAACAAATCTATGACTTCATAATAAAATAATACAGAATTAGTGGTCGCATTAACAAATAAATCATTGAGATATAATTAAAATCAAAAATACCTATGTGACTTTATGAATCATCACATCTGACAAAAACAAACAGCTCGAAGGCCCAACGAGTTCAACAAAGAAGGAAGACAAAAAGCCCAACGAATACAGTAGGAACAAGTGAATGGCCATGTTATTGTAAGTTTTTAAGTATTTAAAATATAAACAATAATTGTTATTTTTAGATATTAAGCATTTAATTTAAAGTGTAAAAAAATTTTTAATTGAAAGTGGAGTAAAGGAAAAATTTCAATTTTTAATATAAATCTGGAAGCTTTAATAAAAAAAATAGCCGAATTAAATCTTTCACATTCCACCATGCCTAACGAATTAACAGTCGAGTTAATAACTCAATTAATAGCCAACACAACGGCACCCTTATTTAACGAAATACCAAGACTAAAACAAGAGTTAGGTCAAAAGACACGCAAATAGTTGAGTATGAAACTCAAAAAATAGACGAGACAGTAAAGTGCGACGAGGCACTAGACGTTATTAAGTCCCTTCCAGACTTTTCTGGAAAACAAAATCAATACGTAAGTTGGTGAGAAGCTGCTTACAACTGCATGTCATTATATAAAGCAGGCAACAGAAAATATTTCGCGGCGTTAACTATACTGCGAAATAAGATAACTCAATCTGCCAATGACGTTTTAACTAACTATGGCACTGTGCTTAATTTCGAAGCTATAATAGCTCGCCTAGACTTCGCATACTCCGACAGGAGACCAATTCACATTGTGGAAGAGGAACTTAGTGTTCTTCGTCAGGGCAATATGTTAACTTTACTCATAAACAAAACCATAATGACACATGGGACCAATAATTCGGTTACAAAAGAATTAAACACAAAGAATAGAGCATATGCTTTGCGCGTGTTTATAACTGGATTAAATCCTCCACTATCGAATAAAATACATTCAATGTCCCCAATAGATCTTCCTAACACCCTGGCTAAAGCTCAGGAATTAGAGTCTAACGAGCATAGAGCTCACGGAAATGTTTTACTCCCATAAAAATTATAATAATAGTAATAAGAACAAGAATTATAATAGTAACTATTATAACAATAATAAAGGTATACATTTTTCTCAAAATCAAAAAACTAATCAAAATAATAATACGCTTAGATATCCCAAGCGGGAACCTAACCGAAGACCTGTTCAAACTGATTTAAATCAACAAGAACCAGACCCAATGGAAGTTGACCCTTCCATTTAAATGTATCATAAGCCAACAAATTTTAACTACTCTCAAAACCAAAACAAGACTCAAAATTATTTTGGAGCTAATCCAAACCAGTTCCAGTCGGAACAAAAAAGAAATTTTCAAAAACGGAACAAGAATAGTACTCAGTCCAACCAACCCCAACTTAAAGCACAAAGAATTAACAATATAACAGAGAATCATTTTTTAGAAGATTCGTGGCAATCGGACTGCCCTACCTATTCAAAGTCAACAGAGACACAAAGAAAGTTTTAAAAATTTTAATAGATTCTGGGGCCACCGCATGTTACATTAAAACAGGTATAAAAAAGAACTAACAAAAAAGAGAGTTAAGACTGTAAATGGATTTTCCATTATAAAATATTATCATAATTGCCAAATCTTTGGTATTGATCAAATTATTTATGAGATCGATAATTTAGAATCCGATCTCTTGATAGGTTTTAATCTATTAAAAAAAATCAATGCAATTATTAACCTAAAAGAAGGGTTTTTTAGAATATGCAGACAAAAAAAAATAATTGATAGTAAAAATATCACCTATAAATAATAATAATAAATAAAAATACCGCCTTGGAAAGGAATATTTCTAATAAAGAAATGAATAAAAATACCGCCTTGGAAAGGAATATTTCTAATAAAGAAATAAATTAAAATACCGCCTGGGAAAGGAATATTTCTAATAAAGAAATAAATAAAAATACCGCCTTGGAAAGGAATATTTCTAATAAAGGAATAAATAAAAATACCGCCTTGGAAAGGAATATTTTTAATAAAGAAATAAAGAAAAATACCCCCTTGGAAAGGAACCTTACCCATACAGAGTTTGAAAACGAATTCAAGATTGAAAAATATCTAGAATCAGTTGCTAATGCAACTTGTGATTCAAGTTTTAGTGTACTCTCCGAAGAGGAACACAAAAATAATTTTATAAAAAACCCTGAACTATATGAAGCAAATATATTTCAATTAAGGGAATTTATTACTAAAACAATACAAAAAAGCCACTCTAATCTAAACACCAGCTTGCCTTTTCGAACTGATGTTCGTGCTAGTATTCGCATTGAAATAGATACTTCTATATGGAGCCGTCAATACCCTTACCCTCATTCTTGTAATGATTTCGTGAATAGTGAAATCAAGAGATTACTTGAAGATGGGATAATCAGGAAAAGCATAGAACCTTACAATTCCCCTATTTGGATAGTAAATAAAAAAGGTTTTAATGCAGACGGAACTCGAAAATTGCGAATGGTAGTAGATTACAAAAAAAATTTTGTGGATCCGAAAGATATTGAGAAAACCGCGTTCTCGATTAATATCGGAAAATATGAATTTTTACGTCTACCTTTCGGTTTAAAAAATGCTCCTCGAATATTTCAGAGAGCAATGGATGACATACTCAGAAACTACATTGGTAAAATATGTCATGTATATATGGATGACAACATCGTGTTTTCTGAAGATTTAAATACACATCTTGAACATTTAAAAACTATCATTAATATACTAAAATAAAAGACACGACTGGGTCGCACGTACTTGCTCTTATGTGCTAATCCTTTTTAAGTGCAGGCGTCTTTTTGACAAAGATTTTATTTTAATATTTTTTGTATGACGTGCACCTTCCTTAGAATCGTTTTGGGGTGAAGCTCGAACGAACATGCGTCACGACAAAGTGATAAACACATAAATATATAGGATTGTTAGCTTTTGCAGTTTTTTAGTGTAGTATTATCTTTCAACTTGCTGCTTACTGTTTATAATATAATTTGCTAATAGAAAGATACAAAGGACTTTTTTCAGTTAAATTTTCATTTTGGTATGGAAAAAATTGAACAACTGGCATAAAGATTCGTCGGAATCAGCAGTATGGCAATAATGCTAGGTAAAGGGACCTTTATACGTCCCAATATGGGACCAATGGAATTTATAAAGGATTTAGGTACCTATAATAAGGTTGGAAGGAAGGTAGGTACTAAAATTAAGATACGTGTTCCAACTACTGTTAAGCCAGTAGGTATAGAGACAATATTAAAAGTTAACACAGTGGTTTTGTTTATTTATAGGAAGGTGTAAACTTTTGTTTTCTCGATTGAAATTTTTGCATTCAGTAGTAATCGAATAGTTTTTTTTATTTGTTATTTGTTTTTGTGTGTTTATCAAAGGCTTCCTTATTTATTCTGTGCTTTTATGATGGAATGGCTTGGCTAGGGCTTAGCCGAGCAATATGAAATAAAATGTTGGGGGAAAAAATTTATGAATTCAAAAAAACACTACTCATAACGTTTTTTGGAAAAAATGTTGTAAGCCATCTTATTTCTTTTGCTGTTTTCTATTTTATGAATTTTTCATTTCAAAATCGTTCGACCAGTTTTTTCAAAAAAATGTTTTTTTTTGAAAAACTTTTCGAAAACATATTTTAAATTTTTTTTTAGTATGTCAATTTTAAGAAATCTATAGTTTATACTAGGAGAAAAAATTAAAAAAAAATCTATGGATCCGTTTTCAAAATATTCAAAAAACAAAATATTTTTTTAAAAAAATTAATTATTAAATTATTAAAATTAAAAAAAAATGTTTTTGAAAATTTTAATAAACAATATTATTTAAATCATAAAACACTACATATTTTGAAAATGTCATCAAAATCCGTCAATTAGTTAACGAGAAAGTCTGATTTTAAAAAACCGGTCATATGGGAGGTACCGTTATAAAACTTTTTCTGAAAAATCCATTAAAATTAAAAGATATATTTTGCACAGAAAACATCATTCTGAAAGTTTAATCAAAATCGTAGGAGCCGTTTTCGAGAAAAATAAGTTTTTTAATAAAAGTTATATGGCAGGTACCGTTAGTTTTGGAGCTAGAATGCCAATTCCAAAAATTGTCGGGTAGAGCACTCTAAAAATACTATATACCAAGTTTGAATCAAATCGGCCCAACCGTTTAGGCTGTAGATATCGATACGGACAGACAGACAGACAGACAGATAGACAGACAGACAGACAGACGGACGGAATTTCCGGACTCACTTTTTTTGACTTCTCTATCATCGTAATATCATGTTTGATTGTTAGAATTTTTTTTTTTTTTACGAATGCATAACTTGCCTTATAGTCCCTATAATCGCAAGTAAAAAGCACATATGAAGATGTCGCTTGAAGTCTAAATTCTTTGAAACAGAAATCGAATTTTTAGGCTATATCGTAGCCCAAAATGTCATCAAGACCGATCCCAAAAAAGTGGAAGTGATAGAAAGTTATCCAATTCCTACAAACTTACGTGAACTAAGAGGATTCTTAGGTGTCACCGGTTATTATAGAAAATTCGTAGAAAATTACGCCTCTATAGCGAAACCACTCACCATACTTTTATCTGGAGAAAATGGTAGGACATCGAAACACATGTCAAAACAAGTAAAAATAAATTTTAACATGTCTGAAGTAGACTCATTTAATAAACTTAAAAGAGCTTTATCAAATCATATACAATTAGTTCAGCCTGATTATAAAAAGCAATTTATTTTATCCACTGACGCGTCTAATATAACCATTGGCACCGTACTGTCTCAAGAAGGCAATCCTATAACCTTCATTTCTAAGATACTTAATTCAACTGAACGCAATTATGCTACAAACGAAAAAGAGCTGTACGCTATAGTTAAGGCACTAAAATCCTTGAGAAACTACCTTTATGGGGTTTCTTATTTGTTGATTCTAACGGATCATCAACCCTTATTATTTGCCGTTTCACCCAATAACCCTAATGCCAAAATGAAAAGGTGGCATGCCTTCATTGAAGAATTCTCACCTAAAATACAATATAAACCTGGCACAACTAATAAGGTCGCGGACGCGTTATCAAGAATAACACTACATAATATTTCTGATGCAGACTCTGAATTTTACGCAGAATCTGATAATCTTGAAGTAGAAGAAAATAATGAAGAAATAGCAAGTACAATGCATTCTGCTGAAAGTCTCGGTACAAACACAATTCCTGAAACAAAGAAGCCCTTAAACCAATTCAAGCAACAAATACTTATTATCCATAAAGGCTTTACAACTATTCATGAATAAATAAAAGTCTTTACCAATACAAGACATCTCATAGAATTCGATAACGTAGAAAATTTAATAACTATTCTTAAAGAATACTTAAAACCAAATCTTGTTACAGCAATCCACTGTACACCTGAGGACATTTACCACATAAAGGGATCTCTTCTATCTACCTTTAACATTAAATTTTTCTACACCCGACACTTTGTCACAGTTATAACAAATAAGGATGATCAAGCCATGATCATTGAACAAACACATAATAGGGCACATCGAAATTTCAAAGAAAATATTAAACAAGTTAATAAATTTTATTATTGGCCAAGCATGTCTAAAGAATTCAAGGAATTCTCACGAAATTGTGAAATTTGCAATAAACACAAATACAATAGACATCCTAAGAAAATTCATATCGGTCAAGCACCTATCCCTGCCAGCGAAGGGGAAAATCTACACATAGACGTTTTTTACGCACAAAAACTTAAATTTTTAACGTGTATCGATGCGTACTCGAAATACTTAACTATAAAATTTATAGATGATAAATCCGACATTGAAGGGAAAGTTCTGGAATTCCTTCAAATTTTTCCATTTGCCAAGCATATAACAATAGAAAATGAATCTAGTTTTACGTCTGCCCAATTTAAATCATTTATGATGAGACAAAATATTGAGATCTTTTATTGTGATCCTCATCATAGCACCACAAATGGTCAAGTAGAGCGTGTTCACTCTACTTTAATCGAAATCGCTCGATGTATTAAAGAAGAGTTTAAATTAATTAGCGATTTAGAAACTATTCTAAGAGCAACTCAAGAATATAATAAATCGATTCATTCTTCAACTGACCTTAGACCAGTTGAGGTATTATTTAATAAATATACTATTTACTATACAAAATAATATGTTAAGAACGCACAACCAAAAACGGGTACAAAAATCCTTTCAACCAGGCGAAAAATATTTGAAAAGAATTTTGGTGAGAGGAACAAATTAAAACACAGTTATAAAAAACAAATAGTTAAACAAGACAATACAAAAAATGTTGCCATTAACAGTAGAGAAAGAAAGATTCACAAGGACAATATTAAAGCTTATTAATATTAAATATAAAGCTTATTAAAAACTATAAATAGACTGACCATAACATAACAATTTTCAATATTCTTTACAGCAAGATATTACTACACGTCATACTTGTGCAATGTTTTGTCATATCGGCAGAAATAATAGATTACACCCATGACGATTACGCGCTTGTTAAAAATGACGATGCCCTTGTCTATAAAGACTACGGCGAAATTTTTCATGTTTTCAACATTTCATACTATGAAAACATATTAACAGACGAGAAAGGAAAACTTCTCTTAAATAAGGAAAAAGTCTATTACACACAAGGGGAACACCTCGAGCTCGAATCCGAGCTTTCACTTATTGAATCAATCATTCTTCAATTAAAAAGAAATAAAGTAAAAAGAGGCATAAACGAGTTAGGAACACTATGGAAATGGATAGCGGGTACACCCGACCATGATGATTTCCTAACGATATCAAATAAAGTTAATGACTTATTATTGTTTTCAATAATATTCAATTGGTAACAAATACTGAAATTTTTAAAGAAATACAAAAACTCTCAAGCCTCATCAACGAAATAATAGGTGCAATATCATCAGTCGAAAAAATCATACGAAAACAAAGATTAAGACTCGCAGCCAGAGATCTTCAAAACGTTCTTCAAACTATTGTTCTTGCTAAAGCAAACATTTTAAATGCTAATTTTCTAAACATGGGTGAATTGAAAGATTCGGCATGAACACAAATCAGTAACCTTAGTTGACCTATTGGACGTTTCTATATTCAAAATTTTGCAAAGAAAAGATTTAATAATTCTTTATATAAGTTATCCTATCATTTTAAATGAATGTTTACTTTACGAAGCTAGAGCCATTGCAAATAACGATGGAAAATTATTAATAGATGATAAGATTTTAAAATGTAATAACACATATTTTAATTCACAAAAATGTAAAAGTGAATTAAATAATAATTATTGTAAACTCAATTTAAATAAAACTCGTTTTACAAATATTTTAAACAAAATTAAAACAAATTGTACCAAAATTAAAGAAAATAACAAAAAAATTGATATTATTATTGATTCCAAATTTGTAATGGAACTTTTTTAGTAATTTTTGATATAAATGTAACTATTAATAATAAATATTATTACAATCCCACCGGAAAAATAATAGAATTTGTAAAAAATTATCATTTTAAAGATTATGAAATAATCGAATATATTTTATCATATAACAATGAGCTAAAATTCAAAAATATTAATCTTATGAGTAAACTTTTTACACACATTTCTAATAGCTCAAAAACATATAAAACTACAATTGTAAGCACTTTTATACTTTTCATTATCATTACATTCAAAATATTTACATTGTACAAGCGGCGGAAGCATGAAAATATTTCAAAAAAACAGGAAGAAATACTTTCTGCAATGTCGGATAAAATTCGAAATTTACAAAACCAGCTGAATCGGGACGATTCAGTTTAACAGAGGGGGAAGTTATACCACCCACACTGTAGATATTTCATGGGTTAATCCCTATGAAAGTACTTCAAAAATATTTGTATCCTCTGTTACTTTGTTGCAAAAAAGAACAAATCAATCTCATCCGTTACTTTGTTGCAAAAAACAACAAATCAATCCCCTTCGATACTTAGTTGCAAAAACAACAATCAATATCAGCCTAACACAAAAGAGCAACCTAGCACATTTGTTTATTATCTTTCTTTGTCGCAAACGCAACCCAATACCCAACACCATATGCAATCCAACATTTGTGTATCGAGATAACACTTTGGTGGTCTCTTATCTCATGCTTCCCAAGCTCACTTCTAATCAAAATGAAATATTAATCATTAGTCTTAAGATCGGCTCCAACCACGACGGTTGACTTCATTTATAACAGTTGAAGCATATTTGTTACAAAATAAAGATTAAAGATAAAATAAAAAAGAATTAAAAAATATATTTTTTTAAACCAAAAGTACGTGAAGTAAATAACTTACATACAAGTTATCGAATCTAATAAGGTTCGATTGAAAAAAAAACAACTTGATTTGACTTACAGTCACGAAAGAATGAATAACTTTATTGAATTTTCTTTTCTATTTATAAATTACATTTTATGCTTTATTCTCATAAGTATTTTCTTATTCCTAGAATTGAATTGAGCACAAGCTGATTTTACATTACTGGATTTTATATTGTGCTGATTTAACTTGACATTTTATTCTCATAAATATTTTCTTATTCTAAGAACTGAATTGAGTATAAGCTGATTCTACATTTTGTTACTTATTGTTCTAATTCAATTGGCTTGGGGTGCGCATCTGTACCAAGAACTATAAACTCTCTCTTCAAATAAAATAACAAAGATCTACTATAGGCAGCTTAAACAAAATCTGTTTAATGAATTATGGGAAGATGTGTATATATGTACTGAAGTTTCCACTTCCTTTTGTAAGTTCCACGATAAGCTTACGGAATATATTGAAATTTGTAGTTATACTATTAACACTAAAAGTTCTCCTAAAAGGCTTAAGCCTTGAATTTCAAAGTCATTACTTAAAAAAGTTAATATATAAAACAAATTAAGAATTAAATGTCGTAAGAACCCTCGAAATGTTTGTTTAAAAAATAAATATAAAAAACTGTGCAATGATTTCAAGATAAATATTCCAATATGCAGAGATAATTACCGTTCTCAATTCACATCTGCTAGGGGTAATTTAAAAGACGAATGGAAAACCGTCAATAGTATTCTTAATAAATCAGCAGTCGTAAGAAAAAATATCAGCATTCGTATTGATAATCGTATTATTACAGATAAACTGGCCATTAGTATTGAGTTGAATAGCTATTTTACGAATATTGCTACAAGACCTTGTTTTGTGAGAACTCTATGTCCGAACTGCTCGACATCCATCTTTTCTGAAGAACCGCTAGTCTGTAACAGCTTTGTTTTTGAACCATTCTCTCCGTTTGAAGTTTTGAAAACTATTGGCACTCTTAAAAATACACACTCATGTGGGGTTGATGGTATTTCTAACACATGTCTTAAAGAAGTAGCATGCTTTTTAATCGATATACTGTCATATATTTTTAATCGTTGTGTTCTTGAGGGTGTATTTCCTGAAGCTTTGAAATGTGCGGATATTGTGCCAATATTTAAGAAAGGTTCTACTGCTGATATATCTAAATACAGGCCAATATCGCTGCTTCCTGATATAAGTAAGGTTTTCAAGAAGCTTGTCAAAAATAGAATGTTTGGTTATCTTAAAAGAAAAGAAATCCATTTCAATTTGATTTTCAAAGAGGTAAATCCCTCTGTTACATATGTTAGTCATGAAATCTGTAACGATAAATGTTTTTTAATCGAAAGCGTGAACGAATTTAAATACCTAGGTCTTACTATAGACTCAAGGATGAATTTTGGGCCTCTTGTTGAAATCTTGAGAAAGAATTTTCGTTGTACGCTCAGACATTTTTATTTCCTACGTAATATTTGTTCTAATACATTATAAAAAAATTATATATTACGGTATCTTTCTCTCTCTAACTCCCCCTTTCGTAGGTATCTGCGTCTCGCAGATTGGATTTTGAGAGTGATTTGTTCTTCTGAATTAATGCGGGAATTTGGGTCAACTATAGGAATATTTAGTTTTAAGGATTCAAGTGAGGGAATATTAAATTTTTTCCTGTTTTTTTAATGTTGTCTCAAAAAAACGAACAAAATTAGGTTGATCGTTGCACCTATGAATAGAATAGTTAGGTTATAACCTAGGAATAACCCATCCTTTGAAGAAATATTGGAAAGTTTTTCTACGTTGTCTAGGTGAAGTTTGTGTAAATAC
The DNA here is from genome assembly GCA_963971375.1 of Platycheirus rosarum. Lineage (NCBI taxonomy): Eukaryota > Metazoa > Arthropoda > Insecta > Diptera > Syrphidae > Platycheirus > Platycheirus rosarum. The sequence continues at coordinate 83,957,527 of OZ020510.1, read as the reverse complement.
TGTAGGTCGAGTTTTATTTCCCCTTCAGTGAGGTTATTTTGGAGTAAAGGAGGCAGTATATTATAGGTTTTACTCTCCCAGTGCGTATATTTTACGTTATCAATTTCGATAGATTCGTTGAAAAAATGTACAAGAATCCAACCGTTCAGAAAACGAAAATGTCTGCCGTATCTTACGTTGCCGACATAATTTGTAAGGTATAAGGTACTCTCGTTGATTAGTTCAATTATTGACCTATTTTCATAATTGATGTCACATTTCAATGTCGATCGTAAGCTCGTAGAGGCCGGACGTCGAGGTGCGCGCACAAATAATTAAGCAAAAGTCAAAAATATATTATTGCGCATTGTTATCGTTAGAGAAACCGAAAAAACCCTTCGCGTGTGCTGTAAAGAATAAAATAATATCCACTCACGTCGTTGGAGGAAAGAAAAAAATTACCACTCGCGCTGTGGAAAAAAAATAAATAAAACCCATAGCAAATTATCCTTTTATCTGTCCTTTGTGATTAACTGCCTCTTTCTTATCTACTGTAGGCATCGTATGACCATCTATGCTTGCGGTAAATGAATAAGGGCATCTGAGTTTGTCTTATTGTGCTGAATATTTAAATTGATTTTTCGTATGCAAGCTGTCTTATGGGCATAACACCTAAGACAGTTTGTTTATTACAGAAATTAAATTGGATTTTCACTGCATGGTTCGACTTAGTCAGAATTGTGTTTTGTATGTAAGTATGTATTTTTAAATGGGAAGTGATTTTCGTGTCGTATATTCTAATGTTCGCGGCCTAAGAAAGAATTTCTTTCACGTGTACGTCTACACTGTTCAATACAGGCCAGCTTTTTTGGCATTAAGTGAAACCCAGGTTGGAGTAAATACTGATTTATCAGAATTTGCTCTACATGGGTATAGCTTGGTGCCATTACTTTTTCCCATCATGGTCTCGTGGTCTATGTTAGGAATGATATTGCTTGCCAGAGCCTTCCCCAATATGGGCAATGTTCCAACACGGACTTTAACTTCTTATGGCTCAAATTCACTGTCCGCAAGCATGTCATTCATTATTGTTTTATTTACACGAGTCCAAATCTTGACAGTAATTCGACTTGTAACGAGTTTAATGCACTCTCCGATTCCATCTCGAAAATTGTTTCCCCTCGTCCTGGCACTGAAATCGTTATTGCGGGCGATTTCAATGTACACAATTCCAATTGGCTCCGCTATTTTAGTCAGACAGCACCCGAAGGAAGGTATGTTGAGCTCTTTGCCGGGTTACATCACCTTACCCAACTGATCGATGTGCCAACGCGTATACTGGATGTTGCTGGGCAAGCCGCCCATACTCTTGACTTGTTTCTTACTTCTCACCCTGATAAATATACGATTAGTGTAACTTCTCCATTTGGCACTTCAGACCATTGTATCATTTCAGCTAATTTCTCATCCTCCACCCAGTTAAAGAAAAACTTCCCACCAGGATCGTTTGGCAATACGAGAAAGCCAACTGGGACGGCCTGAATATTTTTTTCCGAAACTTTAACTAGTCACTATGCTTCCTCGATAGTGACATTGATGCCAGTGCTGAAATGATCACAAATGTGATTCTTTTAGGGATGCGTGCTTTTATTCATAGCAGAGTAAAAAGCATCAAGCCTAAAGAAAAGTCCTGGTTTAATTCTGAGTGTAAAGAAGCTATCAGGCTCAAAGAAGTAAGTTTCCGATCCTACAAAACCAGCCCTATAGTGGAAAAACGGAAAAGGCACAAAAAAGCAAGGAACTCATGCAACTCTGTTATTGAAAGAACCAAATTTTTGCATGACCAAAAATTACGGCAAACAATCTGCAGTGTCCCAAAGGCAGTAAACGTTTTTGGTCATTTGTAAAAAAATATTAGAAACTCCTCAACATCTTCGGTTCCAACACTCATCGACAATAACAAACCAATTATTTACTCTTCAGAGAAGGCAAACTTGCTCGCCGCCCATTTCGCTGCCAGCTCCACGCTGCATAGCAACGTTCTCCTGTACTTGAGAATGTAATTTTTCCATGGGACAGATTTTTTTCCGTACTCGTACAGTAGCAAGAGTTCTCAAAGATCTCGATATACACAAATCCACTGGCCCGGATGGTATACCCCCGATTCTTCTGAAGAGATGTTCTTCCACACTGGCAAAGCCACTGCGTAAGCTTTTCCATCGCTCCTACTCTCCTGGAATCTTTCCTAGAAGATGGAAATCAGCATTTGTCCAGCCTGTCCCTAAGAAAGGTGACCCATCCTCCCCCTCCTCCTACCGACCCATAGCACTGACATCCCTTCTTTCTAAGGTCATGGAAACACTGATTAACCGTCAGCTTAAGGAATATCTCGAAAATCGAAAGCTTCTCCATGACCGTCAGTATGGCTTCCGCAGCAACCCTTCCACTGGTGATCTGATGGCATATCTCACCGAACAATGGAACAAATCTTTACATCGCTTTGGTGAAAGTAAGATTATTGCTCTTGATATCTCCAAAGCATTTGATAGAGTTAGATAGCTAGATAAATAGATAGAGATAGATCGATAATACTCTTGTTCGTTGGATTAGAAGCTATCTTCTGGACCGTTCAATTCAAGTTGTATTGGACGGATTCAAGTCTGATTCCCACAAAATAAATGCTGGCGTGCCCCAGGGCTCTGTTCTGTCTCCGACTCTTTTCTTCATTTTTATAGATGATCTTCTGTCTGTTACTTCTAATCAACTTAACTGTTTTGCTGACGACTCTACCCTCAGCTTTTCATATTCGTTCGATAATTCACGTCCTTCGCCTTCGGACGTACAACTGCAACGGTGCCGTATGTCAAGCTCATTAAACTCCGATTTATACAGAAAAAACCGAAAATCTCTCAGTACGCGGTATGTGTGTCAACGACGACCTCCGTTGAAACGACCATATATTTGAGATAACTAAGAATGCTGCTAAGACCTTAGGTTTTCTGTATCGGTGTAAGAAGTATTTTTCCCCATTTGATCTGGCTACAATTTATAAAGCGTTTGTACGCCCTAAACTCAAGTATAACTCCCACCTCTGGGCACGTGCTTCACAAATATTGCTTCACCTGCTTGTTAGAATACAAAATCAAGCGTTAAGATTGATAGGAAATAGAACTGCTGCTGAAACAATTGCCCCTCTCGAACAACGAAGCAATGTTTCATGTCTTTCCTTATTTTATCGTTTCTTTTACAAAATATGTTAACTCGAAGTAGCCAGTTGCATTGCTTCCCTTTAAAAAATTCTCCCGTAATACTCGTTTCGCAAGGAATGCTCATCAGTTCACCCTTGAGCCCAATTTCGGACGTACCGTGAAATATAGGGATTCTTTTGTTAGCCGAACGACACGAATTTGGAATAGTTTACCCGGCGAGATTTTCCCTTGCCATTTTGATCTGCAAACATTCAAAACCAATGTTAATCAATACCTCCTATCTCTCCCCTCCCTATCTTCCTAATGCCCGCGCAGTATGTTACATTAAAAGGAAACAAGTAGTCCCTTGTGCGCACGTGAATTATAAAAAAAAATCGACTTTTTCACCATTTAATAATACGCAATCGTCTTTGGGAGCTGTGGGAGTGCGATATTTTACAAAGAATAGTTTCTTCGATTTCCATACATTTCCTTATCATTCCAAACTGGAGGTGTTGTGAAATGAATTAATTTGAAAAAATTAAATGAATTCGCTTGTTATTCTTAATTGTTGATTTTACGATAATATCGTTAAATGTCGTATCCTCGGTTTAAAGGTAAGCAAATAACGTTGAGTAGAACAGATTTTTTTACAATCATCAATGGTTCGGCGAATTCAATGGCCTTAAGCTCGTTTCTAAAAGGGAGGGATTCTATTTTGGAAAGGATATCAGAAATTTCGATTTTGCTTAATAGGTTTGAGTTAACTATACCTCTCTTTGCAAGTTGCCCTGCTAGAACTATTTCTCCTATTTCCTCCTTTAAGAAGCTAAGCTTGTTAAAAAATAATTTGCCCATATTTTTCGGTGATGTTAGTATTAATATCTTTAATTACTTTATTATATTTTTCAATAACAGGGTCGGTAACTTTAGTTAAATACTCGTTTATGTGATATTGCCTATTGTTGTTGGTGGAGAGTTTGTTATATTTGGCGACAATTCTGTCCCAATCTGTTGCATCGCGGTTGCCTGCCAGCCACTTCCAAGCGGATCCTATCCAGTTGATGGACCGTTTCTCTCTTCTCGGTGTCTTATCCTGAAGTTGTTCTAGAAGGTTTCCTATTTTTGTTTTTTTGGAGTTCCAGCTGCGGTAGGTATGAGGCGGTTGATGTCCGTATTGATTTTACATAGTACTTCTTCGAACATGGTAAGAATTATCAAATGAATGATTTTGTAATTCCCGGTGATCATTTTTCCGTTTCCTTGTTTGATCGCCACGAGTGGGCTTTGATATTCATAGATGTTAACTGTGGAGTATAGTTGTCCTTTTCTAACCATTTACTATTTTAACTAAGCTTACCCTAATGTATATATAAAAACAGTCAATAAACGGAAGCCTACCAAACCACTTGTGTTTTTACTGGTTGGCTCCTTGTGCGAACACTACATGGTGGCAGCGGTCTTATAAATCGAAAAAAACGGTCGTTCGCTTAGTAAAAAAAAATTTAATTAAAAGAAAATGACGAAAAACGAAAGCCACGGAAGCAAGTTTACTGTGCAGGCACCGGAACATTTTTCGTTTTGTCTAATGGATCGGCCACGTTGAAAACGTCGGCTCGAATGGTTTCAAATAGCCTCGGCTTTAGAAAAACGCAGCGAGGAAGAACAAGTAAATACCCTAATATACCTGATGGGTGACCAAGCAGATGACATATTCTTGTCATTTAATACGTTGAGTGTCGAAAATCAAAAGAAATACCTCCCGGTCTTACAATCTTTCGAACTCATCAAATATGAGCAGTGCACCCATTCATGTCAACAAAATATCAAGAAATAAAATAACATCGACACACAGACAAGCAAAAGGAAAAAACATACAAGTAAAAACAACAAACTCATGTTACCAATGCCAATGGTGCGGCAAAAATCAAGCATAGGCATTGGAAAAGAGTTTCCAAAAGTCTTTCAGACACTTGGATGTCTCGAAGGTAAATATGACAAACAATTAAAACCCAATGCAAGACCGTTCGCAATTTGCACCGCACGAAGAGTTCCCATTCCCTTGAAAGAGAAAATTAAACAAAAACTGGATGAGATGCTTGGTCTTAATGTCATCAGACGAGAAGAGGAACCAACTGAGTGGTGTGCACGAATGGTCGTCGTGAGAAAACCTAGCGGTGACATCCGCATATGCGTTGACTTGACAAGGTTAAATTTATCAATCCGAAGGGAGATTTACCCAATGCCGGTGGCAAAACACACTCTAGCTCAAATGAGAAGTGCCAAAATCTTTACAAAGCTAGATGCAAACAGTGGCTTCTGGCAAATAAAACTGTCTCCACAATCGCAGCTTTTAACAACCTTTCTTACGCCTTATGGGAGATATTGCTTCATTAGGATGCCATATGGAATATGTTCAGCGCCCGAACATTTTCAGAAGAAGTTGCAAAGGATTTTAGAAGGACTAAAAGGATGTGTGCTCCAAATGAATGACCTTCTAGTATATAGAAACAATGTCGAGGAACATGACAAAAGTCTGCGAGCAGTTTTGAAACGGCTGGACGAAAGCGGAGTCTCATCAATAATGTTTCTCGGACTTTGAATTGACGAACATGGGGTAAGTCCAAGCCCATCTAAAACCCAGGCAGTTCAAAATTTCCCTAGTCCATAAAACGTAAGGGAATTATGACAATTTTTGGGATTGGTCAACTACCTGGGTAAGTTCGTTTCAAATTTATCCTCAATTAGTCATCCTTTAAATGAACCCTTAAAAACACAAACTGATTTTATTTGGAGCTGGTCTCAAGAGGAGGCTTTTGAAAAACTGAAAAGAGCACTCACATTGGCGCCTATATTAAAAATGTATGATCCAACACACAAAACTATTGTATCGTCCGATGCGCCATCGTATAGATTGGGAGCAGTCCTTCTCCAGGTTGATTCGGACCTGATCGGTTGATCACTAAACCTGTAGCAAATGCCTCACGTACGTTGTCGGAAAGCGAGAAAAAATACGCGCACATAGAGAAGGAAGCTCTGGGCAACAAGTGGGCTTGTGAAAAGTTCAGGGATTACATCACCGGAACACATTTCACAGTACAAACCGATCATAAACGCTTGAAGCTTGAAAAATCACAAAATTTATTTTGGCACCAGCAGATAGGTGGGGAAGAAACCTTTCCGCAGAACCAACGCCCGCTGCTTTTCACGTTGATATCCCGACCCTCTCCTCTTTGATCGCTAATAGCTCCTCAGCCAGCGTAGCTAGCGGCACCGGAGTCGCGCCTGTCGGCGCGCCTCATTCCTACCTTTCATTTTCAAGAAAAAAAAATGAGCCCAGATGTAAGATCGGGGGTCGTGAAAAAGGTTCATTCTTCTAAGATCACAAGAATATTTGTTATATCCGGAATTGGATAAGCATCCGGAATAGTTAGAAATAGTCAATAACAATTCTTTATTGCTTTTCGCCTGCTGAGTTGGGTTTCTTTGGAACGATCCAAAGTGGAGAGTTGAAAGGAATTTTATATTGCCTTAAAACGCCATCAGAAAGCATTTTGCTAATTTGGGATTCGACCTCTGCCCTTAGGTTAGTGGGGTAAGGGTATGATTATTTTGTGTATATAGGTTCGGATTAAGTAGTTCTTATTTCTAAACGAACGCTGGTATCTGTTGTACCACTATCTGAGATTGGTCCGAAAAGATTCTCATATTTGCATAAAAGGTTTTGAATATGATTTTCAGGGTCTAGGTTTGTTTGGATATTATTCACTTCTTTTTATTGTTTTTCCTTGAGATTGATTTTGATGTCTAGGGCTAAGATAAGGATGTTGTTTATTTTGTCTATTACGGCTTCTTATCTCTTAAGGGTATCATCTCCTAGGATCTCGTCAAATAATTTGAGACCTGGGAGGACAAAAAAGTCAAAAAGGGTACTATTGCCGATAGGTTTGAAGAATTGAGCACTGATTTTACTTGTAATTTCTAGTTGTCCAGTAGCAGATTGTATTTTAAATGGGGAGGTGACTGGCTTACAGTTGTAAGCAATTCTTTCGGTGAGCAGTTCTCGTTAGCTCCAGTATCTATCAAGAATTTTAAGATTTCGCCATCTCTAGTCACATATTCTAAGTATGGTACGCTAGGGAGGCTTCCGTTGTAAAATTTAGCTCTGCTAAATCGTCATTATTGCCATCATCGTTCCGTGCATCCTGGCAGGCTTTGATATACTTTTGTCTTTTTGGCACCATATCATTTCCAGATCGATTCATGTAGTTAATTTAACGACTTTGAATAGATTTGTCCACTTCCATGTGCCGTGGAGGCTTGGGGTTAGATGGCCTAAGGAGTAGTAGGCTGTTCCACGTTGGTCTTTGGCTTGGATATCGTTGGTATAGTTGGGACTTCTCCATGTAACACCCATGGAGAAGTCCCAATTATACCATATCTTGTTTGGTATTTTGGGGGGAATATTTGGTTAATCGGAGCTGTGATGGTGTTGTTGGTATTTCTCTCATGTATTTGAAAATTTCTAAAATCTAAGTTTTGAAATTCTGAACAAGAGGTATAAGCCTCTGTTAAGTTTGGGGTTTTTGGATAGTGAGCATTTTAGAAACGTCTCCGTTAAGGCCTCTGATAAAGAGGTCTAATGCTCTGTTATGGTAATTTTCTGTTAAGGCATTTACCGTTTGCTGAGAATAGTCCTCAGTCTTGATTTTGTTGATTAGTAGTGACAACTGATGATTTACCCTGGCAAAGAACACGTCTATAGTTCTGCGACCTTTGGTAAGTAAATTGAGTTTGTGTTCTAATGTGCGAACATCGCCTTTGTCTGCGTAATGCAACGACAAACATTTTTTTAATTGTGGGCCATTCTTCATCGAAAATGTTGGAAGATACGAGTGCAGCATCGGCTGGACCTCTAATTTTTTCGCCAATATGTTGCAATATTTCACTTAATATACATCTGACCGTTCTCGTACCCCCTCCTGTACGATTTTTTTCTTGTCCCGACCCCACCAACACACTAGCTTTTTGTCACATGTCTCGTGAATCACTCTGTATAAAAAGGGAACTATTGCTCCGACTTCAGAATGCTATCATTTAGGATGGTGGAAACACTGATAGCATGTTGTTCGATGCTGAGGAACCAAAGAGAGAAGGGACAGTAAGTACAGTCGATGAAATACCTTTTATCGAAATTCGAAGAACAAAAGAACGTTCTCGAAAAACAACAGAACGTTCTCGAAGAACGAAAGTAAATTCTACGAATAAAAGAATGAACAGAAGAATTCGTTCGAAGTTCTCCAGCAGCAACTAAATGATAAAGTCGATACACAGAACGTTCTGCTCGACAAAAGACTCCAAACAATAGATGAGAGAAATTTGAAGCCAAATTAGAAAACTTGGAAGAAAAGTTCGTAAAGCAATTAGAAAGTGTAGAGCCCCAGACGAACACCTGGCTAAGGAATTTGATTCTTTTAAGAAGCAGAAGGATTGGGAATATTCGAGCGACACGGTCCACGAAGGAAAGAAATGCAGCCCCATGTCTTCGATGGTCAAACATCATGGCCAATTTATAAGAGGCAGTTCGAAGCTGCTGCATTGACGAACAACTGGGACAACGAAAACAAGTCAATTGCACTTTCCCTTGCGCTCAGGGCAACAGCTGCCGAATTGCTGCCGGAAATTCCAGAAGACAAACAACGTGATTATGATGCCATTGTCAAAGCAATCGAGATGACGTTTGGGGGCGACCACATGCAGCAAGTTTACCGAGTCCAGTTGCGCCGAAGGGTCTAGACAAGAGGTGAAACGCTACAACAATTGCAAGCTGACATCGAGCGCTTGGCAAATTCGTCTTACCCCAATACCAGCTGGCGACCGATGCGTTCACTAATGCCATTACAGATGGAAAACTACAAATGGCTGTAAGAATGGCAGGTAAGAAAACGCTTGCTGAGGCTTTAGCATTAACCCTGACAATGGAAGCAGCATACCAAGCTTCGCAAGGTAGGCATCGCGTAAGGGAAATGGCTACGCTAGATTGCTCATGTCAATGCGTCGACATTGAAAGACAAAACCCGAACACTGCTCGAGGTCAAATGAGATGCTGGAATTGCAACAGACTGAGACATCTACAGCTAGAATGATGATCCCCACCTAAATAGGTAAGCTGCCCACATAGTGCGAGGAAAAGGCCTACTGACAGGGATATCGCTTACCCTGCCGGGCATGATTTGGAGATATATCTGTGGGGAAAGCGCGTAAGAACCAACTTTGCCAAGCAGAAGTCGGTTGATGAAATGAACGCCCCCAGGACCATTATCCAAGTTGCCCAAACGAAAAGCTGCAACCAGAGTTTGACAGTGGAGACAGTCATCGCCAACAGAAAATGTGTGGCCACTATCGATACGGGTGCAACGGCCTCCATAATTAGAAGAGACCTTGTCCAGACGTCTTGGCTACACAACACCAGCTGGAACAGTCTGAAGGCAGCTACGGGAGAAGTAGCAAAAGTATACGAAGAGGTACTTCTGAAGATAGAACTGGCAGGGCTGACCTTCTCACATTCATTCATGGTAGCTGACATATGCCACGACTGCATCCTAGGTGTGGATTTTATGAAGGCACATGAGGTACTCCTAGATTTGGAATGCAGGTGTTAAGATATTCAATCGTCGAGATTCCAATGGTGTACGGAAACGAGAATGCTGTACATTTTCGGACGACCATAAGCATTGATGAAATCCTTCGGCCATCTTCAGAAACAGCGCATCCTAGTTGTTTGAACGCTAAGAAGGACGAAAGTATTTCTGTTCAGAGACTAAGGGCCGAACCTATAAAGGGTTGGACTGCGAAAGAACTTCGTAATGCACAAAAGGAAGATCCTAACATCGAGCCGATTCTTGTATGGAAGGAATCTATGGAGAAGCCAAACGCAAGAGACATTTCTGACAGAAGTCCTACATTAAAGGCATACTGGGCGCAGTGGGACTCTCTCCATGTAAAAGATGATGTTTTGTGGAGAAAATGGGATATTGCGAATGGAAGATCCTTTAAGATGCAGCTTGTGGTTCCACGGTCGGAAGTGCAGGAGATTCTAAGGGAAATGCACGATGAAGAATCCGGTGGGCACTTGGGAATCAACAAGAAACGGAAAAAGGTACGGGTAGGCTTTTATTGGTTAACTGTAAGACCATATGTCGAAAGATGGTGTCGAAAGTGCACCACGTACAAAGCTAGTAAAGGACCCAAAGTAAAGGCAAGCGCTAAAATGAACCATAACAAAGTGAGCGCCCCGATTAAAAAGATCAACGAACCCAAAGCAACAGGCAGACCACCTGAGGACCAGATACGATGCGCGAGCAACAGCACCTGAATTCAATGAGGGAGATCTGGTCTTTACAACCCACATCGCAGAAAGCGAAAATCGCCCAAACTTCAGGAGGACTGGGAAGGCCCCTACCAAGTAGTTACGCGCATTAATGATGTCGTTTTTCGAATCCAACGAGGACCAAGAGCAAAAATGAAAATTGTCCATGTGAATCGCCTGCATCGTTACCATGGAAACAATGATTGTGTGCTTGTTCGGGAAGAACAAAACTAAGAGGGGGACAATGTGATGTGGCAAGAAAATCTTTAGATATTCGGAGGATACATTTTGTTTGTAAATAAACGACATCTGTGGGATTTGTTGTCTACAACAACCATGCCCCTAAAAGTATTCTACATTGACTAAGTACTAAATCGAACTTGAAGTACTAATTCGAGACTCGAATTAGTACCGAGAGCTTAGATTGTGCCAGAACCAGATGGAAGCTTCCAGAAGCTTGTAAATTTTTATAAATACAAGAGTAGATGGCATTTATTTTCAAAAATGGAATTGTTAACAACTGGAAGCGTTAGTAAAAATGATTGAATTGAGATTAAATAAAAGAGTTATAAAAACGTATTTGAATTGTGAATAAGTGGAATAAGTTAAATTTGCTGAATAACGTTGTGTTTCATAACATAGAGAAATTTGTTGTATGATTTAAGAAATTTGATTGAGTTTTATTTGTCGAACTCCGGGCCAATACTTCACAGTGTCTATAATATCTTATATACTTAGCTTGTCGCGTCAGGATTATAAGGTTCCATCAGGCTTTGGCCAGGTTTCGTCCTATGTCAGGCTTTTATTTTTAAAATAATCGTAGTGGACACATTAATATTTTCGTTTAGTTGTGACTTTTTGAAAGAGACAAAGCGTTGTGCAAAGAATTATGAAAAAAAGTAAGATTAAGACTCTAATGCTATCTATGAATGTTTTTTTTCTTTAACTTATTTATATTTTTTTATAAAAATTTTGTGAAAGGAAAAAAAATAATTAATTAGGCTTCTTTCTCAAAAAAAATCTGGCGTTTCTTTCTTTGTTGTCAGGCTTTGCTGATTTTAATGCTGGTAACCCTACTCGTGTATGGCAAAGCTTGTATGCTGAAACCGAGCTTATCAACAGAACGTTTATCTCGTTTAAACATAATGTTATATGGCTCAGAATGCAAAACAGGTGTCTACATGTCACTCCTATTTTTCAAACAGTGCTGTGACAAAAGCAACCTTTGTTTAGGCTCGTTTATCTAAAGTGAAAAAATATCAGCATTTAACCTGCAGGACAGATACAACAAATAACAACAACAACAACAACATCAATAATACTACTGCAACCACCACCGCTGCTTACTCATCATCTATGGCACATAAAATAATTTGTATAAAATTTAAATCAATTGAAAGCAAGAACAAAATTATAACTGGCAAAAGAAAGATAAAACTTAATTCTAGTTTATTAAATGTGTATTATGATAAAACACCAATTTTTATTAATGAATCACTATCTACTTTTAATAGAATTTTGTTTAAAAAAGCTAGATACATAAAAAATGAAAAAAATATGATTTTCTTTGGATAAAAAATGGAACTATTTTAATGAAAAATCAAGAAGGGGAAGTTACGCATCGCATTTTATCTTATGATGATCTTTCCAAAATTATTTAGTTCTGGCCCAATCTTTTTTAGTAGATACAAATGTTGATGTTTTAATTTCTCCTTTTTGTTATTTTGAAAATGAGTCATGTGAAAGTGTTTTCCACTCAAAAAAAATTACAAATAGTTTTTTATTATCCAACAAAATATATACAGTATTAGAAAAAAATTTGATTTATTATTATTACAATTAGAATCATTCGTTAATAAGCCTAATTCAATTTTTTTAACTGAAATCTGGATATATGATGATGAAAAAGAAGTTTATAAAATACCTTGCTATTGTTTATATACAAAGTGTAACAATTCGTATGCTGCAGGTGGTGTCGCGGTGTTTATAAATGAAAGTTTAAATGCTGATTGTTGTTGCACTGAACTCGTTAGCTCTGATATGCTTAAGATTTCTCTAGTGATAAACTCTATAAAGGTGGTTTTTATGTGTTTTTATAGATTCCATAAAGTCAATGAAAATGTTTTTATAGAGGAACTTAATACATTGGATAAACACTTGTTTATGTTGGTGACATTAACCTAGACACTCTATCAAATACGAATGTTGTTGATGATTACAAATCATTAATTGCTTCTTATGGCTTAACTTCTTGTATAAATGTACCCACTAGAATAACTTCTACTTCCAAATCGTGTATCGATCACATTCTAACTAGAATATACCTTAAGTCTAATTTGACCCTTACAATGGGTGATAGTTTTTTTTTTTTTTTTTATAATTAACGCGCGCACAAGGGACTATTTGTTTCCCTTTTAATGTAACACACTGCGCGGGCATTAGGAAGATAGGGAGGGGAGAGATAGGAGGTGTCGATTAACATTGGTTTTAAATGTTTGCAAATTGAAATGGCAAGGGAAAATCTCGCCGGGTAAACCATTCCAAAGTCGTGTTGTACGGCTAAAAAAAGAATCCCTATATTTCACGGTACGTCCGAAATTGGGCTCAAAGGTGAACTGATGGGCATTAGATTAGATTAGATTTAGATTAGTAGATTTAATTTATTTTGAATTCAATATAATTTGATTATAACAATTAATTAAATAAAGCAATTATATACACTACAGAATATTAATCAAAATAAATTTAGTGACATTTATATTTATACAAAACAGTGTTAATGTCACTTCAATTTAAAAATACATATGTATCTTATATGGGTGGGGTGACCCTTGATAAGAAAAAACTTGACCCTTGAAAATAAAAATTGCAAGCAGAGGTAGGTACAATGAGTAAGAGGTAACCTTCATAATGATAATATAACAGTTCATATACACATAGCCTTATACAAAATTCAATTTTACTACATACATGTTTTTTTGTATTTATGTTTGAGCATTTAGTAAGCATTCAAGTTCTTTTGGTTGAAAATCTAATAGCCAGTTTCTTATATCTTTTTCAATTTTTCTAGAGACATTTATTGTTCTGAGATTTCGGGGTAATTTGTTGAAAATACGACAAGATGCTACACTGTAAAAATTACGCAATGCTGTGGTGCGGTATCTGGGAATCGGAACCAAGTTCATTGAATTTATTCGCAAGTTGTGACTGTCAAGAAATCTAGAGTTAAGATTACCAGATCTAAAGAAAAAAACTTTTAACACTTTGAAACAGTATAAATGCCGTAAGGGAAGAATGTTCAGATACTTGAAAAGAGGTAAACTAGGATGTAAACGATGTTTGTTACACATTGTCCTTATGATACGCTTCTGAAGTATTAATAATGGCTCAATTTTGTTTAAATGAGTACCACCCCAACATGTAACACCATACTGCAACTTAGACTGGAAAATACCATTATAGATAATGCTCAACAGTTTCTTAGAACAAACTTTTTGAAGGTAATAAAAGTTTCTCACAGTCGATCTAAAATACTTTTTCAGCGAATCAGTGTGGTGCAGGAAGGACATTTTTGCATCCATTATTAAGCCAAGATATTTAAATTGGTTCACTACTTCCACCTCAAAACATTTTTCACTGCAGTCAATATTAAAACAGAAGCTATTCGTTGAACTACATGAGCAATTATATAATCTGAATTTCTGGCATTCAGGTGCATGAAAACAAATATTTACATCAGGACTCGATTGAGAAGAGAGGCTAAAAAACATAATTTTTGTTTTCGAACTAATTACTAATTTATGGTCGGCAAACCACAGTCTTAATAAATCTAAGTCCCAATTTATATCACTAAGAAGATCCAAACGACTACTTGATCCGTAGACGCACCCAACATCATCAGCAAAAGCAGTTAAAGCACCTTTGAATCTTAACTTAAATAAAGAATTTATATATATTAGGAAAAGAGTAGGTCCTAGCACTGAGCCCTGGGGAACACCCAAATTATTAAACTGTGATTCACTTCTGATGTTGTCTACTTTTACTTTTTGAGATCTGTTTTTTAGATACGAACGAAACCAATCGATCATAAAACCGCGAAAGCCAGCATGTTCTAATTTTGTCAACAATATCTCATGGTACACCATGTCAAAAGCTTTCGTAATGTCGACAAATAAGGCTGCAGTGTTCTTTTTCATATCTAAATTAGAGTATATTTCGGAAGAAAAATCTAGAAGAGCATCTTCTGTCGATCTACCCGATCGAAAACCAAACTGTATTTCACTAAAAAAAACATTTTTTTCCAGAAACTTTAACATTCTAGATTTTACAACTTTTTCAAAGACTTTGCTAAGAGATGAGAGCAGCGAGATAGGTCTGTAGTTACATACATTATTAGTGGCCCCTTTTTTCAACAACGGAATAACATCTACGCACTTAAGAGCTGCAGGAAATATACCAGAGGTTATACTGAGATTAAAAATGTTAGCTAAAGTGTCAACTATAAACCAAGCAATATTTTTTAAAAGGCAACTAGAAATTCCGTCAATTCCACATGAGTTAGAGTTTTTTAGCGATTTTATAGACTGCAACAACTCCGATGGTGTAATAGGTTCGAAGAAAAAACTGTGCCTGAGGAATGGTTCATTAAGAGACCTATGGGTACAACTTTGCGATTGGTGTAGTGGTCTTGAAGCGTTTGCTATCGTAACAAAGTAATGATTAAAATAGTTGGCAATCTCGTACTTATCAGAAATGACTGAGTCGTCAACTCGTAGCTCCTTAGGTCTTTTATTAATGGTACCTTTATTTAAAATACCGTTGACTACACGCCATTCTCGTTTTAAGTCACCTTTAGCGGAAACAAATTGACTTTTATAAAAATTGTCCCGACAGTTTGGGATTTCCCTCTTTAGTTCAGTACTCAAGCGTTTTACTTTATTTTTTAGGTATCTATTATTAGGATGCTTAAAGCTTTTAAACTTCAGTTTGTTTTTCAGGCTAATCTTAACTAACAAGCTGTGATTAATCCAAGGTTTTAGTTTCTTGATATTTTTCTTTTTTCTTACCGAGTACGTGCAGCTATTTATATGTTTCTTAAGAGTTGCAATGAACACATCAAAAGATTTCGAAACATTGCTTTCTATGAAGACGTTATCCCAAAATTCAAAAACTAAGCATCGTCTTAGTTTGGCAAAGTCAACTTTAGTTCGCTTGGTTTGCGGGGGAGAAATATTATGAAGCGTACTATGTGATCTTACAGGTTTGCTTACAATAAGACCAGTCATAACATGATCAGTAATGTCAAAATCAAAAACAAACTTTTCACATCGATCAAGAGAAATATTAGAAAAGCGTGCATAAATATGATCTAAACATGTACCCGAGGTAATCCTTGTTGGTTCATTTATAATTGATTCTAGACCGTTAGTTGCCAATAAACTCATATAGTTTGAAACCAATAAGCTATCCTCTAAAATATCGATGTTAAAATCGCCCAATATTATTAGATTTCTACCCTTTTCATTTTCTAAGATATTTGAAAATTCCTCCATAAAAGCCGAGACATTGTATTTGTGCAGTCTATACACACAAAGAATAACATAATTTTCATGATCAGACTTAAAAGACATTTTTAAAATATCAGCACTCGAAACTTTTAGATTACTTGACACACACTCAAAATCATCCTTTGCAAAACAACCGACGCCACCGGCAGCATAATTATCATTTGTGTTCGCATAAAAGTTAAACCCTGGTATATTAAAGTCATTCAATTCAAAATCATATATCCAGATTTCCGAAACAAAAATAAAACTTGGAATGCAAGCCAAAGTGCTCAACTGAGATACAAGAGACGCAAAATTTTCTCTTAAGCTTCTTACATTTTGTTGAACGAAAAAAATCTTATTTTTACAATATAATTTATCGAAAAATACATTTTTGCAATTATTATTTGGAAGATCAAAGGTGAAAAAATCATCAATAAGTTCTTCATCAAAATTCATTTTAATTTAAAGTTTATGAAGTTTGAATTGAGAAAAAAAAAAACAATTTGTGCAAATGCACTATAATTTCACAAGATCATCAAAAGACCTTATTGTGACTACTTTTCCACCTTCCACCTTTCGCATTAAGATTCTATTATTCTTAAGCCATACATATTTGTACCCTTTATTTTTCTTTACCTCTCTTGCCTGCATCAGTAAAGCTTGTGTGTATTTTGTTAGTGAGTCGTTAATATATATACTAGCTACTCCGCCGCTGCTGCCTCTGCTCCTGTTGTTGTTGTTGTTGCTAAAGATGCTCGTGTTTAACTTCTTAATTTCTTTCTTCTTTGCGTTCATAATCTGCTTCTTTCGCTCAATGTTAACAAAACTTAAGCAAATGATGGGTTTGATGGGAGATCCATGTATTGACTTACGTGTATGTTTAACGTAACAGTTGTTTATGTCGTCATCACATACTTCCACAGACAATGCCTCTCGAAATAGTTTCTGCGCCAAACATTTGGAGTTGCTATCGTCCACTGCCGGAACACCAACAATTTCAATGCAGTTACGTTTATGATTTTGTTGTTCCCAGTTTAGTCGGCTTTCTAGCATGTGCACTTTTGATTTTAAATCTGCGTTCTCAGCACGTAATTCTTTGATTTGATGCAAGAATTCCTTGTTAGTTTCTTCTAAGCTTGCAATCTTACGATAAATCATTTGTAGTGTGTATTGCTCTGGTTTTTCATTCGAAGTTGTTGCTGCTATGCTGCTGTCGTTGATTTTGTTGCTATTGCAATTCAAGCTAGCTGTTTCATCATTAGAACGTTGTTGCAGTTCAGAATGTGGTGGTGTTGGCACGTAAAGAGATCGACGTCGGAGTATATTGCACTTGTCACAACGATAATCCTTTCCATTTGCTTTCATAAAATCAACATCTTGTTGAAGAATGTTTACACACTCAAAATGAAATGTTCCTTTACAATCGACACAGTGAATATTACGATTGCAGTTTTTAGCGATTTTTTCAGAACAAGTGAAACACTTCATATTTAAAGAGATTAGAGAGCTTAAACAGTGGTGTGCACCCCACGACACTCAGTTGTTAACTGTTCCTAGCAAGACGAGTATTACGGGTTAAACTTTTAAGGGGAGGAATGCAGCTGGCTACCTCGAGTGAACATTTTTTATAAAAGAAACGATAAAATAAGGAAAGACATGAAACATTGCGTCGTTGTTCGAGAGGGGCAATTGTTTCAGCGGCAGTTCTATTTCCTATCAATCTTAACGCTCGATTTTGTATTCTATCAAGCAGGTGAAGCGATCTTTGTGAAGCATCTGCCCACAGGTGGGAGTTATACTCGAGTTTAGGGCGTATAAACGCTTTATAAATTGTAGCCAGATCAGATGGGGAAAAATACTTCTTACATCGATACAGAAAACCTAAGCACTTAGCAGCATTCTTAGCGATTTCAAATATATGGTCGTTCCAACGGAAGTCGTTGTTGACACACATACCGAGTACTGAGAGCTTTTCGGTTTCTTCGATGTAAGTGCCATTCATGGACAATGGCATTGGGGTATGTTTAGCTTTAACGACAGAAGACAGCATTGAGTTTTCGAAGCATTAAACTCCACACGATTCCTATTACCCCATTTGACAATGCTGTATAAATCGGAGTTTAATGAGCTTGACATACGGCGCCGTTGCAATTGTACGTCCGAAGGCGAAGGACGTGAATTATCGAACGAATATGAAAAGCTGAGGGTAGAGTCGTCAGCAAAACAGTTAAGTGGATTAGAAGTAACAGACAGAAGATCATTTATAAAAATGAGGAAAAGAGTCGGAGACAGAACAGAGCCCTGGGGAACACCAGCATTTATTTTATGGGAATCAGACTTTAATCCGTCCAATACAACTTGTATTGAACGGTCCAGAAGATAGCTTCTAATCCAACGAACAAGAGTATTATCGATCCCAAAAGCACGCATTTTCGATGCCAAACTCTATCAAATGCCTTGGAGATATCAAGAGCAATAATCTTACTTTCACCAAAGCGATGTAAAGATTTGTTCCAGTGTTCGGTGAGATATGCCATCAGATAAATAGAAAGAAGGGATATCAGTGCTATGGGTTGGTAGGAGGAGGGGGAAGATGGGTCACCTTTCTTAGGGACAGGCTGGACAAATGTTGTTTTCCATCTTCTAGGAAAGATTCCAGAAGAGTAGGAGCGATGGAAAAGCTTACGCAGTGGCTTTGCCAGTGTGGAAGAACACCTCTTCAGAAGAATCGGGGGTATACCATCCGGGCCAGCGGATTTGTGTATATCGAGATCTTTGAGAACTCTTGCTACTGTACGAGTGCGGAAAAAAATCTGTCCCATGGAAAAATTTACATTCTCAAGTACAGGAGGGGCAACGTTGCTATGCGGCAGCGTGGAGCTGGCAGCGAAATGGGCGGCGAGCAAGTTTGCCTTCTCTGAAGAGTAAACAATTGGTTTGTTATTGTCGATGAGCGTTGGAACCGAAGATGTTGAGGAGTATTTAATATTTTTTACAAATGACCAAAAATTTTTATTGCCTTTGGGACACTGCAGAATTTTTTGCCTTAATTTTTGGTCATGCAAAAATTTGGTTCTTTCAATAACGGAGTTGCATGAGTTTCTTGCTTTTTTGTGCTTTTTCCGATTTTCCTCTGTAGGGTTGGCTTTGTAAGAACGGAAACTTACTTCTTTGAGCCTGATAGCTTCTTTACACTCAGAATTAAACCAAGACTTTTCTTTAGGTTTAATGCTTTTTACTCTGTAAGGAATAAAAGCACGCATCCCTAGAAGAATCACATTTGTGATCATTTCAGCACTGGCATCAATGTCACTATCGAGGAAGCATAGTGACCAGTTAAAGTTTCGGAAAAAAATATTCAGGCCGTCCCAGTTGGCTTTCTCGTATTGCCAAACGGTCCTGGTGGGAAGTTTTTCTTTAACTGGATGGGTGGAGGATGAGAAAATAGCTGAAATGACACAATGGTCTGAAGTGCCAAATGGAGAAGTTACACTAATCGTATATTTATCAGGGTGAGAAGTAAGAAACAAGTCAAGAGTATGGGCGGCTTGCCCAGCAACATCCGGTATACGCGTTGGCACATCGATCAGTTGGGTAAGGTGATGTAACCCGGCAAAGAGCTCGACATACCTTCCTTCGGGTGTTGTCTGACCAGAATAGCGGAGCCAATTGGAATTGTGTACATTGAAATCGCCCGTAATAACGATTTCAGTGCGAGGACAAAGGGAAACAATTTTCGAGATGGAATCAGACAGCGCATCAAACTCGTTACAAGTGGAATTGCTGTCGAGATTTGGACTCCTGTAAATAAAACAATAATGAATGACATGCTTGCAGACAGTGAATTTGAGCCACAAGAAGTTAAAGTCCGTGTTGGAACATTGCCCATATTGGGGAAGGCTCTGGCAAGCAATATCATTCCTAACATAGACCACGAGACCATGATGGGAAAAGAGTAATGGCACCAAGCTATACCCATGTAGAGCAAACTCTGATAAATCAGTATTTTCTCCAACCTGGGTTTCACTTAATGCCAAAACAGCTGGCCTGTATTGAACAGTGTAGACGTACAGGTGAAAGAAATTCTTTCTTATACCACGAACATTGGAATACACGACACAAAAATCACTTACCATTTCAAAATACTTACACACAAAACACAATTCTGACTAAGTCGAACCATGCAGTGAGTATCCAAATTAATTTCTGTAATAAACAAACTGTCTTAGGTGTTATGCCCATAAGACAGCTTGCATACAAAAAATCAATTTAAATATTCAGCACAATAGGACAAACTCAGATGCCCTTATCCATTTACCGCAAGCATACGATACCTACAGCAGATAAGAAAGAGGCAGTTAAGCTTCCTATCGAATCGAAAGGAAAACAACGAGAAGCCAAACGCAAGAGACATTTCTGACAGAAGTCCTACATTAAAGGCATACTGGGCGCAGTGGGACTCTCTCCATGTAAAAGATGATGTTTTGTGGAGAAAATGGGAAATTGCGAATGGAAGATCCTTTAAGATGCAGCTTGTGGTTCCACGGTCGGAAGTGCAGGAGATTCTAAGGGAAATGCACGATGAAGAATCCGGCGGGCACTTGGGAATCAACAAGAAACGGAAAAAGGTACGGGTAGGCTTTTATTGGTTAACTGTAAGACCATATGTCGAAAGATGGTGTCGAAAGTGCACCACGTACAAAGCTAGTAAAGGACCCAAAGTAAAGGCAAGCGCTAAAATGAAACATAACCCAAAGCAACAGGCAGACCACCTGAGGACCAGATACGATGCGCGAGCAACAGCACCTGAATTCAATGAGGGAGATCTGGTCTTTACAACCCACATCGCAGAAAGCGAAAATCGCCCAAACTTCAGGAGGACTGGGAAGGCCCCTACCAAGTAGTTACGCGCATTAATGATGTCGTTTTTCGAATCCAACGAGGACCAAGAGCAAAAATGAAAATTGTCCATGTGAATCGCCTGCATCGTTACCATGGAAACAATGATTGTGTGCTTGTTCGGGAAGAACAAAACTAAGAGGGGGACAATGTGATGTGGCAAGAAAATCTTTAGATATTCGGAGGATACATTTTGTTTGTAAATAAACGACATCTGTGGGATTTGTTGTGTACAACAACCATGCCCCTAAAAGTATTCTACATTGACTAAGTACTAAATCGAACTTGAAGTACTAATTCGAGACTCGAATTAGTACCGAGAGCTTAGATTGTGCCAGAACCAGATGGAAGCTTCCAGAAGCTTGTAAATTTTTATAAATACAAGAGTAGATGGCATTTATTTTCAAAAATGGAATTGTTAACAACTGGAAATGATTGAATTGAGATTAAATAAAAGAGTTATAAAAACGTATTTGAATTGTGAATAAGTGGAATAAGTTAAATTTGCTGAATAACGTTGTGTTTCATAACATAGAGAAATTTGTTGTATGATTTAAGAAATTTGATTGAGTTTTATTTGTCGAACTCCGGGCCAATACTTCACAGTGTCTATAATATCTTATATACTTAGCTTGTCTCGTCAGGATTATAAGGTTCCATCAGGCTTTGGCCAGGTTTCGTCCTATGTCAGGCTTTTATTTTTATAATAATCGTAGTGGACACATTAATATTTTCGTTTAGTTGTGACTTTTTGAAAGAGACAAAGCGTTGTGCAAAGAATTATGAAAAAAAGTAAGATTAAGACTCTAATGCTATCTATGAATGTTTTTTTTTCTTTAACTTATTTATATTTTTTTATAAAAATTTTTCGAAAGGAAAAAAAATAATTAATTAGGCTTCTTTCTCAAAAAAAATCTGGCGTTTCTTTCTTTGTTGTCAGGCTTTGCTGATTTTAATGCTGGTAACCCTACTCGTGTATGGCAAAGCTTGTATGCTGAAACCGAGCTTATCAACAGAACGTTTATCTCGTTTAAACATAATGTTATATGGCTCAGAATGCAAGACAGGTGTCTACATGTCACTCCTATTTTTCAAACAGTGCTGTGACAAAAGCAACCTTTGTTTAGGCTCGTTTATCTAAAGTGAAAAAATATCAGCATTTAACCTGCAGGACAGATACAACAAATAACAACAACAACAACATCAATAATACTACTGCAACCACCACCGCTGCTTACTCATTATCTATGGCACATAAAATAATTTGTATAAAATTTAAATCAATTGAAAGCAAGAACAAAATTATAACTGGCAAAAGAAAGATAAAACTTAATTCTAGTTTATTAAATGTGTATTATGATAAAACACCAATTTTTATTAATGAATCACTATCTACTTTTAATAGAATTTTGTTTAAAAAAGCTAGATACATAAAAAATGAAAAAAATATGATTTTCTTTGGATAAAAAATGGAACTATTTTAATGAAAAATCAAGAAGGGGAAGTTACGCATCGCATTTTATCTTATGATGATCTTTCCAAAATTATTTAGTTCTGGCCCAATCTTTTTTATTAGATACAAATGTTGATGTTTTAATTTCTCCTTTTTGTTATTTTGAAAATGAGTCATGTGAAAGTGTTTTCCATTCAAAAAAAATTACAAATAGTTTTTTATTATCCAACAATATATATACAGTATTAGAAAAAAAATTGATTTATTATTATTACAATTAGAATCATTCGTTAATAAGTCTAATTCAATTTTTTTAACTGAAATCTGGATATATGATGATGAAAAAGAATTTTATAAAATACCTGGCTATTGTTTATACACAAAGTGTAACAATTCGTATGCTGCAGGTGGTGTCGCGGTGTTTATAAATGAAAGTTTAAATGCTGATTGTTGTTGCACTAAACTCGTTAGCTCTGATATGCTTAAGATTTCTCTAGTGATAAATTCTATAAAGGTGGTTTTTATGTGTTTTTATAGATTCCATAAAGTCAATGAAGATGTTTTTATAGAGGAACTTAATACATTCAATTGAGGAAGATCAATGAGGGAGATCTGGTCTTTACAACCCACATCGCAGAAAGCGAAAATCGCCCAAACTTCAGGAGGACTGGGAAGGTCCCTACCAAGTAGTTACGCGCATTAATGATGTCGTTTTTCGAATACAACGAGGACCAAGAGCAAAAATGAAAATTGTCCATGTGAATCGCCTGCATCGTTACCACGGAAACAATGATTGTGTGCTTGTTCGGGAAGAACAAAACTAAGAGGGGGACAATGTGTGATGTGGCAAGAAAATCTTTAGATATTCGGAGGATACATTTTGTTTGTAAATTAACGACATCTGTGGGATTTGTTGTGTACAACAACCATGCGACTAAAAGTATTCTACATATTTGCAATATGTTTTGACTAAGTACTAAATCGAATTTGAAGTACTAATTCGAGACTCGAATTAGTACCGAGAGCTTAGATTGTGCCAGAACCAGATGGAAGCTTCCAGAAGCTTGTAAATTTTTATAAATACAAGAGTAGATGGCATTTATTTTCAAAAATGGAATTGTTAACAACTGGAAGCGTTAGTAAAAATGATTGAATTGAGATTAAATAAAAGAGTTATAAAAACGTATTTGAATTGTGAATAAGTGGAATAAGTTAAATTTGCTGAATAACGTTGTGTTTCATAACATAGAGAAATTTGTTGTATGATTTAACAAATTTGATTGAGTTTTATTTGTCGAACTCCGGGCCAATACTTCACAGTGTCTATAATATCTTATATACTTAGCTTGTCTCGTCAGGATTATAAGGTTCCATCAGGCTTTGGCCAGGTTTCGTCCTATGTCAGGCTTTTATTTTTATATTAATCGTAGTGGACACATTAATATTTTCGTTTAGTTGTGACTTTTTGAAAGAGACAAAGCGTTGTGCAAAGAATTATGAAAAAAAGTAAGATTAAGACTCTAATGCTATCTATGAATGTTTTTTTTCTTTAACTTATTTATATTTTTTTATAAAAATTTTGTGAAAGGAAAAAAAATAATTAATTAGGCTTCTTTCTCAAAAAAAATCTGGCGTTTCTTTCTTTGTTGTCAGGCTTTGCTGATTTTAATGCTGGTAACCCTACTCGTGTATGGCAAAGCTTGTATGCTGAAACCGAGCTTATCAACAGAACGTTTATCTCGTTTAAACATAATGTTATATGGCTCAGAGTGCAAGACAGGTGTCTACATGTCACTCCTATTTTTCAAACAGTGCTGTGACAAAAGCAACCTTTGTTTAGGCTCGTTTATCTAAAGTGAAAAAATATCAGCATTTAACCTGCAGGACAGATACAACAAATAACAACAACAACAACATCAATAATACTACTGCAACCACCACCGCTGCTTACTCATTATCTATGGCACATAAAATAATTTGTATAAAATTTAAATCAATTGAAAGCAAGAACAAAATTATAACTGGCAAAAGAAAGATAAAACTTAATTCTAGTTTATTAAATGTGTATTATGATAAAACACCAATTTTTATTAATGAATCACTATCTACTTTTAATAGAATTTTGTTTAAAAAAGCTAGATACATAAAAAATGAAAAAAATATGATTTTCTTTGGATAAAAAATGGAACTATTTTAATGAAAAATCAAGAAGGGGAAGTTACGCATCGCATTTTATCTTATGATGATCTTTCCAAAATTATTTAGTTCTGGCCCAATCTTTTTTATTAGATACAAATGTTGATGTTTTAATTTCTCCTTTTTGTTATTTTGAAAATGAGTCATGTGAAAGTGTTTTCCATTCAAAAAAAATTACAAATAGTTTTTTATTATCCAACAATATATATACAGTATTAGAAAAAAAATTGATTTATTATTATTACAATTAGAATCATTCGTTAATAAGCCTAATTCAATTTTTTTAACTGAAATCTGGATATATGATGATGAAAAAGAATTTTATAAAATACCTGGCTATTGTTTATACACAAAGTGTAACAATTCGTATGCTGCAGGTGGTGTCGCGGTGTTTATAAATGAAAGTTTAAATGCTGATTGTTGTTGCACTAAACTCGTTAGCTCTGATATGCTTAAGATTTCTCTAGTGATAAATTCTATAAAGGTGGTTTTTATGTGTTTTTATAGATTCCATAAAGTCAATGAAGATGTTTTTATAGAGGAACTTAATACATTCAATTGAGGAAGATCAATGAGGGAGATCTGGTCTTTACAACCCACATCGCAGAAAGCGAAAATCGCCCAAACTTCAGGAGGACTGGGAAGGTCCCTACCAAGTAGTTACGCGCATTAATGATGTCGTTTTTCGAATACAACGAGGACCAAGAGCAAAAATGAAAATTGTCCATGTGAATCGCCTGCATCGTTACCACGGAAACAATGATTGTGCTTGTTCGGGAAGAACAAAACTAAGAGGGGGACAATGTGTGATGTGGCAAGAAAATCTTTAGATATTCGGAGGATACATTTTGTTTGTAAATTAACGACATCTGTGGGATTTGTTGTGTACAACAACCATGCGACTAAAAGTATTCTACATATTTGCAATATGTTTTGACTAAGTACTAAATCGAATTTGAAGTACTAATTCGAGACTCGAATTAGTACCGAGAGCTTAGATTGTGCCAGAACCAGATGGAAGCTTCCAGAAGCTTGTAAATTTTTATAAATACAAGAGTAGATGGCATTTATTTTCAAAAATGGAATTGTTAACAACTGGAAGCGTTAGTAAAAATGATTGAATTGAGATTAAATAAAAGAGTTATAAAAACGTATTTGAATTGTGAATAAGTGGAATAAGTTAAATTTGCTGAATAACGTTGTGTTTCATAACATAGAGAAATTTGTTGTATGATTTAAGAAATTTGATTGAGTTT
Organism: Platycheirus rosarum; assembly: GCA_963971375.1. Taxonomy (NCBI): domain Eukaryota; kingdom Metazoa; phylum Arthropoda; class Insecta; order Diptera; family Syrphidae; genus Platycheirus; species Platycheirus rosarum. Next base: position 83,931,638 of record OZ020510.1, on the reverse strand, counting down.
TATTTGTCGAACTCCGGGCCAATACTTCACAGTGTCTATAATATCTTATATACTTAGCTTGTCGCGTCAGGATTATAAGGTTCCATCAGGCTTTGGCCAGGTTTCGTCCTATGTCAGGCTTTTATTTTTATATTAATCGTAGTGGACACATTAATATTTTCGTTTAGTTGTGACTTTTTGAAAGAGACAAAGCGTTGTGCAAAGAATTATGAAAAAAAGTAAGATTAAGACTCTAATGCTATCTATGAATGTTTTTTTTCTTTAACTTATTTATATTTTTTTATAAAAATTTTGTGAAAGGAAAAAAAATAATTAATTAGGCTTCTTTCTCAAAAAAAATCTGGCGTTTCTTTCTTTGTTGTCAGGCTTTGCTGATTTTAATGCTGGTAACCCTACTCGTGTATGGCAAAGCTTGTATGCTGAAACCGAGCTTATCAACAGAACGTTTATCTCGTTTAAACATAATGTTATATGGCTCAGAGTGCAAGACAGGTGTCTACATGTCACTCCTATTTTTCAAACAGTGCTGTGACAAAAGCAACCTTTGTTTAGGCTCGTTTATCTAAAGTGAAAAAATATCAGCATTTAACCTGCAGGACAGATACAACAAATAACAACAACAACAACATCAATAATACTACTGCAACCACCACCGCTGCTTACTCATTATCTATGGCACATAAAATAATTTGTATAAAATTTAAATCAATTGAAAGCAAGAACAAAATTATAACTGGCAAAAGAAAGATAAAACTTAATTCTAGTTTATTAAATGTGTATTATGATAAAACACCAATTTTTATTAATGAATCACTATCTACTTTTAATAGAATTTTGTTTAAAAAAGCTAGATACATAAAAAATGAAAAAAATATGATTTTCTTTGGATAAAAAATGGAACTATTTTAATGAAAAATCAAGAAGGGGAAGTTACGCATCGCATTTTATCTTATGATGATCTTTCCAAAATTATTTAGTTCTGGCCCAATCTTTTTTATTAGATACAAATGTTGATGTTTTAATTTCTCCTTTTTGTTATTTTGAAAATGAGTCATGTGAAAGTGTTTTCCATTCAAAAAAAATTACAAATAGTTTTTTATTATCCAACAATATATATACAGTATTAGAAAAAAAATTGATTTATTATTATTACAATTAGAATCATTCGTTAATAAGCCTAATTCAATTTTTTTAACTGAAATCTGGATATATGATGATGAAAAAGAATTTTATAAAATACCTGGCTATTGTTTATACACAAAGTGTAACAATTCGTATGCTGCAGGTGGTGTCACGGTGTTTATAAATGAAAGTTTAAATGCTGATTGTTGTTGCACTAAACTCGTTAGCTCTGATATGCTTAAGATTTCTCTAGTGATAAATTCTATAAAGGTGGTTTTTATGTGTTTTTATAGATTCCATAAAGTCAATGAAGATGTTTTTATAGAGGAACTTAATACATTGGATAAACACTTGTTTATGTTGGTGACATTAATATAGACACTCTATCAAATACGAATGTTGTTGATGATTACAAATCATTAATTGCTTCTTATGGCTTAACTTCTTGTATAAATGTACCCACTAGAATAACTTCTACTTCCAAATCGTGTATCGATCACATTCTAACTAGAATATACCTTAAGTCTAATTTGACCCTTACAATGGATGATAGTAAATGAATTGTTTGATAGGAACAAAATTTGTGATATACCTTCTGTTATTAATTTTAATTCTCAAAATATAACGAATCATGATGATATAGCTAACATATTTATATATATATCCTGACATCGAGCCGATTCTTGTATGGAAGGAATCTATGGAGAAGCCAAACGCAAGAGACATTTCTGACAGAAGTTCTACATTAAAGGCATACTGGGCGCAGTGGGACTCTCTCCATGTAAAAGATGATGTTTTGTGGAGAAAATGGGAAATTGCGAATGGAAGATCCTTTAAGATGCAGCTTGTGGTTCCACGGTCGGAAGTGCAGGAGATTTTAAGGGAAATGCACGATGAAGAATCCGGCGGGCACTTGGAAATCAACAAGAAACGGAAAAAGGTACGGGTAGGCTTTTATTGGTTAACTGTAAGAACATGTGTCGAAAGATGGTGTCGAAAGTGCACCACGTACAAAGCTAGTAAAGGACCCAAAGTAAAGGCAAGCGCTAAAATGAACCATAACAAAGTGAGCGCCCCGATTAAAAAGATCAACGAACCCAAAGCAACAGGCAGACCACCTGAGGACCAGATACGATGCGCGAGCAACAACACCTGAATTCAATGAGGGAGATCTGGTCTTTACAACCCACATCGCAGAAAGCGAAAATCGCCCAAACTTCAGGAGGACTGGGAAGGTCCCTACCAAGTAGTTACGCGCATTAATGATGTCGTTTTTCGAATACAACGAGGACCAAGAGCAAAAATGAAAATTGTCCATGTGAATCGCCTGCATCGTTACCACGGAAACAATGATTGTGTGCTTGTTCGGGAAGAACAAAACTAAGAGGGGGACAATGTGTGATGTGGCAAGAAAATCTTTAGATATTCGGAGGATACATTTTGTTTGTAAATTAACGACATCTGTGGGATTTGTTGTGTACAACAACCATGCGACTAAAAGTATTCTACATATTTGCAATATGTTTTGACTAAGTACTAAATCGAATTTGAAGTACTAATTCGAGACTCGAATTAGTACCGAAAGCTTAGATTGTGCCAGAACCAGATGGAAGCTTCCAGAAGCTTGTAAATTTGTATAAATACAAGAGTAGATGGCATTTATTTTCAAAAATGGAATTGTTAACAACTGGAAGCGTTAGTAAAAATGATTGAATTGAGATTAAATAAAAGTGTTATAAAAACGTATTTGAATTGTGAATAAGTGGAATAAGTTAAATTTGCTGAATAACGTTGTGTTTCATAACATAGAGAAATTTGTTGTATGATTTTAGAAATTTGATTGAGTTTTATTTGTCGAACTCCGGGCCAATACTTCACAGTGTCTATAATATCTTATATACTTAGCTTGTCGCGTCAGGATTATAAGGTCTCCATCAGGCTTTGGCCAGGTTTCGTCCTATGTCAGGCTTTTATTTTTATAATAATCGTAGTGGACACATTAATATTTTCGTTTACTTGTGACTTTTTGAAAGAGACAAAGCGTTGTGCAAAGAATTATGAAAAAAAGTAAGATTAAGACTCTAATGCTATCTATGAATCTTTTTTTTCTTTAACTTATTTATATTTTTTTATAAAAATTTTGTGAAAGGAAAAAAAATAATTAATTAGGCTTCTTTCTCAAAAAAAATCTGGCGTTTCTTTCTTTGTTGTCAGGCTTTGCTGATTTTAATGCTGGTAACCCTACTCGTGTATGGCAAAGCTTGTATGCTGAAACCGAGCTTATCAACAGAACGTTTATCTCGTTTAAACATAATGTTATATGGCTCAGAATGCAAGACAGGTGTCTACATGTCACTCCTATTTTTCAAACAGTGCTGTGACAAAAGCAACCTTTGTTTAGGCTCGTTTATCTAAAGTGAAAAAATATCAGCATTTAACCTGCAGGACAGATACAACAAATAACAACAACAACAACATCAATAATACCACTGCAACCACCACCGCTGCTTACTCATCATCTATGGCACATAAAATAGTTTGTATAAAATTTAAATCAATTGAAAGCAAGAACAAAATTATAACTGGCAAAAGAAAGATAAAACTTAATTCTAGTTTATTAAATGTGTATTATGATAAAACACCAATTTTTATTAATGAATCACTATCTACTTTTAATAGAATTTTGTTTAAAAAAGCTAGATACATAAAAAATGAAAAAAAAAATATGATTTTCTTTGGATAAAAAATGGAACTATTTTAATGAAAAATCAAGAAGGGGAAGTTACGCATCGCATTTTATCTTATGATGATCTTTCCAAAATTATTTAGTTCTGGCCCAATCTTTTTTATTAGATACAAATGTTGATGTTTTAATTTCTCCTTTTTGTTATTTTGAAAATGAGTCATGTGAAAGTGTTTTCCATTAAAAAAAAATTACAAATAGTTTTTTTATTATCCAACAAAATATATACAGTATTAGAAAAAAATTTGATTTATTATTATTACAATTAGAATCATTCGTTAATAAGCCTAATTCAATTTTTTTAACTGAAATCTGGATATATGATGATGAAAAAGAATTTTATAAAATACCTTGCTATTGTTTATATACAAAGTGTAACAATTCGTATGCTGCAGGTGGTGTCGCGGTGTTTATAAATGAAAGTTTAAATGCTGATTGTTGTTGCACTAAACTCGTTAGCTCTGATATGCTTAAGATTTCTCTAGTGATAAACTCTATAAAGGTGGTTTTTATGTGTTTTTATAGATTCCATAAAGTCCATGAAAATGTTTTTATAGAGGAACTTAATACATTGGATAAGCACTTGTTTATGTTGGTGACATTAATATAGACACTCTATCAAATACGAATGTTGTTGATGATTACCAATCATTAATTGTTTCTTATGGCTTAACTTTTTGTATAAATGTACCCACTAGAATAACTTCTACTTCCAAGTCGTGTATCGATCACATTCTAACTAGAATATACCTTAAGTCTAATTTGACCCTTACAATGGATGATAGTAAATGAATTGTTTGATAGGAACAAAATTTGTGATATACCTTCTGTTATTAATTTTAATTCTCAAAATATTACAAATCATGATGATATAGCTAACATATTTATATATATATCCTGACATCGAGTCGATTCTTGTATGGAAGGAATCTATGGAGAAGCCAAACGCAAGAGACATTTCTGACAGAAGTCCTACATTAAAGGCATACTGGGCGCAGTGGGACTCTCTCCATGTAAAAGATGATGTTTTGTGGAGAAAATGGGAAATTGCGAATGGAAGATCCTTTAAGATGCAGCTTGTGGTTCCACGGTCGGAAGTGCAGGAGATTTTTAGGGAAATGCACGATGAAGAATCCGGCGGGCACTTGGGAATCAACAAGAAACGGAAAAAGGTACGGGTAGGCTTTTGTTGGTTAACTGTAAGAACATATGTCGAAAGATGGTGTCGAAAGTGCACCACGTACAAAGCTAGTAAAGGACCCAAAGTAAAGGCAAGCGCTAAAATGAACCATAACAAAGTGAGCGCCCCGATTAAAAAGATCAACGAACCCAAAGCAACAGGCAGACCACCTGAGGACCAGATACGATGCGCGAGCAACAGCACCTGAATTCAATGAGGGAGATCTGGTCTTTACAACCCACATCGCAGAAAGCGAAAATCGCCCAAACTTCAGGAGGACTGGGAAGGTCCCTACCAAGTAGTTACGCGCATTAATGATGTCGTTTTTCGAATCCAACGAGGACCAAGAGCAAAAATGAAAATTGTCCATGTGAATCGCCTGCATCGTTACCACGGAAACAATGATTGTGTGCTTGTTCGGGAAGAACAAAACTAAGAGGGGGACAGTGTGATGTGGCAAGAAAATCTTTAGATATTCGGAGGATACATTTTGTTTGTAAATAAACGACATCTGTGGGATTTGTTGTGTACAACAACCATGCCCCTAAAAGTATTCTACATTGACTAAGTACTAAATCGAACTTGAAGTACTAATTCGAGACTCGAATTAGTACCGAGAGCTTAGATTGTGCCAGAACCAGATGGAAGCTTCCAGAAGCTTGTAAATTTGTATAAATACAAGAGTAGATGGCATTTATTTTCAAAAATGGAATTGTTAGCAACTGGAAGCGTTAGTAAAAATGATTGAATTGAGATTAAATAAAAGAGTTATAAAAACGTATTTGAATTGTGAATAAGTGGAATAAGTTAAATTTGCTGAATAACGTTGTGTTTCATAACATAGAGAAATTTGTTGTATGATTTTAGAAATTTGATTGAGTTTTATTTTTCGAACTCCGGGCCAATACTTCACAGTGTCTATAATATCTTATATCTCCATCAGGCTTTGGCCAGGTTTCGTCCTATGTCAGGCTTTTATTTTTATAATAATCGTAGTGGACACATTAATATTTTCGTTTAGTTGTGACTTTTTGAAAGAGACAAAGCGTTGTGCAAAGAATTATGAAAAAAAGTAACATTAAGACTCTAATGCTATCTATGAATGTTATTTTTCTTTAACTTATTTATATTTTTTTATAAAAATTTTGTGAAAGGAAAAAAAATAATTAATTAGGCTTCTTTCTCAAAAAAATCTGGCGTTTCTTTCTTTGTTGTCAGGCTTTGCTGATTTTAATGCTGGTAACCCTACTCGTGTATGGCAAAGCTTGTATGCTGAAACCGAGCTTATCAACAGAACGTTTATCTCGTTTAAACATAATGTTATATGGCTCAGAATGCAAGACAGGTGTCTACATGTCACTCCTATTTTTCAAACAGTGCTGTGACAAAAGCAACCTTTGTTTAGGCTCGTTTATCTAAAGTGAACAAATATCAGCATTTAACCTGCAGGACAGATACAACAAATAACAACAACAACAACATCAATAATACTACTGCAACCACCACCACTACTTACTCATCATCTATGGCACATAAAATAGTTTGTATAAAATTTAAATCAATTGAAAGCAAGAACAAAATTATAACTGGCAAAAGAAAGATAAAACTTAATTCTAGTTTATTAAATGTGTATTATGATAAAACACCAATTTTTATTAATGAATCACTATCTACTTTTAATAGAATTTTGTTTAAAAAAGCTAGATACATAAAAAATGAAAAAAATATGATTTTCTTTGGATAAAAAATGGAACTATTTTAGTGAAAAATCAAGAAGGGGAAGTTACGCATCGCATTTTATCTTATGATGATCTTTCCAAAATTATTTAGTTCTGGCCCAATCTTTTTTATTAGATACAAATGTTGATGTTTTAATTTCTCCTTTTTGTTATTTTGAAAATGAGTCATGTGAAAGTGTTTTCCATTCAAAAAAAATTACAAATAGTTTTTTATTATCCAACAAAATATATACAGTATTAGAAAAAAATTTGATTTATTATTATTACAATTAGAATCATTCGTTAGTAAGCCTAATTCAATTTTTTTAACTGAAATCTGGATATATGATGATGAAAAAGAATTTTATAAAATACCTGGCTATTGCTTATACACAAAGTGTAACAATTCGTATGCTGCAGGTGGTGTCGCGGTGTTTATAAATGAAAGTTTAAATGCTGATTGTTGTTGCACTGAACTCGTTAGCTCTGATATGCTTAAGATTTCTCTAGTGATAAACTCTATAAAGGTGGTTTTTATGTGTTTTTATAGATTCCATAAAGTCAATGAAAATGTTTTTATAGAGGAACTTAATACATTGGATAAGCACTTGTTTATGTTGGTGACATTAATATAGACACTCTATCAAATACGAATGTTGTTGATGATTACAAATCATTAATTGCTTCTTATGGCTTAACTTCTTGTATAAATGTACCCACTAGAATAACTTCTACTTCCAAATCGTGTATCGATCACATTCTAACTAGAATATACCTTAAATCTAATTTGACCCTTACAATGGATGATAGTAAATGAATTGTTCGATAGGAACAAAATTTGTGATACACCTTCTGTTATTAATTTTAATTCTCAAAATATTACGAATCATGATGATATAGCTAACATATTTATATATATATCCTGACATCGAGTCGATTCTTGTATGGAAGGAATCTATGGAGAAGCCAAACGCAAGAGACATTTCTGACAGAAGTCCTACATTAAAGGCATACTGGGCGCAGTGGGACTCTCTCCATGTAAAAGATGATGTTTTGTGGAGAAAATGGGAAATTGCGAATGGAAGATCCTTTAAGATGCAGCTTGTGGTTCCACGGTCGGAAGTGCAGGAGATTTTAAGGGAAATGCACGATGAAGAATCCGGCGGGCACTTGGGAATCAACAAGAAACGGAAAAAGGTACGGGTAGGCTTGTATTGGTTAACTGTAAGAACATATGTCGAAAGATGGTGTCGAAAGTGCACCACGTACAAAGCTAGTAAAGGACCCAAAGTAAAGGCAAGCGCTAAAATGAACCATAACAAAGTGAACGCCCCGATTAAAAAGATCAACGAACCCAAAGCAACAGGCAGACCACCTGAGGACCAGATACGATGCGCGAGCAACAGCACCTGAATTCAATGAGGGAGATCTGGTCTTTACAACCCACATCGCAGAAAGCGAAAATCGCCCAAACTTCAGGAGGACTGGGAAGGTCCCTACCAAGTAGTTACGCGCATTAATGATGTCGTTTTTCGAATCCAACGAGGACCAAGAGCAAAAATGAAAATTGTCCATGTGAATCGCCTGCATCGTTACCACGGAAACAATGATTGTGTGCTTGTTCGGGAAGAACAAAACTAAGAGGGGGACAGTGTGATGTGGCAAGAAAATCTTTAGATATTCGGAGGATACATTTTGTTTGTAAATAAACGACATCTGTGGGATTTGTTGTGTACAACAACCATGCCCCTAAAAGTATTCTACATTGACTAAGTACTAAATCGAACTTGAAGTACTAATTCGAGACTCGAATTAGTACCGAGAGCTTAGATTGTGCCAGAACCAGATGGAAGCTTCCAGAAGCTTGTAAATTTGTATAAATACAAGAGTAGATGGCATTTATTTTCAAAAATGGAATTGTTAGCAACTGGAAGCGTTAGTAAAAATGATTGAATTGAGATTAAATAAAAGAGTTATAAAAACGTATTTGAATTGTGAATAAGTGGAATAAGTTAAATTTGCTGAATAACGTTGTGTTTCATAACATAGAGAAATTTGTTGTATGATTTTAGAAATTTGATTGAGTTTTATTTTTCGAACTCCGGGCCAATACTTCACAGTGTCTATAATATCTTATATCTCCATCAGGCTTTGGCCAGGTTTCGTCCTATGTCAGGCTTTTATTTTTATAATAATCGTAGTGGACACATTAATATTTTCGTTTAGTTGTGACTTTTTGAAAGAGACAAAGCGTTGTGCAAAGAATTATGAAAAAAAGTAACATTAAGACTCTAATGCTATCTATGAATGTTATTTTTCTTTAACTTATTTATATTTTTTTATAAAAATTTTGTGAAAGGAAAAAAAATAATTAATTAGGCTTCTTTCTCAAAAAAATCTGGCGTTTCTTTCTTTGTTGTCAGGCTTTGCTGATTTTAATGCTGGTAACCCTACTCGTGTATGGCAAAGCTTGTATGCTGAAACCGAGCTTATCAACAGAACGTTTATCTCGTTTAAACATAATGTTATATGGCTCAGAATGCAAGACAGGTGTCTACATGTCACTCCTATTTTTCAAACAGTGCTGTGACAAAAGCAACCTTTGTTTAGGCTCGTTTATCTAAAGTGAAAAAATATCAGCATTTAACCTGCAGGACAGATACAACAAATAACAACAACAACAACATCAATAATACTACTGCAACCACCACCACTACTTACTCATCATCTATGGCACATAAAATAGTTTGTATAAAATTTAAATCAATTGAAAGCAAGAACAAAATTATAACTGGCAAAAGAAAGATAAAACTTAATTCTAGTTTATTAAATGTGAATTATGATAAAACACCAATTTTTATTAATGAATCACTATCTACTTTTAATAGAATTTTGTTTAAAAAAGCTAGATACATAAAAAATGAAAAAAATATGATTTTCTTTGGATAAAAAATGGAACTATTTTAATGAAAAATCAAGAAGGGGAAGTTACGCATCGCATTTTATCTTATGATGATCTTTCCAAAATTATTTAGTTCTGGCCCAATCTTTTTTATTAGATACAAATGTTGATGTTTTAATTTCTCCTTTTTGTTATTTTGAAAATGAGTCATGTGAAAGTGTTTTCCATTCAAAAAAAATTACAAATAGTTTTTTATTATCCAACAAAATATATACAGTATTAGAAAAAAATTTGATTTATTATTATTACAATTAGAATCATTCGTTAATAAGCCTAATTCAATTTTTTTAACTGAAATCTGGATATATGATGATGAAAAAGAATTTTATAAAATACCTGGCTATTGCTTATACACAAAGTGTAACAATTCGTATGCTGCAGGTGGTGTCGCGGTGTTTATAAATGAAAGTTTAAATGCTGATTGTTGTTGCACTGAACTCGTTAGCTCTGATATGCTTAAGATTTCTCTAGTGATAAACTCTATAAAGGTGGTTTTTATGTGTTTTTATAGATTCCATAAAGTCAATGAAAATGTTTTTATAGAGGAACTTAATACATTGGATAAGCACTTGTTTATGTTGGTGACATTAATATAGACACTCTATCAAATACGAATGTTGTTGATGATTACAAATCATTAATTGCTTCTTATGGCTTAACTTCTTGTATAAATGTACCCACTAGAATAACTTCTACTTCCAAATCGTGTATCGATCACATTCTAACTAGAATATACCTTAAGTCTAATTTGACCCTTACAATGGATGATAGTAAATGAATTGTTCGATAGGAACAAAATTTGTGATACACCTTCTGTTATTAATTTTAATTCTCAAAATATTACGAATCATGATGATATAGCTAACATATTTATATATATATCCTGACATCGAGTCGATTCTTGTATGGAAGGAATCTATGGAGAAGCCAAACGCAAGAGACATTTCTGACAGAAGTCCTACATTAAAGGCATACTGGGCGCAGTGGGACTCTCTCCATGTAAAAGATGATGTTTTGTGGAGAAAATGGGAAATTGCGAATGGAAGATCCTTTAAGATGCAGCTTGTGGTTCCACGGTCGGAAGTGCAGGAGATTTTAAGGGAAATGCACGATGAAGAATCCGGCGGGCACTTGGGAATCAACAAGAAACGGAAAAAGGTACGGGTAGGCTTGTATTGGTTAACTGTAAGAACATATGTCGAAAGATGGTGTCGAAAGTGCACCACGTACAAAGCTAGTAAAGGACCCAAAGTAAAGGCAAGCGCTAAAATGAACCATAACAAAGTGAGCGCCCCGATTAAAAAGATCAACGAACCCAAAGCAACAGGCAGACCACCTGAGGACCAGATACGATGCGCGAGCAACAGCACCTGAATTCAATGAGGGAGATCTGGTCTTTACAACCCACATCGCAGAAAGCGAAAATCGCCCAAACTTCATGAGGACTGGGAAGGTCCCTACCAAGTAGTTACGCGCATTAATGATGTCGTTTTTCGAATCCAACGAGGACCAAGAGCAAAAATGAAAATTGTCCATGTGAATCGCCTGCATCGTTACCACGGAAACAATGATTGTGTGCTTGTTCGGGAAGAACAAAACTAAGAGGGGGACAGTGTGATGTGGCAAGAAAATCTTTAGATATTCGGAGGATACATTTTGTTTGTAAATAAACGACATCTGTGGGATTTGTTGTGTACAACAACCATGCACCTAAAAGTATTCTACATTGACTAAGTACTAAATCGAACTTGAAGTACTAATTCGAGACTCGAATTAGTACCGAGAGCTTAGATTGTGCCAGAACCAGATGGAAGCTTCCAGAAGCTTGTAAATTTGTATAAATACAAGAGTAGATGGCATTTATTTTCAAAAATGGAATTGTTAGCAACTGGAAGCGTTATTAAAAATTATTGAATTGAGATTAAATAAAAGAGTTATAAAAACGTATTTGAATTGTGAATAAGTGGAATAAGTTAAATTTGCTGAATAACGTTGTGTTTCATAACATAGAGAAATTTGTTGTATGATTTTAGAAATTTGATTGAGTTTTATTTTTCGAACTCCGGGCCAATACTTCACAGTGTCTATAATATCTTATATACTTAGCTTGTCGCGTCAGGATTATAAGGTCTCCATCAGGCTTTGGCCAGGTTTCGTCCTATGTCAGGCTTTTATTTTTATAATAATCGTAGTGGACACATTAATATTTTCGTTTAGTTGTGACTTTTTGAAAGAGACAAAGCGTTGTGCAAAGAATTATGAAAAAAAGTAAGATTAAGACTCTAATGCTATCTATGAATGTTTTTTTTCTTTAACTTATTTATATTTTTTTATAAAAATTTTGTGAAAGGAAAAAAAATAATTAATTAGGCTTCTTTCTCAAAAAAAATCTGGCGTTTCTTTCTTTGTTGTCAGGCTTTGCTGATTTTAATGCTGGTAACCCTACTCGTGTATGGCAAAGCTTGTATGCTGAAACCGAGCTTATCAACAGAACGTTTATCTCGTTTAAACATAATGTTATATGGCTCAGAATGCAAAATAGGTGTCTACATGTCACTCCTATTTTTCAAACAGTGCTGTGACAAAAGCAACCTTTGTTTAGGCTCGTTTATCTAAAGTGAAAAAATATCAGCATTTAACCTGCAGGACAGATACAACAAATAACAACAACAACAACAACATCAATAATACTACTGCAACCACCACCGCTGCTTACTCATCATCTATGACACATAAAATAGTTTGTATAAAATTTTAATCAATTGAAAGCAAGAACAAAATTATAACTGGCAAAAGAAAGATAAAACTTAATTCTAGTTTATTAAATGTGTATTATGATAAAACACCAATTTTTATTAATGAATCACTATCTACTTTTAATAGAATTTTGTTTAAAAAAGCTAGATATATAAAAAATGAAAAAAAAATATGATTTTCTTTGGAAAAAAAATGGAACTATTTTAATGAAAAATCAAGAAGGGGAAGTTACGCATCGCATTTTATCTTATGATGATCTTTCCAAAATTATTTAGTTCTGGCCCAATCTTTTTTATTAGATACAAATGTTGATGTTTTAATTTCTCCTTTTTGTTATTTTGAAAATGAGTCATGTGAAAGTGTTTTCCATTAAAAAAAAGTTACAAATAGTTTTTTTATTATCCAACAAAATATATACAGTATTAGAAAAAAATTTGATTTATTATTATTACAATTAGAATCATTCGTTAATAAGCCTAATTCAATTTTTTTAACTGAAATCTGGATATATGATGATGAAAAAGAATTTTATAAAATACCTTGCTATTGTTTATATACAAAGTGTAACAATTCGTATGCTGCAGGTGGTGTCGCGGTATTTATAAATGAAAGTTTAAATGCTGATTGTTGTTGCACTAAACTCGTTAGCTCTGATATGCTTAAGATTTCTCTGGTGATAAACTCTATAAAGGTGGTTTTTATGTGTTTTTATAGATTCCATAAAGTCCATGAAAATGTTTTTATAGAGGAACTTAATACATTGGATAAGCACTTGTTTATGTTGGTGACATTAATATAGACACTCTATCAAATACGAATGTTGTTGATGATTACCAATCATTAATTGCTTCTTATGGCTTAACTTTTTGTATAAATGTACCCACTAGAATAACTTCTACTTCCAAGTCGTGTATCGATCACATTCTAACTAGAATATACCTTAAGTCTAATTTGACCCTTACAATGGATGATAGTAAATGAATTGTTTGATAGGAACAAAATTTGTGATATACCTTCTGTTATTAATTTTAATTCTCAAAATATTACGAATCATGATGATATAGCTAACATATTTATTAATTATTTCTCAAAAATATCTACAAACGATAGACAATGCTGGCATATATAATCATACCTTTAAGTGTTCACAAAGTTGATTCAAAGAAAGTTTTCAATATCAAAGTTTCTTTTTTTAACCCGATCTCATCTATTGAAATTTTCTGAGATATTCAAAATCTGGATAATTCAAATTTAACCACTTTGAATAGTTTTTCTTATAATATTATCAAAAAGATCTGTTTTAATTATATTGATATTCTTCCTGAACTTTTTAACAAGAGTATATATCAAGGTATCTTCCAGGAAAATTTGAAAGTAGCTGAAATTATTATTATTTTTAAAAAAGGAGATAAGATGAATGATACTAACTATAGATCTATTTCCTTATTACCAGTATTTTCAAAAATCTTTGAAAAAGTAATGAAGATTAAAATAGTGAATTATCTCGAAAACATTAGTTTTTTAAACATCAAGCAGTTTGGTTTTAGAGCTGGTATGTCAACGGAAGATGCACTCTTAGCTCACTGTAGCCTAATTTATACAAGTCTAGATCAAAAAAAGTATACTTCTGCTAAGTACATTGATATAAAAAAAGCTTTCGATACTGTAGACCATGAGATATTTTTAAGAAAATTAGAGAAAGCTGGTTTTAGGGGATTTATACTAGATTAGTGTCCTTCTTATCTAAAAAACAGAAAAAAAAATTCGAATTTGGTGATACTTTTAGCGAAGAAAAAACATTAATATGGGCGTCCCTCAAGGCTCTGTTTTAGGTCCCATTTTATTTCTCATATATATAAACAGTATATTTAGTCTTAATTTAAAAGGTAAGGTGTATGGTTTCGCTGATGATATTGCATGTGTTTATTCTAGTCCTACATTACTAGATATGATTTCCGACATTAATCATGACTTAGAATTATTTAGACATTGGTTTGGCATTCATAAGCTAGTGGTAAGTGAGAAAACAAAAGTAATGTACTTTAAAATATCGGCTCTAGATCTGAATCCTCCCATTCTTATTCAGCATAGTTTCGACTGTTAAAAGAAGATATAAGTAGTAGTTCTTGTTATTCTTTAAAAAATAACCTAAATAATCTGGAAACGAAATGTTCTTCTAATTGCTTTAGTATCGAACCAGTTACCGAATATAAGTACCTTGGCCTAAATATTGACAACAAAATGAATTGGAAAGTTCATACAGGTATACTGAGAAAATATCTTGCTTCAACTGCTTACTTCATGTTCCCCCTTAAAAAAATTCTGTTGTAGAAAACTTATGGAAACCATTTATTATGAGTTGGCTCAATCAAAACTACAGTATGGTATTATATGTTGGGGTGGTTGTTACAATAACAATTTACAGCCTTTAAAAAATAAACAAAAGTCTTTATTAAGATCAATTTGGAAGATTAGAAAAAATTAACACAGCTTTCCATTATTTATTATCTCGTATTCTTCCTCTAAAACATCTTTATTATTACAAAGTCTTAAAAGTCTTTTTTTTGAGAAGTGGCTATCTTTCCAGTCAAAATATACCTACTTATTCTTTACGTAGAAACGATAGAAACCTTGCTATCATACCAGTGCACAATACTTATCAATTTTTAAATTTCTATATTACAGTTGCACCAAGCCATTTTAATAAAGTACCTAAAGATATACGTCGCATTCGTTCAGTGTATTTATTCAATAAAAATGGCTTTTTAACTTTGATCTATGTGAAATCAATGATACAATCAAAATTTTGGTTTAAAAATAATACATAACTTGCTTTATATTTTGTATTGTTGTAGTTTTACTAAAAACCCAAGATAAAATTACATACATTAACTAAATTATACCCCACAACTCTCATATAATGAATTATTTTTGTATTAACTAAAGTTAATTTACACTTTAAGGGTACTCTCAACACTTGTCACAGACAACAGATTGTACCTTCTTTTCCATTCATTAAAATTAAATATGGAAAACACTTATTTAACTTATTTATATTTCTACATGATATTTGCCAACATTAATGAAAATTATATTGTGTTCTCTTAATACTTTAAAAATGTTTGTTATGTATAAGGAAAAGAAAATAAATGAATTGAAAAAAATTGAAAAAAATAAAAACTAAACAAATGTGTTTTTATATAATGACTGATTCAGTAACAGGCAGATGTAACTGTCATAACAAGTATTTCCAAAATTGTATATGAAGGATTTTGATAAAATCCAAGATTCTTATGTGCGACCACAGCGTGGGAAAAAAAATTAAAAAAATATTAAGGAAACTTCAAAGTTTTCATTGGATTTTTCTGAATTGTATAAAAACGTAAGTAAAATAATTTTCAGCGGAATGATTTAAAAATGTAAAAAAGTATGATTTTTTTTTTCAAAATCTTAGGAACGGTTTTTAAATAAAGAGTTTTTATTTAACAACTTTTTTAACAAATTTATAAGAACATAATTCAAAAATGCAATATTAAGCACAAAATAATCTTCATTTAAAAACAAAATTAAAAAAAAATCCACTTACCCGTTTTCAAAAAAAAAAAAATTAAAAAAAAGTCCTCTGTAGAATGTCAAAATAACCTTAAGTTCTAAATTTGAAGACGATTGGCCCAACCGTTTAGGCTGTAGTCCAAAATATCCAGTGTCCTATCTCCAATTCTATTTTGTATTGATTCAATGCTGGAAGTTTTGTTTTGTTTTGCTTGAATAAGGACTTTAACTCGTTCAAATGGATGAATATTAAACTGATCAGAAATAAAAAAAACAAAGGCTTCTTCTGTATACTGAATAACTGACATTTATTCTTCAATTGCAATGTCTTTTATATCTAACATTAAATTGAATCGATTACAACAGTGGCAGCACTGGTTCCAATTTTTAAGTTGTGTGTTAAATCTCGCGCAGTTTATTTTTGTTTGTTTGTTTGTTTTATTTCGTGATTTTAATCGTTTGTTATTTATTTTTTATTTTATATATTTTTTTTCTTTAATATAAATTTTGTTTCTTTTTTTCTTTTTCATATTCGATTTTGTATTGTTAACATACCTTTTGGTGCAATGGTTTGTGCTAGCAAAAATTGCCACGAGGGTTCGAGTAATAACTCTCTTTATGCCTGTTATGGACTCTGTTCTAATCTCTACCATTCTAAATGTATTGGGTCAACTAAAACATTTATAGAGAAAGTTTCAAATTCTAATTTTGCATACTGGTATTGCCCAGATTGTCGTAAGCTTTCTTTGTCCCAATTAGCTTTCAAAATGTCCTCTTTTAAAGCTGACATTATAAAACTTTCAAAAGGTTTTCAAGAACTTCTGAATGTTTTTAACGGCACCGTTTCCAACTTAAATTCGTATACTGAAACCAACGACAGGGTAGATTCCTCAACTTGTACCGATGATTAAATTCTCGATAAAAATAACTCTTCAATAACTTCTGCTGACGAGGATTCTCCTATACAGCCAGATCCTGACATCAGCAAAGTAATTGTATCTGAACAAAATAAAAATAAAAGAGGTCGAGAAAAATCATCGCTTCTTAAAAACACTAGTCCCCCTTCTAAGCGAACAAGTCTCAGAAGTAGTCCCACAGTTTCAACCCTTTACTATATTGAAACGCAAAATCACGTCAAAATCTCTAACCAAGCGTTAACATTGGGAAGTATTATGAGCTCCCAAAAACAGAAGCTAATACTTATACAATAATATAATATATAATGAATTAATATTTTTTCATCAACTTATTAAGGGCGAAATTGATGCTCCTCATTTATTAGTCTGTAATGGGTTAAATTACCGATGAATACACACAACTTACAACATAAAATTATCTGGAACGGTTCCGCATTGATGTCATCCAGTTTATTTTTTTTTTTTTTGTTGATTAAAGGAGAATGCGCAAAAAAAGCTAGGGTCGATTAAAAATGCCCTTTTAAGCAACATATTTTTTTTTGCTATCGACTCTGGTTTACCCCCGGTAAATTATGGTTGAACTATTTATGTAAATGTGACAAAGAAATCTGACTGGTTTTGTTTGTCGATGTTTTTTATGGGACACTTCGAAAATTTCTTGATCAATGATTAGTTTACAGAGGTATGTGAGGTTTTTCATTTGAATGTTGCA
This sequence comes from Platycheirus rosarum, assembly GCA_963971375.1. Lineage (NCBI taxonomy): Eukaryota > Metazoa > Arthropoda > Insecta > Diptera > Syrphidae > Platycheirus > Platycheirus rosarum. Next base: position 83,913,975 of record OZ020510.1, on the reverse strand, counting down.
ATGAGTACTATTAAAAGTCAGGATTAATGGCTCATGACGCATCTATGTTGATAGTTCCGAGATGTTGTCGAAGCTAATGTAGGACTTCTGAAAATTTACAGAGAATAGATTATGACCTTCAATAGTAATGTGGTAGTGTTTCAATGTACATCCTGCCTGTAATTTAAGTATTCCTGAACTATCTTATTCCATTTTTGTATTGGTAGGTATTGGTTGCAAAGTGCATTTACAGCCAGTACCGGAGCACAAAAATCAACAATTAACATGGTTTTGTTCACTCAACTAGGGATGAGAGTCATCTTGAACAATTCGTAGAATTCTCGAACCACTAGTGGAAATGTTATCTAAAATACTGCTTGTCTATTTATTACACCTTCTTTAACTGTCATTAGCTCGTATAGCTATATAAGATCTTCTTCATCTGCAAAATAAGATCGTTAATGAACCTTGATCGATTTTATTTCGTCATTGAACTGGTGTGCTGATAATCAAGACGGAGCTTAATTAACCATGGTGAGTGTATGTTAATATGTCAATTAGTGTTGACAAAATCCTTTAGATATTGATCATCATTATAATGAGTTTATAAGGACAAAATATACAAATCTGAAATATCTTGAGTTGATGACCCATTATCACGTCTTCTTGATGTTATTTAATTTAATTGAGTACTGGTGTTCCCTATGGCTGATTATCTCTTCGTTTTGCCTGGCTAGGGCGATTGCTGAATCTATTACTGAAGTTTGATTTCTTATTAGATGAAGTAATTGGTTTTCATTTTCTTTTACATGGTCTAATGTTTTTGTCATTTGATTAACATATTTGGAGAGAGAGTTCGCTATATTTCCTATGAAGTTAGCTGCTCTTTTCTTAGTAGGAAAAATGGTGTTTTTCGATTTCAATTGGTTTTGTATGGGTTGAAATTGAACAAGTCTGCTAATACATATATTTTGTTGCTCCATTTGTTGACAGAAAGTGATTTAAATTCAATGTTTCGCTGAAGCCTGTTGAATGATTCTCCATGATTGATCTTTTAAATCATTTGAGTAACTGTTGCTACAGTGGGTTTTTTCTCTTCCTGTCGTCTGGAATAGCAATATTTTCGGAATACTTCTCTGTTCACATACTTTCTTGACCATGTAGAAAAAGTGGATCTCAAGACTACAGTGTGCATGCCATAAGCCTTTGTGGTTGTAGACCTCTTAAAATCACATCTGCTGGATTCTGTTTTGATGAAAAATGCCGCCAATGCTCGGAGAGTGTAACCCTTTGAATGCTGGAAACATAAATACACAATAAATTCATTAATAAACAAGCGTTTACATATCCCCATTCCACCAAGAAGTGCAGCATGATAGAGAACACATGTCAACGACGACCTCCGTTGAAACGACCATATACTTGAGATAGCTAAAAATGCTGCTAAGTGCTTAGGTTTTCTGTACCGGTGTAAGAAGTATTTTTCCCCTTCTGAGCTGGCTACAATTTATAAAGCGTTTATACGCCCTAAACTCCAGTATAATTGCCCTTCTCGAACACTGACGCAATGTTTCATGTCTTTTCTCATTTTATCGTTTCTTTTATAAAAAAATGTCCACTCGAATTAGCCAGCTGCATTCCTCCCTTAAAAAGTTTCTCTCATAATACTCGTCTCACTCATCAGTTCACGCTTGAGCCCAATTTCGAATGTATCGTGAAATAGAGGGAGGGATTATGTTTTTAGCCGTACAACACGAATTTGGAATAGTTTACCCGGCGAGATTTTCCTTTGCCATTTTGATCTGCAAGCATTCAAAACCAATGTTAATCGACACCCCCTATCTTTCCCATCCCCCTCTTCCAAATGCCCGCGCAGTGTGCTCTACATTAAAAGGGAAACAAATAGTTGTGCGCGAGTTAATTATAAAAAAACATAAATGAAATCATGCAAAGCAATGATAGTACTGATCCCTAATTAGCGTTGCCAAACTGTTTTTTTTTTTTCATTTTTTAATATCATTTGTAAATTATATCATTTCAAATATAATTTTTAAACAATTCATTCGTTATTTTATGTTATTTATTTTTATCATTTGTAAATTATATCATTTCAAATATAATTTTTAAACAATTCATTCGTTATTTTATGTTATTTATTTTTTCCTTAATGCTATTTTTTGTAAAATTATTTTAGCTCTTTTTTAGGTATTGTTTCTGTCAATTTCGGTTGCGGTTGCTCATTATTCCTTATTCGGAGGCGTTGGTATTCAATGTGTAAAATTCAAAATGAGATGTTCAACAGTGGGTTGCACTGAAGTTTCACAAACCAGGAGCTCCTACAAATAAATATAACCAAAGCTATGCTAAATACTTTTCGCAATAGACATGATGCTCTTTCTATCTGCCACAAAACACCTAAAGTTTGTGTAAGCACTTAGATGCATTTCAAGATGGTATTATAGATGCTGTTTGTGTGTCGGTACTATGTATAAACCCCGTAATTTGTATGATATGGATAATGTAATTATTATTCTCGAAAAAGTTTTGCCAAGCTATAACAATTTTTTCATCGCAGGAGATTTTAATATTAATTTGCTTGATGTTCGAAGCAGTTACGTTACTATTTTTTGCAGTATGTTAATCTCGCTCAACCTATCTAGCTCTAATGCTACCATACCTACGCATTTCACAGAATTTAGTTCTACGCTCCTCGATTTGTTGCTCAATAATCAACCTAATAAAATAAATTTGTATAGTTAAATGGAAGTACCTGGATTCCCTAAGCATGATTTAAAAATAATTATGTCCTACTTTATTGTGAATCCATCTGAAGCAGAAACTATCCAGCTTCGAGATTTCAGGGCCAAACAACAAGCTTCTCCAGCCAGCTCGGCCCCTAACCAAAAATCACCCGGATAATCTTTCCTTCATCGGCTTTTAATAATGTCAATGCGTCTGCACCATACAGCAGAACTGGGGTGATGAGGGTCTTATAAAGGAAAAGTTATGGAAAAACTTCTTTGTGAGTTCTATCTCAGACGTAAATGCAGGATTGAGGTTGATTATTTTCAATGCTTTGAATGATTATGGTGAGTCTTGTTTCTGCAGGGTTGAAGAGTTAGACGTTTTCAAAGCTGTCCATGGCATAAAGTCAGAGACTATTGGTTTGGATAGTTAGCATCCAAAGTTCTTAAAAATAATCTATCCGTTCATTTCACCTTATCTCACACATATATTCAAATCAATCCTCACAAGCTCTAGCTACCCTTATATCTGGAAAATATCAGAAATTATACCTTTTCCAGAAACCAATACAATTTTTTTTTTATAATAAACGCACGCACAAGGGATTATGTCTTTCCTTTTTAATGTAGAACACACTGCGTGGGCGTTAGGAAGATAGGGAGGGGAGAGATAGGAGGTGCCGATTAACATTGGTTTTGAATGTAAGCAAATCAAAATGGCAAGGGAAAATCTCGCCGGGTAAACTATTCCAAATTCGTGTTGATAGGCTAAAAAAGAATCCCTATATTTCACGGTACGTCCGTAATTGGGCTCAAGGGTGAACTGATGAGCATTCCTTGCGAGACGAGTATTACGGGAGAAACTTTTAAGGGGAGGAATGCAGCTGGCTGAGAACATTTTTTGTAAAAGAAACGATAAAATAAGGAAAGACATGAAACATTGCGTCGGTGTTCGAGAGGGGAAATTGTTTCAGCGACAGTTCTATTTCCTATCAATCTTAACGCTCGATTTTGTATTCTATCAAGCAGGTGAAGGGATGTTTGCGAAGCATCTGGCCAGAGGTGGGAGTTATACTCGAGTTTAGGGCGTATAAACGCTTTATAAATTGTAGCCAGATCAAATGGGGAAAAATACTTCTTACACCGATACAGAAAACCTAAGGTCTTAGCAGCATTCTTAGCGATCTCAAATATATGGTCGTTCCAACGGAGGTCGTCGTTGACACACATACCGAGTACTGAGAGCTTTTCGGTTTCTTCGATGTAAATGCCATTCATGGACAATGGCATTGGGGGTATGTTTAGCGTTAACGACAGAAGACAGCATTGAGTTTTCGAAGCATTGAACTCGACACGATTCCTATTACCCCATTTGACAATGCTGCATAAATCGGAGTTTAATGAGCTTGACATACGGTACCTTTGCAATTGTACGTCCAAAGGCGAAGGACGTGAATTTTCGAACAAATATGAAAAGCTGAGGGTAGATTCGTCAGCAAAACAGTTAAGCGAATTAGAAGTAACAGTCAGAAGCCTTTATTTTGTGAGAATCAGACTTGAATCCGTCCAATACAATTTGTATTGAATGGTCCAGAAGATAGCTTCTAATCCAACGAACAAGAGTATCATCGATCCCAAAAGCACGCATTTTCGATAAGAGAACTTCATGCCAAACTCTACCAAATGCCTTGGAGATATCAAGAGCAATAATCTTACTTTCACCAAAGCGATGTAAAGATTTGTTCCACTGTTCGGTAAGATATGCCATCAGATCACCAGTGGAACGGTTGCTGCGGAAGCCATACTGACGGTCATGGAGAAGCTTTCGATTTTCAAGATATTCCTTAAGCTGATGGTTAATCAAAGTTTCCATGACCTTAAAAAGAAGGGATGTCAGTGCTATGGGTCGGTAGGTGGAGGGGGAGGATGGGTCACCTTTCTTAGGGACAGGCTGGACAAATACTTGTTTCCATCTTCTAGGAAAGATTCCAGAAGAGTAGGAGCGATGGAAAAGCTTACGCAGTGGCTTTGCCAGTGTGGAAGAACACCTCTTCAGAAGAATCGGGGTTATACCATCCGGGCCAGCGGATTTGTGTATATCGAGATCTTTGAGAACTCTTGCTACTGTACGAGTGCGGAAAAAAATCTGTCCCATGGAAAAATTTACATTCTCAAGTATAGGAGGGGCAACGTTCCTATGCGGCAGCGTGGAGCTGGCAGCGAAATGGGTGGCGAGCAAGTTTGCCTTCTCTGAAGAGTAAACAATTGGTTTGTTATTGTCGATGAGCGTTGGAACCGAAGATGTCGAGGAGTTTTTTTTATATATTTCACAAATGACCAAAAATGTGTACTGCCTTTGGGACACTGCAGAGATTTTAGCCGTAATTTTTGGTCATGCAAAAATTTGGTTCTTTCAATAACAGAGTTGCATGAGTTCCTTGATTGTTTGTGCTTTTTCCGATTTTCCTCGGAAACTTACTTCTTTGAGCCTGATAGCTTCTTTTTACTCGGAATAAAACCAAGACTTTATTTTAGGCTTGATGCTTTTTACTCTGTTAGGAATAAAAATACGCATCCCTAGAAGAATCACATTTGTGATCATTTCAGCACTGGCATCAATGTCACTATCGAGGAAGCATGGTGACCAGTTAAAGTTTCTGAACAAAATATTCAGGCTGTCCCAGTTGGCTTTCTCGTATTGCCAAACGGTACTGGTGGGAAGTTTTTCTTTAAATGGATGGGTGGAGGATGAGAAATTAGCTGAAATGACACAATGGTCTGAAGTGCAAAATGGAGAAGTTACACTAATGGTATATTTATCGGGATGAGAAGTAAGAAACAAGTCAAGAGTATGGCGGCTTGCCCAGCATCACCCGGTATACGCGTTGGCACATCGATCAGTTCAGTAAGGTGATGTAACCCAGCAAAGAGCTCGACATACCTTCCTTCGGGTGTTGTCTGAACAAAATAGTGGAGCGAATTGGAATTGTATACATTGAAATCGCCCGCAATAACGATTTCAGTGCGAGGACAAAGGGAAACAATTTTCGAGATATAATCAGACAGCGCATCAAACTCGTTACAAGTCGAATTACTGTCGAGATTTGAACTCCTGTAAATAAAATAATAATGAATGACATGCTTGCGGACAGTGAATTTGAGTCGCAAGAAGTTAAAGTCCGTGTTGGAACATTGCCCATATTGGGGAAGCCTCTGGCAAGCAATATCATTCCTAACACAGACCACGAGACCATTTTGAGAAAAGAGTAATGGCACCAAGCTATACCCATGTAGAGCAAATTCTGATAAATCAGTATTTATTTCAACCTGAGTTTCACTTAATGCCAAAACAGCTAGCCTGAAAGAAATTCTTTCTTAAACCACGAACATTAGAATACACGACACAAAAATCGCTTACCATTTAAAAATACTTACATACAACAATACAACTCTGACTAAGTCCAACTGCGCAGTGAAAATCCAAATTAACTTCTGTAATTATCAAACTGTCTTAGGTGTTATGCCCATAAGACAGCTTGTTTACAAAAAATCAATTTAAACATTCAGCACAATAGGAAAAATTCAGATGTCCTTATCTATTTACCGCAAGCATTGTATGTCTTGGGAAGGATAAGAAGATATTTTGCTAATCGAATGCGTTTTAATTATTTTTTTTCTTCCACAGCGCGAGTTGGCATCTCGCCCATAATATACACGCGAGTGTATATTATTATTTTCGTTACAGCACACGCGAGGGGTTTTTTTTCAATTTCTCTAACGAGTGTGTATTATTATTTTTTTTAAACACTCGCGATAACAACGCGCAATAATTTTCTTTTGACTTTTGTTTAATTATTTGTGCGCGCACCTCGACGTCCAGCCTCTACGAGCTTAAGATCGACACAGAACAATAAACGCTAGACAATACTGGCCAATAGCAATTTTACCATTTCTCCCAAAGCATTTGAAAAAGTCGGAAATAAACAAACCTCAACCTCTGTGTCAACAAAACAATTACTCTCTTCTTTACAAACTTTTCAACCAAAGCATAGTTGTTCTTCTGCTTTGCTCAAAGTGGTTGATGATATAAGGATACAAACCGCTAATGAGAGGGCTAGTATCTTGGTCCTGCTTGATTTCTCTATGAGATTCGATTCTATACCCCATTATATCCCTTAAGTAAATTAATCAATCACTTTTACTTTGAAAGATCTGCGGTAAGAAGTATCGAACAATATTTAACAGGTAGAACTCAAGCGGTCTCAGCAAATTCCAAACTGTCTAATTTCCTTTCAACAAAATACTTCGTACTTCAAGGCTCAATCCTGCGTCCTTTATTGTTTTCGATTTTTCTTAACGATACACATCCTACCCTTAAATTCTGTAAAATAATAATGTATGTGACGATGTACAAATATATCGTAGTTTCCCAATGGGTGTGATCGAAGATGCTACTTTTCAAATCAACACAGATTTAATGAGTGTGGTTCGTTGGGCTGAAGAGAATGATTTGCGATTGAATCCAAAAAAATGCCAAGCCATCGTCGTAAACAAAAATATAACTGACACCTCCTGTTTACACGCTATAATGCTAGGTAACAGAGTGGTAGACTACGAACAAAAAGTTAAGAACTTAGGCATAATATTCAACCAAACTCTATCTTGGGAAAATCACATCTCACACACCCTTGGAAAAACATATGGTGCACTCCAAGCTTTATCTCTTGATATTCTTACTTACTTACTTAGACAACGCTACAGTTTGGAACGAACCTGGGCCTCAACCAACATGCCTCTCCAGCCACCACGGTCTTTGGCTAGCTGCCTCCAGTTTCGCACTCCAAATTGGTTTAGATCGTCCTCCACTTGTTCGCGCCACCTAAGGCGAGGTCTTCCTTGACTGCGTCTACCTTCTGGGATGTAATCGAAAATCCTGCGAGCCGGAGCATTGTTTTCTGTTCGCTCTACATGACCTAGCCATCTTAAATGTGATATGAGTATTTATTTGGCCAGGTCAATGTCGCTGTACAGCTCGAATCCATGCCTCGGCGCCATAGAGGAGGACTGGGATGATTAAGGTCTTATACATAGTCTCCTTTGTCTCTCGAGAGAGAGCTTAACTACTCAATAGCCTTCCTAGCCCATAGAAACAGCGATTGGCAAGAACAATTCTCCGCTTTATTTCTGACGAGATGTTGTTGGCAGATATTATAGGGGATCCAAGGTAAACAAAGTCCCTAACTACCTCAAAGTTGTACCTTTCTATTATGATGTTTTGTCCAATCCGCCGGGGTTAAGTGTCCCTTTTTTGTGGCAGCAGGTACTTTCTTTTGGCCTCATTGACTACTAGTGCCACCTAAGCCACTTCAGCGTCAATGTTAACGAACGCTCCAGTGAAAGCCCGCCAAGTTCTGCCAATGGTGTTTATGTCGTAAGCGTATACTAGCAATTGCACAGACTGTCCCACTACAATTAACTTCCGAGTTTCATCGTCATCGTGCAGCGAGAGTTCTTCATTGTCATACAGCACAGTTGGACAAGCTTTGTAAGAATCCCCAAGCTAGACAATATTCTGTATAGCTCGTCTCTATAAATGCTTTCGTACGCGGCCTTAAAACCGATAAAAAGGTGGTGGGTATCGATTTGCAATATTTGGGTAGTTTCCAGGATCTGCTGTAGCATGAACATTTGATCGAATTTCCGGGTCTGAAACCACTCTTATAGGGGCCAATCAGTATGCTGACAAATGGTCTTATGCGTTCACATAGTATGGCAGAGAGGATCTCGTAGGTGATATTAAGGAGACTTATTCCTCTATAGTTGGCGCAGTTTAGAGGGTCTCCTTTCTTGTGGATCGGGCAAACGATGCTTAGGTTCCATTAATCAGGCATACTTTCTTCTGTCCAAACCTTAGAGATGAGTTGGTGTATGCACTCCACTAGGTCATCACCTGCTGCTTTAAAAAAGTTCGGCGGGAGTCCACCGGGTTCAGCAGCTTTGTTGTTTTTTAGTGTAGATATTTCTATTCTCACTTCATTTTGTTCAGGTGGACGGAAGTTTTGTCTGTCATCGTCCATGTTGAATGGTTCATTCTGCCTGACAGCGGAGTTTTGGTCTTTATCGCCGTTTAACAGTCTGCAGAAATGTTCCTTCCATGAAGTCAGCACCAACTGTGACTCTACTACGAGGTTTCCATTCCTATATCTACAGGCTTTTATGTGGGCTCTCTACCTGTTGGTAAAACTTCCGCACGTTATTCCTGGAATAGCATATCTCAATATCTTCATTTGCGCACTTCTCATGCTACCTCTTTTTCTTTTGGAGAAGCCGGTGTTCTTCCCGTCTTTTCTGCTCGTAGCTCGCGAGAAGCTCTTGTCCTTCTTTAGAGAGCAGTTTTATATGCCTCTTGTTTGGCTGCATGGGCCCACCTGCATTCGTCATTGCATCAGAGGTTTCGTGGTATCGCTCTGCTGAAACCTAGCAATCAGTTGCGGTGTTTCTGATGACTTGTTCGTAGTGTTTCTTCTGGTTTTCGGCACTTGATGCTACCGGTGATGAATTTCTTGAGAGGTTGCGGGATATTCGATCGGCAAAGGTTCTAGCGATCTCTTGCGATTGCAGTTTTCCGACGTCATACTTCCTCATAGTATTACTCCGTTGTTGTGGCGTTCGGGTTATTCGCCTTCTTACTTCGGCTGCAACAAGGTAGTGATCCAAATCGATGTTAGCTGCTCGGAAAGTGCGAACATCCAAAATACTTGAGGCGTGTCTTGCATCAATCGCAACGTTATCAATCTGGTTGACGGTTTTTTTATCTGGGTACCACAAAGTCCTTTTGTGTATATCGAGATGAGGAAACCGTGTGCTTGCAATGGTGAAGTTATGTGCCACTGCGAAGTCAATTAGCCTATGTCCGTATCCAGACGTTCTGTCGTGTTGGCTATGTTTTCCGGCAGTTCTACCAAAGATTTCCTCTTTTCCATCATAACATCGTATTTAGGGTATTGCTCAAAGGTTTTGTCGAGGAGCTCGTTGAAGATATCCTTGGTGGCGTCATCTTTATTTTCTTTGGAGACAGGAGTGCATATTAGGCTAATGTTGGTGAATTCAGCCTTGATACGGATTGTCACAAGTCGCTCACTTACGTGTCGAAAGCCCAAGACTTCTTGCCTTAGTCTACAGCTTATGACGAATCCGCACCCAAAACTGCTCTGTAGCAGTTTAGGGCCTCTGCCAGTTGTTTGGCTGCACGTGGTCTGTTAAGAATGCTAACATTCCACGTGCAGATCCGAAGATCGTTGTCCTAAATTCGTTTTTCCAGGTCATCAACAGTTTTACGAGGCTATTGGTAGCTTCACAACTTTTTATTCCTTGGATAAAAGAAACCGGAGGGCCCGGAGTTAGTAACCCGCTTCGGTGATATGAGCGCTGCCGTCGGCCCATTAAGAGCTCATCTGGCACCATCTCTATTTCAGTGCTCTGACTTGCATTGAATTGTCCCAATGACCTTATCTCCTAATACGTCGAGGTAGCTCATTAGGGCATCTGTTTTGTTGACTGTTGACGGCACTGTTGGTCCAATTGATTGGGCTCATCTGCCGTATATTCTTTTTCTGAGGGGCTCGTGCAAGACTTCTGCGATCAGAACAGTCATTAAAGCAGAACATTATATTGCTGCTACTTTTTCTGTGTTCAACAATCGCGCTTATAATTTTAGTAACTATAATACTGGTTTGTCCGGATGGACAGACCAGTACCGCAATGGTTACCTTGGGGAGGTAAAATAAGCACAATTGATACGTACGAGATAACTACAACACTGTGCATCGCCTGGTTGACGACGATCGGTACCTACCCTATTTATACAACATCCGACTTCTTGTTGATATAGACTCAATTGTCAGTACAGGGAAGATAGGATGTTTGTTTCTGAGTCTGGTTACATTGACTTGCATATTTCTGTTTGAAGTAAAAGCTCTAACAGAGTATCCATACTTATCATTATAAATCAACGCATAATGGAGAGCAATGTGTGTAGGGTGACCACTTGTTTATTACAATACAATACATTAAAATTAATTAAAAAAATATTCATTCACTTTTTAAAAAAAACATAAGCACTTCAAAATTAAAAAAAAAAAAAACAATTTGAACCAATTTTAGTTCACTGTATTTAAAAATACTATATACAGTGACGTTCACTCGAAGATTCGCAAGTTTTTGTTGAATCAAGCTGCTCAAAGGCTGGCGGTTAAAAAATCATTCTCCTAGTCAAAAATAAAAAAAAAAAACAAAAACAAACATTAGGATAGGGTGCTCTGCTTAAGCAAATCACCGTTCAAAGAAAGTTAAAAAAAAACAACGTGAAATTTGTTTTCCCTTAGGTATAAATATAAATGGCTAGGTGTGCAACAACATGAAGCGCACCACCAACTTTTACTAGGATGGTTGTTCATGGAGAAGAATTTATTCGATGATATAAAAAAACTTGTTTTCTCTTATTACTTAATGCAAAAGTTTGATACGTATTGTAGATAGTATCTGTGTATGGGGTGGTTTGATCTTAATTTCCATTCGGTGCCCTATTTATTAGAAAACCATAGTGCTGGTAACGCAGCTGGAATAATAACTCAATGCGAACTATTGTTTTGTTGAGTGCCACAACGCGCCATTGGCCTTGATTTACAGGTTGGCCCTTTACCCTTAAATCTTAATTTTAATAGATTTATGTTACCAAGTAATGGTGTTTATTATTATTAATAAGTTGTACAAAATCAAAAATAAACCATCGTCATTTTCCATGTGTTTTTCTCATACCTACGTTTGTGATTTTTGTTTAAATTATTACAAGTTACAAAAAAATAATAATAAATAAAAATATAAAAAAATTACAGCTTGATTTCGAAAGCAAGGATTTTTATTTGCGGATTTAGTGATCGAACTACATGGTAACTCACTTCACTAACCTAAAATCCTATGCAAATATTATTCGATACCACCTATTTTTAGCCACAATTTATTAATTCATACAATTAATCGTCATTAAGTCATAAGTCATAATTCTCATTTGCCATTATACGACAAAAAACCCGTGAATTATGTATAAACACCCAATGTATCAATAGCAAGCATCGTGCATTGAGGAAATGTTATGCGCGAAATAGATTAAACCAGCAACAGCAACAGCGGCCGCCATTATTTTAGAACCTATGTGTTTCAATTGCTCAAGCTAGAATAGACCAACAACAGCAACGTCAACAGCGTCGTAAGACCAAAGTCCTAAATTTGCTGTTGCTGTTCCATTGCTACCAACTTTGCACAATGATATTCAGGGGCACAATACTGCAAACAAAACACTGACAGTGTTATTGTTCCAAGAAGACGATGCTGGTGCTGGTGGCAATGTGTTTGAATTTGTTTGCTGGTCAGCTTGCTGTTCGCTGTTGACGGTGCTGGTGCTGTTGCTGGTTCAATCTGTATCGCGCTTTATACTAAATGCTGAGAATGCACTTAACAAGGGCCTGCGTTACTATGAGCGGAGTAAATTTGAAATACGATGCGGCGGCACTTTTGTGAAGAAGAAGGAAACTAGGTTGTGGTTACTAATTGGTGTGTGGATATATATTTTGGGTAAATTCCAATTGGGTTACTAGGAAGTATATGCAAGTATTACTAATAGGAATTCTAGCTTGTGAAATATCGTTTGGGCAATAATCTTAAAACATATAATTGTTGGATATATGGTCGAAAAAATGCATGCGTATTGGATGAGAATTTAACTGTTATTTTTGTATAAAAGGCTAGGAATATTTTTGATTGACAGAGAATAATTAACAGAACACAGTGTTATCGACGTTAAAGTGAAATTTTTAAATATAGTAAAATAAAAACAATTTTGTTCGCACCCCAGCAATGGACAGCGAGCCAAATTGAAATTTAAAATAATAACAAAAATAGTCTTTTATTCTGTCCGCATTGACACTCTTCTCCTGCGAAGGGAAGCACAATTTGCTGGCACTGGATGGATCCCAAAGGGATTTCCCACCAAAAAAAAAGTCAATTTTACGCCAAAAATAGGAATAGTTCTGATCCGGGTTGGGTTCGATAACCCGGTTTTTATAATCCCGTTTCTTAAAATCCCGCTCTTAAAATCCCGCTGGTTATAATACCGCTTTTTATAATCCCGCTTTGTTTAAATCCGGCTTTTTAAAACCCCGTCTCTTATGATCCCGTTTTTTATAATCCCGTTTCTTATAATCCCGCAATTTGCAATCAAAACTAGTTGTTTTATTTTAAAAAATTGTGCGATTGTGGGGAATCACTTTGGGATCCAACCAGTGCCAGCAAATTGTGCTTTCCTTCGCAGGAGAAGAGTGTTAAAGCGGACAGAATAAAAGACTATTTTTGTTATTATTTTAGATTTCAATTTGGCTCGCTGTCCATTGCTAAGGTGCGAACAAAATTGTTTTTATTTTACTATATATAAAAATTTCAGTTTAACGTCGATTACACTGTGTTCTGTCAAATATTCTCTGTCAATCAAAAATATTCCTAGTCTTTTATACAAAAATAACAGTTAAATTCTCATCCAATACGCATGCATTTTTTCGACCATATATTCAACAATTATATGTTTTAAAATTATTGCCCAAATGATATTTCACAAGCTAGAATTCCTATTAGTAATACTTGCATATACTTCCTAGTAACCCAATTGGAATTTACCCAAAATATATATCCACACACCAATTAATAACCACAACCTAGTTTCCTTCTTCTTCACAAAAGTGCCGCCGCATCGTATCTCAAATTTACTCCGCTCATAGTAACGCCGGCCCTTGTTAAGTGCATTCTCAGCATTTAGTATAAAGCGCGATATAGATTAAACCAGCAACAGCACCAGTACCGTCAACAGCGAACAGCAAGCTGACCAGCAAACAAATTCAAACACATTGCCACCAGCACCAGCATCGTCTTCTTGGAACAATAACACTGTCAGTGTTTTTTTTTGTAGTATTGTGCCCCTGAATATCATTGTGCAAAGTTGGTAGCAATGGAACATCAACAGCAAATTTAGGACTTTGGTCTTACGACGCTGTTGACGTTGCTGTTGTTGGTCTATTCTAGCTTGAGCAATTGAAACACATAGGTTCTAAAATAATGGCGGCCGCTGTTGCTGTTGCTGGTTTAATCTATTTCGCGCATAACATTTCCTCAATGCACGATGCTTGCTATTGATACATTGGGTGTTTATACATAATTCACGGGTTTTTTGTCGTATAATGGCAAATGAGAATTATGACTTATGACTTAATGACGATTAATTGTATGAATTAATAAATTGTGGCTAAAAATAGGTGGTATCGAATAATATTTGCATAGGATTTTAGGTTAGTGAAGTGAGTTACCATGTAGTTCGATCACTAAATCCGCAAATAAAAATCCTTGCTTTCGAAATCAAGCTGTAATTTTTTTATATTTTTATTTATTATTATTTTTTTGTAACTTGTAATAATTTAAACAAAAATCACAAACGTAGGTATGAGAAAAACACATGGAAAATGACGATGGTTTATTTTTGATTTTGTACAACTTATTAATAATAATAAACACCATTACTTGGTAACATAAATCTATTAAAATTAAGATTTAAGGGTAAAGGGCCAACCTGTAAATCAAGGCCAATGGCGCGTTGTGGCACTCAACAAAACAATAGTTCGCATTGAGTTATTATTCCAGCTGCGGTACCAGCACTATGGTTTTCTAATAAATAGGGCACCGAATGGAAATTAAGATCAAACCACCCCATACACAGATACTATCTACAATACGTATCAAACTTTTGCATTAAGTAATAAGAGAAAACAAGTTTTTTTGTATCATCGAATGAATTCTTCCCCATGAACAACCATCCTAATAAAAGTTGGTGGTGCGCTTCATGTTGTTGCACACCTAGCCATTTATATTTATACCTAAGGGAAAACAAATTTCACGTTTTTTTTTTAACTTTCTTTGAACGGTGATTTGCTTAAGCAGAGCACCCTATCCTAATGTTTGTTTTTGTTTTTTTTTTTATTTTTGACTAGGAGAATGAATTTTTAATCGCCAGCCTTTGAGCAGCTTGATTCAACAAAAACTTGCGAATCTTCGAGTGAACGTCACTGTATATAGTATTTTTAAATACAGTGCACTAAAATTGGTTCAAATTGTTTTTTTTTAACTTTGAAGTGCTTATGTTTTTTTAATAAAAATTGAATGAATATTTTTTTAATTAATTTTAATGTATTGTATTGTAATAAACAAGTGGTCACCCTACACACATTGCTCTCCATTATGCGTTGATTTATAATGATAAGTATGGATACTCTGTTAGAGCTTTTACTTCAAACAGAAATATGCAAGTCAATGTAACCAGACTCAGAAACAAACATCCTATCTTCCCTGTACTGACAATTTAGTCTATATCAACAAGAAGTCGGATGTTGTATAAATAGGGTAGGCACTGATCGTCGTCAACCAGGCGATGCACAGTATTGTAGTTATCTCGTACGTATCAATTGTGCTTATTTTACCTCCCCAAGGTAACCACTGCGGTACTGGTCTGTCCATCCGGACAAACCAGTATTATAGTTACTAAAATTATAAGCGCGATTGTTGAACACAGAAAAAGTAGCAGCAATATAATGCTCTATGACTGCTTTAATGACTGTTCTGATCGCAGAAGTCTTGCACGAGCCCCTCAGAAAAAGAATATACGGCAGATGAGCCCAATCAATTGGACCAACAGTGCCGTCAACAGTCAACAAAATAGATGCCCTAATTTTGGGACAATTCAATGCAAGTCAGAGCATTGAAATAGAGATGGTGCCAGATGAGCCCTTAATGGGCCAACGGCAGCGCTCATATCACCGAAGCGGGTTACTAACTCCGGGCCCTCCGGTTTCTTTTGCCCAAGGAATAAAAAGTTGTGAAGCTACCAATAGCCTCGCAAAACTGTTGATGACCCGGAAAAACGAATTTAGGACAACGATCTTCGGATCTGCACGTGGAATGTTAGCATTCTTAACAGACCACGTGCAGCCAAACAACTGGCAGAGGCCCTAAACTGCTACAGAGCAGTTTTGGGTGCGGATTCGTCATAAGCTGTAGACTTAGGCAAGAAGTCTTGGGCTTTCGACACGTAAGTCAGCGACTTGTGACAATCCGTATCAAGGCTGAATTCACCAACATTAGCCTAATATGCACTCCTGTCTCCAAAGAGAACAAAGATGACGCCACCAAGGATATCTTCAACTAGCTCCTCGACAAAACCTTTGAGCAATACCCTAAATACGATGTTAAGATGGAAAAGAGGAAATATTTGGTAGAACTGCCGGAAAACATGGCCAACACGACAGAATGTCTGGATACGGACATAGGCTAATTGACTTCGCAGCGGCACATAACTTCACCATTACAAGCACACGTTTTCCTCATCTCGATATACACAAAAGAACTTTGCGGCACCCAGATAAAAAACCGTCAACCAGATTGATAACGTTGCGATCGATGCAAGACACGCCTCAAGTATTTTGGATGTTCGCACTTTCCGAGCAGCTAACATCGATTTGGATCACTACCTTGTTGCAGCCGAAGTAAGAATGCGAATAACCCGAACTCCACAACAACGGAGTAATACTGTGAGGAAGTATGACGTCGGAAAACTGCAATCCCAAGAGATCGCTAGAAACTTTGCCGATCGAATATCCCGTAACCTCTCAAGAAATCCATCACCGTCAGCATCAAGTGCCGAAGACCAGAAGCAACACTACGAACAAGTCATCAGAAACGCCGCAACTGATTGCTAGGTTTCAGCAGACCGATACCACGAAACCTCTGGTTCGATGACGAATGCAGGCAGGCCCATGCAGCCAAACAAGAGGCATATAAAACTGCGCTGTAAGGAAGGACGAGAGCTTCTCGCGAGCTACCAGCAGAAAAGACGGGAAGAACACCGGCTTCTCCAATAGAAAAGAGGTAGCATAAGAAGCGCGCGATTGAAGATATTGAGATATGCTATTCCAGGAATAACGTGCGGAAGTTTTACCAACAGGTAAAAAGAACGTGCCAATGAAAACCCACACAAAAGCCTGTAGATATATGGAAACCTCGTAGTAGAGTCACAGTCGGTGCTGAGTACATGGAAGGAACATTTCTGCAGACTGTTAAGCGGCGATGAAGACCAAAACTCCGCTGTCAGGCAGAATGAACCATTCAACATGGACGATGACAGACAAAACTTCCGTCCACCTGAACAAAATGAAGTGAGGATAGCAATATCCACAGTAAAAAAACAACAAAGCTGCTGAACCCGGTGGACTCCCGCCGAACTTTTTAAAGCAGCAGGTGATGACCTAGTGGAGTGCATACACCAACTCATCTCTAAGGTTTGGACAGAAGAAAGTATGCCTGATTAATGGAACCTAAGCATCGTTTGCCCGATCCACAAGAAAGGAGGCCCTCTAAACTGCGCCAACTATAGAGGAATAAGTCTCCTTAATATCACCTACAAGATCCTCTCTGCCATACTATGTGAACGCATAAGACCATTTGTCAGCATACTGATTGGCCCCTATAAGAGTGGTTTCAGACCCGGAAATTCGATCAAATGTTCATGCTACAGCAGATCCTGGAAACTACCCAAATATTGCAAATCGATACCCACCACCTTTTTATCGGTTTTAAGGCCGCGTACGAAAGCATTTATAGAGACGAGCTATACAGAATATTGTCTAGCTTGGGGATTCTTACAAAGCTTGTCCAACTGTGCTGTATGCCGATGAAGAACTCTCGCTGCACGATGACGATGAAACTCGCAAGTTAATTGTAGTGGGACAGTCTGTGCAGTTGCTAGTATACGCTAACGACATAAACATAATTGGCAGAACTTGGCGAGCTTTCACTGGAGCGTTCGTTAACATTGACGCTGAAGTGGCTAAGATGGGACTAGTAGTCAATGAGGCCAAAAGAAAGTACCTGCTGTCCACAAAAAAGGGACACACAACACCGGCGGATTAGACAAAACATCATAATAGAAAGGTACAACTTTGAGGTAGTTAGGGACTTTGTTTACCTTGGATCCCCTATAATATCTGCCAACAACATCTCGTCAGACATAAAGCGGAGAATTGTTCTTGCCAATCGCTGTTTCTATGGGCTAGGAAGGCAATTGCGTAGTTAATCCCTCTCTCGAGAGACAAAGGAGACTCTGTATAAGACCTTAATCATCCCAGTCCTCCTCTTTGGCGCCGAGGCATGGACTCTATATAAAGCGGATGAAGATATCCTTAGTGGTTTCGAGCATAAGATTCTTCGGAAGATTTTTGGCCCTACCAGCATTAACGGAATTTTTGAATAGAAGTTTTAACCATGAACTATACGAGCTGTACAGCGACATTGACCTGGCCAAAAAATACTCATATCACATTTAAGGTGGCTAGGCCATGTTGAGCGAACGGAAAACAATGCTCCGGCTCGCAGGATCTTCGATAACATCCCAGAAGGTAGACGCCCTCACCTTAGGTGGCGCGAACAAGTGGAGGACGACCTAAACCACTTGGAGTGCGAAACTGGAGGCAGCTAGCCAAAGACCTAAGTTCTTAACTTTTTGTGTGCATTCTACCACTCTGTTACCTAGCATTATAGCGGGTAAACAGGAGGTGTCAGTTATATTTTTGTTTACGACGATGGCTTGGCATTTTTTTGGATTCAATCGCAAATCATTCTCTTCAGCCCAACGAACCACACTAATTAAATCTGCGTTGATTCGAAAAGTAGAATCTTCGATCACACCCATTGGGAAACTACGATATATTTGTACATCGTCACATACATTATTATTTTACAGAATTTAGGTTTAGGTGTATAACTTTAAACAAAGTTTCCTTAACATATAATTCACCATTGCTTTATGGAATGGATTTTATATAGTAGTATAGTAGTATGGGAAATTTTTCGAAAAATATACTTAAGTTGTGTGTCGGCAAAAAACCACAGTTGACTTTGACGTGTAGAAATTATGATCATTTATCGTCTTGGTTGGTGTTTTAATAACACAGTCGGTTGACATTTTCATAAGTCCAACGCCTTGTAGTTTCGTTGCGATTATATCAGAACCGCATACTACTGAGAGCACTTCATCATGATGAAAGGCGAAAATCCAGTGGTTAGGATTATGAAGTTGAATCCACATCCACACAACTGGAACATCTGTGAATTTAAAAGAGGCAATTTTACAAGGAAAACAATTGCTGATGTAACTCTTGCTCTGACTCAAAGCAGTTCATATAGTTTTGGAAGATTATGTTCGTCATATCCAGGAAGTGTTAATAAACTTGGTATTATTGTACGAATTTTATCCAATTCTGTCAAAAGTTGTCTGGGAGAAAGAAGTAGAGCATTCATTCTTCCTTGATGAGTGTCTGAAACAGTTTCCAGAATTGCTATTTGAGTGCGTTGAAAACTATCCATTATCTGAGTGACATTGATTGTTACGTAGATAAGGATTTCTGTTCTCTCTAAAGTTTGATTCAGAGCGCTTAAAGAGTCATAAGCAATTGTTAATTGCTCTTTTAATTCATTAAACTGTTCCTTTATTGATGATAATGATTTATTTAGAATATTGGTCGTTGACTCAATTATTGTTGTTTGATTGCGGCTGAAGTCCAGTAAATGTTTTTCATTATTTTGGGCCATCTTGATGTTATCTTCAATATATTGCGCATATTCTTGGTCAAGGACACCGAATAACTTGTTTGCAACGGTGCCTACAAAGTCAAATGGAGATCTTCTATTTCGAATTGCAACGCCATTTCTGTAATTTAGAATTTCATTAAGATTTTCTGATTCCAGTAGACGCATTTCTAGATGTTTGATGATGGCATTGCAAATACTGTTTTTGTTCCGAATCTGTTGTTCCTCGCATTTTGCTTTCAGTTGTGTTATGCCTCTTTGTATTCCTTGGAACTCTTGCCAATAACTTGTCATATTGAAGTAAATCAAAAGGTTCCATTCATCAGTTATGAGCCTTGATTTGCCAATGTCTTCGAAAAATAGCCCGGGGTTACTGTCAAAGTGCTGAAAATCTACTGCACTTGGTTTGGTGTTTTGTCCCATTGCTGTGGCAAGTAGAAATAAGCAAACCAATAGTGTTTTAATTAGACTTAGCTTTATTCTTTGACATGGCACAGAAGATGGTTCTTGATTGCTTCGTTTTCGAGTTACGCCTTCTTGTATTGGAAGGAAGCGGCCTTTAAGTGGATGTTTAGCTTTATTTTTGATTCTTAGACGGGAAGAACAACTAGTAGCTTTAGGGAGTGGAGCTTGAGTTGTTTCCTTTATTTGGTCTGCACTAGTTAACTCCTGACATGATTCTTCCCTGTTTTTGTTTGGTTGAACCTCAGCAGGGAGAGGACACGCTTTAGCAATGGATCGTCTAAGTTCACCTGAAGCAGTTTTAATGTCTACTACTCTCGCGAAATTGTTTGGTCCGGAAATGGTTCTTAAAACTCTTCCCATAAGCATTTGAGAGGAGGCAAATTATCTTCTTTAATGAGAACTAACGTGCCTGGTTGGCTAGCAGCTTGAGGATTTTTCCATTTATACCTTTGTTGAATCTCTTGTAGATATTCGTTTGTCCACCTGCGCCAGAACTCCCGGTGAATAGACGTGACTAGGTTCCATCTTGCAACATGCGTAAGCTGAGATGCCTTCGCAGCTTCTGAGTCAACCATTGAAATTAAAGGGGCTCCAATTAAAAAATGTCCAGGTGTGATGGCCTCAAGATCATTAGGGTCATTTGAAATTGAAGTTAATGGTCTAGAGTTAAGAATTGCTTCTATTTGCGCAAGAGCTGTTGTTAATTCTTCTTGTGTTAATGATGCACTTGAAAATATACGCTTCATATGATGCTTGGCTGATTTTACAGCTGCCTCCCACAAACCTCCGAAGGGAGGAGAACGAGGAGGAATAGTTTTCCAGTCAATGGTTTGGCCATTGCAATAATTTTTGATACACTCCTCGCCCTTTTCAATAAGAACTTTCAAATTGAGTTAATTTAATTCATTTCGAGCTCCCACAAAGTTTGTAGCGTTGTCAGAGAAGATTTTTGCTGGACAGCCTCGCCTTGCCACAAATCTCTTCAGGGCTCCAAGAAACGCCTGAGTAGTAAGATCTGTTACCAATTCTAGGTGGACCGCTTTAGTTGAGAAGCATACGAAGACGGAAACATATGCCTTTGTTGCTTGCTTACCACGTATTCTATAGTGAATGTATAATGGCCCGAAGAAGTCTTCGCCTACATTCATAAATGGTCTTGCGGGTTGGACACGTTCTGGTGGTAAATTTCCCATTAGTTGCTCGATACTCTTTGGTTTGGCCTTGAAGCAGTTCATAGAACTATTTACTATTAATTGTGCCAACCGTTTTCCTCCGAGAATCCAATAGGTTTGCCTCGAAATTGAAAGTAGGGCTTGAGGTCCAGCGTGTAAATGTTCTTTGTGTAGTTCAGACATCAATAATTTTGTAAAGTCATGCAAGCTTGGATCATCTGATGCTTTGCTTCATATGGTAGATGGGAAGCGTCTATTCGTCCTCCTACTCTGATAATATTTCTTTTGTCAAGAAATGGTGCGAGAGAGTTTAAATGGCTACTTTGAGAGAAACAACCATACTTATTAAGTGCTTTTAAATCTTCTGAAAATGCAATTTCTTGAATGTGTTTTACTATAGCACACGTTGCTGATTTCAGTTCTTGGAGAGAAAGAAGGGAGTCTACAAGCCGGTAATTCTTAGCTCGTTTTAAAACACTGATAAAGCGTATACAGTATGCTGAAACCTTCTGTAGAACTTTGAACGAGTTTCTATGATTGATTCGTTCAATAAAATGGCCCTTCTTGTTCGATGTTGCTATGAGTACAGTTTTCATAACTTTCATCTCTAATATCTGCCGTCCTTCTTTTCTTAATTTTTGCTTTGGCCATTCTGATTTAGCCTTCTTCAAAAATGAAGGACCTTCGAACCAAACTGTTGACTTCAAAAATTGTTCTGGAAAAACTCCTCGAAATAGAAGATCAGCTGGATTGAGTTTCATCTTGGATCATTGTTATACGATTAGCTACAAAAGTCTTCAGTGGAGAGGTTGTGTTTATCCAAGATAAAACAATTTGTGAATCCGTCCAGTATGTTATTTCTTGGAGTTTGATAGGAAGGCTTTCTTTTACTAATTTAACTAACTGTACTAAAAGCTTGGCGGCTCAGAGTTCTAAACGACGGATCATTTGTTGCTTTATAGGTGCAACTCGAGTTTTTGAGCATACTAATTGGACATTGACTTCCCCTTTCAGATTTGTTGATTTGAAGTAGATCACAGCCCTATAGGCACGTTGGGAAGCATCTGAGAATGCATGAAGCTCAATACTTGTTGCGTTGTTCGTAATGATGTGACGTGGTATTTTAAGGTTGTTTAATTCTTGAAGATCTTTTCGAAAGGTTTTCCATTTTGTATTCATCGCCACCGGTAATGCGGCATCCCATGCCCATAGTTCCTGCATAAATATTTTTGCCAACACTACCACTGGGCTTACTATTCCTAACGGGTCGAAAATGTGAGCAGGGTCAGATAGTATGGATCTCTTTGTAACTTTTGAAATTTCATTCCAATTCGTCTGACGCTGGTAACCAGGTTAATCCCAATGTTTTTATATAGCCTTCTTGTTGGTCGTGAAGGATCGTCTCAGTTTCGCAATCTTTTTGTGGTATTTCTTTCAAGAGTGAAGGTGTGTTGGAGCACCATTTTCGGAGATTAAACTTGCTTTCAGCCAGAAGTTTTATCAGTTCTGACTGCATGTGAGTAGCTGTTTTTAGATTGTCGCTACTGGTTAGTATGTCATCCATATAAATATCTTGACGAATAATATTTGCGCCAAGTAAATGGTGGTTGCCTGCTCCTTCTGCAAGATCATTAAGGCATCTGATAGCGAGGTAGGGCGCAGATTTAGTCCCATAAGTTACCGTATTTAATTGATATGTCTTCATAGGTTCATTGCTCGATTCCCGCCAAACTATACGCTGAAATCGTTTACTATAGTCGTTTACATTTTAGATATATCGGCTGCGAATACATATCTGTGAGTCCGGAACCGTAAAAGAATTGAAAAAAAGTCATTCTGTAAAGCTGGTCCAGTGTGCAAGATTTGATTGAGCGATATGTTTGTGGAAGTCTTTGATGACCCATCAAACACTACTCTAAGTTTTGTTGAACTGCTTTCTGGGCGCAAAACGCAATGATATGGGAGAAAATAATAAGGTTTTTGGAGAGAGGTGTTTTTAATCTCTTCCATATGCTTTAATGCAATATAATCTCTCATAAAATCGATATATTGCTTATGGATTTCTTGATTCTTTTGTAATCTTTTTTCAAGACTGTAGAACCGCCGAACAGCTATTTCTTTCGATTCCCCTAGACCTGCTGGGTCATTTAAAAGAGGAAGAGATACGATATAACGCCCAGATTGAGATTTTGTTGCTGTTTTAAGAAATATTTCCTCACATTGATGTTCTTCTTTAGTAAGCTGTTTCTGGATCGTTTGTGAAGGAGCAGCTATGTTTTCTTCAAGGTTTCAAAAACGTTCCACAAGATTGTCCAAGTTACAAGATGATGTGTTTACTCCTATGCCGCAAAATAGTGTTGTAGGGATCTTATTTATAATTTTCCCCATAACCATCCATCCCAACAAGGTGTTTTGTAGGTTTGGTCCACTTTGGTTTATTTTAATTTGGCCAACTGAGAGAAGTTCTGGGTAAAGCTGGCTCCGATAAGAATATCAACTTCATATGGTTTATTAAAGTCGTTATCAGCCAATTTAATGTTTTGAGGTATTTCCCAATGACTGGTATCAATAAATTCCCTGGGTTGTTGAGTAGTTAATGTGTCAAGTACAAAAACTTGAATTTGCGTGTGATAGCCATTAACCCGAGATTGAATACACACATCGAGCTTTTTGCTTAACTTAAGTGGTTTGTTTCCCATTCCTGAGACTTCAATGGGTTCGTGTTTCGTAATGAGGTGTTACTTTGAAGCAAGCTTTTCTGTTATGAAGCTCATTTTCGAACCGGAGTCGAGCAAAGCTCTTGCTTTAACCGGATTGTTTGTCCGATTGAGAATATTCACAACGGCTGTTCCCAATAGTACGTACTTTGAAGGTTTTGCAATATTCGATGTAGCTGAAAGGCTTGTCCTATTGTCGATCATTGGAAATTGTTGCTTCTGATTCTCTGTTGTTACGTGAAGCAAGGTGTGGTGAAACTTGTTGCATTTAGTGCAAATTGTTTCTCGACATGATGAAGCTTGGTGTCCAAAGCGCAAGCAGTTTATACACCGGTTGAGAGATGTTATAGTCTTAAGCCTCTCTTGTGGTGAGAATTGAAGAAAATTGGGACATAAAAATATGGCATGTCTTTTCTGTCCACAAACAATGCATCTATTGGTTCTGTTTGTTGAAGCAAGAGCTACTTTTGTCCTTTTACTGAAGTCTTCTGAATTTGTTCGTACTACTTTTGGTCCCATGGCTTCTAATGATTGGAACCGTAGTTCTAAGAATGACAGGAACTCGTTCAAAGATGGTAATGCTTTAGACTGCTTAAGTGACTGCTCCCAAAGTATTAAAGTATTTCTATCAAGTTTCTTGACCAGAACGCTCATAAGAAGAGGATCCCAATTGGTGCTGTCAATATTAAGGCCTTTCAAACTCAGCATGCATTCTTGTGTGTTATCATGGAGCGTCTTTATTGCCTTTGAAGTTTCATTTTGAATTGCATGCTGCATCAGTAGTCTCTGCACATGTGCTGTTACCAGCTGCCGGGGATTGTCATATCGATCGATCAGATGTCGTAAAATGTCTGATCAAATTTTCAGCTTCACCAGTTGACGTTGTTTTTACGTAGAAAAGCTTCTGACAGTTCGCTTTATCTTGTTTATCGACCAATTCAGTGAACAAATCACTATACTGCTTCCACTTTATATAGCTCCTATCAAATTTGGGCAAAGTTACCTTTGGCAATTGAGGCTTTGCTTAGCGGTTTTCACGGCTGTATTGCGTCGTACCCATCTTGGACTGGATCCTCAAAAAGCTCATGCAACAACCTATGGGTTTCCTCTAGTTCCGTCGAAAATTTTTGTAGGGCGTTTAATTTCAGGCTACAAAAGGTTGAACTACAAGCTTCTTCGGCAGTAGTTGATAGTAACCGCTGTAAAAACTGCACGGTTGTGTTCTGTCTTCTGATAATTCTAGAGAAATCTGAATTTTGGACTCTTGTGTCTAGGGTTTTCTTCTCATCAGAAATGTTGTCTTTAGCAGAATTTGTTTCTGCTTTTTTACTTATTGACTCTGCTAAGCTGGCTACCCCAAACGGTATCTTTGAAGGGTCAGACTCGATATCTTTAGGCACAATCGATTCTAATAATTGCTTTATATCAATGTATGCCTTTTTCATTTTCTCGTACGTTCTAGCTTGGACATACGGAGTGTCTACTCTGACATGCTCTTTAATCTTTTCATGATTGTTATAGAACTCTAGCCAGAGAGCTTCTAATAACTGCAGTTTCTTGGCTTTATAGTCGACCGTTTTTCAGTCAGGACCGTCTTTGCCAATGTTGGATTTTAGCCCTAGTAGATCGTCAGTAATGGCCTTCTGTCTGCCCACGATACTGTATGCTTCTATTTCATCCATCCAAATGATTTCGTCACGAGTATGAATTGAATATCTACGTCTTCTGCTTGTAGACTCAGGAACACCGGAACACGGGAACTCTAGATACTTGGACTTCTGGAACTCGGAAGGCCAATGTCAAAGCTCTTGACTGACGTGTTTAAATCACGTCGGGGTCACCAATGTTTATAGTCGAAATCTCTTTTGATTCTGACTTATATTACCAGCTGTAATGCTCCTTACCTCGGGTGGGGGGTAGCAATAGACCATATATTTGTAGTCGAAACCTCTTTTGGTTACGACTTGATGTTGAAATTAGTGCTCCTTACCTTGGTTAGGGGGAAGCAAAGCTAATGAAACTCAAGTATTGACTTCTGAATGCAAAGTGATTTTATTCTTAAATTCTATGGCTATTTATACATAATTACATAAATGCAAGTCAGCATAATAACAAAATAATACTTCGATTTTGTGGGAAAATAATTGTAAAAGGATAGTGGTGCACCTGAATAAAGTGTGAATATTGCAATTTGGTGGGAATAATAAATTGGGAATGGAATGTGTATTTTATTAGCAATAGGGTGTTCTTAGTTTGAATAGGGAGTTCTGAATAAAATTTATTAATCTATTATTGGTTTACAAATAACATATTAATCTATTCATGGCTTACACAAATGAATTTTATATAGTAGTCGGTAAACATGGACATATTGTGCGTCTTAGAAAAGCTGAACGGTCTAACTGATGAGCCCACCGTTCATGCTTGGGCGAAACGCATATCTTGAAGTTAAGGACACTTCAGCCTTAATTTGAATTTAATTCAATAAACTCCACTAAAACAACAACAACAGGCCAGCTGTTTTGGCATTAAGTGAAACCCAGGTTGGAGTAAATACTGATTTATCAGAATTTGCTCTACATGGGTATAGATTGGTGCCGTTACTCTTTTCCCATCATGGTCTCGGGGTCTTTGTTAGGAATGATATTGCTTGCCAGAACCTTCCCCAATATGGGCAATGTTCCAACACTGACTTTAACTTCTTGTGGCTCAAATTTACTGTCTGCAAGCATGTCATTCATTATTGTTTTATTTACAGGAGTCCAAATCTCGACAACAATTCGACTTGTAACGAGTTTGATGCGCTGTCTGATTCCATCTCGAAAATTGTTTCCCTTTGTCCTCGCACTGAAATCGTTATTGCGGGCGATTTCAATGTACACAACTCCAATTGGCTCCGCTATTCTGGTCAGACAACACACGAAGGAAGGTATGTCGAGCTCTTTACCGGGTTACATCACCTTACCCAACTGATCGATGTGCCAACGCGTATACCGGATGTTGTTGGGCAAGCCGCCCATACTCTTGACTTGTTTCTTACTTCTCACCCTGCTAAATATACCACTAGTTTAACTTCTCCATTTGGCACTTTAGACCATTGTGTCATTTCAGCTAATTTCTCATCCTCCACCCATCCAGTTAAAGAAAAACTTCCCACCAGGACCGTTTGGCAATACGAGAAAGCCAACTGGGATGGCCTGAATATTTTTTTCTGAAACTTTAACTGGTCACTATGCTTCCTCGATATTGACATTGATGCCAGTGCTGAAATAATCACAAATGTGATTCTTCTAGGGATGCGTGCTTTTATTCCTAACAGAGTAAAAAGCATAAAACCTAAAGAAAAGTCTTGGTTTAATTCTGAGTGTAAAGAAGCTATCAGAGATGCCGCAACTGATGTGCTAGGTTTCACCAGACCACCACCACGAAACCTCTGGTTTGATGACGAATGCAGGCAGGCCCATGCAGCCAAACAAGAGGCATATAAAGCGACGTTGCAAAGAAAGACGAGAGCTGCTCGCGAGCTTTACGAGCAGAAAACACGGGAAGAACACCGGCTTCTCCAAAAGAAAAAGAGAGAGCATGAGAAGCGCGCGATCGAAGATATTGAGAGATGCTACTCCAGGAACAACGTGCGGAAGTTTTACCAACAGGTAAAAAGAACATGCCAAGGAAAAAGATCCCGCACAGAAGCCTGTAGAGATAGGAATGGAAACCTCGTAGTAGAGTCACAGTCGGTGCTGAGTACATGGAAGGACCATTTCTGCAGACTGTTAAACGGCGATGAAGGCCAAAATCCCGCTGTCAGGCAGAATGAACCATTCAACATGGATGATGACAGACAAAACTTCCGTCCACCTGACCAAAATGAAGTAAGGATAGCAATATCTAAACTCAAAAACAACAAAGCTGCTGGACCCGACGGACTACCTGCCGAACTTTTTAAAGCGGCCGGAGATGACCTGGTGGAGTGCATACACCAACTCATCTCTAAAGTTTGGTCAGAAGAAAGTATGCCTGATGAATGGAACCTCAGCATCGTTTGCCCGATCCACAAGAAAGGAGACCCTCTAAACTGCGCCAACTATAGAGGAATAAGTCTCCTGAATATCGCCTACAAGATCCTCTCTGCCGTACTATGTGAACGCCTGAAACCTTTCGTCAGCAACCTGATTGGCCCCTATCAGTGTGGTTTCAGACCAGGAAAGTCCACAATCGATCAAATGTTCACGCTACGGCAGATCCTGGAAACCACCCAAGAATTCCAAATCGATACCCACCACCTCTTTATCGATTTTAAGGCCGCGTACGATAGCATTTATAGAGACGAGCTATACAGAGCCATGTCAGGTTTTGGCATTCCCACAAAACTCGTCCGACTGTGCAGGATGACGATGGAGAACTCTCGCTACTCCGTCAAGGTTGGTTCTGACCTCACAGAAGCTTTTGACGTCAAAAAAGGATTCCGACAAGGTGATGCGCTATCGTGCGATTTCTTCAACTTAATACTTTAAAATTATAAGAAACTCGCAAGTCAATTGTAGTGGGACAATTTTTTTCAAGTCTGTGCAATTGCTAGCATACACTGACGACATAGACATCATTGGCAGAACTCGGCGAGCTGTCACTGGAACGTTTACTAGCATTGAAG
Source organism: Platycheirus rosarum (assembly GCA_963971375.1). NCBI lineage: Eukaryota > Metazoa > Arthropoda > Insecta > Diptera > Syrphidae > Platycheirus > Platycheirus rosarum. Next base: position 83,885,516 of record OZ020510.1, on the reverse strand, counting down.
CTGAAGCGGCTAAGATGGGACTAGCAGTCAATAAGGCCAAAACGAAGTACCTGCTGTCCACAAAAAGGGACACACAACACCGGCGGATTGGACAAAACATCACAATAGACAGGTACAACTTTGAGGTAGTTAGGGACTTTGTGTACCTCGGATCCACTATAACATCTGACAACAACATCTCGTCAGAAATAAAGCGAAGAATTACTCTTGTCAATCGCTGTTTCTATGGGCTAGGAAGGCAATTGAGTAGCAAAGCCCTCTCTCGAAAGACAAAGAAGACTCTGTATAAGACCCTAATCATCCCAGTCCTGCTCTATGGCGCCGAGGCATGGACTCTATCTAAAGCGGATGAAGATATCCTTAGTCGTTTCGAACGTAAGATTCTTCGGAAGATTTTTGGCCCTATCTGCGTTAACGGGCTTTGGAGGAGAAGGTTCAACCAAGAACTATACGAGCTGTACAGCGACATTGACCTGGTCAAAAAATACGCATATCACGTTTAAGATGGCTAGGTCATGTAGAGCGAATGGACAACAATGCTCTGGCTCGCAGGATCTTCGATTCCATCCCAGAGGGTAGACGCAGTCAAGGAAGACCTCACCTTAGGTGGCGCGCTCAAGTGGAGGACGACTTCAACCAACTTGGAGTGCAAAACTGGAGGCAGCTAGCCAAAGACCGAGTTGGCTGGAGAGGCATGTTGGTTGAGGCCCAGGTTCGTCCCGAACTGTAGTGCCACCTAAGTAAGTAAGTAAGTAAAGAAGCTATCAGGCTCAAAGAAGTAAGTTTCCGTTCTTACAAAGCCAACCCTACATAGGAAAATCGGAAAAAGCACAAACAAGCAAGAAACTCATGCAATTCCGTTATTGAAAGAACCAAATTTTTGCATCATGACCAAAAATTACGGCTAAAAATTCTGCAGTGTCCCAAAGGCAGTAAAAATGTTTGGTCATTTGTAAAAAATATTAAAAACTCCTCAACAACTTCGGTTCCAACGCTCATCGACAATAACAAACCAATTGTTTACTCTTCAGAGAAGGCAAACTTGCTCGCCGCCCATTTCGCTGCCAGCTCCACGCTGCCGCATAGCAACGTTGCCCCTCCTGTACTTGAGAATGTAAATTTTTCCATGGGACAGATTTGTTTCCGCACTCGTACAGTAGCAAGAGTTCTCAAAGATCTCGATATACACAAATCCGCTGGCCCGGATGGTATAACCCCGATTCTTCTGAAGAGGTGTTCTTTCACACTGGAAAAGCCACTGCGTAAGCTTTTCCATCGCTCCTACTCTTCTGGAATCTTTCCTAGAAGATGGAAAACAGCATTTGTCCAGCCTGTCCCTAAGAAAGGTGACCCATCCTTCCCCTCCTCCTATCGACCCATAGCACTGACATCCCTTCTTTCTAAGGTCATGGAAACTTTGATTAACCGTCAACTTAAGGAATATCTCGAAAATCGAAAGCTTCTCCATGACCGTCAGTATGGCTTCCGCAGCAACCGTTTCACTGGTGATCTGATGGCATATCTCACCGAACAATGGAACAAATCTTTACATTGCTTTAGTGAAAGTAAGATTATTGCTCTTGATATCTCCAAGGCATTTGATAGATTTTGGCATGAAACTCTCTTATCGAAAATGCGTGCTTTTGGGATCGATAATACTTTTGTTCGTTGGATTAGAAGCTATCTTCTGGACTGTTCAATACAAGTTGTATTGGACGGATTCAAGTCTGATTCCCACAAAATAAATGCTGGTGTACCCCAGGGCTCTGTTCTGTCTCCGACTCTTTTACTCATTTTTATAAATGATCTTCTGTCTGTTACTTCTAATCCACTTAACTGTTTTGCTGACGACTCTACCCTCAGCTTTTCATATTCGTTCGATAATTCACTTGAAACTTGAATTTGCGTGTGATAGCCATTAACCCGAGATTGAATACACACATCGAGCTTTTTGCTTAACTTAAGTTGTTTGTTTCCCATTCCTGAGACTTCAATGGGTTCGTGTTTCGTAATGAGGTGTTACTTTGAAGCAAGCTTTTCTGTTATGAAGCTCATTTTCAAACCGGAGTCGAGCAAAGCTCTTGCTTTAACCGGATTGTTTGTCCGATTGAGAATATTCACAACGGCTGTTCCCAATAGTACGTACTTTGAAAGTTTTGCAATATTCGATGTAGCTGAAAGGCTTGTCCTATTGTCGATCATTGGAAATTGTTGCTTCTGATTCTCTGTTGTTACGTGAAGCAAGGTGTGGTGAAACTTGTTGCATTTAGTGCAATGTGTTTCTCGACATGATGAAGCTTGGTGTCCAAAGCGCAAGCAGTTTATACACCGGTTGAGAGATGTTATAGTCTTAAGCCTCTCTTGTGGTGAGAATTGAAGAAAATTTGGACATAAAAATATGGCATGTCTTTTCTGTCCACAAACAATGCATCTATTGGTTCTGTTTGTTGAAGCAAGAGCTACTTTTGTCCATTTACTGAAGTCTTCTGAATTTGTTCGTACTACTTTTGGTCCCATGGCTTCTAATGATTGGAACCGTAGTTCTAAAAATGACAGGAACTCGTTCAAAGATGGTAATGCTTTAGACTGCTTAAGTGACTGCTCCCAAAGTATTAAAGTATTTCTATCAAGTTTCTTGACCAGAACGCTCATAAGAAGAGGATCCCAATTGGTGCTGTCAATATTAAGGCCTTTCAAACTCAGCATGCATTCTTGTGTGTTATCATGGAGCGTCTTTATTGCCTTTGAAGTTTCATTTTGAATTGCAGGCTGCATCAGTAGTCTCTGCACATGTGCTGTTACCAGCTGCCGGGGATTGTCATATCGATCGATCAGATGTCGTAAAATGTCTGATCAAATTTTCAGCTTCACCAGTTGACGTTGTTTTTACGTAGAATAGCTTCTGACAGTTCGCTTTATCTTGTTTATCGACCAATTCAGTGAACAAATCACTATACTGCTTCCACTTTGTATAGCTCCTATCAAATTTGGGCAAAGTTACCTTTGGCAATTGAGGCTTTGCTAAGCGGTTTTCACGGCTGTATTGCGTCGTACCCATCTTGGACTGGATCCTCAAAAAGCTCATGCAACAACCTATGGGTTTCCTCTAGTTCCGTCCAGAATTTTTGTAGGGCGTTTAATTTCACGCTACAAAAGGTTGAACTCCAAGCTTCTTCGGCAGTAGTTGATAGTAACCGCTGTAAAAACTGCACGGTTGTGTTCTGTCTTCTGATAATTCTAGAGAAATCTGAATTTTGGACTCTTGTGTCCAGGGTTTTCTTCTCATCAGAGATGTTGTCTTTAGCAGAATTTGTTTCTGCTTTTTTACTTATTGACTCTGCTAAGCTGGCTGCCCCAAACGGTATCTTTGAAGGGTCAGACTCGATATCTTTAGGCACAATCGATTCTAATAATTGCTATATATCAATGTATGCCTTTTTCATTTTCTCGTACGTTCTAGCTTGGACATACGGAGTGTCTACTCTGACATGCTCTTTAATCTTTTCATGATTGTAATAGAACTCTAGCCAGAGAGCTTCTAATAACTGCAGTTTCTTGGCTTTATAGTCGACCGTTTTTCAGTCAGGACCGTCTTTGCCAATGTTGGATTTTAGCCCTAGTAGATCGTCAGTAATGGCCTTCTATCTGCCCACGATACTGTATGCTTCTATTTCATCCATCCTAATGATTTCGTCACGAGTATGAATTGAATATCTACGTCTTCTGCTTGTAGACTCAGGAACACCGGAACACGGGAACTCTAGATACTTGGACTTCTGGAACTCGGAAGGCCAATGTCAAAGCTCTTGACTGACGTGTTTAAATCACGTCGGGGTCACCAATGTTTATAGTCGAAATCTCTTTTGATTCTGACTTATATTACCAGCTGTAATGCTCCTTACCTCGGGTGGGGGTAGCAATAGACCATATATTTGTAGTCGAAACCTCTTTTGGTTACGACTTGATGTTGAAATTAGTGCTCTTTAAACAAAGTTCCCTAAACATAAAATTCGCCGTTGCTTTATGCAATGGATTTTATACAGTAGTCGGTAAACATTGACATATTGTGCGTCTTACAAAAGCTGAACGGTCTAACTGATGAGCCCACCGTTATTGCTTGGGCGAAACGGATATCTTGTAGTTAAGGACACTTTAACCTTAGTTTGAATTTAATTCAATATACTCCACTAAAACAACAACAAATAACTAGCAATAGTTGATTGTTTTAATATTTGTTTATTCACTTGCTAGTCCACGAGCTGAACACCCTTTAAGTTTACGTGGATAACTTTAAACAAAGTTCCCTAAACATAGAATTCACCATTGCTTTATGCAATGGATTTTATATAGTAGTCGGTGAACATCGACATATTGTGCGTCTTAGAAAAGCTGAATGGTCTAACTGATGAGCCCACCGTTCATGCTTGGGCGAAACGCATATCTTAGAGTTAAGGACATTTCAACCTTAATTTGAATTAAATTCAATAAACTCCACTAAAACAACAACAACAGGCCAGCTATTTTGGCATTAAGTGAAACCCAGGTTGGAGTAAATACTGATTTATCAGAATTTGCTCTACATGGGTATAGATTGGTGCCGTTACTCTTTTCCCATCATGGTCTCGGGGTCTTTGTTAGGAATGATATTGCTTGCCAGAACCTTCCCCAATATGGGCAATGTTCCAACACTGACTTTAACTTCTTGTGGCTCAAATTTACTGTCTGCAAGCATGTCATTCATTATTGTTTTATTTACAGGAGTCCAAATCTCGACAACAATTCGACTTGTAACGAGTTTGATGCGCTGTCTGATTCCATCTCGAAAATTGTTTCCCTTTGTCCTCGCAGTGAAATCGTTATTGCGGGCGATTTCAATGTACACAACTCCAATTGGCTCCGCTATTCTGGTCAGACAACACCCGAAGGAAGGTATGTCGAGCTCTTTACCGGGTTACATCACCTTACCCAACTGATCGATGTGCCAACGCGTATACCGGATGTTGCTGGGCAAGCCGCCCATACTCTTGACTTGTTTCTTACTTCTCACCCTGATAAATATACCACTAGTTTAACTTCTCCATTTGGCACTTCAGACCATTGTGTCATTTCAGCTAATTTCTCATCCTCCACCCATCCAGTTAAAGAAAAACTTCCCACCAGGACCGTTTGGCAATACGAGAAAGCCAACTGGGATGGCCTGAATATTTTTTTCTGAAACTTTAACTGGTCACTATGCTTCCTCGATATTGACATTGATGCCAGTGCTGAAATAATCACAAATGTGATTCTTCTAGGGATGCGTGCTTTTATTCCTAACAGAGTAAAAAGCATAAAACCTAAAGAAAAGTCTTGGTTTAATTCTGAGTGTAAAGAAGCTATCAGAGATGCCGCAACTGATGTGCTAGGTTTCACCAGACCACCACCACGAAACCTCTGGTTTGATGACGAATGCAGGCAGGCCCATGCAGCCAAACAAGAGGCATATAAAGCGACGTTGCAAAGAAAGACGAGAGCTGCTCGCGAGCTTTACGAGCAGAAAACACGGGAAGAACACCGGCTTCTCCAAAAGAAAAAGAGAGAGCATGAGAAGCGCGCGATCGAAGATATTGAGAGATGCTACTCCAGGAACAACGTGCGGAAGTTTTACCAACAGGTCAAAAGAACATGCCAAGGAAAAAGATCCCGCACAGAAGCCTGTAGAGATAGGAATGGAAACCTCGTAGTAGAGTCACAGTCGGTGCTGAGTACATGGAAGGACCATTTCTGCAGACTGTTAAACGGCGATGAAGGCCAAAATCCCGCTGTCAGGCAGAATGAACCATTCAACATGGATGATGACAGACAAAATTTCCGTCCACCTGACCAAAATGAAGTAAGGATAGCAATATCTAAACTCAAAAACAACAAAGCTGCTGGACCCGACGGACTACCTGCCGAACTTTTTAAAGCGGCCGGAGATGACCTGGTGGAGTGCATACACCAACTCATCTCTAAAGTTTGGTCAGAAGAAAGTATGCCTGATGAATGGAACCTCAGCATCGTTTGCCCGATCCACAAGAAAGGAGACCTTCTAAACTGCGCCAACTATAGAGGAATTAGTCTCCTGAATATCGCCTACAAGATCCTCTCTGCCATTCTATGTGAACGCCTGAAACCTTTCGTCAGCAACCTGATTGGCCCCTATCAGTGTGGTTTCAGACCAGGAAAGTCCACAATCGATCAAATGTTCACGCTACGGCAGATCCTGGAAACCACCCAAGAATTCCAAATCGATACCCACCACCTCTTTATCGATTTTAAGGCCGCGTACGATAGCATTTATAGAGACGAGCTATACAGAGCCATGTCAGGTTTTGGCATTCCCACAAAACTCGTCCGACTGTGCAGGATGACGATGGAGAACTCTCGCTACTCCGTCAAGGTTGGTTCTGACCTCACAGAAGCTTTTGACGTCAAAAAAGGATTCCGACAAGGTGATGCGCTATCGTGCGATTTCTTCAACTTAATACTTTAAAATTATAAGAAACTCGCAAGTCAATTGTAGTGGGACAATTTTTTTCAAGTCTGTGCAATTGCTAGCATACGCTGACGACATAGACATCATTGGCAGAACTCGGCGAGCTGTCACTGGAACGTTTACTAGCATTGAAGCTGAAGCGGCTAAGATGGGACTAGCAGTCAATAAGGCCAAAACGAAGTACCTGCTGTCCACAAAAAGGGACACACAACACCGGCGGATTGGACAAAACATCACAATAGACAGGTACAACTTTGAGGTAGTTTGGGGCTTTGTGTACCTCGGATCCGCTATAACATCTGACAACAACATCTCGTCAGAAATAAAGCGAAGAATTACTCTTGCCAATCGCTGTTTCTATGGGCTAGGAAGGCAATTGAGTAGCAAAGCCCTCTCTCGAAAGACAAAGAAGACTCTGTATAAGACCCTAATCATCCCAGTCCTGCTCTATGGCGCCGAGGCATGGACTCTATCTAAAGCGGATGAAGATATCCTTAGTCGTTTCGAACGTAAGATTCTTCGGAAGATTTTTGGCCCTATCTGCGTTAACGGGCTTTGGAGGAGAAGGTTCAACCAAGAACTATACGAGCTGTACAGCGAAATTGACCTGGTCAAAAAAATACGCATATCACGTTTAAGATGGCTAGGTCATGTAGAGCGAATGGACAACAATGCTCTGGCTCGCAGGATCTTCGATTCCATCCCAGAGGGTAGACGCAGTCAAGGAAGACCTCACCTTAGGTGGCGCGCTCAAGTGGAGGACGACCTCAACCAACTTGGAGTGCAAAACTGGAGGCAGCTAGCCAAAGACCGAGTTGGCTGGAGAGGCATGTTGGTTGAGGCCCATGTTCGTCCCGAACTGTAGTGCCACCTAAGTAAGTAAGTAAGTAAAGAAGCTATCAGGCTCAAAGAAGTAAGTTTCCGTTCTTACAAAGCCAACCCTACATAGGAAAATCGGAAAAAGCACAAACAAGCAAGAAACTCATGCAATTCCGTTATTGAAAGAACCAAATTTTTGCATCATGACCAAAAATTACGGCTAAAAATTCTGCAGTGTCCCAAAGGCAGTAAAAAATGTTTGGTCATTTGTAAAAAATATTAAAAACTCCTCAACATCTTCGGTTCCAACGCTCATCGACAATAACAAACCAATTGTTTACTCTTCAGAGAAGGCAAACTTGCTCGCCGCCCATTTCGTTGCCAGCTCCACGCTGCCGCATAGCAACGTTGCCCCTCCTGTACTTGAGAATGTAAATTTTTCCATGGGACAGATTTGTTTCCGCACTCGTACAGTAGCAAGAGTTCTCAAAGATCTCGATATACACAAATCTGCTGGCCCGGATGGTATAACCCGATTCTTCTGAAGAGGTGTTCTTTCACACTGGCAAAGCCACTGCGTAAGCTTTTCCATCGCTCCTACCCTTCTGGAATCTTTCCTAGAAGATGGAAAACAGCATTTGTCCAGCCTGTCCCTAAGAAAGGTGACCCATCCTCCCCCTCCTCCTATCGACCCATAGCACTGACATCCCTTCTTTCTAAGGTCATGGAAACTTTGATTAACCGTCAACTTAAGGAATATCTCAAAAATCGAAAGCTTCTCCATGACCGTCAGTATGGCTTCCGCAGCAACCGTTTCACTGGTGATCTGATGGCATATCTCACCGAACAATGGAACAAATCTTTACATTGCTTTAGTGAAAGTAAGATTATTGCTCTTGATATCTCCAAGGCATTTGATAGATTTTGGCATGAAGCTCTCTTATCGAAAATGCGTGCTTTTGGGATCGATAATACTTTTGTTCGTTGGATTAAAAGCTATCTTCTGGACCGTTCAATACAAGTTGTATTGGACGGATTCAAGTCTGATTCCCACAAAATAAATGCTGGTATGCCCCAGGGCTCTGTTCTGTCTCCGACTCTTTTACTCATTTTTATAAATGATCTTCTGTCTGTTACTTCTAATCCACATAACTGTTTTCCTGACGACTCTACCCTCAGCTTTTCATATTCGTTCGATAATGCACGTCCTTCGCGTTCGGACGTACAATTGCAACGGTACCATATGTCAAGCTCATTAAACTCCGATTTATACAGCATTGTCAAATAGGGTAATAAGAATCGTTTGGAGTTTAATGCTTCGAAAACTCAATGCTGTCTTCTGTCGTTAGAGCTAAACATACCCGCAATGCCGTCGTCCATGAATGGCACTTACATCGAAGAAACCGAAAGGCTCTCAGTACTCGGTATGTGTGTGAACAACGACCTCCATTGGAACGACCATATATTTGAGATCGCTAAGAATGCTGCAAAGTGCTTAGGTTTTCTGTATCGGTGTAAGAAGTACTTTTCCCCATCTGATCTGGCTACAATTTATAAAGCGTTTATACGCCCTAAACTCGAGTATAACGCCCACCTGTGGGCAGGTGCTTCACAAACATCGCTTCACCTGCTTGACAGAATTCAAAATCGAGCGTTAAGATTGATAGGAAATAGAATTGCCGCTGAAACAATTTCCCCTCTCGAACACCGACGCAATATTTCATGTCTTTCCTTATTTTATCGTTTCTTTTATAAAAACATGTTCACTCGAGGTAGACAGCTGTATTCCTCCCCTTAAAAGTTTCCCCCGTAATACTCGTCTTGCTAGGAATGCCCATCAATTCACCCTTGAGCCCAATTTCGGACGTACCGTGAAATAAAGAGATTTTTTTTTAGCCGTACAACACGACTTAGGAATGGTTTACCCGGCGAGATTTTCCCTTGCCATTTCAATTTGCAGGCATTCAAAACTAATGTTAATCGACACCTCCTATCTCTCCCCTCCCTATCTTCTTTATGCCCGCGCAATGTGTAACATTAAAAGGGAAACAAATAGTCCCTTGTGCGAACGTTAATTATATATATATAAAAAAAACAACTAGCAATAGTTGATTGTTTTAATATTTGTTTATTCACTTGTTAGTCCTTGAGCTGAACACCCTTTGGGTTTAGGTGCATAACTTTAAACCAAGTTCCCTAAACATGTAATTCACCGTTGCTTTATGCAATGTATTTTATATAGTAGTCGGTACACATCGACATATTGTGCGTCTTAGAAAAGCTGAACAGTCTAACTGATGAGCCCACCGTTATGGCTTGGGCGAAACGCATATCTTGGAGTTAAGAACACTTCAATCTTAATTTGAATTTAATTCAATAAACTCCACTAAAACAACAACAAACAACTAGCAATAATTGATTGTTTTAATATTTGTTTATTCACTTGCTAGTCCACGAGCTGAACACCCTTTAAGTTTAGGTGCATAACTTTAAACAAAGTTCCCTAAACATATAATTCACCATTGCTTTATGCAATGGATTTCATATAGTAGTCGGTAAACATCGACATATTGTGCGTCTTAGAAAAGCTGAACGGTCTAACTGATGATCCCACCGTTCGTGCTTGGGCGAAACGCATATCTTGGAGTTTAGGACACTTCAACCTTAATTTGAATTTAATTCAATAAACTCCACTAAAACAACAACAAACAACTAGCAATAGTTGATTGTTTTAATATTTGTTTATTCACTTGCTAGTCCACGAGCTGAACACCCTTTAGGTTTAGGTGCATAACTTTAAACAAAGTTCCCTAAACATATAATTCACCATTGCTTTATTCAATGGATTTTATATAGTAGTCGGTGAACATCGACATATTGTGCGTCTTAGAAAAGCTGAACGGTCTTACTGATGAGCCCACCGTTCTTGCTAGGACGAAACGCATATCTTGGAGTTAAGGACACTTCACTTGTAAACAAGCTATCTTGTGGGCATAACACCTAAGACAGTTTGATTATTTCAAAAAATAATTTGGATTTTCACTGCGCAGTTCGACTTAGTCAGAGTCTGCGATTTATTCAACGATTCGAGTATCAATTTCTGCTGATCAGCAAAAAGACCGACGACATCTTGACTCCTTTCTAACTTCTCGCGTTGTCTAATAGCCGACATTAAACCCGATTGAACCACTAAGAACTTGGCTTCGAATTCTTCGTACTCTGGAAGCGGGTCCGTGTAGCCTTGCACACCTACAAGCTCATACAATAATTTTTGAGTTGTATTGAACTCCTCCCATGCACTAGTTGCTTTGCTTAACCTCACTTCAAAATCGCTTATTGCAACCCCGTCATCAATGGACTCCGTGTAAGACGAAAGCCTCGTCAATGAACCTTTTAGATGGCCACGTGTTGCACGAAGAGCCGCGAACGAAAGTACTTGAGACATTTGAAAGGAGTGGCTAAGACCACAAAATAAGCACTACAAAATTTCAAGACTATCTGCTACACAAAGCTGCAACTGGTACGCTTCTTAGGTTTCCACCGCACGAAAACAAATGATGAACTTATCTCTCCAGAACCACGAACTATGACCAGCGATATTTTAACAGTTAACAACGACCGCTTGACCATGCAATTGATTACCAAACGAATCACGACAATGGGTGGCGAATGCAATGACTAATGTGTGCGAATTCGAATAACCTAGTTTTTATATATATTGTACTGTATTCCGAATAGATTCGGCGAGATACGGACCAAAAAAAATGTATGAAAACTAACGAAATAAATCTTGCAAAGTGTAACACAGATTACAGCATCCAAAAAAGTCAATTCACAGCAAGTAGATTTTCTTTTTTAAACCGATTTTTTATTATTTGCGGTAAAATATTAGTGTATGCTATTGAAATGTATTTTGTTGGTTCTTTTGTGTTGTTGTTGTTCATGTTGTTGGTTTTCTTTCTATTTTTTTTCATTTTGTTGATTAATTTGTCCATTATGTTTGGATTATATCCATTTTTATATGCAATGTATTTTATAGTATTGACTTCGTCTTTGTATTTGGTTTGATTCATTGGAATAAATAACAACCGATGGATCATTGCATTGAAGGCTGCAAGCTTTTGGGCTTGTGTGAATCGTTGTGGATGGTGATGTCGGTGGTGGTTTGCTTTCGGAATACTTTGTATCCAAGTCTATTGTTGTTGGTCTTTTTTATGGTTAGGTCCAAAAAGTTTATTTTGTTTATTTTGTTATCTTGATGTGTAGACAATTGTACTTGCAGTAATTTTCCAATTTATTTATCATGAGCTGTAAAGAGCTTGGTGATTCTGCCAAGATAACTATATCGTACGCAAAAAGCAAACTCTTGATTTGTATTCCTTCAATTGAAATTCCGGCTGGTAAGCAGACTGAAATATCGTCTAGGAACAGTGAGAATATTATTGGACTAAGCAAACATCCCTGTTTTACTCCAATTTGTATTCCAAATGAATCCGATAGCTCCTTTCCATTCCATATTTTTGATTGGTTGGCGCTGTATAGACTTTGTAGTATATTTAAGAACTTTGTTGATACGCCGATTTGAGATAGTTTGTAGAACAAACAGTTTCTGTTGATCGTGTCGAATGCTGCACGAAAATCAATAACAAATGCAAACAGTTTTTTCCCTCGGTTAATATAGCTTTGGGCGATACTTGAAAGGTTGAAAATTTGATCCACTGTAGAAAAGCCTTCTCAACATTCTATTTTCTTTAACCCATTCTGTTAACCTTTTGTTCAATAAACCAGTAAAGACTTTCGAGATTGTATTCATAAAAGAGATGCCTCTATAGTTTTCTTATATTTTATATATAAATATATATAAATCATCAAACCAAGGTTGATGTTTCACTAAGTTGTTGAAATTTGGTTTCGATTGTGCTATTTGTTGAATTTTGCTTGTCAAAAAACTTGGATATAACAAAGCATTGCTCCAATCTGTTTCCAGCAGGGAGACACATTCATCTAATTGCGGTGATACTCGTTGACCCAACTGTCTTTCCAAACCAGTTTTGGGAGAAGTGAAAGATTCCTCGTGACAGGGGTATCTCCTTGAATTGCACATTGGACTGATAGCGGCATGTGGTCTGAAAAAACCTGTCTAGTAACTTCCCTATCCTGTATCAAATCATGCCAGCTTCCATTAATAAGTGCAAGGTCAATTACTGAACATCCATTTCCTTTAATAAACGTAAATTCACCGTTACTATCACTTTTGTTTCTACCATTCAAAAGGCACAGATCAAAGGAATCACATACTTCAATAAGTTGTTTGCCCTTAGTATCCGTAATTTCATCCTTAGATTTCCTGGCAACGTTTGAGAAAGACTTAAATTTTCCGATTGTGATAGGGGCTACTTGCTCTTTTCCAACTCTGGCATTGAAATCGCCAACCAAAAGCATATTTTTGCAGCCCGCGCTGAGTAGAAAATCGACAAGTTTATATTCCGTTTGCCAGTTACAACAATTTAAATAAATCGTACATATCTCCAAAAGCTCTCCCATAATTTCTAACTGTATAATATCTCTGCTTTTTCTCCTTTTAAAACAACAATTTGCTTTAGAGGAAAACTGCTTGTTGAAACACCATTCCTCCACTTGCTCTTCCTACTGTGTGATTCCGGATTGCAGCGCTCCACAACAGTTCAAATTCAATAAATCAAGTTTCTAAATTTTCATAGTAGTTTTCAACTAAGAATGTTTCATAAAAAAAAAATATTTCATAGCTGTTAACATATTCAAAAAGTCTACATATTTGCTTTATTTTTTAATCCTGCTACATTATATGATAAAATACTAAAATTAATTTTATTATTCGATTTACTACTATTATTACTTAGGCAGACGGCAACGCTATTAGGAGCGGGTTGATGTTTGGGCGGCATTGGTGCAGTAGATAAGATGTTTGCTTTTGACCCGGAGGTCGTCAGTTCGATACTCAGGTTAAGAAGAAATTTTTTTAACTCCTAGTGGAAGCTAGAGCCGCCCGTGAGTTTTAAATGAGAAGATAGTCACCTAATTCTCGATCTACTGCGCCGAAAAAAAAAATTCTTTCCTATCTTTCTAATTCTTCTAACTAGTGTCGTGCAACGTCATGTTGCATTCTAAAAGGCAATGTGCTTTACAGACACTTAGTTAAAAATATTAAAAATATTATATCCTCTTTGCGCTCATTATTCGCTTCTTCGTAGAAGAGTCCGAAAGTTTAATGCAAATGATGGGTTTTGATTTGGGAGTCGTCGAGAGCACACCATTGTTATTTGTTCTTATTGGCACATTTTTTACTTAGAAATTTTCAATTTCTCTGTCATTTACATTGATAGACAAGGCTTTCTTGAAGATTTGCTTTGCCGTGTTGTTTGCATTTTTGTCATTGACATTAGCCACACCAACAATCTCAATGCAATTACTTAAGAGTTGCTGCTGCTGCCAATTAAGTTTACTTTCCAGGCTATTCACTTTTGTTTTTAATTCGGCATTTTCAGATCGGAGCTCAGTCAATTCTCGAAGAAAAACGAAAATGTATTTCCTCCAAATTAGAGATTTTTTTATAGATCATTTCAAGAGTACATTCACTTACGCTGTCTTTAGTTTGGGCTGGAGAACTTTTTTCTGTGTGTGCGTTACTGTCGTCCAAGAGATCATAGGTAGCGGTAGTAGGTGGTGCATTGTTTTTGTTATTCATAGAATCCACCGATGACGGCGCACGCGAAGAGCGGCGTCTTTGCACTGCACATTTATCACATCGGAATGATTTGCCACTCAATTTAAAATATTCAGCGTTTTGTTTGTTTATATTTACCCAAGCATGATGAAAAAAATTCTTGCAATCATTACAATTTATTTTTGTTGTACAATTGCGATCTATTTTTTGTTGACACACAGAACAATTAACTTTGAAAGAATTTTTGATGAAAGCTTCTCAGAGATGCGCACCCCACGAAAATTCAGAGATAATTTATTGTTGGGTTTACTGAAAAAAACTTTGCATATACTCAACCTGCTGCGACTTTTTGCCATATGGTCTTATGACACTTTTTAAAAGCGCCGAATCTGTGTGTTGGCTTCTTAAAACACCAACAACAACAACAAAACGAAGACTCAGTTTATCACACACTGGATGAATTTGCAAACGCATAATTAATGATTAATCCAATGCGTCTTCACAAGGAGTTTATTATTTATTTCACAAACACACAAAAACTTTTAACTTTGTTTTTAAGGACCGACCCGCCATGAAAGAAAATGAAAACTACAAAGAAATGGGAAATAAATGAAAGAACGTATAAATCATTATAACTTTCTCTCTCACACAATGTAAAGAATTCCAAATTTTCAATGAAGAAAAATTATTATGTAAGACAAACAGATTAAATGATAAATAAAATAAGTACATCTCGCCCTTGCTAAGGTATTGATTAAATTTTGTATGGCATTGTAAACTAAATAATTTCGAAGTTTCAAATTGGAAGTAATTTCTCCAGATAAAGGTTGTTGACCCTTGGTATAAAAATCAGCTGTATAATTATATTCTAAAAAAACATACAGTAAAAAGTGCAAGCTTTCGTCTTAATAAAATTGTAATTCTTACTTAATTTGCTTGTGATATTTTATAGTAAGCAGAAGCTATAACTTAGCCTTACCAATAAAAACTATTATAACGTGGTAAAAAAAAAACTTTTTATTCAGTTTTCTTTTTTGTATTTGGCTACAACCTTGGTCAAATTAAATAACCTTTTTACTTTTTTACTTATTTCTTCAACCTGCGCCTTAGGTCAAGAATTTGGCCCTTCGAGTCCTTTAAAAAAGGATACCATATTTTTTTTAAATAGTTTGTTTAAAAAGTAACAGTCTTAGCTAAGTCATAAAGACAAATAATTTAAAACCGGGATTATAGTGTTAAAATGAATGCTTCAAACAATTTCATTTTGTCTACGTCATTTCAAGAATTTGAAAACTTTTATTTGGAGTGATTCGAAGGAAGAAATTCACCGTTGGACAACTCAAACGGGACATACGCTACCAGGACATTATATCTACCGCTACCAACACACATCTACGGTTACCCACCAGTACTTGCCAACAACGGTATCCACAACTCTACCGGTAAAATAATACCTTTAAGGCGGTAGCTATAAGATTTTATTTAATATTATTTAAATAAATCAAAGATACAATTTTTATTGAAATTTAAGTTAAATAAATTACCCAAATGATATAAAACTATAGATTTCTTAATATAAAAAACCTTGATCTGTGCTCTTAAGAAATGTCAAAACTACTTAAAGTTATAGAAGCTCAAGAGCTTAGACTCAAAGAGCTAACAAAAGACTATGAACATTTTTCAAAAAAACTTCCTGAAGATAGAACGACGCGATTCTCTAAAGTATATGTAAACACGTATTTCATTGAAGTAGAAGAAGTTTTTAAAAGTGCAAAAAAGGATCACACGGCAATAGTTAACACGTCTGGTGATTCTGCCAAAGAAAAATATTTTGAAGATGAAACTTTTTCCAAAATTAAGCAGCTATATTTCAGTTTTATTGGTGAAATACAAGATCTGCTCGATCAATGTGTAAAAACTGAAAACATTTCGCTTGACACTTCTCGGTTAAACAATACTAAATCTTCAGTTAGTGAAATAAAATTACAACCAGTTGAAATCAAACCATTCTCCGGCGAATACGAAGATTGGTTCGAATTTCAGAACATGTTCGAGAGCATGGTAGATCAAAATGTCGATCTAGCAGACATTCAAAAACTTCAATACCTGCTTTCATCCCTATTGAAAAGAACTTTAGACCTTATAAGTCACCTCCCAATTGAAGGGAAATCTTACTCCTCTGCCTGGGAAGTTTTAAAGGATAGCTATAAGAATACAAGAAAACTTATTAATGCTCAAATTAGAAGGCTAATGGAGCAACCAACTCATGAAACGGCGAGTGATTTGAAATCTTTACATGATGATACAGTTTCCTGTATTCATGCACTCGCCAATTTTAACGTCAAGGTAGATGCGTGGGACTCCATTTTAATATATAGTTTTCCAAAATTTACCTCTCCAAACTCAGAGGGATTGGGAGTACCGTTTAGGTTAATCAAAAGTTCTTCCAGACTGGAAAAGATTTGCATCTTTTACATTACATTACATTACATTACATTTTATTTTTAATCTACTCCGTAGATTAATCTACGAAGTAGACACACTTACGAGCACTGGCTACTGAGGCCATCGACTCAGACAATTACAAGACAACTCACAAGATGGCATTGATACAGGACAGAAGAGAAGACAGAAGGAGAACGGAAAACAGAAAACACATAACACATGTCAACAACACGCAGTTGGTTTTCGGACGGTCCCCCATCTTTCTACTAACCACGTGCAACGATGCTTAATTTCGCTGATCTCACGGGAAGCGATGCTTTATCAGAGCCAAAGCCGTTGACTTGCATCTTTTATTGACAGCCGATTCAGCTCGCTAGAGAATTTCTGCGAGGATTGTGGTTACAAACATTCAACATTCAACTGGGGTATGATCACCATTCTTCTATGTGCAACAGCAGCAATCGTTGCTTTAAGTGTGGATTAAATTATCATACCGTGTTGCATATAAAACGCCAACAAAATAGCAACAATAGCACAAATGTACAAAACAACTACGTAACACCGAAATCCATTTAGAAGACAAAACAATGAATGAATTTAGTGCGCAAAATCCAGACCATACGATTCCTCCAAATAGCGGAGATCAAGGGCATTCTCAGACGTTTAGTAACTACTTCAACCAAACGCGCTCCAGAGTACTCCTCGCAACTGCACTGGTAAGGGTTGTTGCTCCAAACGGAGCATATCTTGTCCTCAGAGCACTTATAGACCCTGGTTCTGAAGTCACACTTATAACAGAAAATGCGACACAGCTCCTTAATCTAAGGAAACAAAAAACATTAGCTAACGTCTCCGGTTTAGGTCAAACTATTACTGGCACCTCCAGTTCAAAGGTTGATATAACCATATATTCTGTTACCAATCCTAATTTTTCTCTTGAGGTAAAAGCTTTTGTGTTTTCTCAACTAACATCTTTACTGCTAGCAAATCATCTAGATATGTATAGCTGGAGCCATCTCGAACACCTTTCCTTGGCAGACCCATCGTTTTTTGTACCCGGAAAAATTGATCTCCTACTAGGAGCAGACGTATATTCTGCCATAATGTTGGAGGGTCTGGCCAAAGAAGAAACGGGGTCACCAGTAGCACAGAAAACCGAATTACGATGGATTTTGGCTGGATCCGTCATTACTGAAGTCCAATCACATACAATCACAGTACAAAATCACTTTAATACATTGGATGCACAACTCAGAAAATTTTAAGAGTTAGAAGAAAATTTAGATTGCCGCAAATTGACTCTAGAAGAGAAGAAATGCCAACAACATTATTAAAATACTTACCAAAGGAATTCCAATGGAAAATATGAAGTGCAGCTTCCGTTCAAGGACAACATCCGCCTGGTCCTGGATAATTCGAAGAAATCAGCTATGGCACAATATTTTCACGTTGTCAAGAGTGAACGACAACAAAGCTTCGAGTGGTATTTGATGCCTCCTGTTCTACTTCTAACGGAGCATCATTAAATGATAGTTTAATGGTCGGTCCACGACTTCAAAAGGACATAATTGACCTCATTGTTCAATGGAGGAAATTTAAAATAGCAGTGGCAGCTGACACCCGCTGCGCAAATGGGCAAGTAATTCATCTCAACTTTTAGTTCAGATACCTAAAACTGAAAGGGAGGTTGATCTTCCATTGAATTTTGAATCAAACGATGCAATCAAAACACTAGGTATCCAGTGGCATCCCTCGACGGATTTTTTCAAATTCAAGATCAATCTCCCAAATATTGAAAAACACACAAAACGATCCGTCCTGCCTGACATTGCATGCCTTTTTGATTCTCTTGGATGGATTGCGCCTTTTGTAATTAAGGATAAATTAATAATGCAACAACAATGGGTAAACGAATTATCTTGGTATTCAACCTTATCCCAAGAACTGAACAAACCTTGGCTGGAACTAAGAAGCAACCTCCAAAGGCTAGAAGATATCAAAATTCCTCGCTGGATTAACTTCGAAAGATCATCGGTGGTTCAACTTCATGGCTTTTGTGATGCTTCGAAAAGAGCTTATGCAGCCGTTCTATATGCCAGAATCATAAAAGATGGAGAAGAGGCCATTCATCCAATAGCCTCAAAAACAAGAATCACTTCAGTCAAAAGCATAGCTTTGCCTAGAGTAGAACTGTGTGCAGCACACTTGCTACTTGCAAAGCTCATTCACCGTATTTCAAATTTCATGCAATTTCAACAAATAGAAACATTTGCTGGTCTGACTCAATGATCACATAAGCATGGATTAGAGGAAGTCCAGCAATCCGAACCACATTTGTCGCCAACCGGATCACCGAAATCTTTAATTGATTCAACGGTTTGGCGTCATGTGAGAAGCAAGGAAAATCCTGCTGACATCGGTTCTCGGGGATTGTCACTAGAAGGTCTTATCGGTAATGAAATGTGGTGGCATAGGCCCCCATTTCTGCGCAATTTCGTCATACCGAAAACAAAAAACTTACTATCCATCGAAACTGACCTGGAAACCAAAAAGGCAAACATAAATAATTCTGATAAAAAACCATTTTTATGTAACCAACATTTTGTCTTAGCACTTACAAGTGTTGTACATGTCGTATCCCATTTCGTTTTCAACATAAACTCAATCGTTGACAAGTATTTGACTCGGCAAGGCGTTTGCCTTGTGCGAAGTGTTACCATATGGCGCAGATATTTTTTTAACCTACGACCAAAAAACAAACTTATAAAAAAATCATTAATATAACACCCTTAAGAGACTGGTGAACTCATATCAGCTCAATGAATTTTTACACAGCTTGTTCAAAATGAAACTTTTTCAGAAGAAATATCAAATCTGAAACAAAAAAAGGATATTTCAAAGAGAAGTCACATGAGAAATCTTAATCGATTTTTAGATAGCGATGATGTATTACGCGTAGGAGGACGCTTAGCCTATTCGTCCTTAACCTTTAATCAACGACATCCAATAATACTTAAGGACACTCATCACTTTTCTAAGCTAATAGCAAATGATTTTTATCAAAGTACGTTCCATGGAGGACAACAGAAGGCCAAAATAAGAGAAAATTATTAGATCACAAATTTAAAAAGAACGGTCAAACTGATAATCCATAAATGCATTCGATGTCAACAATTAACGCTGGGCCAATTGAAGTCAAAGCATGGAAAAGTAGATGTAATAAGATTACAAAAGGATACATAGCCATATTTGTATGTCTTTCTACAAAAACGATACAAATTGAGCTGGTCAGTGATTTGAGCTCAGCTGCATTCATAGCAGCTTACAGAAGATTCGTCGCTCACCGAGGATATTGCGCGAACATGTTCAGTGGAACATACTTCAAGGGATCAAATAAGGATAGTAAATTTATCTCAGCTGAATGGAGCTTAAAAGTATCGAAAAATCTTACTTCTTATAATACTTCCTGGCATTTTAATCCTCCTTCGTCACCACATCTGGGAGGCAGGAGTAAAATCAATCAAGTTCCACATAAAACGAACAATTGGTTGCGCTAAACTGACATTTGAAGATTACTCAACACTTTTGACACAAATTGAAGCGTGTCTGAATTCTAGTACTTTGTGTCCAATGACATCTGATCCAGATGTGCTCACACCTGGGCATTTTTTAATTGGAGCTCCCATTCATTGCCTTCCTAAAAGAAACCTTATGGATCACAACATAAACCTTCTTAACAAATGGAAATATATACGACGCCTTAAACAAAATTTTTGGTGGAAGTGGAGTACATCTTACTTACATCTCTTACAACAACGTCCAAAATGGATCCAGAAACAGGCAAACATTGAAATTGGAGATATGGTCCCAGTAAAGGATGACAATATACCACCATCAGCATGTCTTCTTGGAAGAGTGGTGGAAAAACATCCCGGTTCAGACGGTTTACGCGCGTGGTAACAATAAGAGCCAAAAACTCAACCTTAAAGCGACCGATTGCAAAACTATCTCTCCTTCCTTTAACCAATTCGTAACAAAAAAAGAAAAAAACGAAACCGTCATTAATACAAAACAGAATGTACATTAAGCCCATATCACCCGCAAAGTGTTTAGTTAAGAAATCTACATAGTCCACATAAAGTCCATATCAGCCCCTAAGTCTGTTACATGTTTACAACATCCCTTAAACTTAAAAAATACAACTGCCAACTCACATCACTGATCTTCTTTATACTTTACACAGGTCAAGACAAAATCATATCGATGACATCACAGAAGGATTCAAAAGTATTCAAAGATAAAAGAATAGCACTTAAAAACATTTATATTTTAGATTAAAAAAAAATTGGCGGCTCAGGATCCAGATTCCAGAAAGCGCATCAACTGACAGAACTGATAAAAAAAACAACTCATTCCAAACTATACACCAGTACTTTCTGGAGGGAGGGGGGGGGGTGAGAGTATGTTTGCTTCTTAAAACACCAACAACAAAAACAAAAAGAAGACTCAGCTTATCACACACTGGATGAATTTGCAAACGCATAATTAAATATTAATCCAATGCGTCTTCACAAGGAGTTTATTATTTAGTTCACAAACACACAAAAACTTTTAACTTTATTTTTAAGGAAAAAAACAAAGAAATTGGAAATAAATGAAAGAACGTATAAATCATTATAACTTTCTTGACCCTTTATATAAAAATCAGCTGTATAATTATATTCTAAAAAACATACAGTAAGGAGTGCGAGCTTTCTTAATAAAATTGTAATTCTGACTTAACTTGCTTGTGATATTTTATAGTAACCAGAAGCTTTAACTTAGCCTTACCAATAAAAACTATTATTCTTATTATTATTAAGGATTTTTATTGAATCATTAATAAAATTTACAAAACAATGTTTTTTTTTTATAAAGTAGATACAAATGTTATAAAAGGAAAATAAAATTTAGAATATTAAAATATTTAAAAGTTTTCTTCAATTATTCTTGTTCTATACTTAAGAGCAATCTGACAATAAGAAGCAAGTCTACTCCAATCTTCACAATCGTTGAGCACACGTTTTACATCTTCAATCGCCATTACGAAACCAATAAAATGCATCTTCTTCTTCTGTCCGGCGTTGCATAGATAGCAGCGTTGCAGAAGATCATCACGATGTGGCATATAATTCAGCTTTAGTAGTTCTCCTCTTGCCCGAATTACCATTGAAATGTGTGCAATAGTTAGGTCTGTGTACATATAACTTATGTGTTGGTGTTAAAGTTGCCGACATATGAACCGTGCTCTCGAATTTTCCGCTTCTGCTATGCTTTATATTTTTATTGCCTGTTCCACATCATCGACGAATTTCTTGGTTATGTTTCCCCAATCTGTAGTGTTGTAGTGCCCCGTGGCTTAGTGGTTAGTGTGTAGGACTGCTAAGCGAAAGAGCCTGGGTTGAAATCCCGCTCATAGCCACCTTTTTTTCTGGGGTACTGCCTCTTGCGAGGAATTGACAAAACCTCCAAGAGTAAAATTTGTCTCGAAAAAGTGCATCTCATGTAGCTGTTCGGACTCGGCGGTAAACTGTAGGTCCCTTCCATTCTTGCAGATTAACAACACACACACACAGGAATGGTTGAGAGTATAAGTCACTAGGCCTTGGCTCCTTAAGGAGCTGTCGCGCCAATAAATTTATTTATTTTATTTATGTTTCCCCAATCTGAGATATTATGTTCTCCTTGCTCAAGATTGATATTGTATCTGCTTCTAGATCTTCCCAGTCCCTGAAGAAAAGGGTTTTCGTTCTGAGCGCTTTCTTAACTAGAATTTTGGAAAGTCGTGTATCATCTTCCTCGTTCATGACTTTGGTCGCATAATTCATGCTTAGTTTGAGTGTTAACACAAACAGGGGTGATATTCCACTTTCAATATGGAGCAGATAGTTTGGTTAGTTAGAGTAAGTCGGAAAAGTTTTTTCAAGAAGAAACACAACAGTTTTTCTACGTCTTCGTAGTATTTCCCTCCCCAAACTTGTGCACCGTAGCACATTACCGATCGCATGACAGCTTCAAAAACCTTTATTTTCGATGGGACTCCGACTCTGAAATTGGACATCAGATTCTTCCACGTTGAATTTATGGCCTCTTTCGATTCCGAGAGTTTTAGAACAAAGTGTTTTTTCATCGAAAGATCATGGTTTATTGTAACTCCTAAGTATTTGAATGACTTAACAACTTCCAAATCTTCTCCACCATACTTCCATTTTTCACAGCCTGCCAGTCGACCTGTTCCTTTTCTAAATACAAGTATTTTTGATTTTGTTGTATTGATCTGTAGACGATTGTACTTGCAGTAATTTTCTAATTTATTTATCATGAGCTGTAAGGAGCTTGGTGATTCTGCCAAGATAACTATATCGTCTGCAAAAAGCAAAGTCTTGATTTGTATTCCTTCAATTGAAATTCCGGCTGGTAAGCAGACTCAAATATCGTCTAGGAACAGTGAGAATATTAATGGACTAAGCAAACATTCCTGTCTTACTCCAATTTGTATTCCAAACGAATCCGATAGCTCCTTTCCTTTCCATATTTTTGGTTGGTTGGCGCTGTATAGTCTTTGTAGTATATTTAAGAACTTTGTTGATACGCCGATTTGAGACAGTTTGTAGAACAAACAGTTTCTGTTGATCGTGTCGAATGCTGCACGAAAATCAATAAAAAATGCATAAAGATTTTTCCCTCGGTTAAGAAAGCTTTGGGCTAAGTAAAGTTTTCCGTAAAGTTTTTTTGCAACATTCCAAAACTCCTTGCCACTAGATGTTTGAGCAATTTCACCCGCCAATCCATTAAAATATATTGTTTTTTTTTTCAAATCACAAATTGTTTTGTATTGGCTATTCGCTTCAATATAGATTTGTTTCGATGTTTCCGTATCCAGCTCCTAAGAGATTTGTTCCTAACCTTGAAACACTCTTCATAAAACCAAGGTTGATGTTTCACTAAGTTGTTGACAGTTGGTTTCGTTTGTGCTATGTGTTGAGTTATGCTTGTCAAAAAACTTGGATATAACAAAGCAGGGAGACACATTCATCTAATTGACGGTGATACTCGTTGGCCCAACTGTCTTTCCAAACCAGTTTTTGGAAAAGCGAAAGATTCCTCGTGACAGGGGTATCTCCTTGAATTGTACATTGGACTGATAGCGGCATGTGTTCTGAAAAAACTTGTCTAGTAACTTCCATATCCTGTATCAAATCATGCCAGTTTCCGTTAATAAGTGCAAGGTCAATTACGGAACATCCATTTCCTTTAATAAACTTAAATTCATCGTTACTATCACTTTTGGTTCTACCATTCAATAGGCACAGATTAAAGGAATCACATACATCAATAAGTGGTTTGCCCTTAGTATCCGTAATTTCATCCTTAGATTTCCTGGCAACGTTTGAGAAAGACTGAAACTCTCCGATTGTGATAGAGGCTACTTGCTCCTTTCCAACTCTGGCATTTAAATCGCCAACCAAAAGCATATTTTTGCAGCCTGCGCTGAGTAGAAAATCGACAAGTTCATTATATTCCGTTTGCCAGTTACAACAATTTAAATAAATCGTACATATCTCCAAAAGCTCTCCCTTGATTTCTAATTGTATAATATATCTGCTTTTCTCCTTTTAAAACAACAATTTGTTTTACAGGAAAACTGCTTGTTTATTCGAAACACCATTCGAACTGCCTTTGGAAAATCCGTATGAATAGAAATTCCAGTGTTTCGCAATTTGCTAGCTTTAGTGATTATTGCTTTCACTTCTTCGGTGTTGTTTACCTGCAGCAGTATATTCGCAACCCTTTTATTTGCCGATTTCAATTGTTTTACATCTTTAAATATTATTTCATTTGCATTTTGGTTGGTTTGTAGCAAATCTGCACAGATTTTCTTCGCACGAGTTATCGGATCGGCATTTGTGTTTGTTGGTATGTGCATGATAATATTGTTTTCACATGCCCTTCTTGCCAGAATTGTTTTCCCACGTATGACATCGAAGTTTGGTTTTATGTAGGATTTCTTGGGTTTGCTGCAGTTGAGCCTGTGTTTGACTTAATCGCTTTTGTTATCCGTCTATTTGGGCCTTTTGTTCTTTGATGTTGCTTTGCAGTTCCAAGAGGTCGCCTTTCGTTGCAAGGTTAGATGTTTTACGGTCAAACAATTGTTCAAGTTCTTCAACTGACATTTCGCCCACACCCATTGTGCAAAGTGCTTTTTGGCTCAGTTGGTGTGTTTCGGGTGAGGTTTCACCTACCTTTCGCTTGAGCATAAATTATGCGTGTATATATGCGTATGGATATGCGTACACTGTTGTATGGTTTCTTTGTTTGCAAGAGCAGTTTTTGTTTTATCTTTTCTTAATAACTAAGACTTACTCTGTTGCGATTTTCTTAATATTGGGATAAAAGACAGCTTCTTGCAATATTTGAAAATAACCACTTTCACAATACTTGTTTAAATATACTCAAATTCTAAAGATATTCGGGAGCTCAAATTCTAACCTTCTTGACACTTTAGACCAAGTGTTGCCAATCTCAATAAAAACTATTATAACGGGGTTAAAATAAAAGTCTTTTTATTCAGTTTTATTTTTTGTATTTGCCTACAACCTTGGTCAAATTAAATTACCTTTTTACTTATTTCTTGAACCTGCGCCTTAGGTCAAGAACAGTGTGCAAAGAAATTTTTTGAGATTTTATCTCCCAAACAGTATGACGAACGTATGGGGGGCACGCTGCCCGCCTACAACCCCCCTGCTTGAGCTAACTATAGGATTGGGAGTAGGTGCTAGATTGGGTTTATGCAAAAGTTCTTTAAATCAAAAAGAAACGTTACACATACCCAACCTTGCACCTTCTCGAAATCCTATAGTGAGCCCATATGTTCATCATACTGATTGGGAGATAAAATCTCAAAAAATTTCTTTGCATTTCCTAGCGTGCCCCCCCTCCTATACCTTCTTCATAGTAAGATTAACAAGGCGGGATATAAGTCCCAAATCTTAAGACTGGGACTTATATTCCGGGGACTTATGTCCCTGCTCCCATTGTGGTTCTATATCAACAACAACATATAACAGTTATGTTCCAAAAGAGTAGTTCGTCTTTTATTATGAATTTGTGATTTTTGTTTGGCATTTCCGTTATGTGGACACTATGTCTATTTCAAAATTTACTTATTGGACATAATGTCAACATTTTTGATTTCACCATAAGGTCCATTGACATTATGTCTATTTCGTTCATGGACCTTATGACTATTTCCAATTGGTCATAATGTATAGTTTATTATTATTTACTATATTATTTACTGTTAAAAATGTATTAATTTAATACTATACACAAATACATATGTACATATTTAAATAAGGTATATGAATTCTTTGTTGAGTTTGACAGTTCTTCGAAGTAGACATCAACTTGACAGTGACTTCAGCGACATCTTTATGTGAAGTGAATTTCTGGCGAAACACAAAATGGTTGACTCACTTCTTATTCAGCCGACAACGTGTCCAGTCCTTGTCTACCTCAACCTAACTTGAATTACTTATTGCTTATAATTTACTTACCTACGTATATTGAATTTTGTTTAATTGAATTAATAAAGTTTATATGAATTTATACTAAATAAATTCAAGTCATTGCCTTACATTAATAACATTATTCTTTATATTTTTTTCTTGCTTTGAATTTTTTGTTTTATATCCAAATATATTTTAAATAAATATTTTCGGTCCCTTATGAACCATTTTTTTTATTTTTTATTTAGAACTTTTCAGGTTGTTTTGACTGGTAAAAAAATGCATTTGAAAGTGGCATTATGCCATAATGGCCATATGACACTTTCGCAAAGCGACAGATGGCCATATTTTGTAATATGGCCACATGACACATTTTGAAAGTGTCATATTCCATATTTCAAAATATGGCCACATGACGCATGGCCACGGCACCATATTATATTATATTTTTTATGTTTAATAATAGTTTAAGGTGAGAATGATAAAGCAGTGGAATTTGACATTAAACGAAGGTTGTTGCACAGATCTATATTGTGCAGGCTTCATAGGATTCCGACGAAAATTTGTGTGTGCGGGAATCCTATCGGCGAATTTAGATGCTCGAAATCCAATTGCGAAATTCGAATTAGCCGCACTGTTGGTACTTGGTTTGAGCAAGCCAAAATCCTTCTACCTAATGTACTGTTTCGCTAAGAAGTGTTCTTATTTGTATATATGTACTGCTTTGTTATCAAATTTTTGGAAACTTTTCACTTTCCAAGGAACAAATAGGCGGACCCGAGAAAATCGTCCAGATCAACGAAAGTAAATTCGGGAGGAGAAAATTTAATACGCTTATATCCAAACCTCGCACCTGCTTAAAATCCTATGGTGGCTCCAAGCAGGGGTGTTGCATTGGGCAGCATGCCCCCCCTTACATATATAAATTTTTGTTTGTAAGTATTCTGAATTAATAAATAAATTGCGTATACACCTAACCTTGTACCTATTTCGAATCCAATAATGACCGGAAGAGGGAGTTGGCCCCTTACTTACGTAATTGTTAGCCCCATGAGAAATTCCAATAAAAAAATTAAACAAAAAAAAAGTTATTAAAAAAAATTCACAAAAAGAAAAAAATTCGTAGGTAGTTTTGAAAAAAATATAATTTTTTTTATATTTATGTTTTTTAGGCTATTTGAAACACAAATAAAAAAAATCTAGCTCAATGCGCATAATGGAAACCCGCCCCAAGAATTCTAGTAGCAAATTTAGTATTGTTTGTTAATTTTAGTCCCTCTATTCAATGAACTCATTGAATTATAAATTTTTTTAAATAATAACTAATGTCTTTAAGTGCGCGCGTAAACCGCTAATCAGTGAAATATTTCTACTCAAAGTTACAAGTGAAATAAACATTGAACAATCTAAAATTAATCAGTGTTTCACCCTAACTAAAATAGTAATACCACGAAACTTCATAGAGAAGGGTTGATTTTCTAAATTTAATTTTAAAAAGAAAATGCAAAACAACAAAAATAATAAATGAGCTTACTTAAATTTCAAATTCAATCAATCAATTAAAATTCAAGAAGAAGAAGCACCCTGAGATCAGATTTACGGACGAAGAAACCGCATCATCAGAAGAAGAAGCCAATCAACAATTGATAGATATCAGAAATTCAACAATTCCAGAGAACATCTTACGAACATTAGGAAATAATAGTAAGAACAATAATTTTAAGATAAAGAATAAGAATAATTGTGAAAAAATGGCTAATAATGGTGAAGAAATACCAAAGAAAAAATTAACGTTAGATCCATCAAAATATATTGAAAAATTAGGAACGTTTGATGGTAAGTCTGAAGATTTATATACATTTCTTATTAATGTAGACGGCATCATTCCGACACTTAAAGAATATGATGATCAATCACAGATTATGTATATGAACATCCTTAGAAGCAAGTTCATAGGTAGGGCTAAAAGATGTATGGAAATCCATACGCATCTGACCAAATGGTCAGACATCAGAGAAATGCTTGTGGATAATTTCGGCGGATTGAAATCGTCATATCAATTATACGAAGAACTAAGAAACATTTCATTCAGAGGTAGTGTATTAGATTTTTACCCAATATTCAGAAAGGATTATGTGATTTAAATCAAAAATCAACACAAGAAGATAGATCAATTGACATTCCCACAATATTAATACAGCATTGAACGTTTTCAAAGAAAAACTGCCAACTCATATGATAACAATTTTATACGCATTGAAACCTAAGAGTTTACAAGCAGCATTACATGAACTTACACAAGCAGGTTTTGTAGACACAACAATAAGACGACCAGATAAAGCATATGAGACAGGTCCTAAGTTTCAAAAATATAATAACCATGTCAATAATTCAGGCCAATACAAAAATAATAGTTATCAAAGTTTCCAACCATGCACCACCACAAAGACAACAATTTGTTCCAAATAATTCTTTTAAACTTAAACAAAATTTCCAATTTCGACCACAAACTATAATCAACAACGTAATTATAATCGTAATTATAATCGCGACCCACAAGCTATGGACATAGATCCGACGAGCTGTCAATTAGGACGTGCTCCAAAACTACAAGTGAATTACCAGAGAAATAACTCAAATAATTCAAATCAAGAAAACAGAAATGCCAGAAGAACGAAATGTTCATTTAAAAGCCTCGGAGCATTGCCCTTTATTCGACTAGAAAAAAACAACAAGGTACTTCGCATGCTAATTGATACAGGTGCGACAAATAGTCTCTTAAATGAACGAGACGCCCCAATAGATTATATCACAAAAAGAAAAACGCCTTTAATAATAAAAACCATAGGAAGTCCTATTGTAATAGATAAAGAATTAATTATACCTAAAGATAAATGCAGATATAAAGTAAAAGAAGATTGTTGCTTCCATTTGTTTAACCTTGATCAGAATTTTAACGGAATTAAAGGAAATAATATTTTAATATTATTTAATAGTAAAATTAATTATAAAACGAAAACTCTAGAATTTAATAATGAAATTATTCCATTATTCTTCAGTGAAGATGAAGAAAAAGAATATCAACAAGAAATTAATCATTTAGCAAACCTAGAACCACAAATTTCTATATTTGACGAATTAATTGAAAAACGCTTAGATTATTTAAATGAAGGGGGACAAAATTCCTCATGAAAACCCTAAAATAAAACGAAAAAACAATTTATCATAAAGAAACAGGAAACCAATTTTTTCAAGGATATATCGTTACTCAGAAATCCACAAAAAATAAGTAGATAAACAATTTCAGGATCTACTGGACCAAGCAATTATCACCAAAAGTTCGAGACCATACAATGCACCTATATGGGTAGTACCCAAAAAAGCAGACAAAACTGGAGATAAGGAATGGCGAATAGTAATGGACTATCGCAAAATAAACACAATAACGAAAGAAGATAAGTTTCCTATATCAATAATTGATGATATATTGGATCAGATGGGAAGAGTGAATTATTTCACAACCCTTGACTTAACAAAAGATCTTACCAGATAGAAGTAGAAGCCAAAGATAGAAAGAAAACAGCTTTCTCCATGCTATCAGGGCATTATGAGTTCATCAGAATGCCGTTTGGTCTAAAAAATGCACCAGCAAAATTTCAAAGAAAGATGAATGAGATTTTAAGAGATTACGTAGGGAATATTTGTTATGTTTATTTAGATGACATAATTATATTAAGTACTTCACTTGAAGAGCATATCGTTTCCTTAAGAAAAGTTTTACAAAGACTTCAAAGCGTAAATTTGAAAGTGTCTTTAAACAAATGCTATTTCTTAAAAAAGGAAAGTGAATTTCTCGGACATGTAATCACACCTGAAGGTATAAAACCAAATCCTGAAAAAAATCGAAACAATTAAGAAGTTCCCTATTCCAAGTACGGTAAAGGAAATACAAAGTTTTCTCGGATTAACTGGGTACTACAGAAAATTTATTCAAGATTACGCTAAAATTATAAAACCTTAAACTACATGTTTGAAAAAAGATAAAAAGATAGATATAGAAAATTAAGACTACGTAGAAGCTTTTAATAAACTAAAATTATCCATGCAGGATACACTAATTAATAAACACCCAGATTTTTAAAAATCTTTTGTTCTAACCACTGATGCTTCAAATTTCGCAATTGGTGCGGGTCTAAGCTAAACCCATGGACCCCTTTGGCTTTGCGAGTAGGACACTCAATGAACATGAATGCCACTACTCTACAATTGAAAAGGAACTCTTAGCGATAGTATGGGCAACTAAACAATTCAGAAATTACCTATACGGTAGAAAATTTAAGATCCTCACAGATCATAGACCATTGGTATGGCTCCGCAATCTAAAAGAACCCAATTCCAAACTTCAACGTTGGAAAATTAAGTTAGAAGAGTACGACTTCGATATTAAATATATAGCTGGCAAGGAAAATAAGGTAGCAGATGCACTATCCAGAGTGAGAATAAATGTTTTGGAAGAAGATAATGATTTAGTAAGTACTAGACATAGTGCAGAATCTGACAGTATAGATTTAATTCAAATAACTGAAAAAACCTTTAAACCATTTTAAATGACAAATAATATTAAAGTTAGGAAATGTCAATAATGAAAGGATAGACATAGGGAAGAGATTAGTCATAATAACCAGAAAGGAGATAAATAATGAATCATTTGAAAAAATAATAGGCAAAGTTGATATAAAATTGGAAAACGCTTTACTTGCAGAAGATAAAAATATATTTTTGAAATTCAAAGACTACTGGAAAAACCATCATAATAATCAGGTTCTATACAGAGCCACTAGATATTTGATAAACCTGAAATCACCAGAAAAAGAAGAGATAATTAATAAAACAAACATACAATTCAACCATACTGGTATAGAAAAAACATATCTAGAATTGATAAGAAAATATTATACCCCAAATTTTAAAGTTTTAAATAATTGTGATATATGCAATCTTAAAATAGAACGAAATCCAATCAAGTTACCCTATGAAAAAACAAAGACACCACAACAACCACACGAACATTATCACATGGACATATGGATAATACCCAACCAAAACAAGTATTCGACATGTTTAGATAAATTCAGTAATTTTTTATCAGTAGAAAAACTCAAAACAAAGAACCAAGTTGATACATTAGACGCGATAACAAAAATAATGACTGACATGACTAAACCGAAACAAGTTACGTTACATAACGATCCTACTTTCCAAACATATTCAATAAAAGAATACTTCAGAGAGAATGCGATTGAACTACATTTTACCCCACCATACAGACACACAGGAAATTCCGATGTAGAACGCGTAAATAGCACAATAAACGAAAGTAAAAGGATTCTTGAGCAATCAAATCAGAACTTAGTCGACAAAGTACTGCGAGCAGTTGAAGTATATAATCAAACGATACACTTAACAACAAAAGAAAAACCTTGTGCTATTCATTTGAATAAACTAGACAACAAAATAATTTTTGAACGTATTGAAAACAAGAAAGACAATGTTTTAAACATATTAAACAAAAATCGAGAAGATAAAATAATTAACCCAAAGTTTACCATAATTAATAACCCAGAGAAATATAAAAAGTTGAAAACTAAGTACAAGAAAGTTAAAGTGATTAAACAAAAAGAAAAGAAGATAACTATCAAGCCACATTTAAGAAGAAATAAAAAATATACTACTAAAGATCAAGATGGAAATATGGAACTTGATGATAACAATGCTGATATCAATTCAAACCAAGCAACATACAACAGTTAAATCCCAAGAGATCCAACTCTATAAAATGACAAAAGAATTTTCAATTATAAAAAGTGAAAGTATACAACTAATAGAAGATTATAATTTAATAATTTTATTTGGGTGCGGATTCGTCATAAGCGGTAGACTTAGGCAAGAAGTCTTGGGCTTTCGACACGTAAGTGAGCGACTTGTGACAATCCGTATCAAGGCTTAACTCGCCAACATTAGCCTAATATGCGCTCATGCCCCCACAGAGGACAAAGATGACGCCACCAAGGATGACTTCTATGAGCTCCTCGAGAAAACCTATGACCAATGCCCTAAATACGACGTTAAGATCGTACTAGGCGATTTTAATGCCAAAATAGGTAAAGAGGAAATCTTTGGTAGGACTGTCGGAAAACATAGCCTACACGACACAACGCCTGAAAACGGAGTTAGCAGGCAGCGGCACATAACGTCACCATTGCAAGCACACGGTTTCCTCATCTCAATATACACAAAGGGACTTGGCGACACCCAGATCAAAGAACCGTCAATCAGATTGATCACGTTGCGAACGACGCAAGACACGCCTCCAGCATCTTGGATGTTCGTACCTACCGAGCAGCTAACATCGACTCGGATCACTACCTTGTTGCAGCAAAGGTAATAATGCGATAAACGCGAACACCACAACAACGGAGTAATACTGTGAGGAAGTATGACGTCGGAAAGCTGCAATCGCAAGAAACCGCCAGAAACTATGCCGATCGAATATCCCGTAACATCTCAATAAATCCAGTACCGACAGCATCAAGTGCCGAAGACCAGTGGCAACACTGCCAACAAGCCATAAGAGATGCCGCAACTGATGTGCTAGGTTTCACCAGACCACCACCACGAAATCTCTGGTTCGATGACGAATGCAGGCAGGCCCATGCAGCCAAACAAGAGGCATATAAAGCGGCGCTGCAAAGAAAGACGAGAGCTGCTCGCGAGTTCTACGAGCAGAAAAGACGGGAAGAACACCGGCTTCTCCAAAAGAAAAAGAGAGAGCATGAGAAGCGCGCGATCGAGGATATTGAGAGATGCTACTCCAGGAACAACGTGCGGAAGTTTTACCAACAGGTAAAAAGAACATGCCAAGGAAAAAAAACCCGCACAGAAGCCTGTAGAGATAGGAATGGAAACCTCGTAGAAGAGTCACAGTCGGTGCTGAGTACATGGAAGGACCATTTCTGCAGACTGTTAAACGGCGATGAAGACCAAAATCCCGCTGTCAGGCAGAACGAACCATTCAACATGGATGATGACAGACAAAACTTCCATCCACCTGACCAAAATGAAGTAAGGATAGCAATATCTAAACTCAAAAACAACAAAGCTGCTGGACCCGACGGACTACCTGCCGAACTTTTTAAAGCGGCCGGAGATGACCTGGTGGAGTGCATACACCAACTCATCTCTAAAGTTTGGTTAGAAGAAAGTATGCCTGATGAATGGAACCTCAGCATCGTTTGCCCGATCTACAAGAAAGGAGACCCTCTAAACTGCGCCAACTATAGAGGAATTAGTCTCCTGAATATCGCCTACAAGATCCTCTCTGCCATTCTATGTGAACACCTGAAACCTTTCGTCAGCAACCTGATTGGCCCCTATCAGTGTGGTTTCAGACCAGGAAAGTCAACAATCGATCAAATGTTCACTCTACGGCAGATCCTGGAAACCACCCGAGAATTCCAAATCGATACCCACCACCTCTTTATCGATTTTAAGGCCGCGTACGATAGCATTTATAGAGACGAGCTTTACTGAGCCATGCCAGGTTTTGGCATTCCCACAAAACTCGTCCGACTGTGCAGGATGACGATGGAGAACTCTCGCTGCTCCGTCAAGGTTGGTTCTGGCCTCACAGAAGCTTTTGACGTTAAAAAAGGATTCCGACAGGGTGATGCGCTATCGTGCGATTTCTTCAACTTAATACTTGAAAAAATTATAAGAAACTCGCAAGTCAATTGTAGTGGGACAATTTTTTTCAAGTCTGTGCAATTGCTAGCATACGCTGACGACATAGACATCATTGGCAGAACTCGGCGAGCTGTCACTGGAACGTTTGCTAGCATTGAAGCTGAAGCGGCTAGGATGGGACTAGCAGTCAATGAGGCCAAAACGAAGTACCTGCTGTCCACAAAAAGGGACACACAAACCCGGCGTATTGGACAAAACATCACAATAGACAGGTACAACTTTGAGGTAGTTTGGGACTTTGTGTACCTTGGATCCGCTATAACATCTGACAACAACATCTCGTCAGAAATAAAGCGAAGAATTACTCTTGCCAATCGCTGTTTCTATGGGCTAGGAAGGCAATTGAGTAGCAAAGCCCTCTCTCGAAAGACAAAGGAGACTCTGTATCAGACCCTAATCATCCCAGTCCTGCTCTATGGCGCCGAGGCATGGACTCTATCTAAAGCGGATGAAGATATCCTTAGTCGTTTCGAGCGTAAGATTCTTCGGAAGATTTTTGGCCCTATCTGCGTTAACGGACTTTGGAGGAGAGGGTTCAACCAATAACTATACAAGCTGTACAGCGACATTGACCTGGTAAAAAAAAGGCATATCACGTTTAAGATGGCTAAGTAAGTAAGGAAATTCCATCCTTCTGTCCGTCTATCTGTCTGTTGGCACCTCTACAGCCTAAACGGATGTACCGATTTGCTTCAAACATGGTATTTTTTTATTTATTTGGTAGTATCTCAGTGTTTTTCATTTTTGCTCTAGGTCGAAAAATAACGGTACATGCCATACAATCTTAAACAAAAAGTTTAATTTTCTCGAAAACGGTTTTAACGATTTTGATAAAACTTTAAGGGTACTATTTTGTTACAACAATACATTTTTTAATTAGAACATTTTTTTCGAAATTTGTTACATAACGTTACCACTCATAGAACGTTTTTTTTTCAAATGCGGTTTTATCGTAAGCCATTATCCCGATTTCAATAAAATTTTGCACACAGGAAGTCATTTATAATTCAATTATTATTGCATTTCAAAATTTTCAAATACTTTTTTTCAATTTTTTCTTAATTTTTCTAAAAAAAATTGGTTTTCGAAATACATATTTTGAAAACGGGTTAATTGAATTTTTGAAATAATTTTCCAGGATGAAAACTGCAGATTTTCTTATAATCTACTAAAAAAAAAATAAATATTTTTTTTTGAAAAGTTTTTTTTTTTTTAAACTAGTCGAACGATTTTCAATATTGTTTTCCTCGATAGACATTTAGTTTTCAGATTTCATTCTGATCTTTGTTTTTTTCGAGAAAACTCTGAAGCCAATTAAAAAAATAAAGAATTTTCGAGAAAAAGTCAATTTTTTTATTTTAATGTATACATATTTACATATGCAGCCACTAAGCAATACTTATCTAGCATAAGAACAAGTTCGTGCGACCCAGTCGTGCATTCCTTTTTAATCTTTTAAGAAGTTGTTAAAGAAAATCCGTTTTATTTAAAAACCGTTCCTACGATTTTGAAAAAAAAAATCACATTGCTTTAAATTTTTTTAACGAAATAATATGGCGTTTAAAAATTTTCTGCTGAAAACTGTTTAAAAGTACTTTTATCAAACAATCAAAATTTACAAAAATTGAATAAAAAATTTAAGTTCTTTTAATATTTATAAAAAAATTATTCGACGCTGTGACATCACATTTGTAGGTATATAAAATTTCTTGTTGTAGGAATATAAACATTACAGATGTTTTTTGAAGATGAGATTCAAATTGCATGATTAAAAAACTTGTATACACACACAGCAAAATAAAAAAATAAATTGCACGACTGGATCGAACGTACTTGCTCATATGTGCGGTCACATCGTCAAATAAATTTAAAAAAATGCACGACTGGGTCGCACCAAATTGTTCTTCTGTTAGATAATTGTTTAGTGGCTGCATATATAAAGGGTGTGTGATTTTCAAGAAGAAATAAAACGCATATAGTTTAATGTTATGGCCAAGAATTTAGCTTGATTATAAAGATAAGGGTTTGCATTATGTTTAAAAAATGATTTGGGGGAAGTGGCCGCCGCTGGATCGAATAAATTCCAGCCGAGGCCCAATTTTGTGAAAATCGGGATCGGTGGCCATCTCGTTTTGGGCTCATTTACCGAACGGGTGCCGCGCTTGATGGTCGTTCGGCTTCAATTATTGCACGAGTTGGATTTTGTAAGCCTGCAAACAAAGATCCTTCCGCAAAATCTTCCATTAAGTGGATGGGCACATCTCCAATTGTTGCGCGCGATGGCGGGTCTTCTTCGATGCTCTGCTCCACCGAAACGAACCATTATTTTGGTAATACATTTGCACAATTTGCAAACTTGATCGGGAGTAATTCTATTCATTATGAAATATCAAAACCAAACTGAGCATAAATCAAGTGACAGCTGTCAAAAAGACCAACTCCGAAAGAAGTATTGCCAGATTGAAAACCACACGTCTATTAAAATAAAAAAATAATTTTTTTTTTAGAAAATTCTTTAATTTTTTTTAATTAGCTTAAAAGTTACATATCTCGCTTTTTAAACGCCGCCGTAATGAGCAACAAAGAACTTTCAGATATTTTCAATTTTCTCAAGAACTAGTAGACATAAAAGCTTTCAGTTTTTTGCGTTTCATTAAAAAATTGATATGAGCATTGACCACAAAAAGAAAATTTTATTTTCCATTTCACAATTTTGAACAAAATTGGTTTAAAGATATTTTTTTTACGTTTTTTTTATCAACATTTCGAGTTTGAATGCGAATATTTTGAAAACTATTGACGCAAATAATTTCATTTAAATGTAGGATTAAAGAGCAGATTTTCCTAAACGGGCGGAGATAGACCCCCTCCCATAATAAAAAATACTTGTATTTAATCCCTCTACAAGAAACCGTTATTAAATCTTGGCGCCGGAGTTATCGTACTCGTGCCACAACACTTTATATTAGGGCTGATGATTCTACCCGGGTATTCAGCTACCCGGGTAACCGATAACCCGGGTAGTTAATTTCCCGAGTACCCGAGTTACCGCGTAAAATGGTTACTACCCGTAACCGGGTAGTCGGGTAGGCAATATTACCCGGGTAACTAACTGTGCAGGCAAAAAATTTGTATATTTTAAACGTATAGATTCCACCTAAAAGTTTATCATCCGTTTATGGTGAACTCTCCATAGCTATTGATTTTGTTATAGATTTGTCCTGCTCTGACAGCAATATTTTACTTTTGGGTGATTTTAATTTACCTAACATTGACTGGGTTCCATCTGAGGATGAATCCTACTTAGAAGCTTCTTTATCTTCATCACAAATAGAACTTTCTTTTCTTGATAAAATTATTTCTACTGAATTACAGCAAACAAGCTGTATTAAAAATTCAAAAAATCGAACCCTCGATTTAATATTTTCCTCTGACCCTATTGGTACACTCGTTCTAGAGTAAAGATCTGGAATCACTAATATAGATAATTACCACCCACCTCTGAACATCTTTCTTGATTTGAGTGATCAAATTTTAGAAAACAGTAACCCTTTTGACTACTTATGACTTCAGAAAAGCAAATTTCCATGTGTTGTCTGAAGATTAATTTAGTTCAGGAATTGAAAATATTTTATCTTGTTCCAATATTGACGAAGCAGTAAATAATTTTTATTCCACACTTAACAACTGCTTAAATAGAAATCTCTCTTTAAAAAAATCAAATAATTCAAGCCATAGCCATCCATGGTACACTAAAGAGCTGCGTAGTCTTCGTAACAAAAGAAATAAAGCATGGAGGGTTTACTTAAAATCTCTTTCTCCAACACACTACTCTCGTTATCTCAAAACTTTTGACGAATTTAATATTCTTTCAAATACCTTATATACTAGCTACATAAATGATATTGGTATTTCCTTAAAAAAATTACCCTAAACAATTTTGGAAGCTTGTTAATTTAAAGAAAAAATCAGATGGATTTCCTGCTATCTTCACATATAATAACCTTCAGTTAGATAATCCCATCGATATTTCTAATGCCTTTGCAGCCAATTTTCACGATTCATTTGTTGAACCAATGGTTGTTGATGACATTTATTTTCACAATCTACATATCTTTTCGCAAACAAACTGTAATCATCTCCACGTAGAACAGAGTACAGTACTTGAACTTCTTTCTTCATCAAATGATGATTGTTCAGCTGGCCCCGATGGCATTCCTTCAATAGTTTAGAATGTAGAAATTCTTTAGTGCAGCCGCTCAGCTCATTTTCGAGCTTTCACTTAAAACAGGAACATTTCCAAGTATATGGAAAAACTCTTTTCTTAATCCTATATTCAAACAAGGAGATAAGGCTGATATTACAAACTACAGGCCCATTTCTAAATTATCTTGCATACCAAAACTTTTTGAACAAGTAGTCTGTGAAAGTATGGCATTTTATAGTAAGAATCTTATTTGTGAACAACAGCACAGTTTCGTAATGCATAGATCAACTGTTACAAACCTTCTCCCACAAATGTTCAAATGCATTAGAAAAAGGTTATGAAGTTGACTGCATTTACACTGATTTCTCAAAAGCATTTGATCAACTAAGCCACGAACTAATCTTGTTTAAGCTAAAAGCTTATGGTTTTCCTCCCTGTATCTTAGCTTGGATCAAATCATACCTTGAGAATAGATCCTACCAGGAAAAAAATAAAAAATTGTCTTTCAGATCGCTTCGTGGCTCACTCTGGAGTACCTCAAGGAAGCCACCTTGGTCCATTATTATTCATTTTGGCTATAAATGATGTTACATCGTGCATTCAGTCAAGTGACATTCTCATATTTGCTGATGACATGAAGACTTTCAAGATAATAAAGTCTAGCGATGACCGTATTCTTCTGCAGGCAGATATTGATAACTTTAGCATTTGGTGCAGAAAAAGTGGTATTTCCCTTAACCCTGTAAAATGCCAGATGATTACCTTCTCTAGAAAACGTATCGTAAATGCATGAAGATGAGATTCAAATTGCATGATTAAAAAACTTGTATACACACACAGCAAAATAAAAAAATAAATTGCACGACTGGATCGAACGTACTTGCTCATATGTGCGGTCACATCGTCGAATAAATTTAAAAAAATGCACGACTGGGTCGCACGAAATTGTTCTTCTGTTAGATAATTGTTTAGTGGCTGCATATATAAAGGGTGTGTGATTTTCAAGAAGAAATAAAACGCATATAGTTTAATGTTATGGCCAAGAATTTAGCTTGATTATAAAGATAAGGGTTTGCATTATGTTTAAAAAATGATTTGGGGGAAGTGGCCGCCGCTGGATCGAATAAATTCCAGCCGAGGCCCAATTTTGTGAAAATCGGGATCGGTGGCCATCTCGTTTTGGGCTCATTTACCGAACGGGTGCCGCGCTTGATGGTCGTTCGGCTTCAATTATTGCACGAGTTGGATTTTGTAAGCCTGCAAACAAAGATCCTTCCGCAAAATCTTCCATTAAGTGGATGGGCACATCTCCAATTGTTGCGCGCGATGGCGGGTCTTCTTCGATGCTCTCCTCCACCGAAACGAACCATTATTTTGGTAATACATTTGCACAATTTGCAAACTTGATCGGGAGTAATTCTATTCATTATGAAATATCAAAACCAAACTGAGCATAAATCAAGTGACAGCTGTCAAAAAGACCAACTCCGAAAGAAGTATTGCCAGATTGAAAACCACACGTCTATTAAAATAAAAAAATAATTTTTTTTTTAGAAAATTCTTTAATTTTTTTTAATTAGCTTAAAAGTTACATATCTCGCTTTTTAAACGCCGCCGTAATGAGCAACAAAGAACTTTCAGATATTTTCAATTTTCTCAAGAACTAGTAGACATAAAAGCTTTCAGTTTTTTGCGTTTCATTAAAAAATTGATATGAGCATTGACCACAAAAAGAAAATTTTATTTTCCATTTCACAATTTTGAACAAAATTGGTTTAAAGATATTTTTTTTACGTTTTTTTTATCAACATTTCGAGTTTGAATGCGAATATTTTGAAAACTATTGACGCAAATAATTTCATTTAAATGTAGGATTAAAGAGCAGATTTTCCTAAACGGGCGGAGATAGACCCCCTCCCATAATAAAAAATACTTGTATTTAATCCCTCTACAAGAAACCGTTATTAAATCTTGGCGCCGGAGTTATCGTACTCGTGCCACAACACTTTATATTAGGGCTGATGATTCTACCCGGGTATTCAGCTACCCGGGTAACCGATAACCCGGGTAGTTAATTTCCCGAGTACCCGAGTTACCGCGTAAAATGGTTACTACCCGTAACCGGGTAGTCGGGTAGGCAATATTACCCGGGTAACTAACTGTGCAGGCAAAAAATTTGTATATTTTAAACGTATAGATTCCACCTAAAAGTTTATCATCCGTTTATGGTGAACTCTCCATAGCTATTGATTTTGTTATAGATTTGTCCTGCTCTGACAGCAATATTTTACTTTTGGGTGATTTTAATTTACCTAACATTGACTGGGTTCCATCTGAGGATGAATCCTACTTAGAAGCTTCTTTATCTTCATCACAAATAGAACTTTCTTTTCTTGATAAAATTATTTCTACTGAATTACAGCAAACAAGCTGTATTAAAAATTCAAAAAATCGAACCCTTGATTTAATATTTTCCTCTGACCCTATTGGTACACTCGTTCTAGAGTAAAGATCTGGAATCACTAATATAGATAATTACCACCCACCTCTGAACATCTTTCTTGATTTGAGTGATCAAATTTTAGAAAACAGTAACCCTTTTGACTACTTATGACTTCAGAAAAGCAAATTTCCATGTGTTGTCTGAAGATTAATTTAGTTCAGGAATTGAAAATATTTTATCTTGTTCCAATATTGACGAAGCAGTAAATAATTTTTATTCCACACTTAACAACTGCTTAAATAGAAATCTCTCTTTAAAAAAATCAAATAATTCAAGCCATAGCCATCCATGGTACACTAAAGAGCTGCGTAGTCTTCGTAACAAAAGAAATAAAGCATGGAGGGTTTACTTAAAATCTCTTTCTCCAACACACTACTCTCGTTATCTCAAAACTTTTGACGAATTTAATATTCTTTCAAATACCTTATATACTAGCTACATAAATGATATTGGTATTTCCTTAAAAAAATTACCCTAAACAATTTTGGAAGCTTGTTAATTTAAAGAAAAAATCAGATGGATTTCCTGCTATCTTCACATATAATAACCTTCAGTTAGATAATCCCATCGATATTTCTAATGCCTTTGCAGCCAATTTTCACGATTCATTTGTTGAACCAATGGTTGTTGATGACATTTATTTTCACAATCTACATATCTTTTCGCAAACAAACTGTAATCATCTCCACGTAGAACAGAGTACAGTACTTGAACTTCTTTCTTCATCAAATGATGATTGTTCAGCTGGCCCCGATGGCATTCCTTCAATAGTTTAGAATGTAGAAATTCTTTAGTGCAGCCGCTCAGCTCATTTTCGAGCTTTCACTTAAAACAGGAACATTTCCAAGTATATGGAAAAACTCTTTTCTTAATCCTATATTCAAACAAGGAGATAAGGCTGATATTACAAACTACAGGCCCATTTCTAAATTATCTTGCATACCAAAACTTTTTGAACAAGTAGTCTGTGAAAGTATGGCATTTTATAGTAAGAATCTTATTTGTGAACAACAGCACAGTTTCGTAATGCATAGATCAACTGTTACAAACCTTCTCCCACAAATGTTCAAATGCATTAGAAAAAGGTTATGAAGTTGACTGCATTTACACTGATTTCTCAAAAGCATTTGATCAACTAAGCCACGAACTAATCTTGTTTAAGCTAAAAGCTTATGGTTTTCCTCCCTGTATCTTAGCTTGGATCAAATCATACCTTGAGAATAGATCCTACCAGGAAAAAAATAAAAAATTGTCTTTCAGATCGCTTCGTGGCTCACTCTGGAGTACCTCAAGGAAGCCACCTTGGTCCATTATTATTCATTTTGGCTATAAATGATGTTACATCGTGCATTCAGTCAAGTGACATTCTCATATTTGCTGATGACATGAAGACTTTCAAGATAATAAAGTCTAGCGATGACCGTATTCTTCTGCAGGCAGATATTGATAACTTTAGCATTTGGTGCAGAAAAA
The DNA here is from genome assembly GCA_963971375.1 of Platycheirus rosarum. NCBI lineage: Eukaryota > Metazoa > Arthropoda > Insecta > Diptera > Syrphidae > Platycheirus > Platycheirus rosarum. Next base: position 83,843,498 of record OZ020510.1, on the reverse strand, counting down.
GTGGTATTTCCCTTAACCCTGTAAAATGCCAGATGATTACCTTCTCTAGAAAACGTATCGTAAATGCATGAAGATGAGATTCAAATTGCATGATTAAAAAACTTGTATACACACACAGCAAAATAAAAAAATAAATTGCACGACTGGATCGAACGTACTTGCTCATATGTGCGGTCACATCGTCGAATAAATTTAAAAAAATGCACGACTGGGTCGCACCAAATTGTTCTTCTGTTAGATAATTGTTTAGTGGCTGCATATATAAAGGGTGTGTGATTTTCAAGAAGAAATAAAACGCATATAGTTTAATGTTATGGCCAAGAATTTAGCTTGATTATAAAGATAAGGGTTTGCATTATGTTTAAAAAATGATTTGGGGGAAGTGGCCGCCGCTGGATCGAATAAATTCCAGCCGAGGCCCAATTTTGTGAAAATCGGGATCGGTGGCCATCTCGTTTTGGGCTCATTTACCGAACGGGTGCCGCGCTTGATGGTCGTTCGGCTTCAATTATTGCACGAGTTGGATTTTGTAAGCCTGCAAACAAAGATCCTTCCGCAAAATCTTCCATTAAGTGGATGGGCACATCTCCAATTGTTGCGCGCGATGGCGGGTCTTCTTCGATGCTCTCCTCCACCGAAACGAACCATTATTTTGGTAATACATTTGCACAATTTGCAAACTTGATCGGGAGTAATTCTATTCATTATGAAATATCAAAACCAAACTGAGCATAAATCAAGTGACAGCTGTCAAAAAGACCAACTCCGAAAGAAGTATTGCCAGATTGAAAACCACACGTCTATTAAAATAAAAAAATAATTTTTTTTTTAGAAAATTCTTTAATTTTTTTTAATTAGCTTAAAAGTTACATATCTCGCTTTTTAAACGCCGCCGTAATGAGCAACAAAGAACTTTCAGATATTTTCAATTTTCTCAAGAACTAGTAGACATAAAAGCTTTCAGTTTTTTGCGTTTCATTAAAAAATTGATATGAGCATTGACCACAAAAAGAAAATTTTATTTTCCATTTCACAATTTTGAACAAAATTGGTTTAAAGATATTTTTTTTACGTTTTTTTTATCAACATTTCGAGTTTGAATGCGAATATTTTGAAAACTATTGACGCAAATAATTTCATTTAAATGTAGGATTAAAGAGCAGATTTTCCTAAACGGGCGGAGATAGACCCCCTCCCATAATAAAAAATACTTGTATTTAATCCCTCTACAAGAAACCGTTATTAAATCTTGGCGCCGGAGTTATCGAACTCGTGCCACAACACTTTATATTAGGGCTGATGATTCTACCCGGGTATTCAGCTACCCGGGTAACCGATAACCCGGGTAGTTAATTTCCCGAGTACCCGAGTTACCGCGTAAAATGGTTACTACCCGTAACCGGGTAGTCGGGTAGGCAATATTACCCGGGTAACTAACTGTGCAGGCAAAAAATTTGTATATTTTAAACGTATAGATTCCACCTAAAAGTTTATCATCCGTTTATGGTGAACTCTCCATAGCTATTGATTTTGTTATAGATTTGTCCTGCTCTGACAGCAATATTTTACTTTTGGGTGATTTTAATTTACCTAACATTGACTGGGTTCCATCTGAGGATGAATCCTACTTAGAAGCTTCTTTATCTTCATCACAAATAGAACTTTCTTTTCTTGATAAAATTATTTCTACTGAATTACAGCAAACAAGCTGTATTAAAAATTCAAAAAATCGAACCCTCGATTTAATATTTTCCTCTGACCTTATTGGTACACTCGTTCTAGAGTAAAGATCTGGAATCACTAATATAGATAATTACCACCCACCTCTGAACATCTTTCTTGATTTGAGTGATCAAATTTTAGAAAACAGTAACCCTTTTGACTAATTATGACTTCAGAAAAGCAAATTTCCATGTGTTGTCTGAAGATTAATTTAGTTCAGGAATTGAAAATATTTTATCTTGTTCCAATATTGACGAAGCAGTAAATAATTTTTATTCCACACTTAACAACTGCTTAAATAGAAATCTCTCTTTAAAAAAATCAAATAATTCAAGCCATAGCCATCCATGGTACACTAAAGAGCTGCGTAGTCTTCGTAACAAAAGAAATAAAGCATGGAGGGTTTACTTAAAATCTCTTTCTCCAACACACTACTCTCGTTATCTCAAAACTTTTGACGAATTTAATATTCTTTCAAATACCTTATATACTAGCTACATAAATGATATTGGTATTTCCTTAAAAAAATTACCCTAAACAATTTTGGAAGCTTGTTAATTTAAAGAAAAAATCAGATGGATTTCCTGCTATCTTCACATATAATAACCTTCAGTTAGATAATCCCATCGATATTTCTAATGCCTTTGCAGCCAATTTTCACGATTCATTTGTTGAACCAATGGTTGTTGATGACATTTATTTCCACAATCTACATATCTTTTCGCAAACAAACTGTAATCATCTCCACGTAGAACAGAGTACAGTACTTGAACTACTTTCTTCATCAAATGATGATTGTTCAGCTGGCCCCGATGGCATTCCTTCAATAGTTTAGAATGTAGAAATTCTTTAGTGCAGCCGCTCAGCTCATTTTCGAGCTTTCACTTAAAACAGGAACATTTCCAAGTATATGGAAAAACTCTTTTCTTAATCCTATATTCAAACAAGGAGATAAGGCTGATATTACAAACTACAGGCCCATTTCTAAATTATCTTGCATACCAAAACTTTTTGAACAAGTAGTCTGTGAAAGTATGGCATTTTATAGTAAGAATCTTATTTGTGAACAACAGCACAGTTTCGTAATGCATAGATCAACTGTTACAAACCTTCTCCCACAAATGTTCAAATGCATTAGAAAAAGGTTATGAAGTTGACTGCATTTACACTGATTTCTCAAAAGCATTTGATCAACTAAGCCACGAACTAATCTTGTTTAAGCTAAAAGCTTATGGTTTTCCTCCCTGTATCTTAGCTTGGATCAAATCATACCTTGAGAATAGATCCTACCAGGAAAAAAATAAAAAATTGTCTTTCAGATCGCTTCGTGGCTCACTCTGGAGTACCTCAAGGAAGCCACCTTGGTCCATTATTATTCATTTTGGCTATAAATGATGTTACATCGTGCATTCAGTCAAGTGACATTCTCATATTTGCTGATGACATGAAGACTTTCAAGATAATAAAGTCTAGCGATGACCGTATTCTTCTGCAGGCAGATATTGATAACTTTAGCATTTGGTGCAGAAAAAGTGGTATTTCCCTTAACCCTGTAAAACGCCAGATGATTACCTTCTCTAGAAAACGTATCGTAAATGCATTCGATTATCATGTTTCGCAGCACAAACTCTGCCGCGTCTTCAGTTTTAATGATTTGGGTGTCCATTTTAGCTCCAACTTAGAATTTACTCAACACGTTAACTTTACAGTGAATAAAGCTAGCCCTATGCTAGATTCATAAAACGCTGGGCAAAGGAATTTAATGATCCATATGTGACTCTTTCCTTGTACAATTGCTACGTACGCCCTCACCTTGAATATGCTTCACAGGTATGGACTCCTTATTACAAAATTCATAAGAACCGAATTGAAGCAATCCAACATAATTTTATTCGTTTTACCCTGAAGGGTCTACCTTGGAATGATCCTTTTAATCTTCCATTGAACAAACTATGGCAAATATGAAGCTCTAAACCGTATGAACAGACTTTTTAATCTGAACGCTTCACAAATGGATTTTAAGTAAGTAAAGTGGGATTAAAATCCTTATTTCGAACCAGTGCTCCATTGTCGTGATTGTTTTGTTTTATGTTTTAATTATGTATATAATTCGCATGATTCATTTTATACTTTGTGCATCTGTTAGGCTAGCTGTGTTTTATTTTATTTTATTTTAGTTTTGTTTTGTTTAAGTTTTTTACTAACGTCTAACACATGCACTTATGATGAGCCTCTGATTGTAGAAATAAACTCACTACATCAAAGAATCTGAAGTGTACCCGAATATAAAATACAAACTCTTTTGCTTTATGCATATCTCTTTTTCAAAACCTCTTTCAAATCCTGGAAAAATGAATGATAAAAATAGGTATACTGAAAAACTTTGGGGAACACAAAACATTTTATTTAATACAAAGATAAAAACAGTATTTTGAAATATGTATAATGAAAAAAAAAATACATTCTTGATTAGCAAAATGTGTTAAATATATGTCAATGGAAAATGTTGCCATAAATAAATGGCAAATTACATAAAATGTACAAAACACTTGGTCGGACAAACTTTTTCATGTCTCTTTGGCTATCTATATTAAGAATCTGCTTATCGGATAAACTTAACATGGGTCTAACATACGTCCGATCACTTTTTTCAAAAAAAAAAAAAAATATATATATATATATCTACATTTCTTCAAATTTTCTTAAATCAATATCGACATTTTTTTAGACAAATTAATATCGAAAAAAAGCTATTAGATTTGTTGAAAGTCTCTCGCATTTGGAGTTTTTTGGAAGTTATACTGCAATAACAATACATTTTCTTTTTTTTTGCTATCACTCACATCCGTTTTTTGCAGTCTGCTCTGGGACTATTCTGCTTTATTCACCAAATACCAAGCTTACCAAACAGACTAACAGAGCTCGGCTTAATTATATTGTTATAGCATGTTCAATTCAAGTACAAAACATCTATTGGCAAATAGAAAACATCAGCACCTAACGGTACTATTAATTCTCTATTCTTGAATCAATCATTTGGCTAGCTTTAACAACAAGCGAATGTGTTTCATTTCTAATAAACCTGAACGTTGTTTCTGGACTTTAACCATCGTGCAAAAAGCGTGCAATTGTTAAACCGCTTCATCAAACCATCTCAGGACCAAATAGCGGTATTGAGTGCGGGTATATTTTATTCAGTAGAGTTTAGTTTCAATGTCTTCAACATATTGATGATAAGTAAAGTTAATTACATAGTTCAAGCTCTATCCATTCTTCAAAAGGTAGGGGTGCAAAACGCTAGGCCTATCCTATTAATTCATTAAAAGTTCAAACTTCCTTTTTATCAATTGGCATGTGGGTCGCACTCAGCTTCTTTTTGTTTGTTTTCTTTTTTTGCTGTTAAAGCAGTATACACCCGGGTAATCAGGTAGTCGGGTATCCGGGTAATACCCGGTCACTCGGGTCTTACTCGAATTACTCGGGTACCCGTGTATTAACCGGGTAACCTGGTACCCGGGTATCATCAGCCCTACTTTATATAGTCTTTCAATATTGAATTAAAAGAACTCAGAGATCGACCAAAAACTCCTTAAGAAAAGTCCCTTTTACGGGTGCCCTACTAATTTAAAAAAAATTGCGCTTATGATTTTACTCTGTCATCAGACAAAAGCGAAATAATGAATGTTTTTTTTTCTTATTCAGCTTTGCTAGCAATATACTTACATAATTTACACCTAACACTGTATGTATGTATATATGTTTGTACACAATGCTTGTTCTGTAATTTTCTTCATTGGCATGGATTTGTTGGAGGAACTGACTGCTTTGGAAATACCATGTTTTATTATTGTAATATATATGTTTGTACACAATGCTTGTTCTGTAATTTTCTTCATTGGCATGGATTTGTTGGAGGAACTGACTGCTTTGGAAATACCATGTTTTGTTATTGTATCAACTTTTTAAGTCTGCAAAAATTTAACTTGAATTGAAGTATGTACCTACCTAGTAACTTATTTTACAAATAAAATACATTGTTTGCAGATGTTTGTACCTAAGTTATTGCTTTTGAGTATCTTAAAAAATGGTTAACATTTTTCGAGCCGTAAAACTGAAAATTGAAATTTGAAAAATAAAAAATTATTTTCGGTGTTTTTATTTTTTTCGAAAAAAAATTCACTGAAACATAGACCGTAAATATGTACGATCGTGAGAAGTAAAATGCCTTTTTGAAATAAACATTAGCTTTTACTATTCTTAACTTCAATAGAAATGTTAATAGGTTCCTACCTACTTTTTAGTATAAAAAAATTAGTTCCTTATTACGTTCGGAATTGAACAATATACATTTAAACAGTCAAATCCGAATATGGAAACATTAATATGGGATTTCGGTAAGTAATTTATAAAAGAGGCACGTTAAGAAATAGATGGAAAAAATGTGGAGATAAATTTATTACCTGGGGCGGAATCGGCTAAGGTGATATGTGATAAGTGATTGTCACAATCAAAAAATTTAGGTATGGAATCGACTAAGATGATAAAAGTGAAAGTCACATTTCTGATAGTCACATGTGATCATATTAAATTTTCAGTCTGCGTAAAGTCCAAAAATTATAAATTCTGGCATCACCTAACACAGACTGAATTTTTTTGATTGTGACAATGGGGACGTTCGGTGTCTCAAAGCTTTGCTGTGCAATGCGGAAGTTGTTGTTGTTATACGTGATAAATAACAGCTGATTAACAGCTGACGACCGTAACAACGAACAAAACATGTGATTTCCAAATCGAAACTAAGCTAGCGCTAAATTTCTGGTATACTTTGGTATCTTATAGAACAACTGAGAACAAAATAAGCTGGTTTTTTTTTTTTTTTTTTTTATAATTAGCCCGCACTAAAGGGATTTTGACTACCCTTATAATGTTAATTAAACACAGCGAGGGCTTTAGGAAAATAGGGAAGGATGTGAAAGGAGGTAACGATGCACATTTGTTTTAAAGTTCTGCACTTCAAAGTGGGAGGGAAAAAAAGAGTCTGGCAAGGCATTGCACATTTGCGTGGTACGACTAAAGAAAGAATCCCTGTACTTGACAGTACGTCCGAAGTTGGGCTCAAGGGTATAATGATGGGCATTCCTTGCAGTGCGAGTATTACGGTTAAAGCGTTTCAGGGGAGGAATGCAACTGGCTATTTCGCTAGAGCCTTGTTTATGGAAGTAGCGATAGAATAATGAAAGGCAGGAAACATTACGTCTGTGCTCCAGAGATGTAAATGTTTCTGTTATTGTTCGATCGCCTATCATTTTTAAAGCTCTTTTTTGTATTCTATCTAGAAAACTCAAGTGGGTTACAGGAGCACCTGCCCAAATGTGGAAGTTATACTCAAGTTTAGGGTGAATATATGCTTTATATACTGTAGCCAGATCAGACGGGGTGAAGAACTTCTTGCATCTTCGAAGGAAACCTAAACATCTCGCGGCATTTTTGGCAACGTCAAACATGTGGTCATTCCACAGAAGGTGGTCTGTAATGCACATACCGAGAACTGAGAGGTGGTTGGTTGCCACTCATGGATAGTGGCATTAGGGGTATATTTCGCTTTAACGACAAAAGACAACATTGTGTTTTCGAAGCATTAAATTCTACGCGGTTTCTTCTTCCCCATTGTACAATGCTGTCAAGATCAGAATTTAATGAACTTATCATACGCTGCCTTTGCAGTTCCACATCCGAAGAACGAGGATGTGAATCTGGAAAGGAAACGAATACGAGAAGCTGAGAGTACTGTCGTCTGCGAAACAATTGATAGGATTAGTTGTTTCAGATAATAAGTCGTTGATAAAAATAAGGAAGAGAGTCGGAGACAAAACAGAGCCCTGGGGCACGCCAGCGTTTATTTTGTGAGAATCAGACTTGAATCCGTCCAGTACAACTTGTATTGAGCGTTTCGAAAGGTAATTACTAATCCAACGAAGAAGAGATTTGTTGAGTCCAATTGCACGCATTTTCGATAAAAGAGCTCGATGCCAAACTCTATCAAATGCCTTAGAAATATCAAGTGCAATAATTTTGCTTTCCCCAAAACGATGCAGAGATTGGTTCCACTTTTCGGTGAGATATACCAATAAATCACCAGTGGACCTGTTGCTACGAAAGGCGTACTGCCGGTCATTAACAAGCTTTCGGTCCTCAAGATATTTCTTAAGCTGAAAATTAATGAACGTTTCCATGACCTTGGAAAGAAGGGACGTAAGTGCAATTGGTCGATAGTTTGAGGGAGAAGAAGATTCGCCTTTCTTAGGGATTGGCTAGACAAATGCTGTTTTCCATCCACTCGGAAAGAGACCAGAGGAATAGGACAGATGGAAAATCTTACGCAATGGTTTTGCCAGCGTTGAAGAACACCTCTTCAGAGCAATAGCGGGGATTTTATCCAGGCCAGCGGATTTGTTTATGTTAAGATCTTTTAATACTCTTGCGACTGTACGAGTGCGAAAGAAGATAGGTCCCATGAAATCATTTACGCTCTCGAGTACAGGAGGAGTACAAACACCTGCTGGCAGCGTTGAGTTAGCAGCGATTTGGGCTGCAAGCAGATCTGCTTTTTCTTGAGAACTGACAACAGGAGTATCATTGAAGACAAGCGTAGGAACCGATGATGACGAGGAGTTCTTTACGTTTTTAACAAATGACCAAACATTTTTACTGCCTTTGGGACATTGCAGTAGTTTTTGCCGGATCAGTGTGAGGATAATGGGCAACAATACTTTGTATGGAGTCTGACAAAGCATCAAATTCGTTGGAAGTTGACACTCTATCCAAATTAGGGCTTCTATAGATAAAACAAGTATATATAATGCGCTTATTTACCGTGAATTTTAACCACATGAAGTTAAAATCTGTATTTGAACACAGACCATATTGTGGTAGAAGTTGGTATGCAACATTATTCCTAATATATACGGCGATTCCGTGATAGGCAAAGAATAATGGCACTAAGTTATACCCATGAAGGTTAAATTCCGAGTGATCAGAATTTTCTTCTACTTGGGTTTCACTTAATGCCAAAACAGCTGGCTTGTTTAACGAAGTATAAACGTATGCAGCACAGAATTTTTTCCTGAGCCCACGAATGTTGGAATAATCAACTCTGAAAATACCCCCCATAAAGAATACAAAACTTAAAAAACAAAGACGGACAATTAACTATAATGAATGCTCCACTAAGTCCCAATTTGAGCTTCACAAAAACAATTATTATTAGTGTTATGCCTTAATAATAATTGAGTTGATCCGCCCCTGGTTACTCAGAGAACATCAATTAATATATCCGATAACGATCTAGCTTAACCATAAGGATTTACCGCAATGATTAAACTAAATCGTCTGTGGGGAAGGAAATAGGGAAAAAAGACAAGAGAAGGAGCTTACTCGCTGTGGTGTGTTTTTTTTCTCGTTAGTGGGTATTAATACAAATTTATTTTTGGGCTATTTTTAATTTCAAAGCACAATTTATTTGCGTTATTTGCACTGGATTATAAATTTTTAAACTGAATAAATTTAATATAGTCCGCGCGTGAATTGAGGTTTTTTTTTTTTTTTTTTTTTTTTATTATTATTGGGTTATTGGAGGGTGGTTAAAGATAAAGGGATTAAAATAAAACACAGAACGTATAGAGTAGACCGTAACTTGACTTTCCCATGACTTCCGCACATGCGTAGCGGGTGGGATGCTAATCGATACTGGTTGTGCAAATGTAGTACGTTTTGACATAAATTGTTACCTATTGGGTTTTATGCGTTCACAAACGCACCTCTGATTTTTGTAAGGATTTGTACACGATCCAACATTTTCATTGTTTACATTTTTTTTTATTCGAATTCTTTAGGATTTTCAATTTTTGTTTACTATTATGAAGGCTGGCGTTTTCACATACATTCTTGAAATTTAAACACACAATTACTACTTGCTGTATATATACAAACGTCCTTGAAGAAATGGAGTTTTGTTTTGAATTTTGTTTTAAAACACAAAAATTATACTGGAATACATGACAACTATTCAAGCGAAAGTGATGATTAGTAGTGCTGTGTTTACATCAGCAAGGGCGCAGAATTTTTTTTTCAATTTCTTGTATAATTTTTGCTAATTTTCTTAAAAAGAGCCAAAAATAAAAACCAAAAAATATAGAATTGACCGCTTTTGTGATTTTTTTTCCGATGGACTTCAAAGGAATGGCGATGACTTCAGTGGAATGGCGATGACTTCAAATGAATGGTAGGTTTTCAAAGTGACTTCAGTGTCAATGCAGTCAATGCAATCACTGGACTTCAAATTAAGGACTGGTCTAAAATGACTGGTCCAGTAAGGGACTTCAAAATGAATGGTAATTTTTCTTTCTGAAGTTGAATGCCAAAATGAAATCCGGAATTCATAAATAAAGATGATGAAATCTTTTGACTTCACATCCTCAAAAGATTGCATTCTTTTAAAACTCTGCTCTCTACGAGTTTTTAAATATTACCATTTAAGTTGGAGTGAGTTACTAATTATTCTATCCACTGTTTTTTTTTTCTAAGTTTCCTATTTGTCCTTTTCACTGAATTAATTTTGTTCGCGATTTATTAAAATGTTTTTCAATCAATGTGAGTATTGTGTTCACATTATTGTTCGCCTTATCGCGTTTCCAAATTTTCGTTATTACTCAAAAAATTATTTTGAAATTAATTTCACTTTTACGGACCGGTATTAGATTTTTGCAAGAATAACAGAAATATACTGCTATCCTACCGACTGTGCCAATTTTGTTTCTTAATACTTAAAAACAAGTTTTTTTAAAAAAAAAAAGTATCTTTATTTTTTGAGAAGTTATGTTTGCTATGCTTTATGTTTAAAACAATTGTGAATCTTTATGTTTTAGTAAATCCCTCATCGTCCGGAAATAGATTAGACTTCTTCGACAAAGGGGGATTGAACATGATGTCATTCGGTTTGTTGGGAGCTGCATATATAACTTATATATTATATATATTGTATACGTATATACATGTATTATATGTACATTAGTCCTTGTTCTATCTAAACCTTATTTTTTGTGGTTTTGACACTTTTTTATAGGTTTAGACCGTGTAATTTGTTTGTATACAAAATTTTGGTAAGATTTGTATAATGTATGTAGGTTTGGCCTGAGTGGAGACAATACAAACAATTCTTTCCCGCAAGCAAAGTAGGGTAGGTCAGCTAGTATGATATATTGAGGTATTTTTAGAAATTCTATAGAAGATTAGTTGAAAGAAATATTTTGTTATAACTATAAATTTCTTTCCCGCGAGCAAAAGCTTGACCTATTATATAAATAGCTAAATTCCAATATCACTTGGTCGTTGGACAGGACTAGAGCTTTGCCAATCGTGATTGATTCGGTCTTTACGACCCGCTCACTGACAAGTATTGATGATTGCAATCACAAGTCAATAAGTTGGTCGTTCACAATTTCAATACTTTAAAAATGAACGAGAACGATACGACGCGGAAAACGAAACTAAAATTCAATCAATATAATTGAATGAATACAGAAAACACAATACACAAAGAACCAGACCAGAGATAGAGAATGATTGAATGAAATGAACGATACTAAAGCATAGTTGTGGGATTAATAGTATTAATAAGTTTTAAGTACCATTTCAAATAATCTTACTTGAAAAATAAATTGCAATACCAATACTAGGAATGGAACTTAAAACGAAGCATTCCCCAATACACGTTTTGCTACTTATCAATATATGAGCAGTACCAGTACTTGATCTTTGTATTCAACAACCGCATTCCAAATATCAAATACTGCTACTGGCAGCTTATAGTGCAATACCAGTACATAATAGAAGTATTCTTGTCGAGCATTGCTTTTATAAAATACTGTTTGGTAAGCAAAAAAATGCAATATAAATACCAAAAGAAAGCTACTTATATAAATAAAACGCACGACTGGGTCGCACGCACTTGCTCTTTGTGCTTATGCATTTTAAGGACAAGATTTTTATTATATTATATAATTACTGAAATTAACTTCGTTTTGGCGAAAATCAAAAAACAAACTATTAAGGAGATTTTGGAGTGGGAAAAATTCCTTGGCTTTTCTTGCATCTTTTTACTTGCGTTTAAGGGAACTATAAGGCCAGTTATGGCCTTAACAATGAAACATGACATAACGATGATAGAAATCGAAAAAAGTAGGCAGACGCCCTAATGAGCTACTTCGACGTATTTGGAGATAAGGTCATTAGGACAATTCAATGCAAATCAGGGCATTGAAATAGAGATGGTGGCGGATCAACCCTTAATGGGCCAACGGCAGCGCTCATATCCCCGAAGTGGGTTACTGACTCCGGATTCTCCGGTTCTTTTTGTCCAAGGAATCCAACAAAGGACCTGGCCCTCCAGGTTGGACCTGGCCCTCCAGGTTGGGGGTTGTGCGTGGGGTTAACAACCCTACCACGGAAAAGAGAATAAGTTGCGAAGCGACCAATAGCCTCGGAAAAGAACGGATTTACTGTTGACGACCCGAAAAAACGAATCAAGGACAACGACCTTCGGATCTGCACGTGGAATGTTAGAACTCCAAACAAGAGGCATATAAAGCGGCGCTACAAAGAAAGACGAGAGCTGCTCGCGAGTTCTACGAGCAGAAAAGACGGAAAGAACACCGGCTTCTCCAAAAGAAAAAGAGAGAGCATGAGAAGCGCGCGATCGAGGATATTGAGAGATGCTACTCCAGGAACAACGTGCGGAAGTTTTACCAACAGGTAAAAAGAACATGCCAAGGAAAAAAAACCCGCACAGAAGCCTGTAGAGAAAGGAATGGAAACCTCGTAGAAGAGTCACAGTCGGTGCTGAGTACATGGAAGGACCATTTCTGCAGACTGTTAAACGGCGATGAAGACCAAAATCCCGCTGTCAGGCAGAATGAACCATTCAACATGGATGATGACAGACAAAACTTCCATCCACCTGACCAAAATGAAGAAAGGATAGCAATATCTAAACTAAAAAACAACAAAGCTGCTGGACCCGACGGACTACCCGCCCAACTTTTTAAAGCGGCCGGAGATGACCTGGTGGAGTGCATACACCAACTCATCTCTACAGTTTGGTCAGAAAAAAGTATGCCTGATGAATGGAACCTCAGCATCGTTTGCCCGATCTACAAGAAAGGAGACCCTCTAAACTGCGCCAACTATAGAGGAATTAGTCTCCTGAATATCGCCTACAAGATCCTCTCTGCCGTTCTATGTGAACGCCTGAAACCTTTCGTCAGCAACCTGATTGGCCCCTATCAGTGTGGTTTCAGACCAGGAAAGTCCACAATCGATCAAATGTTCACTCTACGGCAGATCCTGGAAACCACCCAAGAATTCCAAATCGATACCCACCACCTCTTTATCGATTTTAAGGCCGCGTACGATAGCATTTATAGAGACGAGCTTTACTGAGCCATGTCAGGTTTTGGCATTCCCACAAAACTCGTCCGACTGTGCAGGATGACGATGGAGAACTCTCGCTGCTCCGTCAAGGTTGGTTCTGACCTCACAGAAGCTTTTGACGTCAAAAAAGGATTCCGACAGGGTGATGCGCTATCGTGCGATTTCTTCAACTTAATACTTGAAAAAATTATAAGAAACTCGCAAGTCAATTGTAGTGGGACAATTTTTTTCAAGTCTGTGCAATTGCTAGCATACGCTGACGACATAGACATCATTGGCAGAACTCGGCGAGCTGTCACTGGAACGTTTGCTAGCATTGAAGCTGAAGCGGCTAGGATGGGACTAGCAGTCAATGAGGCCAAAACGAAGTACCTGCTGTCCACAAAAAGGGACACACAAACCCGGCGGATTGGACAAAACATCACAATAGACAGGTACAACTTTGAGGTAGTTTGGGACTTTGTGTACCTTGGATCCGCTATAACATCTGACAACAACATCTCGTCAGAAATAAAGCGAAGAATTACTCTTGCCAATCGCTGTTTCTATGGGCTAGGAAGGCAATTGAGTAGCAAAGCCCTCTTTCGAAAGACAAAGGAGACTCTGTATCAGACTCTAATCATCCCAGTCCCGCTCTATGGCGCCGAGGCATGGACTCTATCTAAAGTGGATGAAGATATCCTTAGTCGTTTCGAGCGTAAGATTCTTCGGCCCTATCTGCGTTAACGGGCTTTGGAGGAGAAGGTTCAAACAAGAACTATACGAGCTGTACAGCGACATTGACCTGGTCAAAAAAATACGCATATCACGTTTAAGATGGCTAAGTAAGTAAGGAAATTCCATCCTTCTGTCCGTCTATCTGTCTGTTCGCACCTCTACAGCCTAAACGGATGTACCGATTTGCTTCAAACATGGTATTTTTTTATTTATTTGGTAGTATCTCGGTGTTTTTCATTTTTGCTCTAGGTCGAAAAATAACGGTACATGCCATACAATCTTAAACAAAAAGTTTAATTTTCTCGAAAACGGTTTTAACGATTTTGATAAAACTTTAAGGGTACTATTTTGTTACAACAATACATTTTTTAATTAGAATATTTTTTTCGAAATTTGTTACATAACGTTACCACTCATAGAACGGTTTTTTTTTCAAATGCGGTTTTATCGTAAGCCATTATCCCGATTTCAATAAAATTTTGCACACAGGAAGTCATTTATAATTCAATTATTATTGCATTTCAAAATTTTCAAATACTTTTTTTCAATTTTTTCTTAATTTTTCTAAAAAAAATTGGTTTTCGAAATACATATTTTGAAAACGGGTTAATTGAATTTTTGAAATAATTTTCCAGGATGAAAACTGCAGATTTTCTTATAATCTACTAAAAAAAAATAAATATTTTTTTTTGAAAAGTTTTTTTTTTTTAAACTAGTCGAACGATTTTCAATATTGTTTTCCTCGATAGACATTTAGTTTTCAGATTTCATTCTGATCTTTGTTTTTTTCGAGAAAACTCTGAAGCCAATTAAAAAAATAAAGAATTTTCGAGAAAAAGTCAATTTTTTTATTTTAATGTATACATATTTACATATGCAGCCACTAAGCAATAATTATCTAGCATAAGAACAAGTTCGTGCGACCCAGTCGTGCATTCCTTTTTAATCTTTTAAGAAGTTGTTAAAGAAAATCCGTTTTATTTAAAAACCGTTCCTACGATTTTGAAAAAAAAATCACATTGCTTTAAATTTTTTTAACGAAATAAAATGGCGTTTAAAAATTTTCTGCTGAAAACTGTTTAAAAGTACTTTTATCAAACATATTTATAAAAAAATTATTCGACGCTGTGACATCACATTTGTAGGTATATAAAATTTCTTGTTGTAGGAATATAAACATTACAGATGTTTTTTGAAGATGAGATTCAAATTGCATGATTAAAAAACTTGTATACACACACAGCAAAATAAAAAAATAAATTGCACGACTGGATCGAACGTACTTGCTCATATGTGCGGTCACATCGTCGAATAAATTTAAAAAAATGCACGACTGGGTCGCACGAAATTGTTCTTCTGTTAGATAATTGTTTAGTGGCTGCATATATAAAGGGTGTGTGATTTTCAAGAAGAAATAAAACGCATATAGTTTAATGTTATGGCCAAGAATTTAGCTTGATTATAAAGATAAGGGTTTGCATTATGTTTAAAAAATGATTTGGGGGAAGTGGCCGCCGCTGGATCGAATAAATTCCAGCCGAGGCCCAATTTTGTGAAAATCGGGATCGGTGGCCATCTCGTTTTTGGGCTCATTTACCGAACGGGTGCCGCGCTTGATGGTCGTTCGGCTTCAATTATTGCACGAGTTGGATTTTGTAAGCCTGCAAACAAAGATCCTTCCGCAAAATCTTCCATTAAGTGGATGGGCACATCTCCAATTGTTGCGCGCGATGGCGGGTCTTCTTCGATGCTCTGCTCCACCGAAACGAACCATTATTTTGGTAATACATTTGCACAATTTGCAAACTTGATCGGGAGTAATTCTATTCATTATGAAATATCAAAACCAAACTGAGCATAAATCAAGTGACAGCTGTCAAAAAGACCAACTCCGAAAGAAGTATTGCCAGATTGAAAACCACACGTCTATTAAAATAAAAAAATAATTTTTTTTTTAGAAAATTCTTTAATTTTTTTTAATTAGCTTAAAAGTTACATATCTCGCTTTTTAAACGCCGCCGTAATGCGCAACAAAGAACTTTCAGATATTTTCAATTTTCTCAAGAACTAGTAGACATAAAAGCTTTCAGTTTTTTGCGTTTCATTAAAAAATTGATATGAGCATTGACCACAAAAAGAAAATTTTATTTTCCATTTCACAATTTTGAACAAAATTGGTTTAAAGATATTTTTTTTACGTTTTTTTTATCAACATTTCGAGTTTGAAAGCGAATATTTTGAAAACTATTGACGCAAATAATTTCATTTAAATGTAGGATTAAAGAGCAGATTTTCCTAAACGGGCGGAGATAGACCCCCCCTTCCATAATAAAAAATACTTGTATTTAATCCCTCTACAAGAAACCGTTATTAAATCTTGGCGCCGGATTTATCGTACTCGTGCCACAACACTTTATATTAGGCTGATGATTCTACCCGGGTATTCAGCTACCCGGATAACCGATAACCCGGGTAGTTAATTTCCCGAGTACCCGAGTTACCGCGTAAAATGGTTACTACCCGTAACCGGGTAGTCGGGTAGGCAATATTACCCGGGTAACTAACTGTGCAGGCAAAAATTTTGTATATTTTAAACGTATAGATTCCACCTAAAAGTTTATCATCCGTTTATGGTGAACTCTCCATAGCTATTGATTTTGTTATAGATTTGTCCTGCTCTGACAGCAATATTTTACTTTTGGGTGATTTTAATTTACCTAACATTGACTGGGTTCCATCATAGAAGCTTCTTTATCTTCATCACAAATAGAACTTTCTTTTCTTGATAAAATTATTTCTACTGAATTACAGCAAACAAGCTGTATTAAAAATTCAAAAAATCGAACCCTCGATTTAATATTTTCCTCTGACCCTATTGGTACACTCGTTCTAGAGTAAAGATCTGGAATCACTAATATAGATAATTACCACCCACCTCTGAACATCTTTCTTGATTTGAGTGATCAAATTTTAGAAAACAGTAACCCTTTTGACTAATTATAACTTCAGAAAAGCAAATTTCCATGTGTTGTCTGAAGATTAATTTAGTTCAGGAATTGAAAATATTTTATCTTGTTCCAATATTGACGAAGCAGTAAATAATTTTTATTCCACACTTAACAACTGCTTAAATAGAAATCTCTCTTTAAAAAAATCAAACAATTCAAGCCATAGCCATCCATGGTACACTAAAGAGCTGCGTAGTCTTCGTAACAAAAGAAATAAAGCATGGAGGGTTTACTTAAAATCTCTTTCTCCAACACACTACTCTCGTTATCTCAAAACTTTTGACGAATTTAATATTCTTTCAAATATCTTATATACTAGCTACATAAATGATATGGGTATTTCCTTAAAAAAATTACCCTAAACAATTTTGGAAGCTTGTTAATTTAAAGAAAAAATCAGATGGATTTCCTGCTATCTTCACATATAATAACCTTCAGTTAGATAATCCCATCGATATTTCTAATGCCTTTGCAGCCAATTTTCACGATTCATTTGTTGAACCAATGGTTGTTGATGACATTTATTTCCACAATCTACATATCTTTTCGCAAACAAGCTGTAATCATCTCCACGTAGAACAGAGTACAGTACTTGAACTACTTTCTTCATCAAATGATGATTGTTCAGCTGGCCCCGATGGCATTCCTTCAATAGTTTAGAATGTAGAAATTCTTTAGTGCAGCCGCTCAGCTCATTTTCGAGCTTTCACTTAAAACAGGAACATTTCCAAGTATATGGAAAAACTCTTTTCTTAATCCTATATTCAAACAAGGAGATAAGGCTGATATTACAAACTACAGGCCCATTTCTAAATTATCTTGCATACCAAAACTTTTTGAACAAGTAGTCTGTGAAAGTATGGCATTTTATAGTAAGAATCTTATTTGTGAACAACAGCACAGTTTCGTAATGCATAGATCAACTGTTACAAACCTTCTCCCACAAATGTTCAAATGCATTAGAAAAAGGTTATGAAGTTGACTGCATTTACACTGATTTCTCAAAAGCATTTGATCAACTAAGCCACGAACTAATCTTGTTTAAGCTAAAAGCTTATGGTTTTCCTCCCTGTATCTTAGCTTGGATCAAATCATACCTTGAGAATAGATCCTACCAGGAAAAAAATAAAAAATTGTCTTTCAGATCGCTTCGTGGCTCACTCTGGAGTACCTCAAGGAAGCCACCTTGGTCCAATATTATTCATTTTGGCTATAAATGATGTTACATCGTGCATTCAGTCAAGTGACATTCTCATATTTGCTGATGACATGAAGACTTTCAAGATAATAAAGTCTAGCGATGACCGTATTCTTCTGCAGGCAGATATTGATAACTTTAGCATTTGGTGCAGAAAAAGTGGTATTTCCCTTAACCCTGTAAAATGCCAGATGATTACCTTCTCTAGAAAACGTATCGTAAATGCATTCGATTATCATGTTTCGCAGCACAAACTCTGCCGCGTCTTCAGTTTTAATGATTTGGGTGTCCATTTTAGCTCCAACTTAGAATTTACTCAACACGTTAACTTTACAGTGAATAAAGCTAGCCCTATGCTAGATTCATAAAACGCTGGGCAAAGGAATTTAATGATCCATATGTGACTCTTTCCTTGTACAATTGCTACGTACGCCCTCACCTTGAATATGCTTCACAGGTATGGACTCCTTATTACAAAATTCATAAGAACCGAATTGAAGCAATCCAACATAATTTTATTCGTTTTACCCTGAAGGGTCTACCTTGGAATGATCCTTTTAATCTTCCATTGAACAAACTATGGCAAATATGAAGCTCTAAACCGTATGAACAGACTTTTTAATCTGAACGCTTCACAAATGGATTTTAAGTAAGTAAAGTGGGATTAAAATCCTTATTTCGAACCAGTGCTCCATTGTCGTGATTGTTTTGTTTTATGTTTTAATTATGTATATAATTCGCATGATTCATTTTATACTTTGTGCATCTGTTAGGCTAGCTGTGTTTTATTTTATTTTATTTTAGTTTTGTTTTGTTTAAGTTTTTTACTAACGTCTAACACATGCACTTATGATGAGCCTCTGATTGTAGAAATAAGCTTACTACATCAAAGAATCTGAAGTGTACCCGAATATGAAATACAAACTCTTTTGCTTTATGCATATCTCTTTTTCAAAAGCTCTTTTAAATCCTGGAAAAATGAATGATAAAAATAGGTATACTGAACAACTTTGGGGAACACAAAACATTTTATTTAATACAAAGATAAAAACAGTATTTTGAAATATGTATAATGAAAAAAAAATACATTCTTGATTAGCAAAATGTGTTAAATATATGTCAATGGAAAATGTTGCCATAAATAAATAGCAAATTACATAAAATGTACAAAACACTTGGTCGGACAAACTTTTTCATGTCTCTTTGGCTATCTATATTAAGAATCTGCTTATCGGATAAACTTAACATGGGTCTAATATACGTCCGATCACTTTTTTCAAAAAAAAAAAAAATATATATATATATATATATATATATATATATCTACATTTCTTCAAATTTTCTTAAATCAATATCGACATTTTTTTTAGACAAATTAATATCGAAAAAAAGCTATTAGATTTGTTGAAAGTCTCTCGCATTTGGAGTTTTTTGGAAGTTATACTGCAATAACAATACATTTTCTTTTTTTTTTGCTATCACTCACACCCGTTTTTTGCAGTCTGCTCTGGGACTATTCTGCTTTATTCACCAAATACCAAGCTCACCAAACAGACTAACAGAGCTCGGCTTAATTATATTGTTATAGCATGTTCAATTCAAGTACAAAACATCTATTGGCAAATAGAAAACATCAGCCCCTAACGGTACTATTAATTCTCTATTCTTGAATCAATCATTTGGCTAGCTTTAACAACAAGCGAATGTGTTTCATTTCTAATAAACCTGAACGTTGTTTCTGGACTTTAACCATCGTGCAAAAAGCGTGCAATTGTTAAACCGCTTCATCAAACCATCTCAGGACCAAATAGCGGTATTGAGTGCGGGTATATTTTATTCAGTAGAGCTTAGTTTCAATGTCTTCAACATATTGATGATAAGTAAAGTTAATTACATAGTTCAAGCTCTATCCATTCTTCAAAAGGTAGGGGTGCAAAACGCTAGGCCCATCCTATTAATTCATTAAAAGTTCAAACTTCCTTTTTATCAATTGGCATGTGGGTCGCACTCAGCTTCTTTTTGTTTGTTTTCTTTTTTTGCTGTTAAAGCAGTATACACCCGGCTAATCAGGTAGTCGGGTATCCGGGTAATACCCGGTCACTCGGGTCTTACTCGAATTACTCGGGTACCCGTGTATTACCCTTTCACTTTATATTAGGGCTGATGATTCTACCCGGGTATTCAGCTACCCGGGTACCCGATAACCCGGGTAGTTAATTACCCGAGTACCCGGGTTACCGCGTAAAATGGTTACTACCCGTAACCGGGTAGTCGGGTAGGCAATATTACCCGGGTAACTAACTGTGCAGGCAAAAACTTTGTATATTTTAAACGTATAGATTCCACCTAAAAGTTTATCATCCGTTTATGGTGAACTCTCCATAGCTATTGATTTTGTTATAGATTTGTCCTGCTCTGACAGCAATATTTTACTTTTGGGTGATTTTAATTTACCTAACATTGGCTGGGTTCCATCTGAGGATGAATCCTACTTAGAAGCTTCTTTATCTTCATCACAAATAGAACTTTCTTTTCTTGATTAAATTATTTCTACTGAATTACAGCAAACAAGCTGTATTAAAAATTCAAAAAATCGAGCCCTCAATTTAATATTTTCCTCTGACCCTATTAGTACCCTCGTTCTAGAGTCAAGATCTGGAATCACTAATATAGATAATTACCACCCACCTCTGAACATCTTTCTTGATTTGAGTGCTCAAATTTTAGAAAACAGTAACCCTTTTGACTGCTCCTATACTTATGACTTCAGAAAAGCAAATTTCCATGTGTTGTCTGAAGATTTATTTAGTTCAGGAATTGAAAATATTTTATCTTGTTCCAATATTGACGAAGCAGTAAATAATTTTTATTCCACACTTAACAACTGCTTAAATAGAAATCTCTCTTTAAAAAAATCAAACAATTCAAGCCATAGCCATCCATGGTACACTAAAGAGCTGCGCAGTCTTCGTAACAAAATAAATAAAGCATGGAGGGTTTACTTAAAATCTCTTTCTCCAACACACTACTCTCGTTATCTCAAAACTTTTGACGAATTTAATATTCTTTCAAATACCTTATATACTAGCTACATAAATGATATGGGTATTTCCTTAAAAAAATTACCCTAAACAATTTTGGAAGCTTGTTAATTTAAAGAAAAAATCAGATGGATTTCCTGCTATCTTCACATATAATAACCTTCAGTTAGATAATCCCATCGATATTTCTAATGCCTTTGCAGCCAATTTTCACGATTCATTTGTTGAACCAATGGTTGTTGATGACATTTTTTTCCACAATCTACATATCTTTTCGCAAACAAGCTGTAATCATCTCCACGTAGAACAGAGTACAGTACTTGAACTTCTTTCTTCATCAAATGATGATTGTTCAGCTGGCCCCGATGGCATTCCTTCAATAGTTTAGAATGTAGAAATTCTTTAGTGCAGCCGCTCAGCTCATTTTCGAGCTTTCACTTAAAACAGGAACATTTCCAAGTATATGGAAAAAATCTTTTCTTACTCCTATATTCAAACAAGGAGATAAGGCTGATATTACAAACTACAGGCCCATTTCTAAATTATCTTGCATACCAAAACTTTTTGAACAAGTAGTCTGTGAAAGTATGGCATTTTATAGTAAGAATCTTATTTGTGAACAACAGCACAGTTTCGTAATGCACAGTTGACTGCATTTACACTGATTTCTCAAAAGCATTTGATCAACTAAGCCACGAACTAATCTTGTTTAAGCTAAAAGCTTATGGTTTTCCTCCCTGTATCTTAGCTTGGATCAAATCATACCTTGAGAATAGATCCTACCAGGAAAAAATTTAAAAATTGTCTTTCAGATCCCTTCGTGGCTCACTCTGGAGTACCTCAAGGAAGCCACCTTGGTCCATTATTATTCATTTTGGCTATAAATGATGTTACATAGTGCATTCAGTCAAGTGACATTCTCATATTTGCTGATGACATTATTCAAGATAATAAAGTCTAGCGATGACCGTATTCTTCTGCAGGCAGATATTGATGAAAAAGTGGTATTTCCCTTAACCCTGTAAAATGCCAGATGATTACCTTCTCTAGAAAACGTATCGTAAGTGCATTCGATTATCATGTTTCGCAGCACAAACTCTGCCGCGTCTTCAGTTTTAATGATTTAATGACTTTATAGTGAATAAAGCTAGCCCTATGCTTGGATTCATAAAACGCTGGGCAAAGGAATTTAATGATCCATATGTGACTCTTTCCTTGTACAATTGCTACGTACGCCCTCACCTTGAATATGCTTCACAGGTATGGACTCCTTATTACAAAATTCATAAGAACCGAATTGAAGCAATCCAACATAATTTTATTCGTTTTACCCTGAAGGGTCTACCTTGGAATGATCCTTTTAATCTTCCACCTTATGAACATCGAATCCACCTTCTTCAGATGCAAACCCTTCACCAAAGGCATGTTAACAACGATTTAATATTTCTTCATCAACTTATAAAGGGCGAAATTGATGCTCCTTATTTATTAGCCTGTATTGGGTTAAATTACCGTGGAAGATCTTATCACCTGCGTGGATCGGAACTTCTGCATGTTGACTTTCATAGAACAAACTATGGCAAATATGAAGCTCTAAACCGTATGAGCAGACTTTTTAATCTGAACGCTTCACAAATGGATTTTAACTAAGTAAAGTGGGATTAAAATCCTTATTTCGAACCAGTGCTCCATTGTCGTGATTGTTTTGTTTTATGTTTTAATTATGTATATAATTCGCATGATTCATTTTATACTTTGTGCATCTGTTAGGCTAGCTGTGTTTTATTTTATTTTATTTTAGTTTTGTTTTGTTTAAGTTTTTTACTAACGTCTAACACATGCACTTATGATGAGCCTCTGATTGTAGAAATAAGCTTACTACATCAAAGAATCTGAAGTGTACCCGAATATAAAATACAAACTCTTTTGCTTTATGCATATCTCTTTTTCAAAAGCTCTTACAAATCCTGGAAAAATAAATGATAAAAATAGGTATACTGAACAACTTTGGGGAACACAAAACATTTTATTTAATACAAAGATAAAAACAGTATTTTGAAATATGTATAATGAAAAAAAAAATACATTCTTGATTAGCAAAATGTGTTAAATATATGTCAATGGAAAATGTTGCCATAAATAAATAGCAAATTACATAAAATGTACAAAACACTTGGTCGGACAAACTTTTTCATGTCTTACTTAACTTAACATGGGTCTAATATACGTCCGATCACTTTTTTCAAAAAAAAAAAAAAAAAATATATATATATATATATATATATATCTACATTTCTTCAAATTTTCTTAAATCAATATCGACATTTTTTTTAGACAAATTAATATCGAAAAAAAGCTATTAGATTTGTTGAAAGTCTCTCGCATTTGGAGTTTTTTGGAAGTTATACTGCAATAACAATACATTTTCTTTTTTTTTTGCTATCACTCACACCCGTTTTTTGCAGTCTGCTCTGGGACTATTCTGCTTTATTCACCAAATACCAAGCTCACCAAACAGACTAACAGAGCTCGGCTTAATTATATTGTTATAGCATGTTCAATTCAAGTACAAAACATCTATTGGCAAATAGAAAACATCAGCCCCTAACGGTACTATTAATTCTCTATTCTTGAATCAATCATTTGGCTAGCTTTAACAACAAGCGAATGTGTTTCATTTCTAATAAACCTGAACGTTGTTTCTGGACTTTAACCATCGTGCAAAAAGCGTGCAATTGTTAAACCGCTTCATCAAACCATCTCAGGACCAAATAGCGGTATTGAGTGCGGGTATATTTTATTCAGTAGAGCTTAGTTTCAATGTCTTCAACATATTGATGATAAGTAAAGTTAATTACATAGTTCAAGCTCTATCCATTCTTCAAAAGGTAGGGGTGCAAAACGCTAGGCCCATCCTATTAATTCATTAAAAGTTCAAACTTCCTTTTTATCAATTGGCATGTGGGTCGCACTCAGCTTCTTTTTGTTTGTTTTCTTTTTTTGCTGTTAAAGCAGTATACACCCGGCTAATCAGGTAGTCGGGTATCCGGGTAATACCCGGTCACTCGGGTCTTACTCGAATTACTCGGGTACCCGTGTATTACCCTTTCACTTTATATTAGGGCTGATGATTCTACCCGGGTATTCAGCTACCCGGGTACCCGATAACCCGGGTAGTTAATTACCCGAGTACCCGGGTTACCGCGTAAAATGGTTACTACCCGTAACCGGGTAGTCGGGTAGGCAATATTACCCGGGTAACTAACTGTGCAGGCAAAAACTTTGTATATTTTAAACGTATAGATTCCACCTAAAAGTTTATCATCCGTTTATGGTGAACTCTCCATAGCTATTGATTTTGTTATAGATTTGTCCTGCTCTGACAGCAATATTTTACTTTTGGGTGATTTTAATTTACCTAACATTGGCTGGGTTCCATCTGAGGATGAATCCTACTTAGAAGCTTCTTTATCTTCATCACAAATAGAACTTTCTTTTCTTGATTAAATTATTTCTACTGAATTACAGCAAACAAGCTGTATTAAAAATTCAAAAAATCGAGCCCTCAATTTAATATTTTCCTCTGACCCTATTAGTACCCTCGTTCTAGAGTCAAGATCTGGAATCACTAATATAGATAATTACCACCCACCTCTGAACATCTTTCTTGATTTGAGTGCTCAAATTTTAGAAAACAGTAACCCTTTTGACTGCTCCTATACTTATGACTTCAGAAAAGCAAATTTCCATGTGTTGTCTGAAGATTTATTTAGTTCAGGAATTGAAAATATTTTATCTTGTTCCAATATTGACGAAGCAGTAAATAATTTTTATTCCACACTTAACAACTGCTTAAATAGAAATCTCTCTTTAAAAAAATCAAACAATTCAAGCCATAGCCATCCATGGTACACTAAAGAGCTGCGCAGTCTTCGTAACAAAATAAATAAAGCATGGAGGGTTTACTTAAAATCTCTTTCTCCAACACACTACTCTCGTTATCTCAAAACTTTTGACGAATTTAATATTCTTTCAAATACCTTATATACTAGCTACATAAATGATATGGGTATTTCCTTAAAAAAATTACCCTTAACAATTTTGGAAGCTTGTTAATTTAAAGAAAAAATCAGATGGATTTCCTGCTATCTTCACATATAATAACCTTCAGTTAGATAATCCCATCGATATTTCTAATGCCTTTGCAGCCAATTTTCACGATTCATTTGTTGAACCAATGGTTGTTGATGACATTTTTTTCCACAATCTACATATCTTTTCGCAAACAAGCTGTAATCATCTCCACGTAGAACAGAGTACAGTACTTGAACTTCTTTCTTCATCAAATGATGATTGTTCAGCTGGCCCCGATGGCATTCCTTCAATAGTTTAGAATGTAGAAATTCTTTAGTGCAGCCGCTCAGCTCATTTTCGAGCTTTCACTTAAAACAGGAACATTTCCAAGTATATGGAAAAAATCTTTTCTTACTCCTATATTCAAACAAGGAGATAAGGCTGATATTACAAACTACAGGCCCATTTCTAAATTATCTTGCATACCAAAACTTTTTGAACAAGTAGTCTGTGAAAGTATGGCATTTTATAGTAAGAATCTTATTTGTGAACAACAGCACAGTTTCGTAATGCACAGTTGACTGCATTTACACTGATTTCTCAAAAGCATTTGATCAACTAAGCCACGAACTAATCTTGTTTAAGCTAAAAGCTTATGGTTTTCCTCCCTGTATCTTAGCTTGGATCAAATCATACCTTGAGAATAGATCCTACCAGGAAAAAATTTAAAAATTGTCTTTCAGATCCCTTCGTGGCTCACTCTGGAGTACCTCAAGGAAGCCACCTTGGTCCATTATTATTCATTTTGGCTATAAATGATGTTACATAGTGCATTCAGTCAAGTGACATTCTCATATTTGCTGATGACATGATTCAAGATAATAAAGTCTAGCGATGACCGTATTCTTCTGCAGGCAGATATTGATGAAAAAGTGGTATTTCCCTTAACCCTGTAAAATGCCAGATGATTACCTTCTCTAGAAAACGTATCGTAAGTGCATTCGATTATCATGTTTCGCAGCACAAACTCTGCCGCGTCTTCAGTTTTAATGATTTGGGTGTCCATTTTAGCTCCAACTTAGAATTTACTCAACACGTTAACTTTATAGTGAATAAAGCTAGCCCTATGCTTGGATTCATAAAACGCTGGGCAAAGGAATTTAATGATCCATATGTGACTCTTTCCTTGTACAATTGCTACGTACGCCCTCACCTTGAATATGCTTCACAGGTATGGACTCCTTATTACAAAATTCATAAGAACCGAATTGAAGCAATCCAACATAATTTTATTCGTTTTACCCTGAAGGGTCTACCTTGGAATGATCCTTTTAATCTTCCACCTTATGAACATCGAATCCACCTTCTTCAGATGCAAACCCTTCACCAAAGGCATGTTAACAACGATTTAATATTTCTTCATCAACTTATAAAGGGCGAAATTGATGCTCCTTATTTATTAGCCTGTATTGGGTTAAATTACCGTGGAAGATCTTATCACCTGCGTGGATCGGAACTTCTGCATGTTGACTTTCATAGAACAAACTATGGCAAATATGAAGCTCTAAACCGTATGAGCAGACTTTTTAATCTGAACGCTTCACAAATGGATTTTAACTAAGTAAAGTGGGATTAAAATCCTTATTTCGAACCAGTGCTCCATTGTCGTGATTGTTTTGTTTTATGTTTTAATTATGTATATAATTCGCATGATTCATTTTATACTTTGTGCATGTGTTAAGTTAGCTGTGTTTTATTTTATTTTATTTAAGTTTTGTTTTGTTTAAGTTTTTACTAACGTCTAACACATGCACTTATGATGAGCCTCTGATTGTAGAAATAAGCTTGCTTTAAGCTTACTACATCAAAGAATCTGAAGTGTACCCGAATATAAAATACAAACTCTTTTGCTTTATGCATATCTCTTTTTCAAAAGCTCTTACAAATCCTGGAAAAATAAATGATAAAAATAGGTATACTGAACAACTTTGGGGAACACAAAACATTTTATTTAATACAAAGATAAAAACAGTATTTTGAAATATGTATAATGAAAAAAAAAATACATTCTTGATTAGCAAAATGTGTTAAATATATGTCAATGGAAAATGTTGCCATAAATAAATAGCAAATTACATAAAATGTACAAAACACTTGGTCGGACAAACTTTTTCATGTCTTTTTGGCTATCTATATTAAGAATCTGCTTATCGGATAAACTTAACATGGGTCTAACATACGCCCGATCACTTTTTTCAAAAAAAAAATAAATATATATATATCTACATTTCTTCAAATTTTCTTAAATCAATATCGACATTTTTTTTAGACAAATTAATATCGAAAAAAAGCTATTAGATTTGTTGAAAGTCTCTCGCATTTGGAGTTTTTTGGAAGTTATACTGCAATAACAATACATTTTCTTTTTTTTTTGCTATCACTCACACTCACGCTCTGGGACTATTCTGCTTTATTCACCAAATACCAAGCTCACCAAACAGACTAACAGAGCTGGGCTTAATTATATTGTTATAGCATGTTCAATTCAAGTACAAAACATCTATTGGCAAATAGAAAACATCAGCCCCTAACGGTACTATTAATTCTCTATTCTTGAATCAATCATTTGGCTAGCTTTAACAACAAGCGAATGTGTTTCATTTCTAATAAACCTGAACGTTGTTTCTGGACTTTAACCATCGTGCAAAAAGCGTGCAATTGTTAAACCGCTTCATCAAACCATCTCAGGACCAAATAGCTCTATTGAGTGCGAGTATATTTTATTTAGTAGTGTAGTTTCAATGTCTTCAACATATTGATGATAAGTAAAGTTAATTACATAGTTGAAGCTCTATCCATTCTTCAAAAGGTAGGGGTGCAAAACGCTAGGCCCATCCTATTAATTCATTAAAAGTTCAAACTTCCTTTTTATCAATTGGCATGTGGGTCGCACTCAGCTTCTTTTTGTTTGTTTTCTTTTTTTGCTGTTAAAGCAGTATACACCCGGGTAATCAGGTAGTCGGGTATCCGGGTAATACCCGGTCACTCGGGTCTTACTCGAATTACTCGGGTACCCGTGTATTACCCGGGTAACCTGGTACCCGGGTATCATCAGCCCTACTTTATATAGTCTTTCAATATTGAATTAAAAGAACTCAGAGATCGACCAAAAACTCCTTAAGAAAAGTCCCTTTTACGGGTGCCCTACTAATTTAAAAAAAATTGCGCTTATGATTTTACTCTGTCATCAGACAAAAGCGAAATAATGAATGTTTTTTTTTCTTATTCAGCTTTGCTAGCAATATACTTACATAATTTACACCTAACACTGTATGTATGTATATATGTTTGTACACAATGCTTGTTCTGTAATTTTCTTCATTGGCATGGATTTGTTGGAGGAACTGACTGCTTTGGAAATACCATGTTTTATTATTGTAATATATATGTTTGTACACAATGCTTGTTCTGTAATTTTCTTCATTGGCATGGATTTGTTGGAGGAACTGACTGCTTTGGAAATACCATGTTTTGTTATTGTATCAACTTTTTAAGTCTGCAAAAATTTAACTTGAATTGAAGTATGTACCTACCTAGTAACTTATTTTACAAATAAAATACATTGTTTGCAGATGTTTGTACCTAAGTTATTGCTTTTGAGTATCTTAAAAAATGGTTAACATTTTTCGAGCCGTAAAACTGAAAATTGAAATTTGAAAAATAAAAAATTATTTTCGGTGTTTTTATTTTTTTCGAAAAAAAATTCACTGAAACATAGACCGTAAATATGTACGATCGTGAGAAGTAAAATGCCTTTTTGAAATAAACATTAGCTTTTACTATTCTTAACTTCAATAGAAATGTTAATAGGTTCCTACCTACATTTTAGTATAAAAAAATTAGTTCCTTATTACGTTCGGAATTGAACAATATACATTAAAACAGTCAAATCCGAATATGGAAACATTAATATGGGATTTCGGTAAGTAATTTATAAAAGAGGCACGTTAAGAAATAGATGGAAAAAATGTGGAGATAAATTTATTACCTGGGGCGGAATCGGCTAAGGTGATATGTGATAAGTGATTGTCACAATCAAAAAATTTAGGGGTGGAATCGACTAAGATGATAAAAGTGAAAGTCACATTTCTGATAGTCACATGTGATCATATTAAATTTTCAGTCTGCGTAAATTACTCCAAAAATTATAAATTCTGGCATCACCTAACACAGACTGAATTTTTTTGATTGGGACAATGGGTACGTTCGGTGTCTCAAAGCTTTGCTGTGCAAAGCGGAAGTTGTTGTTTTTATACGTGATAAATAACAGCTGATTAACAGCTGACGACCGTAACAACGAACAAAACATATGATTTCCAAATCGAAACTAAGCCAGCGCTAAATTTCTGGTATACTTTGGTATCGTATAGAACAACTGACCACAAAATCAGCTGGTTGTGCAAATGTAGTACGTTTTGACATAAATTGTTACCTATTGGGTTTTATGCGTTCACAAACGCACCTCTGATTTTTGTAAGGATTTGTACACGATCCTACATTTTCATTGTTTACATTTTTTTTATTCGATTTCTTTAGGATTTTTAATTTTTGTTAACTATTATGAAGGCTGGCGTTTTCACATACATTCTTGAAATTTAAACAAAAAATTACTTCTTGCTGTATATATACAAACGTTCTTGAAGAAATGGAGTTTTGTTTTGAATTTTGCTTTAAAACACAAAAATTATACTGGAATACATGACAACTATTCAAGCGAGAGTGATGATTAGTAGTGCTGTGTTTACATCAGCAAAGGCACAGAATTTTTCATTCAATTTCTTGTATAATTTTTGCTAATTTTCTTAAAAAGAGCCAAAAATAAAAACTAAAAAATATAGAATTGACCGCTTTTGTGATTTTTTTTCCGATGGACTTCAAAGGAATGGCGATGACTTCAAATGAATGGTAGGTTTTCAAAGTGACTTCAGTGAATGCAGTGCATTTCCCAAGGAATGCAATCACTCGACTTCAAATTAAGGACTGGTCTAAAATGACTGGTCCAGTAAGGGACTTCAAAATGAATGGTAATTTTTCTTTCTGAAGTTGAATGCCAAAATGAAATCCGGAATTCATAAATAAAGATGATGAAATCTTTTGACTTCACATTCTCAAAAGATTGCATTCTTTTAAAACTCTGCTATCTACGAGTTTTTTAATATTACCATTAAAGTTGGAGTGAGTTACTAATTATTCTATCCACTGTTTTTTTTTCTAAGTTTCCTATTTGTCCTTTGCATTGAATTAATTTTGTTCGCGATTTATTAAAATGTTTTTTAATCAATGTGAGTATTGTGTTCACATTATTGTTCGCTTTATCGCGTTTCCAATTTTCGTTATTTACTCAAAAAATTATTTTGAAATTAATTTCACTTTTACGGAGCGGTATTAGGTTTTTGCAAGAATAACAGAAATATACTGCTATCCTACCGACTGTGCCAATTTTGTTTCTTAATACTTTAAAAACAAGATTTTTTAAAAAAGAAGTATCTTTATTTTTTGAGAAGTTAACAGCTTTATGTTTAAAACAATTGTGAATCTTTATGTTTTAGTAAATCCTTTTTAAACAGTTGGTTGATGTGGTGTACATGATGTTATTCTTTTGTTGTTTTCCTTATCAATCCTTGCCTTTGTAGCCTTTATTGTGATATAACGGACTTTATCGCATCGTCCGGAAATAGATTCGACTTATTCGACAAAAGGGGATTGAACATGATGTCATTCGGTTTGTTGGGAGCTGCATATATAACTTATATATTATATATATTGTATACGTATATACATGTATTATATGTACATTAGTCCTTGTTCAATCTAAGCGTTAATTTTTGTGGTTTTGACACTTTTTATATGTTTAGACCGTGTAATTTGTTTGTATACAAAATTTTGGTAAGATTTGTATAATGTATGTAGGTTTGGCCTGGATGGAGACAATACAAACAATTCTTTCCCGCAAGCAAAGCTGGGTAGGTCAGCTAGTATGATATATTGAGGTATTTTTAGGAATTCTATAGAAGATTAGTTGAAAGAAATATTTTGTTATAACTATAAATTTCTTTCCCGCGAGCAAAAGCTTGACCTATTATATAAATAGCTAAATTCCAATATCACTTGGTCGCTGGTCGTACGTCAGTCTGGTGTGTGGTGGGTGAGAGTGAGGCTGACAAGGACAGGACTAGAGCTGTGGCAATCGTGATTGATTCGGTCTTTACGACTCGCTCACTGACAAGTATTGATGATTGCAATCACAAGTCCATAAGTTGGTCGTTCACAATTTCAATACTTTTAAAATGAACGAGAACGATACGACGCGGAAAACGAAACTAAAATTCAAACAATATAATTGAATGAATACAAAATACACAATACACAAAGAACCAGACCAGAGATAGAGAATGATTGAATGAAATGAACGATTTAGTATCGTTGTGGGATTAATAGTATTAATACATTTTAAGTAAAATAAAATAAATTTATAAAATAAATTTACTGGCTATGAGCTGGACTCGAACCCAGGCTCATTCGCTTAGCAGTCCGACACACTAACCACTAAGCCACGGGGTACTACAATACATTTTAAGTACCATTTCAAATAATCTTACTTGAAAAATAAATTGCAATACCAATACTAGGAATGGTACTTAAAACGAAGCATTCCCCAATACACGTATTGCTACTTATTAGTATATGTGCAGTACCAGTACTTGATCTTTGTATTCAACAACCGCATTCCAAATATCAAATACTGCTACTTGCAGCTTATAGTGCAATACCAGTACATAATAGAAGTATTCTTGTCGAGCATTACTTTTATAAAATACTGCCTGGTAAACAAAAAAATGCAATATAAATACCAAAGGAATGCTACTTATATAAATAAAACGCACGACTGGGTCGCACGTACTTGCTCTTTTGTACTTATGCATTTTAATGACAAGATTATTATTATATTATATAATTACTGAAATTAACTTCGTTTTGGCGAAAATAAAAAAAAATATTAATGAGATTTTGGAGTGGGAAAAATTCTTTGGCTTTTCTTGCATCTTTTTACTTGCGTTTAAAGGTACTATAAGGCAAGTTATGGATTCGTGCAGAAAAAAAAAATTAACATTCAAACATGACATAACGATGATAGAAATCGAAAAAAAGTGGGTGTGGAAATTCCATCATTCTGTCCGTCTATCTGTCTGTCCGCACCTCTACAGCCTAAACGGATGTACCGATTTGCTTCAAACATGGTATTTTTTATTTATTTGGTAGTATCTCGGGGTGTTTTTCATTTTTGCTCTAGGTCGAAAAATAACGGTACATGCCATACAATCTTAAACAAAAAGTTTAATTTTCTCGAAAACGGTTTCTCGAATGCGGTTTTATCGTAAACCATTATCCCGATATCAATAAAATTTTGCACACAGGAAGTCATTTATAATTTAATTATTATTGCATTTCAAAATGTTCAAATTCTTTATTTTCAATTTTTTCTTAAATTTTCTAAAAAAAATTGGTTTTCGAAATACATATTTTTTTCCTCGATAGACATTGAGTTTTCAGATTTCATTGCGATCTTTGTTTTTTTCGAGAAAACTCTTAAGCTAATTAAAAAAAATAAAGAAATTTCGAGAAAAATTCAATTTTTTTATTTTAATGTATACATATTTACATATGCAGCCACTAAGAACAAGTTCCTTCGACCCAGTCGTGCATTTCTTTTTAATCTTTTAAGAAGTTGTTAAAGAAAAACCGTTTTATTTAAAAACCGTTCCTTTGATTTAGAAAAAAAATCACATTTCTTTACATTTTTTTAACGAAATAAAATGGCGTTTAAAAATTTTCTGCTGAAAACTGTTTAAAGTACTTTTATCAAACAATCAAAATTTACAAAAATTGAATAAAAACTTTAAGTTCTTTTAATATTTATAAAAAAAATTATTCGACGCTGTGACATCACATTTGTAGGTATACAAAATTTCTTGTTGTAGGTATATAAACAATTTTTGAAGATGCGATTCAAATTGCATGATTAAAAAACTTGTATACGCACACAGCAAATTAAAAAAATAAATAATAAGCGGTTTACTGAAACACCATTAGGTATCTCCTATTAAAAGCACTGGAGAAAACAAATAACTTTAAGAAATCAAGCATTAAATTGTAATGGAAATTTGGATGGTCATTCATACATTTCCATAGCCGCTGGATTTTATTTAATTGAAAACACTCTAAAAATTAGATTTTTTTTCAAAATTAATGCTTAAATCAAAGATTCGTATAACACGTCTATTTTTGCATCATCCATCCATTAATGCTACATGAAAAAAAAAACAAATATATATCCCTGATTTTAAAGAAATTACTTGTAAACACTTCATTTTGTATTTTCTAATGTAAGAAATATTTTATCTCAAAACTAAGAGGTGTAAGAAAACATAATGACATTTTATAAAAATATGTTTTTTAATGATTATGTAATTTGATACATAGAATTTCCCTTTATATCTACAACGAAAGATTACACTTGCTAATGAAAAAGAATACAAATTGTCATTTGTAATTTAAGTACCATTCCTGGTACTTGTATTCATTCTTTTGCTAACAGAGCAGTATTTGATAAAAGTAATGCCCGACAAGAACACTTCTATTATGTACTGGTATTGCAATCTAAGCTGCCAATAGCAGTATATGATCATTTGGAATGCGGTTGTTGAATACTATGATCAAGTATTGGTACTGCTCATATATTGATAAGAAGCAATGCATGTATTGTGCAATGCTTCGTTTTAAGTACCATTCCTAGTAATCGTATTGTCAGCTCTTTTTTGAGCTTGTTGCAACCCTGCACCCGAGGAAATGGGCAGATGGAAAGAGTGAACAGAAGTTTAGGTGCTATTCTGGTCAAGTTAGTAAGTCCGAAGGAGTGTATATTTTGGGATCAAGTTTTAGACACAGTATAGGATGCTCTCAATAACACTGTAAATCATTCGATAAAACAACACCCAGTTTAATCTTGATTGGGATAAATCAAAAAGGGAAAGTATCAGACGAACTCAAAGAAAGACTATTCGTAAAAAGAGGGAGAGGAGTTAAACAGCCACTAGAGAGAATAAAACAGAGCGCAATTGTAGAATGGGCGAATTCTTAGGATTTAACAAAGGATACGTAGACAGGAAAAGATGTAAGCCGAATATTTATAAAACAGGAGATTATATTGTGGTGAAAAAACTTTGACTCACACCCAGGCGCGTCTTAAAAACTAATACCAAAATTTCGTGGACCTTATCAAGTAGATTAAGTATTAAGGAACGGGAGATATTTGATAAAAGACGTTGAATGTTTTCAACAAATGCGGCAAATATGAAGCCATGGCTAAGCAAGGAAATAACAAAAATAAAATAAAAATAAAAATAAGTTTAAACAGGATCAGGTGATCCTTATGGCATTGTATATAGAAGTTCATAAGCATTGTACTGTATTAGTTTTTTAAGTATTGTTTCGATTTGCATTTTCGTCGTGCGGAGGACCTTGGGAATTACAAGTTTTGGGCTGCCGATCGTTGTCTTTGTTGCTTGTTTTCCCTATTAGTTTTTCTTAATCCTTGCCCATAATTGACCACAATTTCTTAAAATTAAACAATAACCCAACAATAAACAAAATTAAAAATCAATTAAATCAACCAAAATCCGAAATAAATTCTCGCCCTTTAAAATCCATAACAAACATCAGTGTTCTTGCTGTGCTGTGAAAACAAAAATATGAATTGTGTTAACTTCATATTCATACATATTATATACACACGCATTGCATATGCCGTCACCAATAGATTAGAATATATATATAAAAAAAAGTGCCCCAACTAGTTTCTAAAAAAAAGCAAACACAGTTTCCCAATTCCATCACTTGTTTTTCCTTGTCCTCTCCCAACAGGCGGTATAGTGTAATCATTGCGGTAAATCCCTATGGTTAAGCTAGATCGTTATCAGATATATTAATTAAAATTCTCTGAGTTAGCAGGGGCGGATCAACTCAATTGTTATTAAGGCATAACACTAATAATAATTGTTTTGAGATTAGTATATGAATTATAGTTTATTGTCTGATTTGGATTTTTGAGTTTTGTTTTTTAATGATGGCTGGTATTTATAGGGCTTGCTATTCGAACATTCGCGGGCTAAGGAAAAATTTCTTTGCTGCGTACGTTTACACTGTGTTAAACAAGCCAGCTGTTTTGGCACTAAACAAGTGTAACGCAGCGCTGCGTTGAAGCAAAGCGTTAGCGCAGCAGCTGCGTTAAGTGGGCT
Source organism: Platycheirus rosarum (assembly GCA_963971375.1). Classification (NCBI taxonomy): domain Eukaryota; kingdom Metazoa; phylum Arthropoda; class Insecta; order Diptera; family Syrphidae; genus Platycheirus; species Platycheirus rosarum. The sequence continues at coordinate 83,807,896 of OZ020510.1, read as the reverse complement.
GATACACTCTCTCAGTGCGCCGCGCAGTTGGGGTCCGCGCAGTTGGGGTCCGCGCAGTTGTGCGCCGCGCAGTTGCGGTCCGCGCCGTTGTGCGCCGCGCAACTGCTTCGAATAAGAAGCGCTGCGCGGATACACAATACACTTTATGTATCTACAACGCTTTTTCGTATAGGATGTAAGAAATTAAAAAAAAGAGCTCCATATATAAATGTAGTCGTGGTGTGGTTGCTCGTACCTGGTAGGGTTTTGTGTATTAATTAATGTATTGAATGTAAATATTACGTTTAGTGTGAGTGTCGGGTAAGACAAATAGTATAGAAAAGGGTAGAGTGGATATATATTGTTTTGATATTAGTGATATTTGTATTAGTTCAACATTTGAAAAAGACTACAGGGTGTTTCGAATTATTATTATTTTAATTATATTATGACATGATATTATAAATGTTATTGGAACTCAAAATCGCAGATATTTAGTTTAGAGGAATAGGTATTATAGACGAAATTGAATAAAACAAACGTGTAGTTTCTATGGAAAAAACTAAGGTCACCTATTTTTCAATTTTTTTTCAAATTAGATGTTTGTTCATAAATTTAACAAAACTGTATAGAAAATGCAATTGATTTTTTATTTCGATTAAAGTTATGATATATAGGGTGTTTGGTGATAGATTTCTATGAAACTCCAAATATCGTGAAAAAATGTAAGCAAAAGTTAGTATTTTAACGCAGGGTGCATCGAAAAAACTACTTCTCTTTTGTTATAAATTGGACAGTAAAAATAAAATCTGTGATGTTTTTTCATCAGATTATATAAAACTTGAAGAGTACATACTAAAATAGCCAGACATTATTGTTTGCGCAAGGTGTGCAAGAAATGCAAATTCTTTTAATTGCTGATTCAGATTTCAAAGATGATATCTTTGGTATTTGGTGATAGATTTCAATTAAATTCCAAATACTTATTTATATTTGAGTCAAAAATGTAAGTAAAAGTAATATTTTAATGCAGGGTGCAACGACTAAACTAATTTCACTTTTGTTATAATTTTAACAAATAAAATAAAATCTGAGTCGTTTGTTCATCAAATTAAATAAAACTTGCATAGCATATACTAAAATAGCCAAAAGTAATTATTTGCGGCACAGGGTGTGGCACTATGTCGGGACTTACACGACGCATTAAATTAAAGCGCAACTCTTGCTTATTTCCTTTTGAACTTGTATTCGGTAATGCACGCGCACTTACACGGAAACATGTTCGAGTTGCGCGTGTTTATTTTCAGTTGCGCATTATTTTCACAGCTATCTTTTATTTTACTTTCTGTTTCAGTGATCAGTATTTAAAAAAAAAATATTTAAATAAAATAATATGATAAAAACTTAATGAAAGAATGAATAAATGAAAAATTAATGAAAAGAAACTAATTCCATACACCATTCAAATTCTGCGGCCATCATACATACGTTGTTATCTTCTTGTAATAAAACCCATTGCAATAAGCAAAGGTGAATTGTATTCATTTAGGGAACTTTGGTTAAAGTTGGGCACCTAAATTTGGTTGTTTTGCTCGTGGACCAGCAAAGTCAATAAAAATATATTTTAACAACAACAATTATTGCTAGTTGTTTGTTGTTGTTTATTTTGTGGAGTTTTGTTGAATAAAATTCAATTCAAAGGTTTAGTGTCCTTTACTCCAATATGTGCGTTTCGCCCAAGCATGAACGGTGGGCTCGTCAGTTAGACCGTTTATGCTCTTCTAAGACGCACAAAAAAGGTCCATGTTTACCGACTCTTAATAAAACCCATTGCAATAAGCAAAGGTGAATTGTATTCATTTAGGGAACTTTGGTTAAAGTTGGGCACCTAAATTTGGTTGTTTTGCTCGTGGACCAGCAAAGTCAATAAAAATATATTGTAACAACAACAACTATTGCTAGTTGTTTGTTGTTGTTTATTTTGTGGAGTTTTCATGGTTATAACTAAGTGCCATTGTTCTTTGCCTATCACGGCCTAGCCATATATATAAGGAATGATGTTGCATATCAGCTTCAACCACAATATGGTCTATGTTTAAATACAGACTTCAACTTCATGTGGTTAAAACTTACAGTAAATAAACGCGTTATTCACACTTGTTTTATCTATAGAAGCCATAATTTGGACAGAGTGTCAACTTCTAATAAATTTGATGCTCTGTCAGATTCCATTCAAAGTATTGTTGCCCATTTTCCTCACAATAAAATCATTATTACGGGTGATTTCAATGTACACAATTCAAGTTGGCTTCGCTTTTCTCGCCAGACAACACCCGAAGGTTGAGATTTTTGAAAGCCAACTGGGATGGTCTCAAGAATATCTTCAGCTTCTTTAACAGTAATGGTAACAAATGTTAATCTCTTAGGTATGAGAAATTTTGTCCCGAATAGGTCAAAAAGTATCAAACCTTAAGGTTTGATTCGAGCTGTAAAGAGGTTGTCAGGTGTAAAGAGGTAAGTTTCAATTGTTATAAAGCCAACAAAGCCGAGGAAAACCGGAAAAAGTTTCACCAAGCTAGAAAGGCTTGTAGTGTTCACATTCGTAAGACAAAATTTTTACAAAAAACCCGGCAAAAAAGACTGCAATGTCCCAAAGGCAGTAAAATTTTTGGGCGATTTGTAAAAAACTTACAGAATTTCTCGTCATCATCGGTTCCGATGCTTGTCTTCAATGATACTCCTGCTGTCAATTCTCAAGAAAAAGCAGATCTGCTTGCAGTCCAAGCAAGCTCAACGCTGCCAGGAGGTGTTAGAACTTCTCCTGTACTCGAGAGCGTAAATAATTTCGTAGGACCAATCTTCTTTCTGGGTCGGATGCGTATTGCCAAACTGTATATAAGCACAGATTCCCATATTCTGTGCTGAACTAAATACTTCTTAACAAATTCAGAATTATTTCAGAGCAAACTTTATGCTACCACAGAATGATCTGTAGAGCAATGTCTGAGTCTGTATATACTTTGCTCACCAAAGCTTAGAGCAAAGTACCTGTGACTACAGATAGTTTAGCGAGATTCGAGTAGCTTGCGTTAGATATTTCTTTTGTGTGGACTAAAAAGCAGGTAGCTAGTTGGTAACATTTTTATTTCACTGGGGCATATTTAGGTACGTAAAAATCTCATATTGACGTACCTTAATACTTCTTAGCGAATTATATACAAACAAAAATGTGTGTATCTATTCTATGAGGATATATCTTTTCCATTTCGTTTATCGTTATTATGCCGTTATTTTGTATGCTTAACAACAAATTTGAAGATATGTCCCACTTTGATAAATGTTAGTATGAAGAAGGTATGGGGGGCATGCTGCCCCTTGCAACACCATTGCTTGGGCTCACTATAGGATTTGTTTCAAGGTGCAGAATATAGTTGGGCGATGTACTTGGGAGTCTAAAAGTGGTTTTGATGAAAAAACGCCAAAACTTTTCCACCGCTTCAAACGGGAGATAACCCCAAACTTGGGCCGCGTAAAACAGTATTGCGAAAGCAGTTGCTCTAAAAACTTTGTATTTGGCTATGTAGGAAACGTTGTTCTTTAAATAGTAGTTTCTCCATACCGAACACATGGCACGCTTAGCTTCTGCTACTTTTGAACGGAGGTGCTTATTTAAGTTCAAGTTCGGTGTGATCAAGACTCCTAGGTATTTATACTCCTTAACTATTTCCATTGCCTCCTCTTCGAACGTCCACTTTTCCTGTCTTGAGTATCTCCCGCCGCCTCTTCTAAATATCATCATTTTTGACTTCGAAAGGTTAACCGATAAGTTCCAGATCTTGCAATAGCGTTGAAGTCTATTCATCATCAACTGCATCCCGTCTATAGAATCGGCTAGGAAAACAATATCGTCTGGATACATGAGACCTGGGATAGTTTTTCCACCCAGCACTATGCCACCTTTTACAGATTCAGTGATGTCATTAATGTATAAAATGAAATGAAGGGTACTCAGGACACATCCTTGCTTAACTCCCATCGAAGTACAAAACTCATCCGAAAGCAGATTCCCGTCCCACACTCTCGCTCGCTATATTATCTTTGTACATTGCTGTAATGACTGAAATGATTTTTGTTGAAATTAAAGAGTTTATAAAAAAGTGCTTCCCGTGGGATGGAGTCAAACGCTTCCCGAAAGTCAACAAAATAGGCGTAGAGCTTTTTTCCATTCTTCTTATAAATTTCCGCGATATTTATTAAAGAGAATATTCGGTCGACAGTTGAGTAATTCTTCCTGAACCCAGCTTGGAATTTGTTCAAAATTCCCTTGAGTCCAATCCAATCGCAGAGCCTAGTATAAAGTACTGAACTAAAAAGCTAAGTAGCTGTGTTTAAAAATGAAATGCCCCTGTAGTTTGTTGGATCTTCAAGATTTCCTTTTTTATGTAACGGAAACATAATTGCTGTCCGGAAACTATGTCTCAAAGATTCATTTGAATTCGAAAGTAAGGAGTCTTAAAAATTCGGTGTTAAATTTTTAAAAAAATCGACATTTATTCTGTCTTCTCCAGGAGCTTTGTTACTTTTAGCATTTTCTATCACTATTTCTATTTCGGATTGAGAAATTGGAACATCAAGAACTTCATCAACTATTAAAGGACCAGCATAATGAATTGGAGGTGGTGGTTCTACTGCATTAAGAAGGTCCGAAAAATGATTTTTGAAAATATTTATGTCCAGGACTGAAGAAGTTGAAATGGTTTTTCCACTCACAAGTTTAGCTGCTTTCCAGAAATCCATTGAGTTTTTGGCTTTATTTACCAATTCTATGTTTTTAAGGTCCAAATTTGTTTTTTTTTTTTTTGTTTGCAAAGCTTCTTGTAGCTTTTGTTTGCTGATGATAAAAAGAGCGTCTTCCACATACAGCCTGTCGTCTCTCACAAGAATTTTCATTTTTGGTTTCGCCACACGGAGAACCTTCATTATCGCTACCAACTTCACTCTTCTTTGTCGTGCGTTATGCGGAATGTCTTTGCTGATGCTTATAAATTAGTGCCTTTGAGTTTCTTGGCGTTTTTAAAACATTCAATACGGTTGATTGGGACTTCAATTTAACTATTACTATTGCCCTGGCAGCGTTTTGGTCATTTACTCTGCGAGCCGATTCAATATCAGAGCAGGATTCATTACTGTCGAGCAGACCAGCACAAAGGTTTTTTTGCTTTTTCAACGGGGTCGTTGTGAAGGCTAGATGGCATGTGTACTACCACATTTTCTTCAACACTTTTGCCTTCCAAGAAGACAACCTTCGAAGAAATCTCATCTTGCTTCGCTTTGAGAGCAGACATGTCGGCGTAGAGCAGGTGAAGGTCTTCTTTTGTGACAAGTTCAGAGACAAGTTTTGAGTTATTTTTCTTCAGGATTTCTCTCATTTGGTCTGCATTAATTCCCAAAGAAGTCATTTCGACCAGAACTTTTGAGGGATCTCCTTTTGGATTATTAAAGTGAACAGGCGAAATTTCCTCAAGACCTCTTTTATTCATAAGTTAGGTTATAATTTACGTGACCTTAAATATCGATTTTTGTGAGTTAGTTGCTATAACTTACGGAAATTTCACTTCGCAGGCGTAAGTACTACTTTTATTTAACTTTTTTACTAAAATTTAAAAAATTCTTTCATGAAAGTATCGATATCTTTTTTAATTTTACACAGAGCTTTTCTTAGTTAAACCACTTTGACAGATCGCAAATGACAATTATTTGTTTCCAGATTCACATCCATGTTCCTCGGATCATTGTATATAGACTGCCTAAAGTACTATCATGAGACGTGAAAAAATCATAAACACACATGCCGCTTGGAGTTCTATTGTAGGGATAGTTTATTTATGAGAAAGAGAATAAGAGCATGGTTTTCAGTGTTATGCTTTGTGCTTGGCTTCCTGCGCATGTGAAATGTGAGACAGGAAAAAAAAGACGGCGAATATGAAATAATTAAATATCTTGTTTCGCTTAGCTGAGGCGAATATTTTTTTTGTTGGGATTTATACACGATCCAGCATTTTCATTGTTGACATTTATTTTATGAACGAGAACTGGTTTTTAAATACGCATTTTTATACATATGTATGTACGTACGTCATTGGCCAGACTTTTGATTTGAATTCTTTAGGATTTCCAAGTTTTTTTGCAAGCATTTGTCATATTTGTACATATAGGTACATAAATACATACATTATTGACCAGACTTTAGATTCCAATTCTTTAGGAATTTCAAATTTTATTTACTATTATGGAGGTTGGCGTTTTGAAAATATATACACATACATTCTTGAAATTTAGACACAAACTTGCTTCTTGCTGGATATCGATATGTATATAAACGTTCTTGATGACATGGATTTTTGTTTTGAATTTTGCTTTTCATTGAGATAGGTACAAATTAAGTGCAAACTACGGGTAGAAATTCATTCACAAAAATAATTTGTAAATTGATTGTAGATTAGTATAGTAAGTAGTAAGTAGACAGTTCATACCTTTACAATGTTTAAATATGGAGACTATTATTCGCGTTAATTTGTATGTCTAGTTGTGTAGGAGTGTTTTTGTTAAAAATATATTGTATTACTAGCGGGCCCGGCAGATGTCGTCCTGCTGTTCTTGTTAAAACGTTTTTTTATAATTATTGAAAGAATTACTCACAAAATTTCATAAAAAAATCAGACTTGTTAGGAGGGTTTTTCCAAAGTTTTCTTTCGTAATTATTTATATATATATATATTTATATTATATATTTTTTTTTTCTGTAATTCTGAGTTCGAAATACTTAAGTTTTTTACTTGCAATTTATATTTACCTATAGTTATGCATTCGTAAAAAAAGAAAAAAAATCTAATAATCAAACATGACATAGCGATAATAGGGAAGTCGAAAAAGTGGATCAGAAAATTCTGTCTGTCTCTCTGTCCGTATCGATTCCTACAGCCTAAAAGGTTGGGCCGATTTGATTCAAACTTGGTATAAATATAGTATTTTTAGAGTACTCTACCCGACTGTCGAATGGGCATTCTAGCTCCAAAACTGCCATATAACTTTTAATGAAAAACTTATTTTTCTCGAAAACGGCTCCTACGATTTTGATAAAACTTCCTGAGTAGTGTATTCTTTGCAAAATCTATCTTTTAGTTTTAATGGATTTTTCAGAAAAAAAGATTTATAACGGTACCTCCCATATGACCGGTTTTTAAAATCAGACTTTCTCGTAAACTTATTGACGGATTTTGATAAAATTTTCAAAATATGCAGTTTTTTTATAATATTATATATTATTAATTATATATATATTAATATAATATAAATAATATTGTTTATTAAAGTTTTCAAAAACATTTTTTTTAATTTTTAATATTTTTTAAAAAACCTATTTTGTTTTTTTTTTGAATATTTTGAAAACGAATCTATAGATTTTTTTTAATTTTTCTCCGAGTATAAACTATAGATTTCTTTAAATTGATATACTCAAAAAAAATTTAAAATATGTTTTCCAATAGTTTCTGAAAAAACTGGTCGAACGATTTTGAAATGAAAAATTCATAAAATAGAAAACGGCAAAAGAAATAAGATGGCTTACAACATGTGACCGCACATATGAGCAAGTACGTGCGATCCAGTCGTGCAATTTATTCAATAGATATTTAAAGGTTTAAAATATAATATGATAAAACAGACTTTTGGCTTTTACCCCTCTGGTAAAAAAAATTTGTGTTTTGTCCCTCTACATAAATCCGTTATTAATTTGAGCGCTAAAGTTATCGTACTCTTGCCTCGTAATGTCATGTTGGATTGTTATCTCAAATGTTTTATTTTCATGAATCCTTAAGTTGCCTTATAGTAAAAATTCACTTACCCGTTTTCTAAATATTGATTTTTTAAAAAGATTTTTTTTTTGAACTATTAAAAACACAAAAAAGTTTTCGAAAATATTTTAGTGTAAGATTACTTAGGCTACTTACATTTTCCAATTCCATCAATTTCGGTTGTAATCGGCTACCTAACCAGTTGTCAGGAAAGTCGATAACAAAAAAGCTCCTTTGGGAAGTACCGGTTTTAATCCACCGTAAATTTTTTTTTTTTTACCAAAATTTAATGTTATATTTGATTGTAATCTCCTTTTTTATGCACGAATGCATAACTTGTACTTAGTACCTACCAACGTATAATCGCAAGTAAAAATTAATTGGAGTGTCGATCTTAAGCTCGTAGAGGCGGGACGTCGAGGTGCGCGCACAAATAATTAAACAAAAGTCAAAATAAATAAATTATTGCGCGTTGTTATCCCGAGTGTTTAAAAAAAAATAATAATACACACTCGTTAGAGAAATAAGAAAAAAAAACCCTCGCGTGTGCTGTAAAGAAAATAATAATATTCACTCGCGTCGTAGGATGAATGATAAAGATGCCCACTTGCGCTGAGGAAGAAAAAACAATAAATAAAACGCATTCGCATAGCAAATTATCCTCTTATCTGCCCCGAGACCTTTGTGCTTAACTGCCTCTTTCTTATCTACTGTAGGCATCGTATGACCATACAATGCTTACGGTAAATAGATAAGGGCATCTGAATTTGTCCTATTGTGCTGAATGTTTAAATTGATTTTTTGTAAACAAGCTGTCTTATGGGCATAACACCTAAGAAAGTTTGATAATTACAGAAGTTAATTTGGATTTTCACTGCGCAGTTGGACTTAGGTCAGAGTTGTATTGTTGTATGTAAGTATTTTTAAATGGTAAGCGATTTTTGTGTCGTGTATTCTAATGTTCGTGGTTTAAGAAAGAATTTTTTTCACGTGTAAATCTACACTGTTCAGGTTGGAGTAAATACTGATTTATCAGAATTTTCTCTACATGGGTATAGCTTAGTGCCATTACTCTTTTCCCATCATGGTCTCGTGGTCTATGTTAGGAATGATATTGCTTGCCAGAGCCTGCCCCAATATGGGCAATGTTCCAACACGGACTTTAACTTCTTGTGGCTCAAATTCACTGTCCGCAAGCATGTCATTCATTATTGTTTTATTTACAGGAGTCCAAATCTCTACAGTAATTCGAATTGTAACGAGTTTAATGCGCTGTCTGATTCCATCTCGAAAATTGTTTCCTTTGTCGTCGCACTGAAATCGTTATTGTGGGCGATTTTAATGTACACAATTACAATTGGCTCCGCTATTCTGGTCAGACAACACCCGAAGGAAAGTATGTCGAGTTCTTTGCCGGGTTACATCACCTTACCCAACTGATCGATGTGCTAACGCGTATACCGGATCTTGCTGGGCAAGCCGCCCACACTCTTGACTTGTTTCTTACTTCTCATCCCCGATAAATATACCATTAGTGTAACTTCTTTATCTGGCAATTCAGACCATTGTGTCATTTCAGCTAATTTCTTATCCTCCACCCATCCAGTTAAAGAAAAACTTCCCAGCAAGACCGTTTGGCAATACGAGAAAGCCAACTGGGACGGCCTGAATATTTTTTTCGGAAACTTTAACTGGTCACTATGCTTCCTCGATAGTGACATTGATGCCAGCGCTGAAATGATCACAAATGTGATTCTTCTTGGGATGCGTGCTTTCATTCCTAACAGAGTAAGAAGTATTGAACCTTAAGAAAAGTCTTGGTTTAATTCTGAGTGTAAAGAAGCTATCAGGCTCAAAGAAGTAAGCTTCCATTCTTACAAAGCCAACCCTACAGACGAAATTCGGAAAAAAGCACAAACAAGCAAGAAACTCATGCCACTCCGTTATTGAAAGAACCAAATTTTTGCATGACCAAAAATTACGGCAAAAAATCTGCAATGTCCCAAAGGCAGTAAAAGTTTTTGGTCATTTGTAAAAAATATAAAAAACTTCTCGACATCTTCGGTTCCAACGCTCATCGACAATAACAAACCAATTATTTACTCTTCAGAGAAGGCAAACTTGCTTGCAGCTCATTTCACTGCCAGCTCTACGCTGACTTACAGCAACGTTGCAACTCCTGTAGTTGAGAATGTAAATTTTTCCATGAAACATATATTTTTCCGCACTCGTACAGTAGCAAGAGTTCTCAAAGATCTTGATATACACAAATCTGCTGGCCCGGATAGTATACCCCCATTCTTCTGAAGAGGTGTTCTTTCACACTGGCAAAGCCACTGCGTAAGCTTTTCCATCGCTCCAACTCTTTTGGAATCTTTCCTAGAAGATGAAAAACAGCATTTGTCCAGCCTGTCCCTAAGAAAGGTGACCCATCCTCCCCTTCCTCCTACCGACCCATAGCACTTACATCCCTTCTTTCTAAGGTCATGGAAACTTTGACTAACCGTCAGCTTAAGGAATATTCCGAAGATCGAAAGCTTCTCCATGACCATCAGTATGGCTTCCGCAGCAACCGTTCCACTGGTGTTCTGATGGCATATCTCACCGAACAGTGGAACAAATCTTAAATCGCTTTGGTGAAAGTAAGATTATTGCCCTTGATATCTCCAAGGCATTTGATAGAGTTTGGCATGAAGCTCTCTTATCGAAAATGCTTGCTTTTGGGATCGATGGTACTCTTGTTCGTTGGATTAGAAGCTATCTTCTGGACCGTTCAATACAAGTTGTATTGGACGGAATCAAGTCTGATTCTCACAAAATAAATGCTGGTGTGCCCCAGGGCTCTGTTTTATCTCCGACTCTTTTCCTCATTTTTATAAATGATCTTCTGTCTGTTACTTCTAATCCACTTAACTGTTTTGCTGACGACTCTACCCTCAGCTTTTCATATTCGTTCAATAATTCACGTCCTTCGCCTTCGGACGTACAATTGACACGGTAACATATGTCAAGCTCATTAAACTCCGATTTATACAGCATTGTCAAATGGGATAAAAGGAATCGTGTGGAGTTTAATGCTTCGAAAACTCAATGCTGTCTTCTGTCGTTAAAGCTAAACATACCCCCAATGCCATTGTCCATGAACGGCACTTACATCGAAGAAACCGAAAAGCTCTCAGTACTCGGTATGTGTGTCAACGACGACCTCCGTTGGAACGACTATATATTTGAGATCGCTAAGAATGCTGCTAAGTGCTTAGGTTTTCTGTATCGGTGTAAGAAGTATTTTTCCCCATCTAATCTGGCTACAATTTATAAAGCGTTTATACGCCCTAAACTCGAGTATAACTCCCACCTCTGGGCAGGTGCTTCGCAAACATCGTTTCAACTGCTTGATAGAATACAAAATCGGGCGTTAAGATTGATAGGAAATAGAACTGCCGTTGAAACAATTGGCCCCCTCGAACACCGACGCAATATTTCATATCTTTCCTTATTTTATCTTTTCTTTTACAAAAATTGTTCACTCGAAGTAGCCAGTTGCATTCCTCCCCTTTAAAGTTTCTCCCGTAATACTCGTCTCACAAGGAATGCTTATCAGTTCACCCTTGAGCCCAATTTTGGACGTACCGTGAAATATAGGGATTCTTTTTTTAGCCGAACAACACGAATTTGGAATGGTTTACCAGGCGATATTTTCCCTTGCCATTTTGATCTGCTAACATTCAAAACCAATGTTAATCGGAACCTCCTATCTCTCCCCTCCCTATCTTTGTAATGCCCGCGCAGTGTGTTCTACATTAAAAGGGAAACACATAATCCTTTGTGCGCGCGTTAATTATATAAAAAAAAAACAATATTAGAAATGTAAAAAAACCCGGGGTATTTTTAGCAATTCTATAAAAGATAAGTTGAAAGAAATATTTTGGTTTAAATATAAAATTCTTTCCCGCGAGCTAAGCTGGGTAGGACAACTAGTACCAATAATATAAACCTCTAAGAAACAAAAGATCTTTCTTACTATTAACATACAATCTATTTAAAAACAATTTTTGAATGAATTTCTACACGTAGTTCATTCAGATAGGTACGTACATTCACATATGAATGTATATCTTCATATATGTAGGTACCTATCAAAATTCAAAACAAAAATTTATTTCTGCAAGGACGTGTGTATAAATACAGCAAGAAGTAAGTTTGTGTTTAAACTTCAAGAATGTACATACCTACATATGTATGTGTACCTACATTTTTTGAAGACCTTAATAGTAAACAAAAATTGAAAATCCTAAAGAATTCGAATTAAAACCCAATGATGTATATATGTATACGTACAAATATGACAAATATGCATATGTATACTTATAGGTAAGTAGTAAGTAAGTAAGTTTGTGTTTAAACTTCAAGAATGTACATACCTGCATATGTATGTGTACCTACATTTTTTGAGGACCTTAATAGTTAACAAAAATTGAAAATCCTAAAGAATCCGAATTAAAAGTCAATGAAGTATGTATGTATATGTACAAATATGACAAATATGTATATGTATACGTACGTATGTATATGTACGTACAGGTAAATAGTAAGTTAGTAAGTTTGTGTTTAAACTTCAAGAATGTACATACCTACATATGGATGTGTACCTACATTTTTTGAGGACCTTAATAGTTAACAAAAATTGAAAATCCTACAGAATCCGAATTAAAAGTCAATGATGTATGTATGTATATGTACAAATATGACAAATATTTATATGTATACGTACAGATAAGTAGTAAGTAAATAAGTTTGTGTTTAAACTTCAAGAATGTACATACCTACATATGTATGTGTACCTACATTTTTTGAAGACCTTAATAGTAAACAAAAATTGAAAATCCTAAAGAATTCGAATTAAAAGTCAATGATGTATGTATGTATATGTACAAATATGACAAATATGAATTTGTATACTTAAAGGTAAGTAGTAAGCAAGTAGTTTTGTGTTTAAACTTCAAGAATGTACATACCTACATATGTATGTGTACCTACATTTTTGAAGACCTTAATAGTAAACAAAAATAGAAAATCCTAAAGAAATCGAATTAAAAGTCAATGATGTATGTATTTATATGTACAAATATGACAAATATGTATTTGTAATATACATAAGTAAGTAGTACCAGTGCTCGTACAAAATTTGAAAATCCTAAAAAATTCGAATCAAAAGTCTGGCCAATGACGTATGTATGTATGTAAGAACCAGTTCTCGTCCATATAAAAAAAATGTAAATAATGAAAATGTTGGATGGTGTATAAATCCCAACAAAAAATTTTTCGCCGCAGCTAAGCCAAACCCTTTTTCCAATTATTTCACGTTCACCTTTTTTTCTTTTCCTGCACATGCGCAATAAATTATGCACAAAGCATAACACTAAAAACCATGCTCTTTATTCATCGCTCACAACCTACCGAGTTAGTAAACACAGGTGCCGCTTGGAACGCGACGGTCCACAGGTCGTAATGATAGAACTATAGCAGTCTATATACAATTCTTCGGATGTGAAACTGCAACGGCAGCGTATGATAAGTTCATTAAATTCTGATATTGACAGCATTGTGCAATGGAGAAGAAGAAATCGCGTGGAATTTACTGCTTTAAAAACTCAATGTTGTCTTCTGTCGTTAGAGCGAAATATAACCACTGTCCATGAGTGGCATTTATATTGAAAAAACTGATCATCTCTCAGTTCTTGGTATGTGCATTACAGACCACCTTCTGTGGAACGATCAGATATTTGACATTGCCAAGAATGCTGCGAGTTTAAAAATGAAATGCCCCTGCAGTTTGTTGGATCTTCAAGATTTCCTTTTTTATGTAACGGAAACATAATTGCTGTCCGGAAACCACTGGGAGCATCAGATGTCTCGAAGATTCTATTGAATTCGACAGTAAGGAGTCTTAAAAATTCGGGTGTTATTCTGTCCTCTCCAGGAGCTTTGTTACTTTAAGCGTTTTGTATCACTATTTCTATTTCGGATTGAGAAATTGGAACATCAAGAACTTCATCAACTATTAAAGGAGCAGCATAATGAATTGGAGGTGGTGGTTCTACCGCATTAAGAAGGTCCGAAAAATGATTTTTGAGAATATTTATGTCCAGGACTGAAGAAGTTGAAATGGTTTTTCCACTCACAAGTTTAACTGCTTTCCAGAAATCCATTGAGTTTTTGGCTTTATTTACCAATTCTATGTTTTTAAGGTCCAAATTTCGTTTTTTTTTTTTGTTTGCAAAGCTTCTTGTAGCTTTTGTTTGCTGATGATAAAAACAGCGTCTTCCACATACAGCCTGTCGTCTCTCACAAGAATTTTCATTTTTGGTTTCGCCACACGGAGAACCTTCATTGTCGCTACCAACTTCACTCTTCTTTGTCGTGCGTTATGCGGAATGTCTTTGCTGATGCTTATATTAGTGCCTTTGAGTTTCTTGGCGTTTTTAAAACATTCAATACGGTTGATTGGGACTTCAATTTAACTATTACTATTGCCCTGGCAGCGTTTTGGTCATTTACTCTGCGAGCCGATTCAATATCAGAGCAGGATTCATTACTGTCGAGCAGACCAGCACAAAGGTTTTTTTGCTTTTTCAACGGGGTCGTTGTGAAGGCTAGATGGCATGTGTACTACCACATTTTCTTCAACACTTTTGCCTTCCAAGAAGACAACCTTCGAAGAAATCTCATCTTGCTTCGCTTTGAGAGCAGACATGTCGGCGTAGAGCAGGTGAAGGTCTTCTTTTGTGACAAGTTCAGAGACAAGTTTTGAGTTATTTTTCTTCAGGATTTCTCTCATTTGGTCTGCATTAATTCCCAAAGAAGTCATTTCGACCAGAACTTTTGAGGGATCTCCTTTTGGATTATTAAAGTGAACAGGCGAAATTTCCTCAAGACCTCTTTTATTCATAAGTTAGGTTATAATTTACGTGACCTTAAATATCGATTTTTGTGAGTTAGTTGCTATAACTTACGGAAATTTCACTTCGCAGGCGTAAGTACTACTTTTATTTAACTTTTTTACTAAAATTTAAAAAATTCTTTCATGAAAGTATCGATATCTTTTTTAATTTTACACAGAGCTTTTCTTAGTTAAACCACTTTGACAGATCGCAAATGACAATTATTTGTTTCCAGATTCACATCCATGTTCCTCGGAT
Source organism: Platycheirus rosarum (assembly GCA_963971375.1). Taxonomy (NCBI): domain Eukaryota; kingdom Metazoa; phylum Arthropoda; class Insecta; order Diptera; family Syrphidae; genus Platycheirus; species Platycheirus rosarum. The sequence continues at coordinate 83,792,865 of OZ020510.1, read as the reverse complement.
CATTGTATATAGACTGCCTAAAGTACTATCATGAGACGTGAAAAAATCATAAACACACATGCCGCTTGGAGTTCTATTGTAGGGATAGTTTATTTATGAGAAAGAGAATAAGAGCATGGTTTTTAGTGTTATGCTTTGTGCTTGGCTTCCTGCGCATGTGAAATGTGAGACAGGAAAAAAAAGACGGCGAATATGAAATAATTAAATATCTTGTTTCGCTTAGCTGAGGCGAATATTTTTTTTGTTGGGATTTATACACGATCCAGCATTTTCATTGTTGACATTTATTTTATGAACGAGAACTGGTTTTTAAATACGCATTTTTATACATATGTATGTACGTACGTCATTGGCCAGACTTTTGATTTGAATTCTTTAGGATTTCCAAGTTTTTTTGCAAGCATTTGTCATATTTGTACATATAGGTACATAAATACATACATTATTGACCAGACTTTAGATTCCAATTCTTTAGGAATTTCAAATTTTATTTACTATTATGGAGGTTGGCGTTTTGAAAATATATACACATACATTCTTGAAATTTAGACACAAACTTGCTTCTTGCTGGATATCGATATGTATACAAACGTTCTTGATGACATGGATTTTTGTTTTGAATTTTGCTTTTCATTGAGATAGGTACAAATTAAGTGCAAACTACGGGTAGAAATTCATTCACAAAAATAATTTGTAAATTGATTGTAGATTAGTATAGTAAGTAGTAAGTAGACAGTTCATACCTTTACAATGTTTAAATATGGAGACTATTATTTGCGTTAATTTGTATGTCTAGTTGTGTAGGAGTGTTTTTGTTAAAAATATATTGTATTACTAGCGGGCCCGGCAGATGTCGTCCTGCTGTTCTTGTTAAAACGTTTTTTTATAATTATTGAAAGAATTACTCACAAAATTTCATAAAAAAATCAGACTTGTTAGGAGGGTTTTTCCAAAGTTTTCTTTCGTAATTATTTATATATATATATATTTATATTATATATTTTTTTTTCTGTAATTCTGAGTTCGAAATACTTAAGTTTTTTACTTGCAATTTATATTTACCTATAGTTATGCATTCGTAAAAAAAGAAAAAAAATCTAATAATCAAACATGACATAGCGATAATAGGGAAGTCGAAAAAGTGGATCAGAAAATTCTGTCTGTCTCTCTGTCCGTATCGATTCCTACAGCCTAAAAGGTTGGGCCGATTTGATTCAAACTTGGTATAAATATAGTATTTTTAGAGTACTCTACCCGACTGTCGAATGGGCATTCTAGCTCCAAAACTGCCATATAACTTTTAATGAAAAACTTATTTTTCTCGAAAACGGCTCCTACGATTTTGATAAAACTTCCTGAGTAGTGTATTCTTTGCAAAATCTATCTTTTAGTTTTAATGGATTTTTCAGAAAAAAAGATTTATAACGGTACCTCCCATATGACCGGTTTTAAAAATCAGACTTTCTCGTAAACTTATTGACGGATTTTGATAAAATTTTCAAAATATGCAGTTTTTTTATAATATTATATATTATTAATTATATATATATTAATATAATATAAATAATATTGTTTATTAAAGTTTTCAAAAACATTTTTTTTAATTTTTAATATTTTTTAAAAAACCTATTTTGTTTTTTTTTTGAATATTTTGAAAACGAATCTATAGATTTTTTTTAATTTTTCTCCGAGTATAAACTATAGATTTCTTTAAATTGATATACTCAAAAAAAATTTAAAATATGTTTTCCAATAGTTTCTGAAAAAAACTGGTCGAACGATTTTGAAATGAAAAATTCATAAAATAGAAAACGGCAAAAGAAATAAGATGGCTTACAACATGTGACCGCACATATGAGCAAGTACGTGCGATCCAGTCGTGCAATTTATTCAATAGATATTTAAAGGTTTAAAATATAATATGATAAAACAGACTTTTGGCTTTTACCCCTCTGGTAAAAAAAAATTGTATTTTGTCCCTCTACATAAATCCGTTATTAATTTGCGCGCTAAAGTTATCGTACTCTTGCCTCGTAATGTCATGTTGGATTGTTATCTCAAATGTTTTATTTTCATGAATCCTTAAGTTGCCTTATAGTAAAAATTCACTTACCCGTTTTCTAAATATTGATTTTTTAAAAATATTTTTTTTTGAACTATTAAAAACACAAAAAAGTTTTCGAAAATATTTTAGTGTAAGATTACTTAGGCTACTTACATTTTCCGATTCCATCAATTTCGGTTGTAATCGGCTACCTAACCAGTTGTCAGGAAAGTCGATAACAAAAAAGCTCCTTTGGGAAGTACCGGTTTTAATCCACCGTAAATTTTTTTTTTTTTACCAAAATTTAATGTTATATTTGATTGTAATCTCCTTTTTTATGCACGAATGCATAACTTGTACTTAGTACCTACCAACGTATAATCGCAAGTAAAAATTAATTGGAGTGTCGATCTTAAGCTCGTAGAGGCGGGACGTCGAGGTGCGCGCACAAATAATTAAACAAAAGTCAAAATAAATAAATTATTGCGCGTTGTTATCCCGAGTGTTTAAAAAAAAATAATAATACACACTCGTTAGAGAAATAAGAAAAAAAAACCCTCGCGTGTGCTGTAAAGAAAATAATAATATTCACTCGCGTCGTAGGATGAATGATAAAGATGCCCACTTGCGCTGAGGAAGAAAAAACAATATCCTCTTATCTGCCCCGAGACCTTTGTGCTTAACTGCCTCTTTCTTATCTACTGTAGGCATCGTATGACCATACAATGCTTACGGTAAATAGATAAGGGCATCTGAATTTGTCCTATTGTGCTGAATGTTTAAATTGATTTTTTGTAAACAAGCTGTCTTATGGGCATAACACCTAAGAAAGTTTGATAATTACAGAAGTTAATTTGGATTTTCACTGCGCAGTTGGACTTAGGTCAGAGTTGTATTGTTGTATGTAAGTATTTTTAAATGGTAAGCGATTTTTGTGTCGTGTATTCTAATGTTCGTGGTTTAAGAAAGAATTTTTTTCACGTGTAAATCTACACTGTTCAGGTTGGAGTAAATACTGATTTATCAGAATTTTCTCTACATGGGTATAGCTTAGTGCCATTACTCTTTTCCCATCATGGTCTCGTGGTCTATGTTAGGAATGATATTGCTTGCCAGAGCCTTCCCCAATATGGGCAATGTTCCAACACGGACTTTAACTTCTTGTGGCTCAAATTCACTGTCCGCAAGCATGTCATTCATTATTGTTTTATTTACAGGAGTCCAAATCTCTACAGTAATTCGACTTGTAACGAGTTTGATGCGCTGTCTGATTCCATCTCGAAAATTGTTTCCTTTGTCGTCGCACTGAAATCGTTATTGTGGGCGATTCTAATGTACACAACTCCAATTGGCTCCGCTATTCTGGTCGGACAACACCCGATGGAAGGTATGTCGAGCTCTTTGCCGGGTTACATCACCTTACCCAACTGATCGATATTCTAACGCGTATACCGGATCTTGCTGGGCAAGCCGCCCACACTCTTGACTTGTTTCTTACTTCTCATCCCCGATAAATATACCATTAGTGTAACTTCTCTGTGTGGCAATTCAGACCATTGTGTCATTTCAGCTAATTTCTTATCCTCCACCCATCCAGTTAAAGAAAAACTTCCCAGCAGGACCGTTTGGCAATACGAGAAAGCCAACTGGGATGGCCTGAATATTTTTTTCGGAAACATTAACTGGTCACTATGCTTCCTCGATAGTGACATTGATGCCAGTGCTGAAATGATCACAAATATGATTCTTCCTGGGATGCGTGCTTTCATTCCTAACAGAGTAAGAAGTATTGAACCTTAAGAAAAGTCTTGGTTTAATTCTGAGTGTAAAGAAGCTATCAGGCTCAAAGAAGTAAGCTTCCATTCTTACAAAGCCAACCCCACAGAAGAAATTTAGAAAAAGCACAAACAAGCAAGAAACTCATGCAACTCCGTTATTGAAACAACCAAATTTTTGCATGACCAAAAATTACGGCAAAAAATCTGCAATGTCCCAAAGGCAGTAAAAGTTTTTGGTCATTTGTAAAAAATATAAAAAACTCCTCGAGATCTTCGGTTCCAACGCTCATCGACAATAACAAACCAATTATTTACTCTTCAGAGAAGGCAAACTTGCTTGCAGCTCATTTCACTGCCAGCTCTACGCTGACTTACAGCAACGTTGCAACTCCTGTAGTTGAGAATGTAAATTTTTCCATGAAACATATATTTTTCCGCACTCGTACAGTAGCAAGAGTTCTCAAAGATCTTGATATACACAAATCCGCTGGCCCGGATAGTATACCCCCATTCTTCTGAAGAGGTGTTCTTCCACACTGGCAAAGCCACTGCGTAAGCTTTTCCATCGCTCCAACTCTTTTGGAATCTTTCCTAAGAGATGAAAAACAGCATTTGTCCAGCCTGTCCCTAAGAAAGGTGACCCCTCCTCCCCTTCCTTCTAACGACCCATAGCACTTACATCCCTTCTTTCTAAGGTCATGGAAACTTTGACTAACCGTCAGCTTAAGGAATATCTCGAAGATCGAAAGCTTCTCCATGACCATCAGTATGGCTTCCGCAGCAACCGTTTCACTGGTGTTCTGATGGCATATCTCACCGAACAGTGGAACAAATCTTAAATCGCTTTGGTGAAAGTAAGATTATTGCTCTTGATATCTCCAAGGCATTTGATAGAGTTTGGCATGAAGCTCTCTTATCGAAAATGCTTGCTTTTGCGATCGATGGTACTCTTGTTCGTTGGATTAGAAGCTATCTTCTGGACCGTTCAATACAAGTTGTATTGGACAGATTCAAGTCTGATTCTCACAAAATAAATGCTGGTGTGCCCCAGGGCTCTGTTCTGTCTCCGACTCTTTTCCTCATTTTTATAAATGATCTTCTGTCTGTTACTTCTAATCCACTTAACTGTTTTGCTGACGACTCTACCCTCAGCTTTTCATATTCGTTCGATAATTCACGTCCTTCGCCTTCGTACGTATAATTGCAACGGTACCATATGTCAAGCTCATTAAACTCCGATTTATACAGCATTGTCAAATGGGGTAAAAGGAATCGTGTGGAGTTTAATGCTTCGAAAATTCAATGCTGTCTTCTGTCGTTAAAGCTAAACATACCCCCAATGCCATTGTCCATGAATGGCACTTACATCGAAGAAACCGAAAAGCTCTCAGTATTCGGTATGTGTGTCAACGACGACCTCCGTTGGAACGACTATATATTTGAGATCGCTAAGAATGCTGCTAAGTGCTTAGGTTTTCTGTATCGGTGTAAGAAGTATTTTTCCCCATCTGATCTGGCTACAATTTATAAAGCGTTTATACGCCCTAAACTCGAGTATAACTCCCACCTCTGGGCAGGTGCTTCGCAAACATCGTTTCAACTGCTTGATAGAATACAAAATCGGGCGTTAAGATTGATAGGAAATAGAACAATTGGCCCCCTCGAACACCGACGCAATATTTCATATCTTTCCTTATTTTATCTTTTCTTTTACAAAAATTGTTCACTCGAAGTAGCCAGTTGCATTCCTCCCCTTAAAAGTTTCTCCCGTAATACTCGTCTCACAAGGAATGCTTATCAGTTCACCCTTGAGCCCAATTTCGGACGTACCGTGAAATATAGGGATTCTTTTTTTAGCCGAACAACACGAATTTGGAATGGTTTACCCGGCGAGATTTTCCCTTGCCATTTTGATCTGCTAACATTCAAAACCAATGTTAATCGGAACCTCCTATCTCTCCCCTCCCTATCTTCGTAATACCCGCGCAGTGTGTTCTACATTAAAAGGGAAACACATAATCCCTTGTGCGCGAGTTACATCCGCAACCTGACTCCCCTCTTTCAACTTCCGCTTAACACTAAAGCGCTAGACGTCAACGACCCAACTCCCAACCGTGTGAATTGTAATTTGCAAATTCATCATTTTTGTTAAAACTCAAAAGAATTATGTTTCTTTAAATTATTTTTGTCAATTAGGCATTCAGTAGAATTATGTTCCAATCCAATTCCAAGAAATACATTTGTGAATATTATGCATTTTTGTCAGTAGAATTAAGTTTTCATTTTTCAATTGTAAAACCAAACAAGTCAATAATAATTCACCTTTTAACGAAGCAAGTTGTTTTTTTTAAACGCTCCCGAAGTTGGGAACGTAACTGGCGCAGTCGGTAGTTTTAATTTAGTGTACGGATTGTCTAGAAAAAAAAAAGAGAGACATAAAATATATTAATTTTTCGAAAATTGGTGATACAAATCTTTCTCAATCCGGTGGATTTCGATCCTTTAACGCTGCCGAACCTTGCTCGCTAAAGTATTAATGTAAAACATACCTACCTCTAAAGAAAAAAAAAAAAAGAAAAACCATTAAGCCGATAAACTGATAAACCGATAAACTGTGTATTGCAAAAATATAAAAAAAAAAAAAAACAATAAACTGATAAACTGTGTCGTGAGTGCAGCTCAGTGCCGTATTGCACGGTATAAAAGGACACACCACAAGAACCAACAAATGGAACATCATTATCTATTAATAATTGGGTGCATGTAAGTAGTGTTGTATGTGCTTGCTTTAAATTTTGTTCTATATTTTAAATGTATTTAAATTAAATTATCTAGCTATTGAAATGCACTTCATTGTATAAACCATAAATAAAATAAGTTTATAACTGCGATCCTTATCGAAAGGCACTCCAGTACATAAACCATAAATAAAATAAGTTAATAACTGCGATCCTTATCGAAAGGCACTCCAGTACATAAACCATAAATAAAATAAGTTAATAACTGCGATCCTTATCGAAAGGCACTCCAGTACATAAACCATAAATAAAATAAGTTAATAACTGCGATCCTTATCGAAAGGCACTCCAGCACATAAACCATAAATAAAATAAATTAATAACTGCGATCCTTATTGAAAGGCACTCCAGTAAATATAAATAAAAAAAAAAAAAAAAAAGAAAAAAAAAAGAGTAAAGAAAAGAAGAAAATTTTGTATTTATCTAATGTCAAATATAAAACAAAAAAATAAATTCAGATTCGTACCATATAATCTAAGAAGTTTGTCGAGAAGTCTGGGATCAATCTTAGAAAACCCAAATTCACAAAACAGTTCCAACTTCAACCTTTCTGGTTCTTCATCCGATATTTCAGACACCAATTCATACATAACAATGAACGAAAATACTGAAGGGGATCACCGACCCCAAAATCATGTCACAAATAATTTAGACATATTCAATTCGTTAAGAATTCCGGACGCCATTAAAGACCTTCCGAAATTCGACGGAAACCCTAGGCTCTTGTTTGAGTTTTTAAATAATGTCGAGGAAATCCTCTTATATATTAGAAACACGGACAAGACCCTTTATGGACAAATTTTGCTAAGGGCCATTCGAAACAAGATCGAGGGCCAAGCAAACGAAATTCTGAATATGTTTGGCACACCTCTCATTTGGGATGAGATTCGTGAAGTCCTTATATTACATTACTCCGATAAAAGAACCGAAACATCGCTGATTAGGGACCTTCATAACCTAAGACAGTTGAATAAGTCGGTCGAGTCATTCTATGGCGACTTAATCGAACTCCAGTCTGCGTTGTGCAATAACATCCAAATACCCGAAAAGGACACTAATGTAGTCAAGGCAAAAAAAGATCTCTACGCAGAAATGTGTTTAAATTCCTTTTTGACAGGACTCAACGAACCTTTAGGATCAAGAGTCAGAGCAACGCAACCCGATTCCCTTTCTATAGCCTTTAACTGCTGTATTAAGGAACAAAACATATCTTACCAAAGATATACCCAAAACCTAAATCAACAGAGACTTTACAACTTTAGACCGTATGACTTACAACAAAATAGGAACTACTCCCAATACCAAAACACAAACAGACCCAGATACGATTTTACCAGAACTTACAGACCTAATAACAACCCTCGAAATAATTTCTCATATTCTCCAGCGGCGTTCCCTTCATACAATAGAACAAACAGTTACACACAAAATAATAGAAACCAGCCTTTAAATACTAACAGGGATAAACAATGGCCAAGCATTAAAGCCAGCCCCTCTCAACAAATTAGGAACCCCAGACCACCAAACTTCAACTCGCTAGAAGTAAGCAACATTAATAACGACATCATCAACCAAGAGGAGAAAAATTATCAACAATTGGACTCGTTCTTCAATAATGACGAAACCAACATTCACAATGAAGAAAATTTTTCCACACTAGCCTTCAACAGACAACCGGGTATATAGACCCCAAACGACACCCAACGACCTTACCATTTATTTTGATTTCTTCCCCATTTGGACGTGACCTCAGATTTCTATTAGATACAGGAGCATCCACCTCTTTTTTAAACCCCGAATTGATACCGAAAGAAAAACAAACTACTTGCAAACCAACTACAATAACCACAGTCTTCCAAAAATATAACATAGATAAAGAAATAATACTTCCCATTTTCAATGAATTTAAACAAACAGGATCACTCAGGTTTCTTCTCTTTAAATTCCACAGTTTCTTCGACGGACTTTTAGGCTTGGATGCACTCATGGCACTTAATGCCAAATTGGACCTCAAAAACAAAATTCTTATTTCCAACCACGCCACCATTCCAATCCAATTGCAACCCAACTACTCTCTAAACCCACTCCATATCTCTTACAAATCAAAGATATTAGCCAAAATACCCGTAAATAAAGAAAATGGCGACATATTTATAGCCTCAATAGAAGTAAAACCAAACGTTCTGATCCAACAAGGATTATATAGAGCAGAAGCCTGGCATAGCATCGTCGAAATAATAAACCTCTCAGACAGAGACCAAATTGTTCTACTCGAACAACCAATAAACGCTAATACCTACAACTCCTCAAACTATATAGAACTCAACAACTTAAACGAAGAATCCCAAGTCAATGAAACACCACCAACATGTATAAGTAACCTATTAAGGTTAAACCACCTCAACGAGGAAGAACGGAAACAAATCACTAAACTTTGTAGGAACTACAATGACATCATTTACAGGGAAGGCGAAACGCTTACGTTTACTAATCAGGTCAAACACAAAATAATTACAACCGACGAACTACCCATTTACACAAAATCATATAGGTACCCGTATATCCACAAGGAAGAGGTAAAAACCCAAATCCTTAAAATGCTGGAACAAGGAATAATAAGGCACAGTTTCTCTCCTTGGAGTTCCCCAGTGTGGATCGTTCCCAAGAAACGAGATGCCAGTGGGCAACAAAAATGGCGCCTCGTTATCGATTTCAGAAAATTAAATGAAAAAAACTATTTCAGACCGCTATCCGATACCTAATATCAATGAAATACTTGATAAATTGGGAAGATGTATGTATTTCACGACTCTAGACCTTGCTAGTGGATTTCATCAAGTCGAGATGAAACAAGAACACACACAAAAAACAGCCTTTACGGTTGAAGGAGGCCATTACGAATTCGTCAGAATGCCTTTTGGCCTGAAGAATGCACCTTCCACATTCCAGAGAGTAATGGACAATGTTCTTAACGAACTCGTCGGAAAAAGATGTCTGGTATATCTTGACGACATTATTATTTACTCTACATCATTGCAAGAGCATCTAGAAAGTATAGAGCTGGTTTTTAAAAAAACTTAGAGCGGCTCATTTCAAAATACAAATGGACAAATGCGAATTTCTAAAGAAAAAGATAGCCTTCCTAGGGCACGTCATTACACCAGAAGGTGTCAAGCCCAACCCAGAGAAGATCACCGCCATCAAGAATTTCCCACTCCCAAAAACAAGAAAGGATATCAAAGCTTTTTTAGGCCTTATTGGCTACTATAGAAAATTCGTAAAAGACTTAGCTAAACTGACAAAACCCCTAACATCTTGTCTGAAAAAAGGAGCAGAAATAGACTTAAACCCAGCATATAAAAAAGCCTTTGAAACTTGCAAAACACTCTTAATAAATGATCCCATCCTCATACATCCCGACTTTAGCAAACCTTTTATCCTAACCACAGACGCGAGTAATTATGCATTAGGTGCAGTACTTTCGCAAGGCACTATCGGAAGTGATAAACCTATAGCTTTCGCTAGTCGTACTCTTTCGGACACCGAAAAAAATTATTCGACGGTTGAAAAAGAGCTCCTAGCCATCGTCTGGGCAACAAAATATTTTCGTCCCTATTTATTTGGAAGAAGGTTCCAAATTGTCACATAGACCTCTCACTTGGCTCATGAACCTAAAAGAGCCAAACTCGAAATTAGTAAGATGGAGATTAAGATTAGAAGAATATGACTACCAAATGGTCTACAAAAAAGGGTCTCTTAATACCAATGCCGATGCATTGAGCCGTATTAAAACCGACGATTTAGGTAGACAAGAACTTTTTAATAACGATGAGGAAGCAAACACTACTCATAGTGCAACTGAGAACCTAGACGATGGAATACCCATTTCAGAAAAATCATTAAACGAATTTAGCATACAAATTATATTACAGCAAAGTATAAGAGGATCGCCATCAACTGTAGAAACAGTATTCAAAAATAAACAACGGAGAACAATACGTTGCCCTCAGTTTAACGAAAGAACCATAGTAGACATATTCAAAAAATACCTGTCCCCGAAAAGGCTTAACGCCATATACACAGAAGACGACATATTCCTAATAGTACAAGCAACGTACTCTAAACATTTTGCAAACAGCAGGACCTTTCGCATCGTAAGATGTACAGAACTCCTTGACGACATAAGACTAGAGGACGACCAAGAAAAGATAATAAGGGACTACCACGAAAAAACAAACCATCGCGGAATAAATGAGTCTTTTCTACACCTGAAAAGGAAAGTATACTTTCCTCATATGAGAAATAAAATTACGACAACCATAAACAACTGCGACAAATGTAAAATACTCAAGTACGACAGAAACCCCCCAAAACCTATATACCAAAATCCCGAAATCGCTACCAAACCTCTTGACATACTACATATAGATTTATACACAATAAACGGAAACCAAATTCTTACCCTAATCGACAAGTTTTCCAAATTTGGATGTGGTTATACCTTGAATTGTAGAAGTAGCATAACTATACTAACTAATTTAAAAAATTTCGTAAGTGTATATGGAATACCACGGAAAATAGTTTGTGACCAAGGGTCTGAATTCATCTCAAATATTTTCAAAGACTTCTGTCGACAATATGAAATAGATCTACATTACACGTCCTTTCAACAAACAAGCAGTAATTCCCCAGTTGAAAGGTTACATTCAACTCTAACAGAAATTTATAGACTAATTCTCTCAAAAAGAAAAGAAAGCAAACTCACTACCGACCACGAAGAAATACTCTTCGAGACATTCATAACATACAACAACGCAATTCACTCCGCGACCAAATTCACTCCGTATGAACTTTTTTTCGGACGACCATACAAATTTAGTAAATCCTTTACATATACTAACGAACATGACTATCTTAAAAGGCTGAACGAATTTCTTGACGAATTGTACCCTAAAATTTCTGAAAAAATCAAAAACATAACCAACGCGAGATTAGATAAATTAAATCAAGTAAGGGAAGAACCAGAAGAAAGAGTTGAAGATGAAACTGTATTTAGGAAAGAATGTAGGAGAAATAAAATTACTCCTAGATTCTCGAAACATAAAGTAGAAAAAGATAATAAAATCACAATATTAACTAAAGATAAAAAGAAAATCCATAAAAGTAAACTCAGAAAAAAAAAGAAAAAAAACTGCTAAATTACTAACTTTAATCCTATTTACTAATCCCATTCCAGATTACCACTCGCCCACACCCAAATACTAGAAACATTTAACATTCCCAAAAATCATAGTCTACTAACACTTCGACTAGGACCTTCAAGACACATAACACACTATCAAAACCTAATACACATTATTAACCTAGACGACTATAGAGACAACATCGAAGAAATAAATAAATCCCTCACACTCCTAGAAAACAAAAGCCAAATTACTAACTCCCTCGAAATTACAAAGCTCAAGATAAAAGAGCTAAACAAAAAACTAGAAACCCTCAACCCACTTTTTAGGAAAAAAACGCGGACTCATAGATGGACTTGGTACAGGTATAAAGTTCATAACGGGTAATATGGATGCACAAGATGCATTCAATATAAACAAACAGATACTCAATATTAACAATAATATCAACAACATAACAAACACACTTAGTAACGACCATTTAATCAACTTTCAAATGATCGAAAGATTTAAAAACATTACCAAACACATAAACAAAGAACAGAACATAATTGAAACATACTTCAGACACTCAGCTAACACAATAAAAAGAGAACATGACGCTTTAATTGAAACACAATACATTAACCAACTCAACTTTAATATCGATTTTCTCACTAACCACTTATCTAACATAGCAGAATCCTTAATACTGAGCAAACTTAACATAATACCCAAACTTATACTAACACACGAAGAATTATCAAATATAAAAAACAAAATGGAGAGACAAAATATAAACCTAATTGCTTTTGAACAAATTTACGAACTTTTAGAATTACAAGCATATTATAACGAATCAAAAATAATCTTTAATATTCAAATACCTATTATATCAAAAGAAAATTACCATATGTACCATATAATACCATTACCAATTAACGAATCAAAACTTATAGAAACTAAACCTTTTATTAATATAAACAATAAGCACATACAACACTTTGAACACATTTGCCCCAAAATAGAAGGGATATACTACTGTAAAAATCCAACCAAAGAAGAAGACTCCGAAAACTCCCAGTGTATTGGCAAACTATTCAGAAACGCAGAAGCTCACTGTCCACTCAAAGACGTGGGTAAAACCAGGACGATTTACCAACCAGAACCAAATTTTATAATATTAATAAATACACAAAAATTAACCATTAATTCTACATGCAGCTCCAAAACCTTTCCAGTAGAAGGAACATCATTGATCCACTTCAAAGACTGTGACGTAGAAGTAAACGGCATCACCTACCAAGATGACCCGGACACTTACTGGGACGCAGTACATATACCACCACCATCAAGTAGTTACATACACTCCAACACCACTACAGAAGTCCTTAATCTTGAAAAACTACAAGAGTACAACTTCAACACCGAAGCTAAACTCCTCGAATTAAGAACCAACACGCAGAGACTTAACTACATCTTTCCAACAATAATACTTACCGCCATGATAATAACCTTAATTCTGATTAAGAAGAAGATTTCCACTGCATCATCACTACATATATCAACAGCTCCAGCCAAAGCATCACAATTTCATCAAAACGATGCTGCATCAACGACGTCACTTTGGCCATCGCTGTACACTAAGGGGGGAGGAGTTACATCCGCAACCTGACTCCCCTCTTTCAACTTCCGCTTAACACTAAAGCGCTAGACGTCAACGACCCAACTCCCAACCGTGTGAATTGTAATTTGCAAATTCATCATTTTTGGTAAAACTCAAAAGAATTATGTTTCTTTAAATTATTTTTGTCAATTAGGCATTCAGTAGAATTATGTTCCAATCCAATTCCAAGAAATACATTTGTGAATATTATGCATTTTTGTCAGTAGAATTAAGTTTTCATTTTTCAATTGTAAAACCAAACAAGTCAATAATAATTCACCTTTTAACGAAGCAAGTTGTTTTTTTTAAACGCTCCCGAAGTTGGGAACGTAACTCGCGCGTTAATTATATAAAAAAAAACAATTAGGTATTACAAATGTAAGAAAACCCGGGGTATTTTTAGCAATTCTATAAAAAATAAGTTGAAAGAAATATTTTAATTTAAATATAAAATTCTTTCCCGCGAGCTAAGCTGGGTAGGACAACTAGTACCAATAATATAAACCTCTAAGAAACAAAAGATCTTTCTTACTATTAACCTACAATCTATTTAAAAACCAATTTTTGAATGAATTTCTACACATAGTTCATTCAGATAGGTACGTACATTCACATATGAATGTATATCTTCATATATGTAGGTACTAGGCACGAGGCGTGACTTTTTTGGTAGAGGAAGCACTCAACATAAATCCAAAAATTAAAGACTTTTTTTAGATCACAGTTTTTTAATCCACTAATTGCAATAAATAAATAAATAAATAAAATATAAAATAATATACATATATAATTAAATTAATAAAGATTTATCCTTCTTTCTTTTAAAGCAAAATTATCTATGATTTGATCACAAAATGTGCCCTTTGCTTGTATGTCTTTCAATAAGCGTTTTTCAATTGAGATCAGAGCTAAACTTGATAATCTTTCTTGTCCACACTTATTTCTTAGGAAAGTTTTTATTCTCTTAAGACATGAAAATGATCTCTCTACAGATTCAGTTGTTACGGGGAAAGTTAGCATTAGTTTACAAAGCTTTAAATACTCTGTGAAACTTTCGTCCAAACCAATTGCAATTACAAATTTTAATGTTTCTTGAAGATCTTTTTTTGACTTAAAATGTTCATCATTGAAAATAACCTTTAGTTCTGTTTTTAGCGCAGGAATGTCAAAAAACCCCGGATATGAACTTTGTAGGTTATCGAGCAAGCTATCAGGAAAATGAGTTTTGAAGTATTCATATAATGATGTGTCCGAAAGTTTTAAAAATTCAAAGCATGACAAGGAACTAAATCGATTATCGACTTCAGTGATTACTTGCTCGACAATTGTTTCCAAAAGAGTTTTATAATGTTCCTTTGTTGACAGGTTAATTTTAGAACGTTTATTGCTGTTGAATTGAGATAAATTTTCGTTTTCATTTATTTTTGCCCAAAAAGATTCGAACATTTTTGACTTAAGTAAACTAGAAATACTATTTTTGAAACTACTTATTTTATTTAGACAAAATTGAACATCGCTGGATTTAGATTTTTGTTTTAAACATCCTGTTAACCATGAAAAACTTTCATATGATTGTATTGAAAAATGTCTAGTACATCGCTTTGTAGCGGTGTTTATATTAACATAAGGTTTCGGTCTCCCAACATCTATTATATTTTTTTTTCTTCAAACGCTCTAGCCGAAAATGGTTTATTGAAAATACTTTCTATAATGCAATTACAAGCATTCATATTCAATTAAAAAACAAAACAATAGAAGAACAAAACAATAAATCGCGCACGGCCACGAAAATAATTAAAAAACAACGACCTTCCAAACCACGCAATGTTATTGTATTCTTTGTTTTCTATGAATGGCACCTAAATTTGCACACACATTACAGTTACACATACTACTTACTTACTTATGTGGCGCTACAGTTCGGGACGAACCTGGGCCTCAACCAACATGCCTCTCCAGCCAACTCGGTCTTTGGCTAGCTGCCTCCAGTTTTGCACTCCAAGTTGGTTGAGGTCGTCCTCCACTTGAGCGCGCCACCTAAGGCGAGGTCTTCCTTGACTGCGTCTACCCTCTGGGATGGAATCGAAGATCCTGCGAGCCGGAGCATTGTTGTCCATTCGCTCTACATGACCTAGCCATCTTAAACGTGATATGCGTATTTTTTTGACCAGGTCAATGTCGCTGTACAGCTCGTATAGTTCTTGGTTGAACCTTCTCCTCCAAAGCCCGTTAACGCAGATAGGGCCAAAAATCTTCCGAAGAATCTTACGCTCGAAACGACTAAGGATATCTTCATCCGCTTTAGATAGAGTCCATGCCTCGGCGCCATAGAGCAGGACTGGGATGATTAGGGTCTTATAAAGAGTCTCCTTTGTCTTTCGAGAGAGGGCTTTGCTACTCAATTGCCTTCCTAGCCCATAGAAACAGCGATTGGCAAGAGTAATTCTTCGCTTTATTTCTGACGAGATGTTGTTGTCAGATGTTATAGCGGATCCAAGGTACACAAAGTCCCAAACTACCTCAAAGTTGTACCTGTCTATTGTGATGTTTTGTCCAATACGCCGGGTTTGTGTGTCCCTTTTTGTGGACAGCAGGTACTTCGTTTTGGCTTCATTGACTGCTAGTCCCATCCTAGCCGCTTCAGCTTCAATGCTAGCAAACGTTCCAGTGACAGCTCGCCGAGTTCTGCCAATGATGTCTATGTCGTCAGCGTATGCTAGCAATTGCACAGACTTGAAAAAAATTGTCCCACTACAATTGACTTGCGAGTTTCTTATAATTTTTTCAAGTATTAAGTTGAAGAAATCGCACGATAGCGCATCACCTTGTCGGAATCCTTTTTTGACGTCAAAAGCTTCTGTGAGGTCAGAACCAACCTTGACGGAGCAGCGAGAGTTCTCCATCGTCATCCTGCACAGTCGGACGAGTTTTGTGGGAATGCCAAAACCTGACATGAATCTGTATAGCTCGTCTCTATAAATGCTATCGTACGCGGCCTTAAAATCGATAAAGAGGTGGTGGGTATCGATTTGGAATTCTTGGGTGGTTTCCAGGATCTGCCGTAGCGTGAACATTTGATCGATTGTGGACTTTCCTGGTCTGAAACCACACTGATAGGGGCCAATCAGGTTGCTGACGAAAGGTTTCAGGCGTTCACATAGTACGGCAGAGAGGATCTTGTAGGCGATATTCAGGAGACTTATTCCTCTATAGTTGGCGCAGTTTAGAGGGTCTCCTTTCTTGTTATAGTTACACGTAGTAAAAAAAAAACTTCTCTACCCCTTTTTCCATGGAATCGAACTTATTCTCAGTTTGAGACAATAAGCAACTCAATAGATACATTATTTGTTTTCTCTCTGACTCCTGTTTTCTTTCATGCCATTTTCGGAATGCATTCACTCAATTCATTCTTCACACGGCAGTGGAAACCAAAACAAAATTTGTTTCACTTTGGGCTGAGTACTAAGTTAAGAAAGCGAAAAAATGGAATGCCTAGCTGTTATGCATTCTAGGTATTTTTTGAGAAGCTTTTTTTGTTTGAGCATTACATATACGAATTATGGTGAGTGATGTGTGTAATTTCAGTTGGCTTGGAGTTGGAGTAGAAGGGTATTTGGAAGTTGAGTTCAGAAGGTGATAAGAAGGAATGCAGAGGTGTCACGCATTTAAGTTTTTATTAAGATTGAGCATTACAAATAATGGAGTGATGTTATGCATTCTCAGTTGGTTTGCAGTGGGGCATTTTAAAATGTATTCTCATAATGATATTGTGATTTAATTAACAAAATACGTTAAATAAGAATTAGTATAGTATTAGTAGATAATATAAATATAAATAGGTACAAATTTGGTTCAACGGAAGCACTCATTCCACTCAATATATGAACGCTTCGTCCCTGGTAGGTACCTATCTGAATGCAAAGCAAAATTCAAAACAAAAATTTATTTCTGCAAAGACGTGTGTATAAATACAGCAAGAAGTAAGTTTGTGTTTAAACTTCAAGAATGTACATACCTACATGTATGTGTACCTACATTTTTTGAAGACCTTAATAGTAAACAAAAATTGAAAATCCTAAAGAATTTGAATTAAAACTCAATGATGTATATATGTATACGTACAAATATGACAAATATATATATGTATACTTATAGGTAAGTAGTAAGTAAGTAAGTTTGTGTTTAAACTTCAAGAATGTACATACCTGCATATGTATGTGTACCTACATTTTTTGAGGACCTTAATAGTTAACAAAAATTGAAAATCCTACAGAATCCGAATTAAAAGTCAATGATGTATGTATGTATATGTACAAATATGACAAATATGTATATGTATACGTACATATGTATATGTACGTACAGGTAAGTAGTAAGTTAGTAAGTTTGTGTTTAAACTTCAAGAATGTACATACCTACATATGAATGTGTACCTAAATTTTTTGAAGACCTTAATAGTAAACAAAAATTGAAAATCCTAAAGAATTCGAATTAAAAGTCAATGATGTATGTATGTATATGTACAAATATGACAAATATGTATATGTATACTTATAGGTAAGTAGTAATTAAGTAATTTTGTGTTTAAATTTTAAGAATGTACATACCTACATATATGTATGTGTACCTACATTTTTTTAAGACCTTAATAGTAAACAAAAATAGAAAATCCTAAAGAAATCGAATTAAAAGTCAATGATGTATGTATGTATATGTACAAATATGACAAATATGTATATGTAATACACATAGGTAAGTAGTACCAGTGCTCGTACAAAATTTGAAAATCCTAAAAAATTCGAATCAAAAGTCTGGCCAATGACGTATGTAAGAACCAGTTCTCGTCCATATAAAAAAAAATGTAAACAATGAAAATGTTGGATGGTGTATAAATCATAACAAAAAATTATTCGCCGCAGCTAAGCCAAACCCTTTTTCCAATTATTTCACGTTCACCTTCTTTTTTTCCTGCGAATGCGCAATAAATTATGCACAAAGCATAACACTAAAAACCATGCTCTTTATTCATCTCTCACAACCTACCGAGTTAGTAAACACAGGTGCCGCTTGGAACGCGACGGTCCACAGGTCGTAATGATAGTACTATAGCAGTCTATATACAATTCTTCGGATGTGAAACTGCAACGGCAGCGTATGATAAGTTCATTAAATTCTGATATTGACAGCATTGTGCAATGGAGAAGAAGAAATCGCGTGGAATTTACTGCTTTAAAAACTCAATGTTGTCTTCTGTCGTTAGAGCAAAATATACCCACTGTCCATGAGTGGCATTTATATTGAAAAAACTGATCATCTCTCAGTTCTTGGTATGTGCATTACAGACCACCTTCTGTGGAACGATCAGATATTTGACATTGCCAAGAATGCTGCGAGTTTAAAACTGAAATGCCCCTGTAGTTTGTTGGATCTTCAAGATTTCCTTTTTTATGTAACGGAAACATAATTGCTGTCTGGAAACTATTGGGAGCATCAGCTGCCTCGAAGATTCTATTGAATTCGACAGTAAGGAGTCTTACAAATTCGGGTGTTAATTTTTTTAAAAAAATCGACAGGTATTCTGTCCTCTCCAGGAGCTTTGTTACTTTTAGCGTTTTCTATCACTATTTCTATTTCGGATTAAGAAATTGGAACATCAAGAACTTCATCAACTATTAGAGGTACAATGTGTTTTATGAAGAGTCGATAATCATCGAACTATTTTGTGCGTCTTAGAAGAGCATGAATGGTCTAACTGATGAGCCCACCGTTCATGCTTGTGCGAAACGCACACTTTTTGGAGTAAAGGACACAAAACCTTTTTATTGAATTTAATTCAACAAAAACTCCACAAAAAAAACAACAACAAACAACTAGCAATAGTTATTGTTGTTGCAATATATTTTGTATTGACTTTGCTGGTCCACGAGCAAAACACCCAGATTTAGGTGCATAACTTTAACCAAAGTTCCCTAAAAGAAATATAATTCACTATTGCTTTCTGCAATGTGTTTTATGAAGAGTCGATAATCATCGAACTATTTTGTGCGTCTTAGAAGAGCATGAACGATCTAACTGATGAGCCCACCGTTCATGCTTGGGCGAAACGCACACTTTTTGGAGTAAAGGACACAAAACCTTTTTATTGAATTTAATTCAACAAAAATTCCACAAAAAAAACAACAACAAACAACTAGCAATAGTTATTGTTGTTGCAATATATTTTGTATTGACTTTGCTGGTCCACGAGCAAAACACCCAGATTTAGGTGCATAACTTTAACCAAAGTTCCCTTAAAGAAATATAATTCACTATTGCTTTCTGTAATGTGTTTTATGAAGAGTCGATAATCATCGAACTATTTTGTGCGTCTTAGAAGAGCATGAACGGTCTAACTGATGAGCCCACCGTTCATGCTTGGGCGAAACGCACACCTTTTGGAGTAAAGGACACAAAACCTTTTTATTGAATTTAATTCAACAAAAACTCCACAAAAAAAAACAACAATAAATAGCAATAGTTATTGTTATTGCAATATATTTTGTATTGACTTTGCTGGCCCACGAGCAAAACACCCAGATTTAGGTGCATAACTTTAACCAAAGTTCCCTAAAAGAAATATAATTCACTATTGCTTTCTGCAATGTGTTTTATGAAGAGTCGATAATCATCGAACTATTTTGTGCGTCTTAGAAGAGCATGAACGATCTAACTGATGAGCCCACCGTTCATGCTTGGGCGAAACGCACACTTTTTGGAGTAAAGGACACAAAACCTTTTTATTGAATTTAATTCAACAAAAACTCCACAAAAAAAAACAACAACAAACAACTAGCAATAGTTATTGTTGTTGCAATATATTTTCTATTAAAGGTGCAGCATAATGAATTGGAGGTGGTGGTTCTACTGCATTAAGAAGGTCCGAAAAATGATTTTTGAGAATATTTATGTCCAGGACTGAAGAAGTTGAAATGGTTTTTCCACTCACAAGTTTAACTTAATATAATTAAAAAAATCGGGAAGTAAATATTTGTTTTTAAGCCCAGCGACATTATAACTTAAAATTTTAAGTGTAGAAAAATTAACGTTCGCCCGGCAGACGGTTTTTTCTCAGTCAGATGAACACCTACTTGTGCTTCCACCTTCATATTGTACAGCGGCTCACCTTTCAATTGCCATTTCACCATCTCGTTCTCTGACAGTTCTGTCACTTGCAATCAATGACATTTCGGTATTATTGTTTTTATTTTCAATTTTTAATTTGCTTATTAATGTTAATAATGTTGACGGGATCTCACCAATGCTTTTTTTAGAATAACTAAACCATCTGTTGCACTTTTATGTTTAAGTCCCAGTGATGAATCCCAAGTAAAAACAGCGTCTTCCACATACAGCCTGTCGTCTCTCACAAGAATTTTCATATTTGGTTTCGCCACACGGAGCACCCTCATTATCGCTACCAACTTCGCTCTTCTTTTTCGTGCGTTATGCGGAATGTCTTTGCTGATGCTTATATTAGTGCCTTAAAGTTTCTTGTCGTTTTTAAAACATTCAATACGGTTGATTGGGACTTCAATTTAACTATTACTATTGCCATGGCAGCGTTTTAGCCATTTACTCTGCGAGCCGATTCAATATCAGAGCAGGATTCATTACTGTCGAGCAGACCAGCACAAACGTTTTTTGCTTTTTAAACGGGGTCGTTGTGAAGGCTAGATGGCATGTGTACTACCACATTTTCTTCAACAGTTTTTTGCATGAGTCGCTCGATTTGTGCCTCCAATATTTTATTTTGATTTTCCAAGAAGACAACCTTCGAAGAAATCTCATCTTGCTTCGCTTTGAGAGCAGACATGTCGGCGTAGAGCAGGTGAAGTTCTTCTTTTGTGACAAGTTATTTTCCTTCAGGATTTCTCTCATTTGGTCTGCATTAATTCCCAAAGAAGTCATTTCGACCAGAACTTTTGAGGGGTCGCCTTTTGGATTATTAAAGTAAACAGGTGAAATTTCCTCAAGACCTCTTTTGTTCATAAGTTAGGTTATAATTTACGTGACCTTAAATATCGATTTTTGTGAGTTAGTTGCTATAACTTACGGAAATTTCACTTCGCAGGCGTAAGTACTACTTTTATTTAACTTTTTTACTAAAATTTAAAAAAATTCTTTCATGAAAGTATCGATATCTTTTTTAATTTTACTAAGAGTTTTTCTTAGTTAAACCACTTTGACAGATCGCAAATGACAATTATTTGTTTCCAGATTCACATCCATGTTCTTCGGATCATTGTATATAGACTGCCTATAGTACTATCATGAGACGTGAAAAAATCATAAACACACATGCCGCTTGGAGTGCTATTGTAGGGATATTTTATTTATGAGAAAGAGAATAAGAGCATGGTTTTTAGCATAGAGTAACTATACTATAAAGAGGGAAATCTACTGCCTTCTTTTGACAAGCCCTACAAGCTGGTCAAACAAGTATTGGTGTAGAACTGTCAAAAAATATACGCCGTTTGAGAATGTAGTAGTGCTGAACTGTCAAATAATTGACGCCGATTGAGAGTGTAGTAGTCAAATAATTGACCTCTTCTTTTCAGTTTGCTTTTCTTTTTCACCACGAAATTGGGCGTGTTGGTAGATACTTGATAATAAAAAGCGCCATCCCGAAATTGACGTCATCAGTGACTCAAAATGACTAAATTAAATTACCATTTTTCGAAAGAATCCGAAGTGTTAGTGGAATTAAAATGTATATTAAATCAATCAATGTATATCAATTCAACTCAATTCAATCAATTATTGGACCAAACCTGCATCAATTAAAACTTACTTTTCCGTTTTTTTTTCTAAAACGGAAATTAATTTATTCAACAAGGGTCACTAATGACGTAGAAATACGAAAGTTGCTATCTTATTTTCTTGTATCATGAGGAGCCACTAGCAAGTTATTCGAATGCAAGTTGTTATACTTTATTATTTTTTCCCTGCCTTTTACATATTGTGTGCTTGAAAACTCTATATAAACGTTTAAAACTGTTTAAACAATATCCAAGAGTTTCAAACATTTTACCTGATACTGATGATAGTGTATTGATTGTTCTTAGAATGAATTTAAACATGCATTCGGTCAGAAGAACACCTACTTTGTATATGTGCAAGATTGTATTATACAAAGTAGCAATAAAAGTGTACTTTTTTAAAGTTAAATTATCTTTCTTCAGCCTAGTCAAACAGTAAAACAAACATATCCCAAGTCACATAGAGCGCATTTTCAACGCCGCGTCAAGTTCCACACGGCGTCAAAACGTCGCGTTGTGATAAGTAACAAGTTTGTTTTTTTTAAGTCTTCGTTAAACACAACACATTTTTAAGGCGGCGTAGAGATTATTTTACGCTGCGTTGAGATAACTTTGACGCGGCGTTCCAAAAAAAATTTTGTTTTCAATATTTTTTGTTTGGTAATTAAGTCATTCTGAATTTGTTGTAGAAATTTATTTTATTAAACTATTTTTTTGACTTATTTTGTGTCATTTAATATTGTATTGTTTAAATGGAAAAAATAACCTAATTGGCATTTAGTGAGAAAATGAAAATCAAGATTCAAATATTAAACGCGCTGCGGATAGCTCTCTGTCTGACATTCTCCAACGCCGTGTTTAGAATGAATTAGCGTGTTAAAATAATCTCAACACAAGGTAAAATAATTTCAGCAAATTATTAATCCTACAAACTTAAAAAGAAAAAAACTGCATTTATATTAGAAAATTGTAGACAATATTTATCGGTTGTTTCTTCATTCTTCTTTTGGACAGGCACGTACGTTGGTGTGTACACTGATTTGGATTACCCCGAATATATCCAATGCTTTCCTACAAACTGTACTGTTTTATTCTAAGGAAATTTGCAAAATTAAAAAAAAACAATTAAAACCATCCATTACCACTAAAAAACATAATTGGGAATTGTTTTCAATTTCAAAAGTTCTTATTTTTAGTCCGTGCATAGGATTTTCTTTCTCAAACGAGAAACTTCAAAGCTCAATCACAAAAAATCTTTGAATTTTCATTCTTCCATTCGTTTGTTCATTCCCCCTACTTTTTTACACCCCTTACCCAATTGCAAAAAGAACGAATGAAGAAACATCCGAAAAAAGGAATCATGTAAACAAGCTCTAAGACCTAAGAAAATCACCTTAACCATTAAGGAATACATTTCGGACACATCCTTCTCGATATGTAGGAGTATGGTGGAGGTGAATATCTAAAACGTCAACAATAAATTGTTTAGTGAATATTCTGTAGTGTAGTGAAGAGTGAACCGTTGTAAACTGCTTATTTATTATTATTATTGATAAATAATAAGACGAATAAGCAGTTTAATTTTGTTAAAAGGACACAATAATTAACGGAGTTCCTTCACTTCGAACAATTTGTGAGAATTTCACAAAATACCACCATCGAAAGACGACGACGACGTGCCTGATGAGAATTGTATCTTGTATCAAGCATTCTCAGCAGGCACGTCGTCGTCGTTGATGGTATTTTATGAAATTCTCACAAATTGTTTGAAATGAAGGAACTCCGTGAATTATTGTATCCTTTTTACAAAATTAAACCACTAAGAAAAAGAAATGGATTCCCAACCTGTGTATCAGTCAACAATTGTGTGTGTTATTTCTCGCCCACCAAGAATGATCCCGATTGCATTGCACGTTTGGCGTCTTCTGTGGCTCGCACTCTTCCCAAGGCTGCTACACAGGCTACTTGCAAAGGCCGATTGAAGGTAAACATTATTCTTGATACATTACATACAGCATTTATGTGACTTTTTTATTCCACAGGGTATGGCCTTGTATTTGGAACCCGACAATGTCGGTGTTGTCATATTGTAACGACAAGCTGATCAAACAAGAAGATATTGTCAAGCATACCGGTGCTATTGTGATGAACTTTTGGGCCGTGTCGTTGATGCTTTGGACAATGATTTCGATGGCAAGTGAGAATACTAAAGGTCGTTTCCATGTCGGATTCAAGGCACCCGGTATCATTCCACTTAGTGTTAAGACCGTCTTGTTGATGTCTGTTTTGTTTTTTGGTTTTTATAGACTTGGTATTACGGCTATTAAAAATATCGATAAAAATCGATCATTCTATCAGCCACAAATTTGTTGTTGAAAAATACATATGTAATATACATATATCAAATAATATAATAAAATATATAAATTTATTTGCTGTTTTTTTTATTGAAAAACCAGAATTTGAAAACGAAATGTCTTCTGTGCACTAGTTTTTTTGTTGAAATGATGTGCCGCTTATTATGGATTTATATGGCAACAAGCCTCAACTCTGTTTTCATGATCCTCAGATACTTCCTTCCGAACTACGAGAGCGACGTGAAACCTTTTCAGAGAGATGACCCAGCAAATCCTGGTTGTCCATATAGAATGTATCGATGGAGAGCCTGAAGAATTCTTCTCAGTTTATTGTCGAACTAAAAAAAATTATTTTAACTTTAATATTTTCATTTTTTTTTTGTGTAAACAAAAGCAATTTACTTACAATTGTTGTCAACAAGAACAAAATGAAATGTCAAAATAAACAAAACTCACCACATCATTTTTTTACGCGGCCAATGAATGATATACAAAAGAGAACACGAAACACAATGAATGATATACCAAAACCACACCGAAAATTGAGGGTTTTGAGGCGTGGAACGTACGAAAGATTTTCCTCTGTATAATATATTTACTCTATGGTTTTTAGTGTTATGCTTTGCGCTTGGCTTCCTGCGCATGTGAAAGCGAGACAGGAAAAAAAAGACGGCGAATGTGAAATAATTAAATATCTTGTTTCGCTTAGCTGAGGCGAATATTTTTTTTGTTGGGATTTATACACGATCCAGCATTTTCTTTGTTGACATTTATTTTATGAACGAGAACTGGTTTTTAAATACGCATTTTTATACATATGTATGTACGTACGTCATTGGCCAGACTTTTGATTTGAATTCTTTAGGATTTCCAAGTTTTTTGCAAGCACTGGTACTTACTTATGTACATACACATTTGTCATATTTGTACATATAGGTACATAAATACATACACTATTGACCAGACTTTAGATTCCAATTCTTTAGGAATTTCAATTTTTAATTACTATTATGGAGGTTGGCGTTTTGAAAATATATACACATACATTCTTGAAATTTTGACACAAACTTGCTTCTTGCTGGATATCGATATGTATACAAACGTTCTTGATGACATGGATTTTTGTTTTGAATTTTGCTTTTCATTCAGATAGGTACAAATTAAGTGCAAACTACGGGTAGAAATTCATTAAAAAAAATATTTTTTAAATTGATTGTAGATTAGTATAGTAAGTAGTAAGCAGACAGTTCATACCTATACAATGTTTAAATATGGAGACTATTATTTGCGTTAATTTGTATGTCTAGTTGTGTAGGAGTGTTTTTGTTAAAAATATATTGTATTACTAGCGGGCCCGGCAGATGTCGTCCTGCTGTTCTTGTTAAAACGTTTTTTTATAATTATTGGAAGAATTACTCACAAAATTTCATAAAAAAATAAGACTTGTTCGGAGGGTTTTCCCAAAGTTTTCTTTCGTAATTATTTATATATATATGTATACATATTATATTTTTTTTCTGTAATTCTGAGTTCGAAATACTTAAGGTTTTTACTTGCAATTTATATTTACCTATAGTTATGCATTCGTAAAAAAAGAAATAAAATCTAATAATCAAACATGACATAGCGATAATAGGGAAGTCGAAAAAGTGGGTCAGAAAATTCTGTCTGTCTGTCTGTCCGTATCGATTCCTACAGCCTAAAAGGTTGGGCCGATTTGATTCAAACTTGGTATAAACATAGTATTTTTAGAGTACTCTACCCGACTGTTTTTCGAATTGGCATTCTAGCTCCAAAACTGCCATATAACTTTTAATGAAAAACTTATTTTTCTCTAAAACGGCTCCTACGATTTTGATAAAACCTTCTGAGTAGTGTATTCTTTGCAAAATCTATCTTTTAGTTTTAATGGATTTTTCAGAAAAAAAGTTTTATAACGGTACCTCCCATATGACCGGTTTTTAAAATCAGACTTTCTCGTAAACTAATTGACGGATTTTGATAAAATTTTCAAAATATGTAGTTTTTTTATAATATTATTTAAATAATATTGTTTATTAAAATTTTCAAAAACATTTTTTTTAATTTTTAATATTTTTTAAAAAACTTATTTTGTTTTTTTGAATATTTTGATAACGAATCTATAGATTTTTTTTAATTTTTCTCCTAGTATAAACTACAGATTTCTTTAAATTGATATACTCAAAAAAAATTTAAAATATGTTTTCCAATAGTTTTTGAAACAAACTGGTCGAACGATTTTGAAATGAAAAATTCATAAAATAGAAAACGGCAAAAGAAATAAGATGGCTTACAACATGTGAGCGCACATATGAGCAAGTACGTGCGATCCAGTCGTGCAATTTATTCAATAGATATTTAAAGGTTTAAAATATAATATGATAAAACAGACTTTTGGCTTTTACCCCTCCTGGTAAAAAAAAATTTTGTATTTTGTCCCTCTACATAAATCCGTTATTAATTTGCGCGCTAAAGTTATCGTACTCTTGCCTCGTAATGTCATGTTGGATTGTTATCTCAAATGTTTTATTTTCATGAATCCTTAAGTTGCCTTATAGTAAAAATTCACTTACCCGTTTTCTAAATATTGATTTTATAAAAATATTTTTTTTTTTAACTATTAAAAACACAAAAAAATTTTCGAAAATATTTTTGTGTAAGATTACTAAGGCTACTTACATTTTCCTGAATATCAATTTCGGTTGTAATCAGCTACCTAACCAGTTTTCAGGAAAGTCGATAACAAAAAAAAGCTCCTATGGGAATTACCGGTTTTAGCCCACCCAAAAAAAAATTTTTTTTACCAAAATTTAATGCACATTGAGAAAATTCCTGGAGTCGTTTTTGAGAAAAATAAGCTTTTAAGTAACGGTTATATGGCAAGTACCGTTAATATTTCAGCTTAAAAAAAATAAAAGAAATTCTCTGTCGAATGTCAAAATAAACTTATACCTAGGTATTCCAAATTTAAAGACGATATGCAACCGTTTAGTAGACGGACAGAATTTTGCTAGTGACTCAAATATGTTTCTCTATTAACTATCATCGTAATGTTATATTTGATTGTTATCTCCTTTTTTATGCACGAATGCATAACTTGTACTTAGTACCTACCAACGTATAATCGCAAGTAAAAATTAATTGGAGTGTCGATCTTAAGCTCGTAGAGGCGGGACGTCGAGGTGCGCGCACAAATAATTAAACAAAAGTCAAAAAAAAAAAAAATAATTATTGCGTGTTGTTATCGCGAGTGTTTTAAAAAAAATAATAATACACACTCGTTAGAGAAATAAGAAAAAAAAACCCTCGCGTGTGCTGTAAAGAAAATAATAATATTCACTCGCGTCGTAGGATGAATGATAAAGATGCCCACTTGCGCTGAGGAAGAAAAAAAAATAAATAAAATGCGTTCGCATAGCAAATTATCCTCTTATCTGTCCTAAGACCTTTGTGCTTAACTGCCTCTTTCTTATCTACTGTAGGCATCGTATGACCATACAATGCTTACGGTAAATAGATAAGGGCATCTGAATTTGTCCTATTGTGTTGAATGTTTAAATTGATTTTTTGTAAACAAGCTGTCTTATGGGCATAACACCTAAGACAGTTTGATAATTACAGAAGTTAATTTGGATTTTCACTGCGCAGTTGGACTTAGTCAGAGTTGTATTGTTGTATGTAAGTATTTTTAAATGGTAAGCGATTTTTGTGTCGTGTATTCTAATGTTCGTGGTTTAAGAAAGAATTTCTTTCACGTGTAAATCTACACTGTTCAATACAGGCTAGCTATTTTGGCATTAAGTGAAACTCAGGTTGGAGTAAATACTGACTTATCAGAATTTTCTCTACATGGGTATAGCTTAGTGCCATTACTCTTTTCCCATCATGGTCTCGTGGTCTATGTTAGGAATGATATTGCTTGCCAGAGCCTTCCCCAATATGGGCAATGTTCCAACACGGACTTTAACTTCTTGTGGCTTAAATTCACTGTCCGCAAGCATGTCATTCATTATTGTTTTATTTACAGGAGTCCAAATCTCGACAGTAATTCGATTTGTAACAAGTTTGATGCGCTGTCTGATTCCATCTCGAAAATTTCCTTTGTCGTCACACTGAAATCGTTTTGTGGGCGATTTTAATGTACACAATTCCAATTGGCTCCGCTATTCTGGTCAGACAACACCCGAAGGAAAGTATGTCGAGCTCTTTGCCGGGTTACATCACCTTACCCAACTGATCGATGTGCTAACGCGTATACCGGATCTTGCTGGGCAAGCCGCCCACACTCTTGACTTGTTTCTTACTTCTCATCCCCGATAAATATACCATTAGTGTAACTTCTCTGTGTGGCAATACAGACCATTGTGTCATTTCAGCTAATTTCTTATCCTCCACCCATCCAGTTAAAGAAAAACTTCCCAGCAGGACCGTTTGGCAATACGAGAAAGCCAACTGGGACGGCCTGAATATTTTTTTCGGAAACTAACTGGTCACTATGCTTCCTCGATAGTGACATTGATGCCAGTGCTGAAATGATCACAAATGTGATTCTTCTTGGGATGCGTGCTTTCATTCCTAACAGTGTAAGAAGTATTGAACCTTAAGAAAAGTCTTGGTTTAATTCTGAGTGTAAAGAAGCTATCAGGCTCAAAGAAGTAAGCTTCCATTCTTACAAAGCCAACCCTACAGAAGAAATTCAGAAAAAGCACAACCAAGCAAGAAACTCATGCAACTCCGTTATTGAAAAACCAAATTTTTGCATGACCAAAAATTACGGCAAAAAATCTGCAATGTCCCAAAGGCAGTAAAAGTTTTTGGTCATTTGTAAAAAATATAAAAAACTCCTCGACATCTTCGGTTCCAACGCTCATCGACAATAACAAACCAATTATTTACTCTTCAGAGAAGGCAAACTTGCTTGCAGCTCATTTCACTGCCAGCTCTACGCTGACTTACAGCAACGTTGCAACTCCTGTAGTTGAGAATGTAAATTTTTCCATGAAACATATATTTTTCCGCACTCGTACAGTAGCAAGAGTTCTCAAAGATCTTGATATACACAAATCTGCTGGCCCGGATAGCATACCCCAATTCTTCTGAAGAGGTGTTCTTCCACACTGGCAAAGCCACTGCGTAAGCTTTTCCATCGCTCCAACTCTTTTGGAATCTTTCCTAAGAGATGAACAACAGCATTTGTCCAGCCTGTCCCTAAGAAAGGTGACCCATCCTCCCCTCCCTTCTACCGACCCATAGCACTTACATCCCTTCTTTCTAAGGTCATGGAAACTTTGACTTACCGTCAGCTTAAGGAATATCTCGAAGATCGAAAGCTTCTCCATGACCATCAGTATGGCTCCGCAGCAACCGTTTCACTGGTGTTCTGATGGCATATCTCACCGAACAGTGGAACAAATCTTAAATCGCTTTGGTGAAAGTAAGATTATTGCTCTTGATATCTCCAAGGCATTTCATAGAGTTTGGCATGAAGCTCTCTTATCGAAAATGCTTGCTTTTGCGATCGATGGTACTCTTGTTCGTTGGATTAGAAGCTATCTTCTGGACCGTTCAATACAAGTTGTATTGGACAGATTCAAGTCTGATTCTCACAAAATAAATGCTGGTGTGCCCCAGGGCTCTGTTCTGTCTCCGACTCTTTTCCTCATTTTTATAAATGATCTTCTGTCTGTTACTTCTAATCCACTTAACTGTTTTGCTGACACCTCTACCCTCAGCTTTTCATATTCGTTCGATAATTGACGTCCTTCGCCTTCGGACGTATAATTGCAACGGTACCATATGCCAAGCTCATTAAACTCTGATTTATACAGCATTGTCAAATAGGGTAATAGGAATCGTGTGGAGTTTAATGCTTCGAAAATTCAATGCTGTCTTCTGTAGTTAAAGCTAAACATACCCCCAATGCCATTGTCCATGAATGGCACTTACATCGAAGAAACCGAAAAGCTCTCAGTACTCGGTATGTGTGTCAACGACGACCTCCGTTGGAATGACTATATATTTGAGATCGCTAAGAATGCTGCTAAGTGCTTAGGTTTTCTGTATCGGTGTAAGAAGTATTTTTCCCCATCTGATCTGGCTACAATTTATAAAGCGTTTATACGCCCTAAGCTCAAGTATAACTCCCACCTCTGGGCAGGTGCTTCGCAAACATCGTTTCAACTGCTTGATAGAATACAAAATCGGGCGTTAAGGTTGATAGGAAATAGGTGTGCCGTTGAAACAATTGGCCCACTCGGACACCGACGCAATATTTCATATCTTTCCTTATTTTATCGTTTCTTTTACAAATTTTTTTCACTCGAAGTAGCCAGTTGCATTCCTCCCCTTAAAAGTTTCTCCCGTAATACTCGTCTCGCAAGGAATGCTTATCAGTTCACCCTTGAGCCCAATTTCGGACGTACCGTGAAATATAGAGATTCTTTTTTTAGCCGAACAACACGAATTTGGAATGGTTTACCCGGCGAGATTTTCCCTTGCCATTTTGATCATTGATTGATTCAAAACCAATGTTAATCGGAACCTCCTATCTCTCCCCTCCCTATCATCGTAATGCCCGCGCAGTGTGTTCTACATTAAAAGGGAAACACATAATCCCTTGTGCGCGCGTTAATTATATATAAAAAAACAATTAGGTATTACAAATGTAAAAAAACCCGGGGTATTTTTAGCAATTCTATAAAAGATAAGTTGAAAGAAATATTTTGGTTTAAATATAAAATTCTTTCCCGCGAGCTAAGCTGGGTAGGACAACTAGTACCAATAATATAAACCTCTAAGAAACAAAAGATCTTTCTTACTATTAACCTACAATCTATTTATAAACAATTTTTGAATGAATTTCTACACATAGTTCATTCAGATAGGTACGAACATTCACATATCAATGTATATCTTCATATATGTAGGTACCTATCTGAATCCAAAGCAAAATTCAAAACAAAAATTTATTTCTGCAAGGACGTGTGTATAAATACAGCAAGAAGTAAGTTTGTGTTTAAACTTCAAGAATGTACATACCTACATATGTATGTGTACCTACATTTTTTGAAGACCTTAATATTAAACAAAAATTGAAAATCCTAAAGAATTCCAATTAAAACTCAATGATGTATATATGTATACGTACAAATATGACAAATATATATATGTATACTTATAGGTAAGTAGTAAGTAAGTAAGTTTGTGTTTAAACTTCAAGAATGTACATACCTATATATGTATGTGTACCAACATTTTTTGAAGACCTTAATAGTAAACAAAAATTGAAAATCGTAAGAAATCGAATTAAAAGTCAATGATGTATGTATGTATATGTACAAATATGACAAATATGTATATGTAATACACATAGGTAAGTAGTACCAGTGCTCGTACAAAATTTGAAAATCCTAAAAAATTCGAATCAAAAGTCTGGCCAATGACGTATGTAAGAACCAGTTCTCGTCCATATAAAAAAAAATGTAAACAATGAAAATGTTGGATGGTGTATATATCCCAAAAAAAAATTATTCGACGCAGCTAAGCCACACCCTTTTTCCAATTATTTCACGTTCACCTTCTTTTCTTTTCCTGCACATGCGCAATAAATTATTCACAAAGCATAACACTAAAAACCATGTTATTTATTCATCTCTCACAACCTACCGAGTTAGTAAACACAGGTGC
Organism: Platycheirus rosarum; assembly: GCA_963971375.1. Taxonomy (NCBI): domain Eukaryota; kingdom Metazoa; phylum Arthropoda; class Insecta; order Diptera; family Syrphidae; genus Platycheirus; species Platycheirus rosarum. Next base: position 83,760,555 of record OZ020510.1, on the reverse strand, counting down.
CGCTTGGAACGCGACGGTCCACAGGTCGTAATGATAGTACTATAGCAGTCTATATACAATTCTTCGGATGTGAAACTGCAACGGCAGCGTATGATAAGTTCATTAAATTCTGATATTGACAGCATTGTGCAATGGAGAAGAAGAAATCGCGTGGAATTTACTGCTTTAAAAACTCAATGTTGTCTTCTGTCGTTAGAGCAAAATATACCCACTGTCCATGAGTGGCATTTATATTGAAAAAACTGATCATCTCTCAGTTCTTGGTATGTGCATTACAGACCACCTTCTGTGGAACGATCAGATATTTGACATTGCCAAGAATGCTGCGAGTTTAAAACTGAAATGCCCCTGTAGTTTGTTGGATCTTCAAGATTTCCTTTTTTATGTAACGGAAACATAATTGCTGTCCGGAAACTATTGGGAGCATCAGATGCCTCGAAGATTCTATCCAATTCTATGTTTTTAAGGTCCAAATCTGTTTTTTTTGTTTGCAAAGCTTCTTGTAGCTTTCTTTTGCTGATGCATAAAGAATTTTGAAGTTTATGTTGTCAGAAGCTCAAAATATTTTTAAGTACGCAAACGATACATTTTTTTCTGCCAAACATTCACTGTCAAACCACTTTTGCCTGTTTTGAATTACTTTTCTTCCCAATATCTTTTGCGGTGCTGCATTTTTAATTGAGGTTATTAGAGTGTCTAGATCCTGGTTGCTTGGGGCTTCCGAGGTTATCCGCATACCAATCTGTCCATTAAGATTCCGCTGGAAAATTTCTCTGCGATTGTGATCCCAATGAATTTTCGGAGGAAGACTAGGCTTATGTTCGACTGCTCCTTCACGCTCTGTTTTTATTTTAAACGAGACCTCTAACGGCATGTGGTCCGAAAACGTTTTCACTGCCACTTGAAATTCGTCAAAACAGGTGATCCAATCTCCAGACAGAAAACAATAGTCTATCACTGAACACGCTGCTCAACGAATAAAAGTGAATTCGCCACCAAGGTCGCCTTCACAACTCTCATTTAGAACGTGACAGTCCAAGGCATCAGCCAGTTCCAGAATTTTGATTCCTCTAGAGTCACACACCTCGTTCTTTGATTTTCGATCATAATAAATATGTGTTGAGTTCAATCCGCTATTAAAGTTGTTTTGTGATAGACCAACTCTTCCATTAAAGTCGCCGATTAGCATCAGATTTCCTGGTCCTCATTCACAAACAAGTTCTCGTAGCTTATCGAAGTCTCGCTTCCAATGGCTGCAGTTCAAATAAATTGGAACGATGTAATGAGTATTGTCTTTAATTCTTATTTCAAATAGTCGTGATTACTCTAAGTTTTTAAATTTAACTGTTACATCCTTCAGAGACTCTCTATACCCGAAGAGTTCACCTCCACTACCTCTGCCAAATGTTTTTGTTTTTACAGCATACATATTTCGTAGTTCATAAAAATGTTCTTAAAACTAGTTTCATCGTAATTTATAATATAAGTTTCAATAAGTATAAAAATATCAAAATTCTTAATATAATTAAAAAAATTGAGAAATAAATATTTGTTTTTAAGCCCAGCGACATTATAACTTAAATTTTTAAGTGTAGGAAAATTAACGTTCGCCCGGCCGACGGTTTTTTCTCAGTCAGATGAAAGCCTACTTGTGCTTCCACCTTCATCTTGTACAGCGGCTCTCCTTTCAATTGCCATTTCACCATCTCGTTCTCTGACAGTTCTGTCACTTGCAATCAATGACATTTCGTTATTATTGTTTTTATTGTTAATAATGTTGACGGGATCTCACCAATGCTTTTTTTAGAATAACTGAACCATCTGTTGCACTTTTATGTTTAAGTCCCAGTGATGAATCCCAAGTAAAAACAGCTTCTTCCACATACAGCCTGTCGTCTCTCACAAGAATTTTCATTTTTGGTTTCGCCACACGGAGCACCTTCATTATCACTACCAACTTCGCTCTTCTTTGTCGTGCGTTATGCGGAATCTCTTTGCTGATGCTTATATTAGTGCCTTTAAGTTTCTTGGCGTTTTTAAAACATTCAATACGGTTGATTGGGACTTCAATTTAACTATTACTATTGCCCTGGCAGCGTTTTGGCCATTTACTCTGCGAGCCGATTCAATATCAGAGCAGGATTCATTACTGTCGAGCAGACCAGCACAAACGTTTTTTGCTTTTTCAACGGGGTCGTTGTGAAGGCTAGATGGCATGTGTACTACCACATTTTCTTCAACACTTTTTTGCATGAGTCGCTCGATTTGTGCCTCCAATATTTTATTTTGGTTTTCCAAGAAGACAACCTTCGAAGAAATTTCATCTTGCTTCGCTTTGAGAGCAGACATGTCGGCGTAGAGCAGGTGAAGGTCTTATTTTGTGACAAGTTCAGAGACAAGTTTTGAGTTATTTTCCTTCAGGATTTCTCTCATTTGGTCTGCATTAATTCCCAAAGAAGTCATTTCGACCAGAACTTTTGAGAGGTCTCCTTTTGGATTATTAAAGTAAACAGTTGCTATAACTTACGGAAATTTCACTTCGCAGGCGTAAGTACTACTTTTATTTAAGTTTTTTACTAAAATTTAAAAAATTCTTTCATGAAAGTATCGATATCTTTTTTAATTTTACACAGAGCTTTTCTTAGTTAAACCACTTTGACAGATCGCAAATGACAATTATTTGTTTCCTGATTCACATCCATGTTCTTCGGATAATTGTATATAGACTGCCTAAAGTACTATCATGAGACGTGAAAAAATCATAAACACACATGCCGCTTGGAGTTCTATTGTAGGGATAGTTTATTTATGAGAAAGAGAATAAGAGCATGGTTTTTAGTGTTATGCTTTGTGCTTGGCTTCCTGCGCATGTGAAATGTGAGACAGGAAAAAAAAGACGGCGAATATGAAATAATTAAATATCTTGTTTCGCTTAGCTGAGGCGAATATTTTTTTTGTTGGAATTTATACACGATCCAGCGTTTTCATTGTTGACATTTATTTTATGAACGAGAACTGGTTTTTAAATACGCATTTTTATACATATTTATGTACGTACGTCATTGGCCAGACTTTTGATTTGAATTCTTTAGGATTTCCAAGTTTTTGGCAAGCACTGGTACTTTCTTATGTACATTCACATTTGTCATATTTGTACATATAGGTACATAAATACATACATTATTGACCAGACTTTAGATTCCAATTCTTTAGGAATTTCAATTTTTATTTACTTTATTTTGTGGAGGTTGGCGTTTTAAAAATATATACACATACATTCTTGAAATTTAGACACAAACTTGCTTCTTGCTGGATATCGATATGTATACAAACGTTCTTGATGACATGGATTTTTGTTTTGAATTTTGCTTTTCATTCAGATAGGTACAAATTAAGTGCAAACTACGGGTAGAAATTCATTAAAAAAAATATTTTTTAAATTGATTGTAGATTAGTATAGTAAGTAGTAAGTAGACAGTTCATACCTATACAATGTTTAAATATGGAGACTATTATTTGCGTTAATTTGTATGTCTAGTTGTGTAGGAGTGTTTTTGTTAAAAATATATTGTATTACTAGCGGGCCCGGCAGATGTCGTCCTGCTGTTCTTGTTAAAACGTTTTTTTATAATTATTGGAAGAATTACTCACAAAATTTCATAAAAAAATAAGACTTGTTCGGAGGGTTTTCCCAAAGTTTTCTTTCGTAATTATTTATATATATATGTATACATATTATATTTTTTTTCTGTAATTCTGAGTTCGAAATACTTAAGTTTTTTACTTGTAATTTATATTTACCTATAGTTATGCATTCGTAAAAAAAGAAATAAAATCTAATAATCAAACATGACATAGCGATAATAGGGAAGTCGAAAAAGTGGGTCTGAAAATTCTGTCTGTCTGTCTGTCCGTATCGATTCCTACAGCCTAAAAGGTTGGGCCGATTTGATTCAAACTTGGTATAAACATAGTATTTTTAGAGTACTCTACCCGACTGTTTTTCGAATTGGCATTCTAGCTCCAAAACTGCCATATAACTTTTAATGAAAAACTTATTTTTCTCTAAAACGGCTCCTACGATTTTGATAAAACCTTCTGAGTAGTGTATTCTTTGCAAAATCTATCTTTTAGTTTTAATGGATTTTTCAGAAAAAAGTTTTATAACGGTACATCCCATATGACCGGTTTTTAAAATCAGACTTTCTCGCAAACTAATTGACGAACTTTGATAAAATTTTCAAAACATTTAGTTTTTTTATAATGTAATATAAATAATATTGTTTATTAAAATTTTGAAAAACATGTTTTTTTAATTTTTAATATTTTTTAAAAAACTTATTTTGTTTTTTTGAATATTTTGAAAACGAATCTATAGATTTTTTTTAATTTTTCTCCTAGTATAAACTACAGATTTCTTTAAATTGATATACTCAAAAAAAAATTAAAATATGTTTTCCAATAGTTTTTGAAACAAACTGGTCGAACGATTTTGAAATGAAAAATTCATAAAATAGAAAACGGCAAAAGAAATAAGATGGCTTACAACATGTGACCGCACATATGAGCAAGTACGTGCGATCCAGTCGTGCAATTTATTCAATAGATATTTAAAGGTTTAAAATATAATATGATAAAACAGACTTTTGGCTTTCACCCCTCCTGGTAAAAAATGTTTGTCCCTCTACATGAATCCGTTATTAATTTGCGGCGCTTAAGTTATCGCACTCTTGCCTCGTAATGCCATGTTGGATTGTTATCTCAAATGTTTTATTTTCATGAATGAAAGTACCGGTTTTAGCCCACCGTCAAAATTTAATGCACATTGATTATTTACATAGAAAATTCCTGGAGTCGTTTTTGAGAAAAATAAGCTTTTAAGTAACGGTTATATGGCAAGTACCGTTAATATTTCAGCTAAAAAAAATAAAAGAAATTCTCTGTCGAATGTCAAAATAAACTTATATCTAGGTATTCCAAGTTTAAAGACGATTTGCAACCGTTTAGTAGACGGACAGAATTTTGCTAGTGACTCAAATTGGTTTCTCTATTAGCTATCATCGTAATGTTATATTTGATTGTTATCTCCTTTTTTTTTATGCACGAATGCATAATTTGTACTTAGTACCTACCAACGTATAATTGCAAGTAAAAATTAATTGGAGTGTCGATCTTAAGCTCGTAGAGGCGGGACGTCGAGGTGCGCGCACAAATAATTAAACAGAAGTAAAAAAAAAAAATTATTATTGCGCGTTGTTATCGCGAGTGTTGAAAAAAAAATAATAATACACACTTGTTAGAGAAATAAGAAAAAAACCCTCGCGTGTGCTGTAAAGAAAATAATGATATTCACTCGCGTCGTAGGATGAATGATAAAGATGCCCACTTGCGCTGAGGAAGAAAAAAAAATAAATAAAACGCATTCGCATAGCAAATTATCCTCTTATCTGTCCCAAGACCTTTGTTCTTAACTGCCTCTTTCTTATCTACTGTAGGCATCGTATGACCATACAATGCTTACGGTAAATAGATAAGGGCATCTGAATTTGTCCTATTGTGCTGAATGTTTAAATTGATTTTTTGTAAACAAGCTGTCTTATGAGCATAACACCTAAGACAGTTTGATAATTACAGAAGTTAATTTGGATTTTCACTGCGCAGTTGGACTTAGTCAGAGTTGTTTTGTTGTATGTAAGTATTTTTAAATGGTAAGCGATTTTTGTGTCGTGTATTCTAATGTTCGTGGTTTAAGAAAGAATTTCTTTCACGTGTAAATCTACACTGTTCAATACAGGCTAGCTATTTTGGCATTAAGTGAAACTCAGGTTGGAGTAATTACTGATTTAACAGAATTTTCTCTACATGGGTATAGCTTAGTGCCATTACTCTTTTCCCATCATGGTCTCGTGGTCTATGTTAGGAATGATATTGCTTGCCAGAGCCTTCCCCAATATGGGCAATCTTCCAACACGGACTTTAACTTCTTGTGGCTCAAATTCACTGTCCGCAAGCATGTCATTCATTATTGTTTTATTTACAGGAGTCCAAATCTCGACAGTAATTCGACTTGTAACGAGTTTGATGCGCTGTCTGATTCCATCTCGAAAATTGTTTCCTTTGTCGTCGCACTGAAATCGTTATTGTGGGCGATTTTAATGTACACAATTCCAATTGGCTCCGCTATTCTGGTCAGACAACACCCGAAGGAAAGTATGTCGAGCTCTTTGCCGGGTTACATCACCTTACCCAACTGATCGATGTGCTAACGCGTATACCGGATCTTGCTGGGCAAGCCGCCCATACTCTTGACTTGTTTCTTACTTCTCATCCCCGATAAATATACCATTAGTGTAACTTCTCTGTGTGGCAATTCAGACCATTGTGTCATTTCAGCTAATTTCTTATCCTCCACCAATCCAGTTAAAGAAAAACTTCCCTGCAGGACCGTTTGGCAATACGAGAAAGCCAACTGGGACGGCCTGAATATTTTTTTCGGAAACTTTAACTGGTCACTATGCTTCCTCGATAGTGACATTGATGCCAGTGCTGAAATGATCACAAATGTGATTCTTCTTAAGAAAAGTCTTGGTTTAATTCTGAGTGTAAAGAAGCTATCAGGCTCAAAGAAGTAAGCTTCCATTCTTACAAAGCCAACCCTACAGAAGAAATTCGGGAAAAGTACAAACAAGCAAGAAACTCATGCAATAATGTTGCTCTATTGAAATAGCCAGCTGCGTTCCTCCCCTGAAACAATTCAACCGTATTATCAGTATACCCTTTTTAAGTACCGTCAAGTTCAGGGATTTTTTCTTTAGCCGTGGAATGTAGAATGCCTTGCCAGACTCTGTTTTTCCCTCCTTTGCAGACTTGCAGAACCTTAAAACAAATGTAAATCGTTACCTCCTTTATTCAACATTATAAAGGTAGTCAAAATCCATTTAGTGCGGGCCAATTATATATAAAAAAGCAATTTAAGGCAGGCACATTGATGTGCACACACACTCTAAATAGAACAAACGAAGAGCGAAGACCTGAAAAGAGTCAGACTAATAAAAGTTACGAAATCGAATAGACGTGTTTTGCTTATTCTCTGGTGACATTGAATTAAATATTAGACTATAATAAATTAGATAAAGTATTATTTAAAAAAGCGTATTTTTTACAATTTTACAAATAAACCAATTACAGATGTTAACACTGGAAGTTTTGCTTATCCGTGTGCTGGATCCATTATATCACGTCGTGTAATTTTAACTGCCGCTCATTGTGCTTTAGCCAAAGCTGATGGTCACCGTTTGTAAGTTTAGTTTATTTTTAATAAATTATTACTGTAAAAGGGGTTGATTTGTACTACACGTTATGATAAGATAGAATAAATGTATTAATGTTTATCTCTTTTCATTTAAGATCGTCAGTTAGAGTTGGTGAATACGATACAACAACAGATCCAGACTGTGCAACGACAGGATTTTGTGCCCCAAGAGCAGTCAACCATGCAATAAGTCATGTTATTGTACATCCAGATTATAAGCAGGGTCAGTACCACCATGATATTGCGATCCTAGTTTTACAAACACCTTTTAATTACTCTGGTAAGTAATGATGTTTTCGTTTTCTTATGACTGTGTTCGATTTAAAAATAAAACAAGAAATTGGTTTAATAATTCATGAAGCTTAACATAATGAAATGGCATCACTTCACGAGAGTGCCTTATCTGGTTCTAACACTTATTACTTATTCTATCTTTTTTTTTAACATGCGCGCGCAAAAGGGATTTGTGTGTTGCCTTTATAGTGTTAAAACGCACTGCGCGAGGATAGGAAGATTACGTAGGGAGGGAAAGAAGGTGTCGATTAACATTGGTTTTGAATGCTCGCTACCTCGAGTGAACATTTTTTATGAAAAAAACGGTAAAATAAGGAAAGAAATGAAACATTATGCCGGTATTCGAGAGGAGCAATTGTTTCAGCGGATGTTCTATTTGCTATCAATCTTAACGCTCTGTTTTGTATTCTATAGAGCAGGTGAAGCGATGCTTGAGAAGCACCTGCCCAGACATGTTAGTTATACTTAAGTTTTGGGCATATAAACGCTTTATAAATTGTAGCCAGATCAGAAGGGGAAAAACTTCTTACACCAATACAGAAAACCTAAGCACTTAGCAGCATTCTTAGCTTTCTCAAGTATATGGTCATTCCAACAGAGGTCGTCGTTGACACACATACCGAGTACTGAAAGTTTTTCGGTTTCTTCAATGTAAGTGCCACTCATGGACAATGTCTTGGGGGTATGTTTAGCTTTAACGACATAAGACAGCATTGAGTTTTCGAAGCCTTGAACTCTACACGATTCCTATTACCCCATTTAACAGTGCTGTATAAGTATAAGTTTAATTGTACGTGCGAAGACAAAGGACGTGAATCATCGAACGAATATAAAAAGCTGAATGTTGATTCTTCAGCAAAACAGTTAAATGGATTAGAAGTAACAGACGGAAGATCATTTATTAAAATGAGGAAAAGAGTCGGAGACAGAACGGAACACTGGGGCACACCAGAATTTATTTTGTGGGAATCAGACTTGAATCCGTCCAATACAACTTGTATTGAACAGTCAAGAAGATAGCTTCATATCAAACGAACGAGAGTATCATCGATCCCAATCGATAATAGAGCTTCATGCAAAACTCTATCAAATGCCTTGGAGATATCAAGAGCAGTAATCTTACTTTCACCAAAGCGATGTAAAGATTTGTTCCACTGTTCGGTGACATATGCCATCAGATCACCAGTGGAAGGGTTGCTGCGGAAGCCATACTGATGGTCATGTAGAAGCTTTCGATCTTTGATATATTCTTTAAGCTGACGATTAATCAGCGTTTCCATGACCTTTAAAAGAAGGGATGTAAGTGCTATGGGTCGGTAGGAGGAAGGGGAGGATGGGTCACCTTTCTTAGGGACAGGCTGGACAAATGCTGCTTTTCATCTTCTAGGAAAGATTCCAAAAGAGTTGGAGCGATGGAAAAGCTTACGCAGTGGCTTTGCCAGTGTGGAAGAACACCTCTTCAGAAGAATGGGGTTATACCATCCGGGCCAGTGGATTTGTGTTTATCGAGATCTTTGAGAACTCTTGCTACTGTACGAGTGCGGAAAAATATATGTCCCATGGAAAAATTTACATTCTCAACTACAGGAGTTGCAACCTTGCCGTAAGGAAGCGTAGAGCTGGCAGTAAAATAAGCTGCAAGCAAGTTTGCCTTCTCTGAAGAGTAGACAAGTGGAACCGAAGATGTTGAGGATTTTTTAATATTTTTTACAAATTACCAAAAAATTTTACTGCCTTTGGGACATTGCAGATTTTTTTGATGTAATTTTTGGTCATGCATAAACTTGGTTCTTTCCTCTTTAGGGTTGGCTTTATAAGATCGGAAACTTACTTCTTTTAGCCTGATAGCTTATTTACACTCAGAGTTAAAGCAAGACTTTTCTTAAGGTTCAATACTTCTTACTCTGTTAGGGTACGAAGTAAGAAACAAGTCAAGAGTATGGACGGCTTGCCCAGAAACATGCGGTATTCGTGTAGGCTCATCGACGAGTTGGGTAAAGTGGTGTAACCCAGCAAAAATCTCGACATACCTTCCTTCGGGTGTTGCCTGGTTAGAACCAGAATTGTGTACATTGAAGTCGCCCGCAATAACGATTTTAGTGCGAGGACAATGGGAAACAATTTTCGAAATGGAATCGGATAGCGCATCAAACTCGTTATAAGTCGATTTACTGTCGAGATCCTGTAAATGAAACAATTTCTATGTTATAATCAAACGCGAATTTAGATTGGATTTTAGGAAAAAAAAATCAAATGATATTAAATACCTGAATGTATATAAAAGTACAGGAGCGTACTGATATATGAATGGGCGCCAGGAAACTTTAATGCCTTACCAATAGGGATCTGAAAAAGGTCTTCAAAATATTGAAGATAAACACAAGAGTTATATTCCAAAGTGGAAGTTGAATTATTTTATTTGTTAGGAAATGTATTGGTTTGTCTGGGAAACCTTGGCTTAAATCCTGGACTAAAATCCAGAATCTTTTCGACAACAAAACAAGGAACAATTGTTTTTCAATATTGGCAGAAGGCCAATTATCGAAATAAAAAAAAAAAAGAAATGAAGGTAAATGCAAAATACTAACAATAGTTTGTGACAAAACGACACAAAGAAAAATCACAATAGTAAACGATAAGCTAAAGGTCCTGAAGGTCAAACGGTACCAAAAGGACAAAAACGGTCACGAGTCCCACAATCTTGGGAGAAAAACGATTGGGCAGCGAAGGCCTAAACGAATATAGTTTTGCCCCACACAGGGTCACAAAACAAAACGAATTTAACTTATCTAACTACAACACTAACTAAAAACAACCATTGCACGCGATCACATGCGTTGAGGATGCGATCCCCATTGGCTCAGTGGACGTGTTCAGCCTTCTTCCGTCAATTCCATTATATAAAACGGACCGACAAACTTCGGTGCTAATTTCGCGGCATAATAATTCGCGGCATCCGACAACGAAAAATTTCTTCGCCACACAAGTTCGCCGGGATGATATTGGACATCACGCCGTCGAAGGTTGTAGGCTTGAGCAGATTTTTTCGATGCTGCTTGTAATTTTTTTAAAATATCCACTCTAAGCTCTTTGAAACGATTTTCGATCTCGACCTGATCTTGAACCGTTTCGGAGCTATCTTCTACTAATGATGCTTCTTGACCAGAAGTCACCATATCCCTCCCAAAATTCCTGATCCATTCATAAAGAACGGGGTTGGTTTGAAGTTTGGGCCTGATGAGCAGTTGGGTTGTTGTCCGAAACAACCGAAACTGAAGAATTTTCAAAACCTACGTATGCTAGATCCGGCTCTTGCAAAGTCCTATTTTTCCTAACACTTGGTGGTGGAACATATGCTTCTACATTTGCCCTAACCGCTTCTAAATTCCTACCTAATGCGACCAAATCCGAAACGCAACTTGGTTTAGCCAAACCAAGTTGAGTTTGGTAGAAAGGTGTCAAGTTCCTTTGAATCATTGACAACTTCCTACTTTCTGAGATTTGATCGGTTAACCCACCAAACAAGTTCTGCATATTCGCCACATAGACGCCGATGGATTCATCTTTGCCTTGTGTACGACGCATAATCTCCTCGAGAAGTTGATCATCGTAGTTCAGTGGCAGAAATTCAAGTTTCAATTCCTTGACGAGTTCCTGCCACGAATTCACCGAAATGCGAATCGCCCTAAACCAAATCAACCCTTTTCCAACAAAAAGTTCCACTGCTGCCTTTCTAAAAATGAAATGTGAAATGAATGAAATGAAAAATGAATTCGCAAAATTATGAAATTTTTCAGAATTCACTACGATTTGATCTACTAAAGGAATAATATGACCCCTTTCGCCCCTATTCCTATTGTCTGTCTCTCTTATACCTGTTAATGAACCACCCGAAGTTTGTATTGCCCTAGTTGAATGAGGTTCAGCTTTCAGATTTTCAACCTCTGAATTATTATTTTTGGTTTTCTGATTGTCTGAGTCTTCTTCCCCTTCTTCCTCATCATCATCCTCGTTTTTCGCATCTCCTCTACCGTCCCTACCGTTAAACACTTACACTCTATCTATTACGTAATCTCGTCTTGAGTCAGACTATTAATCTGACTAACATTCATTTTAAAAAAAGAAACTGTGCTTCGTTCAGAAGGAAAACAAAAAAAATTAATGAAAAATCTAAATTCGACAAAAAAAAAACTTTCTAAATTAAGCGAAGGAGGGAAAAAAACACCTTAAAGTTCTTCTTAAATATAAAAGAAATGTTGAGAAAAAATAATTACCCTTGCGATGTGGAAGGATAAAAATAAAAAAAATATTAAGAAAAAAAAATTCACTCAAAATGAGGTTAAAAGAAAAACGCCTTAGACTGGTTTTACCAAAATAACATATATAAACTATTCTAGATTATTGTAGAATTCCAGAGTTATGTATGAAGATGCTAAGAGATTAAAATAAAACAACCGCACTGAGTCAAGTTCAAGTAAGAAGTATATTAAAGTTGGAAAGTAAGAACATGTTACAGGAAATGCAGCAAATGTTGAGGTGAATATATGATAAAGATTATATAATATGTAAGAGGGCGTTGACTGATTTAAGTGTTGACATTGGTTTATATTATTCAACACACCCTCTCAACACTTTAGGATTAAGAAAAATTCAAAATATAAGAAATAATCATTAAGTTCGAAATCGTATAAAATTGTAAGTTAAGAAAAGTAAATTGATTAAATATTCAAAAATAAATTAAAATAAAAAATTTACTTTCAAATGATAAACCAAGATTTTTGAAGCAAAAGCGATGTTTTGGAAATGGTGTACATTTGGTCAGAGCATCAGCTAACATTAAGTCTGTTTGTATATATTTGAGTTGAATAGCACCCTCTGCTATAGCGTTTTGTTCTAGATCGTTTTCCTTGGTAGTTTGCGATGAACTGTGCACTTTGACTATCAGTGTATAGTTCGATGGACTGTTCTTCCTGGTGAATCCCGAGTTCAACTAGCAAAAGTTTGAAATATTTTGTCTTTTTAGCAGCAGATGTTAGTGTGACATATTCGGCTTCAGCGCTTGATGTTGTTATAATTGTTTGTTTTCTTGATTCCCAGTCAATGGGAGCTCCAGCAAATACAAAAACTATTCCCGACTGAGATTTGCGGTCATTGATGTCTTCTGCCCAATTTGAGTCAGAATAACCTCTAATTGGTTTTGCCGTTCTGGAATAAAGAATTTTTGTATTATTTGTCCCTTTTAAATACCTAAGGACTGATATTGCCAAATTCCAGTGTTGCTTTCTCGGATCTTGATTAAATTGAGACAACATGTTAACATTGCAAGCGATGTCTGGGCGACTAAACGTTGAAAGATGTAAAAGACTTCCGACGAGTTCCTGATATAATTGTTTATGAATAGTCTGACATTCTTCATATTGTGAGGGTTCTTTCTCCATTTTAGTTTTAGATGGCATTGGTAAAGAATTAGGCATGCAATTGAAAAGATTATATTTATTTAATAAATTTTGTATATAAGTTGGTTGACTTATTGACAAGGTTCCATTATCACGGTCTCGTACAACTTCAAGTCCAACAGTAGACTGTGGTTCACCTAAATCTCGAATATCGAAGTTAGATTTTAAATGCGATTTAAGTTTATTACAGTTTAAATTATCATTAGTGGCTACAATCAAATCATCTACATAAGCAGCTATGAAAGTAACAAATTGTTTATATCGTTTAAAGTACAAGCATCTGTCATAGTTAGAGTTTTTAAAACCATCTTGTTTTAAAATTTAATCCAATTTCTTATTCCACTGGTGACCAGATTGTTTTAAGCCGTAAATAGATTTTCTGAGCTTTCATACCTTGTTTTTATTTTGGAAAAATCCTTCAGGCAATTCCATGAAGATAGTTTCTTCCAAGTCTCCATAAAGAAAAGCTGTGGACACATCTATATGAAATAAATCTAAGTCTTCTTCAGTAGCAATAGCGTATAAAAGTCTTATTGAGCTTATTTCGGCAACAGGAGCAAAGGTTTCAAAATAATCCACTCCGTACTGCTGTGTAAATCCCTTCGCAACCCGTCTTGCTTTCCTGCGTTCAACTGACCCATCGGGATTAAATTTGGTCTTGAAGACCCATTTACATCCGACTTCATTTGTATCCTTTGGTCGGTCTACAATCTGCCATGTGCCATTTTTATTTAGAAGTTCCATTTCTGTTTTCATTGCGTTCTTCCATTCATCTTTATGCTCTGATGCTTCTATTTCCTTCATTGTCTTTGGGTCCGTTAAGTTAACAAGATTTGCTGATTCATTTAGTGACCTATCAATACTGTCGTAAGCATCCTCAAAAGTCTCTTTTTCTTCCATTTTGTCTTCTTTCAATTGTTCAAATGATTCCTCATTTTCTATTTTGCCCATTTTTATTTCCAGCTCCTTTGAATCATCTTGTTCTACACTTTCTTTTTGTTGTAAATCACAGTTAAAATACTTATTTTCATTTTGACCACTATTCGCTTCAATAAAGACCACATCTCTACTCTTAATAATTGTACGACCACCGCGCTTCCACAATCTATAAGCCTTTGCATCTTCACAATAACCAACTAAAAGATATTCCTCGCTCTTTGGGTCAAATTTGCCGTTCTTACCATCTTTTGTCAAAACAAAAGCTTTTGATCCAATTTCTCGAAAATGTGACACATTTGGTATTAGTGAAGTCCAAAGTTCCTCTGGGGTCTTGTAACTGTTTGGTTTTGTAGGACATCGGTTTCGTATATACGCTGACGTATTTACTAACTCAGCCCATAAAAATTTTGGCAGATCGGCTTCAATCATCAGGCAACGGGCCATTTCAACGAGCGTTCTGTTGGCACGCTCTGCAACTCCGTTTTGCTGGGGAGTATAAGCGGATGTGAATTCTTGTTTTATTCCATTGGCCTTGCAGATTTCGGAAAAAGCTCTACTTGTGTATTCACAGCCATTATCAGACCTTATTCTTTTTAATTTAAAATCTGTTTGATTTTCAACATAGTTTTTAAATTCAATGAACTTTTCCAAAAGTTCACTTTTCTTGTGAATAAAGTACACGAAAATTTTTCGAGAATAATCGTCAACAAATATAATAAAATAAAGTGACTTACTCAGGGATTCTGTGCGCATTGGTCCGCATATGTCCGAATGTATAAGTTCTAAGCATTTCGTGGTTGACTTTTCCAACTTTTCAGTGAAAAGCAGCGTAGTCTGCTTTCCGCGTATGCATGATGTGCATTTAAGATCGACTGAACTAAAATTAGGTAACCCAGTGACGTTATCTTTACGTTGGAGTTGCCTCAAGGATTCACCATTTAAATGTCCCATTCTATTATGCCAGGTTTGGAAAATAGAGTTGGCTTGCACAGAACTGTGTTCTTTAATTTCTAATGCTGTGTCATATGATGAAGGGCTTACGATATAAAGACCATCCTTCTTCCTGGCACTCAAAAGTACCTTTCTAAATTTGTTTGAGATCATCGCAACTTCACCATCAAATATAACTTGGCCTCCGTTGTTTGTAACCTTGTTGATTGAAATAAGATTTTCTTTAAGATCTGGAACATAAAGAGTATTATAAAGCATGCATTTCTGAAGTTCATTTTCTTTTTGATTTAAAATTGATACCGTACCAATTCCCATAATTTGGATCTTTTTATCGTTTGCTAATTTAACGTACCCCATGTGGTTTTTCGACAGATCAGAAAATAAATTTTCATCAAAACACATGTGCAAAGTAGCCCCACTATCGATACACCACCGACTAACTATTTCTGTACCTTTGAGAGCTTTGTCAACAATATCAAATTCCGTCCCTTTTTTCTCCACATTTGATGATGTTGCCGCAGACAAGAATTCTTGAATTATAAATCCGCTCCGCTTTCGTCATAAACTTGGTTTACTGCCTGTTGACCATAGCTCCAGCACTCCTTTGCTTTGTGACCTTTTCTTCCACATTTTCGGCAATTATACCTGAATTCTCTAAAGCTCTCACGGTGTTTATTATTATTATTTTTATTAAACTTTATATTTGGTTTCATAAAATTGTTATTGCATGAATAATGACGATTGAAATTACCTCGCACTTTTAGTGCATTATTTTCGCATGAGTCTCGTTTCTTATCTCCGACTTCCATCAATCTAATTCGTACGGTTTCTAGCTTTGGGCCTTCCTCTTGAGCATCGAAAGCAGCTTGCACGCTTTTATAATTTTTGTCCAGGCTATCTAATAATAAAATTACGAGAAGATCGTCATCTAAATTAGCATCAAGTTCTTGAAGCCGATTAATAATTGAGAAAAATTCTCGCAAATACTCATCCATAGATTGCGTTGGATTCATTCGTATGTTGAGAGGTTTCTTAAACTCTTCCACCTTCTGCCGCACGCTCTTTCTGTTGTAGCTCGATTCTAGAAAGTCCCACACTTCTTTTGACGACTTAAAATTTTTAACAAGCGCTACAATATGAGGCTCCATGGCCAATATCAATTCGCTACGCGCATCTAAGTCCTTGTCGTCTCATGACTCCTGTTTCTTAATGTTTTCCTCCGGTCGTTCGTCCTTACCCTGAACTATCTTTAAAAACCTCAATTTATGGAGGATCCCCTCCATCTGCACGCTCCAAGTTGGATAATTTTCACCATTGAAGAGAGTTATACGACTATGTGCTATATTTGAGTTTGCCATATCGACTCAATCAAACAATTTTTGCATGCACAATTGTTTAAGTTAATTTTGAGTTTATTTAAAAAAAATACTTATTTAATTGTGTATTACTTTTAATTTAAAACTACTGGGCCCATAACCTGTAGAATTCCAGAGTTATGTATGAAGATGCTAAGAGATTAAAATAAAACAACCGCACTGAGTCAAGTTCAAGTAAGAAGTATATTAAAGTTGGAAAGTAAAAACATGTTGCAGGAAATGCAGCAAATGTTGAGGTGAATATACGATAAAGATAATATAATCTGTAAGAGGGCGTTGACTGATTTAAGTGTTGACAATTGTTATTAACTATCCTTCTCAATTCAATTTGAAAACAAATTAAAATAAATTTTAATTAACAGAAACAAAAATATTTATGACTCTAAAGTAGTCAAAGTGTCCGAAAAAAGTATCCGACTTTATTAAAAGGGCAACCCCGACACAAAACAACACTTTTAATCAAAGGTCAAAATAAAAGAAATGAGAAAAAAATATCCACTTGTGAGAGTGCAACGACACTATAATACCCTCAACAAAATGGTTGCAAACACAAAATTTAATTTCTTTCCAAATTAATTAATCTCGCCAAAAAGAATAAAAACAAGTTTAATAGAAACAACAAAATAGGAACAATTCAAATCGACTCACAAATTTTTGGTTTAGGTACTTATTTTCCACAGGCTTTCTTCGTTCCTTCTTTCACTTTGTAGATTAAAATAATTCCCACTTTCAAGGTAAGGTAGGCACAATATGAAGGCAAGAATATTTATCGGTAGTAACCACTGCATTGCACTTGTACCTAATTAGGAAAAAAAACAACACCAAGTAAAAGTAGTCGAAAGAAAAAAATATATAGGTATATAAAAAAAACACTTCCCTAAACAGATCTGTTTGCACAAAAATACAGGACAAATACAATTCACAAAAGGTGCTTCGGTACACCTCAAACAAAATCTCTAGGACAGCCCGACGTGGGGCGACAATTGCAATGTAATAATCAAACGCGAATTTAGGTTGGATTTTAGGGAAAAAAAACGAAAGCACAAGAACAATGTGCTATGATAATAATCAAACGCGAATTTAGGTTGGATTTTAGGAGAAAAACAAACGAAAGCACAAGAACAATGTGCCGCGGTACTTGAGAATAATAAATTACAAATTAATGCCAAACGTCAAACGTCGATATGTTTGATAAAAAAAATATTCATAGGCCGACAGCAAGTACAGTGCTGCCTCCGGTAGCTCAGCTTGGGAGTGGATTCGCTAAAGAGGGTTTTATTAATCGCGCTCGATTTATAAAACGAGAAAAAGATTGAATTAATATCAAATGATATTAAATACCTGAATGTATATAAAAGTACAGGAGCGTACTGATATATGAATGGGGAAACTTTAATGCCTTACCAATAGGGATCTGAAAAAGGTCTTCAAAATATTGAAGATAAAACCAAGAGTTATATTCCAAAGTGGAAGTTGAATTATTTTATTTGTTAGGAAATGTATTGGTTTGTCTGGGAAACCTTGGCTTAAGGCCTGGACTAAAATCCAGAATCTTTTCGACAACAAAACAAGGAACAATTGTTTTTCAATATTGGCAGAAGGCCAATTATCGAAATAAAAAAAAAAAGAAATGAAGGTTAATGCAAAATACTAACAATAGTTTGTGACAAAACGACACAAAGAAAAATCACAATAGTAAACGATAAGCTAAAGGTCCTGAAGGTCAAACGGTACCAAAAGGACAAAAGGGTCATGAGTCCCACAATCTTGGAAGAAAAACGATTGGGCAGCGAAGGCCTAAACGAATATAGTTTTGCCCCACACAGGGTCACAAAACAAAACGAATTTAACTTAACTAATTACAACACTAACTAAAAACAACCATTGCACGCGATCACATGCGTTGAGGATGTGATCCCAATTGGCTCAGTGGACGTGTTCAGCCTTCTTCCGTCAATTCCATTATATAAAACGGACCGACAAACTTCGGTGCTAATTTGGCGGCATAATAATTCGCGGCATCCGACAACGAAAAATTTCTTCGCCAAACAAGTTCGCCGGGGTGATATTGGACATCACGCCGTCGAAGGTTGTAAGCTTGAGCAGATCTTTTCGATGCTGCTTGTAATTTTTTTAAAATATCCACTCTAAGCTCTTTGAAACGATTTTCGATCTCGACCTGATCTTGAACCGTTTCGGAGCTATCTTCTACTAATGATGCTTCTTGGCCAGAAGTCACCATATCCCTCCCAAAATTTGTATAATAAGGAGAAACTCTTAACACTTCGTGTTGTGACGTGCGAATCGCACACGCCACCTTCTGAAGCTGTGAATCCCACACACGGTGGTTTTCAGCGACGTAAGCCCTTAACGTCGTCTTAATTATCTGATTAATTCTCTCGGCAGGATTCGCCTGCGGATGGTAGTGGGCTGTGAATTTTAATTGTGACGCACGCGTACGCCTGGCAAAGCGTTTTCAGTTCCTTGGATCGGAACTGGGGACCGTCGTCACACACGATCACCTTTGGGATGCCAAATAGGAGGAAGACATTGTCTTCTAATTCCCTACAAATTGTTTTTGCCGTAGCCGACCTCAAAGAAAAGAGTAGTGGATTACTTTACGAAGTTTTTACTTTACGTCAAAATATAAGTGAAACCCCTTCTGGACTTAGGAAGTGGACAAACCAAATCTACGCAAATCATCTTCCATGGTGATTTGATTCCTACCCTCTCCGTCATTAAACCAGCTGGCTTATCATTCACCGGCTTAACCTGTTGGCAAACTTTACATACCTGGTTATAGCGGCCCTCATTTTAGGCCAGTAAAATTTTGCCATAACTCTGGCGAAAGTTTTCCTAACACCCATGTGTCCTGCTAGAGGACTGTCATGGTTTTCCTGCAAAATACCTAAACTTTCGTTTTTACCTATCACTCTCGTCCACTCCGGATTAGTTTCATGTACTACGACATGATTTGGTTTAATAAATTTGAACAACCTTCCTTGTTCAACCCTCCAAGCAGGATATCTAAGCGGATTAGTGTTGACATTTGAAATCATTTTGGCCACCCAAGGGTCTGAATCCTCTTCCAAGATACCACCTAACTGTGGAACTCCTCGAGAAAGCATGCCCGTAACTACATGCTCTTTGCCCTTGCGGTGAATGATCTCAAAGTCAAACTGTTGTAACCAAATGGCCCAACGAACTAACCTCCCCTGTGGGTCTTTCAAATTACTTAACCATACTAAGGAATAATGATCCGTCACAACCGTAAACCGAACGCCTTCGATATACGGCCGTTACTTCTCAATAGCCCACAGCACAGCCAAGCATTCTTTTTCGGTGGTACTGTAATTTCTTTCATTTCTATTTAAAGACCTAATAAGGTAACAGACAACCTTTTCTCCCTCATCAAAGTTCTGTAAAAAAACTGCACCGATTCCGTAACCTGACGCGTCTGTTTGAACGACGAACGGTCGTTTGAAATCTGGACAAGTGAGTATAGGTGCTGTCACCAAACACTCCTTTGCCTTCCTAAAACTATTTTCATAATCCTGACTCCAAATGAACTTTTTATTCTTTTTTAGCAAATCTGACAAAGGCCTAAGTAATTCTGCGAAATTTGGTACAAAACGACGGTACCATGAAACTGTCCCTATAAAGCTCCTAACTTCTTTAATATTTTTCGGTGCTGGAATCCTAACCATGCTTTCCACTTTTTCTGGATCTACATGCAACCCATTTCGATCCACTATATAACCTAAAAATTTTAAAGAGGGCATGCAGAAGTAGCATTTTTCCCTACTAACTTTTAATCCTGCTTCACACAACCTTTTCATCACCTCATTCAGAATTTCAAGATGTTTCTCAAAAGATTCCGAAATGATGATGATGTCGTCTAAATAGACGAACACGAATGGCTCTAGGTCGGCACCCAAAACTGTGTCGATAAACATCTGCCAAGTTGCAGGTGAGTTATGCAGTCCAAAAGGTATTCTCCTAAATTGAAAAAGACCCCTACCAGGTACCGTAAAGGCAGTATAGGGCTTCGATTCTTCCTCCATTGGTATCTGCCAGTACGCTGACTTGATATCCAATGAAGACAGAAACCTAGCACCTCGAAGTCTATCTTAAATGGAATTTATATATGGAAGTGGATAAGCATCCTTATCAGTATTTTTATTTAGCTTCCTATAGTCTACGCAGAATCTATAGGAGCCATCTTTCTTTTTAACTAAAAGTATTGGAGACGACCAGGCACTTGTCGATCTCTCAATAACCCCTGCTTCTAACATCTCATTCAATTCCCTATCAATATGCGCCTGCATCGCCGGGGAAACCGGATAATATCGTTGCTTTATCGGTTCCGCCGACGTCCTAATTTTATGTTGCACTATGGTTGTGCAACCTAAGCCTTCAGGCATTTTATTAAAAGATTCTCCTATAAAAGTTTCTAATGTTTGTATTTTCCTAGCACTCAACTCAGATCGTTCTGTAATAGAACAAATCGCAACAGGACTGTCCTGTTCCGAAAAAGTCCACATACGTGATCTTAAATCCGGAACTATACCCGAAAGCGCCCAAAAATCTGCGCCCAGAATCACTGTATGCGGCAGAGAGGGGATGACCAAACAGTCAACTAAAACTGCCCTATCTTCAACAATAATTGGAAGAAAGATCACTCCTAAAACTTTGACTCTTTTTGCATCTGCCAAACAAACGTAGTGAACAGAGTCTTTTTTTAAAGAAAGCCCTAAATTTTCTATAATTAACCAGGCATCCCTACCTATTATGGTCCTAGAAGCTCCTGAATCTAATAAACCTAAAAATCTAGAACCATAAATACTAATACTTAAAAATGGTCTCCTATCACTACCGTTTGCCTCCAGAGTAAAACCTAAATGAATTTTTTTCGCCGACTGGTTACCAGAGAAACCCCTACAGTCCCACAACAAAAACAACGCCTAGGAGCAGAACACCTATTTCAAAATCGCCTGATCCATTCATGAAGAACGGGGTTGGTTTGAAGTTTGGGCCTGATGAGCAGTTGGGTTGTTGTCCGAAATAACCGAAACTGAAGAATTTTCAAAACTTACGTGTGCTAGATCCGGCTCTAGCAAAGTCCTATTTTTCCTAACACTTGGTGGTGGAACATATGCTTCTACATTTGCCCTAACCGCTTCTTAATTCCTACCTAATGCGACCAAATCCGAAACGCAACTTGGTTTAGCCAAACCAAGTTAAGTTTGGTAGAAAGGTGTCAAGTTCCTTTGAATCATTGAAAACTTCCTACTTTCTGAGATTTGATCGGTTAACCCACCAAACAAGTTCTGCATATTCGCCACATAGACGCCGATGGATTCATCTTTGCCTTGTGTACGACGCATAATCTCCTCGAGAAGTTGATCATCGTAGTTCGGTGGCAGAAATTCAAGTTTCAATTCCTTGACGAGTTCCTGCCACGAATTCACCGAAATGCGAATCGCCCTAAACCAAATCAACCCTTTTCCAACAAAAAGTTCCACTGCTGCCTTAAAAAGTTGATTTTCCGAAACCCCCCGTGCCTGTCTCAACTCCTTGACCCTTTCTAAAAATGAATTCACGGAGGCACCACAGCGCTCCCTAGTGAACCTCACCTCCCACTTCGCAAAATTATGAAATTTTTCAGAATTCACTACGATTTGATCTACTAAAGGAATAATATGACCCATTTCGCCCCTATTCCTATTGTCTGTCTCTCTTATACCTGTCAATGAACAACCCGAAGTTTGTATTGCCCTAGTTGAATGAGGTTCAGCCGTCCGCTGATTTTCAACCTCTGAATTATTATTTTTGGTTTTCTGATTGTCTGAGTCTTCTTCCCCTTCTTCCTCCTGATCCTCCTCGTTTTTCGCATCTCCTCTACCGTCCCTACCGTTAAACACTTACACTCTATCTATTACGTAATCTCGTCTTGAGTCAGTCTATTAATCTGACTAACATCCATTTTAAAAAAAGAAACTGTGCTTCGTTCAGAAGGAAAACAAAAAAAACTTGCGATGTGGAAGGATAAAAATAAAAAAAATATTAAGAAAAAAAATTCACTCAAAATGAGGTTAAAAGAAAAACGCCTTAGACTGGTTTTACCAAAATAACATATATAAACTATTCTAGATTATCCTTTTCAATTCAATTCGAAAACAAATTAAAATAAATTTAAATTAACAGAAACAAAAATATTTATGACTCAAAAGTAGTCAAAGTGTCCGAAAAAAGTATCAGACTTTATTAAAAGGACAACCCCGACACAAAACAACACTTTTAATCAAAAGTCAAAATAAAAGAAATGAGAAAAAAAATAACCACTTGTGAGAGTGCAACGACACTATAATACCCTCAACAAAATGGTTGCAAACACAAAATTTAATTTCTTTTCAAATTAATTAATAAAAAAAAGAATAAAAACAACAACAGAAACAACAAAATAGGAACAATTCAAATCGACTGACAAATTTTTGTTTTAGGTACTTATTTTCCACAGGCTTTCTTCGTTCCTTCTTTCACTTTGTAGATTAAAATAATTCCCACTTTCAAGGTAAGGTAGGCACAATATGAAGGCAAGAATATTTATCCGTAGAAACCACTGGATTGCACTTGTACCTAATTAGGAAAAAAAAACAACACCAAGTAAAAGTATTCGAAAGAAAAAAATATATAGGTATATAAAAAACACTTCCCTAAACAGATCTGTTTGCACAAAAATACAGGACAAATACAATTCACAAAAGGTGCTTCGGTACACCTCAAACAAAATCTCTAGGACAGCCCCACGTTGGGCGACAATTGCTATGTAATAATCAAACGCGAATTTAGGTTGGATTTTAGGAAAAAAAAAACGAAAGCACAAGAACAGTACACCTCAAACAAAATCTCTAGGACAGCCCGACGTGGGGCGACAATTGCAATGTAATAATCAAACGCGAATTTAGGTTGGATTTTAGGGAAAAAAAAAACGAAAGCACAAGAACAATGTGCTATGATAATAATCAAACGCGAATTTAGGTTGGATTTTAGGAGAAAAACAAACGAAAGCACAAGAACAATGTGCCGCGGTACTTGAGAATAATAAATTACAAATTAATGCCAAACGTCAAACGTCGATATGTTTGATAAAAAAAATATTCATAGGCCGACAGCAAGTACAGTGCTGCCTCCGGTAGCTCAGCTTGGGAGTGGATTCGCTAAAGAGGGTTTTATTAATCGCGCTCGATTTATAAAACGAGAAAAAGATTGAATTAATATCAAATGATATTAAATACCTGAATGTATATAAAAGTACAGGAGCGTACTGATATATGAATGGGCGCCAGGAAACTTTAATGCCTTACCAATAGGGATCTGAAAAAGGTCTTCAAAATATTGAAGATAAACACAAGAGTTATATTCCAAAGTGGAAGTTGAATTATTTCATTTGTTAGGAAATGTATTGGTTTGTCTGGGAAACCTTGGCTTAAGGCCTGGACTTAAATCCAGAATCTTTTCGACAACAAAACAAGGAACAATTGTTTTTCAATATTGGCAGAAGGCCAATTATCGAAATAAAAAAAAAAAGAAATTAAGGTAAATGCAAAATACTAACAATAGTTTGTGACAAAACGACACAAAGAAAAATCACAATGGTAAATGATAAGCTAAAGGTCCTGAAGGTCAAATGGTTCCAAAAGGACAAAAACGGTCACGAGTCCCACAATCTTGGGAGAAAAACGATTGGGTAGCGAAGGCCTAAACGAATATAGTTTTGCCCCACACAGGGTAACAAAACAAAACGAATTTAACTTAACTAACTACAACATAACCAGGTAAAAATTTCTGGCCACAACCAGACACAAAAATACTTAGCTTTCCAAATATCAAATCTCTCGTTCCTCTTTTTTTTTTCTTTTTTTTTTTATAATTAACGCGCGCACAAGGGATTATGTGTTTCCCTTTTAATGTAGAACACACTGCGCGGGCATTACGAAGATAGGGAGGGGAGAGATAGGAGGTGTCGATTAACATTGGTTTTGAATGTTTGTAGATCAAAATGGCTAGGGAAAATCCCGCCGGGTAAGCTATTCCAAATTCGTGTCGTTCGGCTAAAAAAAGAATCCCTATATTTCACGGTACGTCCGAAATTGGGCTCAAGGGTGAACTGATGGGCATTCCTAGCAAGACGAGTATTACGGGCGAAACTTTTAAGGGGAGGAATGCAGCTGACTACCTCGAGTGAACATTTTTTATAAAAGAAACGATAAAATAAGGAAAGACATGAAACATTGCGTCGGTGTTCGAGAGGGGCAAATGTTTCAGCGGCAGTTCTATTTCCTATCAATCTTAACGCTCGATTTTGTATTCTATCAAGCAGGTGAAGCGATCTTTGTTAAGCACCTGCCCACAGGTGGGAGTTATACTCGAGTTTAGGGCGTATAAACGTTTTATAAATTGTAGCCAGATCAGATGGGGAAAAGTTTTTCTTACACCGAAACAGAAAACCTAAGCTCTTAGCAGCATTTTAAGCGATCTCAAATATATGGTCGTTCCAACGGAGGTCGTCGTTGACACACATACCGAGTACTGAGAGCTTTTCGGTTTCTTCGATGTAAGTGCCATTCATGGACAATGGCATTGGGGGTATGTTTAGCTTTAACGACAGAAGACAGCATTGAGTTTTCGAAGCATTAAACTCCGCACAATTCTTATTACCCCATTTGACAATGATGTATAAATCGGAGTTTAATGAGCTTGACATACGGTACCTTTGCAATTGAACGTCCGAAGGCGAAGGACGTGAATTATCGAACGAATATGAAAAGCTGAGGGTAGAGTCGTCAGCAAAACAATTAAGTGGATTAGAAGTAACAGACAGAAGATCATTTATAAAAATGAAGAAAAGAGTCGGAAACAGAACAGAGCCCTGGGTCACACCAGCATTTATTTTGTAGGAATAAGACTTGAATCCGTCCAATACAACTTGTATTAAACGATCCAGAAGATAGCTTCTAATCCAACGAACAAGAGTATTATCGATCCCAAAAGCACGCATTTTCGATAAGAGAGCTTCATGCCAAACTCTTTCAAATGCCTTGGAGATATCAAGAGCAATAATCTTACTTTCACCAAAGCGATGTAAAGATTTGTTCCACTGTTCGGTGAGATATGCCATCAGATCACCAGTGGAACGGTTGCTGCGGAAGCCATACTGGCGGTCATGGAGAAGCTTTCCATCTTCGAGATATTCCTTAAGCTGACGGTTAATCAGTGTTTCCATGACCTAAGAAAGAAGGGATGTCAGTGCTATGGGTCGGTAGGAGGAGGGGGAGGATGGGTCACCTTTCTTAGGGACGGACTGGACAAATGCTGTTTTCCATCTTCTAGGAAAGATTCCAGAAGAGTAGGAGCGATGGAAAAGCTTACGCAGTGGCTTTGCCAGTGTGGAAGAACACCTCTTCAGAAGAATCGGGGGTATACCATCCGGGCCAGCGGATTTGTGTATATCGAGATCTTTGAGAACTCTTGCTACTGTACGAGTGCGGAAAAAAATCTGTCCCATGGAAAAATGTACATTCTCAAGTACAGGAGGGGCAACGTTGCTATGCGGCAGCGTGGAGCTGGCAGCGAAATGGGCGGCGAGCAAGTTTGCCTTCTCTGAAGAGTAAACAATTGGTTTGTTATTGTCGATGAGCGTTGGAACCGAAGATGTTGAGGAGTTTTTAATATTTTTTACAAATGACCAAAAAATTTTACTGCCTTTGGGACACTGCAGAATTTTTTGCCGTAATTTTTGGTCATGCAAAAATTTGGTTCTTTCAATAACGGAGTTGCATGAGTTTCTTGCTTGTTTGTGCTTTTTCCGATTTTCCTCTGTAGGGTTGGCTTTGTAAGAACGGAAACTTACTTCTTTGAGCCTGATAGCTTCTTTACACTCAGAATTAAACCAAGACTTTTCTTTAGGTTTAATGCTTTTTACTCTGTTAGGAATAAAAGCACGCATCCCTAGAAGAATCACATTTGTGATCATTTCAGCACTGGCATCAATGTCACTATCGAGGAAGCATAGTGACCAGTTAAAGTTTCGGAAAAAAATATTCAGGCCGTCCCAGTTGGCTTTTTCGTATTGCCAAACGGTCCTGGTGGGAAGTTTTTCTTTAACTGGATGGGCGGAAGATGAGAAATTAGCTGAAATGACACAATGGTCTGAAGTGCCAAATGGAGAAGTTACACTAATGGTATATTTATCAGGGTGAGAAGTAAGAAACAAGTCAAGAGTATGGGCGGCTTACCCAGCAACATCCGGTATACGCGTTGGCACATCGATCAGTTGGGTAAGGTGATGTAACCCGGCAAAGAGCTCGACATACCTTCCTTCGGGTGTTGTCTGACCAGAATAGCGGAGCCAATTGGAATTGTGTACATTGAAATCGCCCGTAATAACGATTTCAGTGCGAGGACAAAGGGAAACAATTTTCGAGATGGAATCAGACAGCGCATCAAACTCGTTACAAGTGGAATCGCTGTCGAGATTTGGACTCCTGTAAATAAAACAATAATGAATGACATGCTTTGAATTTGAAGCCACAAGAAGTTAAAGTCCGTGTTGGAAGATTGCCCATATTGGGGAATCCAAATTAATCTCTGTAATAAACAAACTGTCTTAGGTGTTATGCCCATAAGACAGCTTGCATACAAAAAATCAATTTAAATATTCAGCACAATAGGACAAACTCAGATGCCCTTATCCATTTACCGCAAGCATACGATGCCTACAGTAGATAAGAAAGAGGCAGTTAAGCTAAGCACAAAGGGCTGGGACAGATAAGAGGATAATTAGACTTGTTATGCAAGTGTGTATTATTTTTTTTTCTTCCACAGCGCGAATGGGCATCTTATCGTCTTCCAACGACGCGAGTGGATATTGTTATTTTCTTAACAGCACACGCGAGGTTTTTTGCCTTTTTCTCAAACGAGTGTGTAATATTATTTTTTTTAACACTCGCGATAACAATGCGCAATAAATTTTTTTTTTTTTTTTTTGACTTTTGTTTATTTATTTATGCGCGCACCTCGACCTGACGTCCGGCCTCTATGAGCTTAAGATCGACACTCTTGTTCCTCCAACAAGAATATTCCTCTGCTACGGTTGTAATTTCTAGTTTCAGATATACCAACACTGAATTTTCTCCAAAGCTATCTTCCAATCAAATCGTATTAGAATTTTCGAAATTCCTCTTTTTCCAATAATTTTTCACTTTTCTTTTTTTTTCTACTTCCTAATCTTTTCAAGGCTTATATCCAAGTCCCAAAATGGAGGGCTTGGCTCGTCCACTTTTACCACGACCATATGGTCATCCTCTTCTGATCTTTGCGTGGTGGCAGTGAAACAACCATTGCACGCGATCAAATGCGTTGAGCATGCGATCCCCATTGGCTCAGTGGACGTGTTCAGCCTTCTACCGTCGATTCCATAATATAAAAAAAAGGCAAGTGAAAAACTACGAAACTACGCGCAAAGTCCCCAGTCCAAACCGGCCCAAACTAAGTAGTTTGAGAAAAATATTCTTGTTGGACAAAACCATCACCATTTCCAACTAAAATGGTGGGATTTCCAGAGAAATTAATTATTTGAAATCCGGAGACCTTCGCGCAGATAAACGCGTCGCATTGTAATCTTACTTTAATGTCAGACACTTAATGGTGGGCACTCGGCCATACTAAATTTACGTTGGTGTGATTATAATTCACACATTGTTGGACATGGGTCATATTCATCATGCCTTTTCCTCTTTTTCGACCTTCTGTCGAACAATCGCTCGAATAGTGGACCTTCCGTCTCACAATGAATGGTGTGGACCCCCTGTCTCACGTTTATCGATGGAACCTAGATTGGTTGCTTTTCCAGAATACTAAAACAGCAGTCCTCTGGTTGATGGTCCAGGTTTCTACTGTACTCTTGAAGCATTTTGGAATTACAACAGAAAGGAATTGGAAATAAAATGTTAATAAAGGAAAATGGGTTGGTGAAACTTGTTGTGGTAAAATTTACCGCAACACAATAATGAATGATATGCTTGCGGACAGTGAATTTGAGCCATAAGAAATTAAAGTCTGCCTTGGAGCATTTACCGTATTGGGGAAGGCTCTGGCAAGCAATATCATTCCTAACATAAATGACGAGATCATGATGGGAGAAAAGTAATGGCACTTATAAATGTATATCCATGTAGAGCAAATTCTGATAAATCTCGTCGTTTATGTTAGGAATGATATTGCTTGCCAACTTGAGTTCCATTTAATGCCAAAACATTTGGCCTGTGTTGCACAGTGTAGGCGTTCACATGAAAGAAATTCTTTCTTAAGCCACGAGTGGTGGAGTACACGACAAGAAAATTACCTACCATTTAAATAATATAAAAACACAACTCCGATTTAATTCGAACTGCGAGAAGTAAGCCCAATTAATTTCCGTAATAGCAAACTATCCTAGGTCTTATGCCCTTAAGATAATTTACATACAAACAATTTATTCAAAAATTTAACACAATAAGACAGACCAGATGACATTTAGCTATGCACTGCAAATCATCATACGTCATTGCGTCGCGAGCGGTATTTTGTTAAACACGCACGATTCTTCCTCCATTGGTATCTGCCAGTACGCTGACTTGATATCCAATGAAGACAGAAACCTAGCACCTCGAAGTCTATCTAAAATGGAATTTATATATGGAAGTGGATAAGCATCCTTATCAGTATTTTTATTTAGCTTCCTATAGTCCATGCAGAATCTATAGGAGCCATCTTTCTTTTTAACTAAAAGTATTGGAGACGACCAGGCACTTGTCGATCTCTCAATAATCCCTGCTTCTAACATCTCATTCAATTCCCTATCAATATGCGCCTGCATCGCCGGGGAAACCGGATAATATCGTTGCTTTATCGGTTCCGCCGACGTCCTAATTTTATGTTGCACTATGGTTGTGCAACCTAAGCCTTCAGGCATTTTATTAAAAGATTCTCCTATAAAAGTTTCTAATGTTTGTATTTCCCTAGCACTCAACTCAGATCGTTCTGTAATAGAACAAATCGCAACACGACTGTCCTGTTCCGAAAAAGTCCACATACGTGATCTTAAATCCGGGACTATACCCGAAAGCGCCCAAAAATCTGCGCCCAGAATCACTGTATGCGGCAGAGAGGGGATGACCAAACAGTCAACTAAAACTGCCCTATCTTCAACAATAATTGGAAGAGAGATCACTCCTAAAACTTTGACTCTTTTTGCATCTGCCAAACAAACGTAGTGAATAGAGTCTTTTTTAAAGAAAGCCCTAAATTTTCTATAATTAACCAGGCATCCCTACCTATTATAGTCCTAGAAGCTCCTGAATCTAATAAACCTGAAAATCTAGAACCATAAATACTAATACTCAAAAATGGTCTCCTATCACTACCGTTTGCCTCCAGAGTAAAACCTAAATGAATTTTTTTCGAAGACTGGTTACCAGCAGGTAACCCTATCAACGTCTTCGGACTTCCCGCCCTGCTGGCGCAGGAGTCCGTTGCCCATTTCCCGAATACTTGCGACAATTTTGTCGAGAAACCCCTACAGTCTCGATAAACATTTGTTTAAAAGTCTTGCATTTCAAATGTGAGGGAAAAAAATTAAACAAGACAAAACTGTTTTTATATTCGAAAAAACCGAAATTGAATGCGTGGTCAACCTATTAACATTACTTACACACCTACATTTTTAAATTGATAAAAAATTGACTCCTCTTGGGCTTCAAATAGATGAATTTTCTTCATTTTCACATCAAATTTTCTTCAAATTGAATAAAAGTTCTTCATACTTAGACACCTATATTTTTAAATTGATAAAATTTTCTTTAATTTGATGAAATATGGTCAGTGTGTTTCTTCACTTTCCCGTTAAATTTTCATTTTTCATTATTCCATAAACTTATTTACTCTGTTTAACCCAAATTGGGTTTTAATTATGAATCACCTTGCGCAACATAAAAAAAAACTGGAAACAAAACCTTTCCTTTTATTAAAAAACTATACTAATTTTATTTATGTCTAAAACCATTTAATTTATTTTTTTTACTATACACAATCATGCATTTGTAGTTAGGGTAGAAAGTCTGACATTGGGTTTAGTATAATTTTGCAATTAGTGAGCATATTTTGTCAAAATATGTTGTTATTGAATAAAAATAAAATTGTATAAAATTCCAGACCTGACTTGAAGCCAAAGGGTATTCCAAGTTAGATAAATTGAAAAATTTGAAACATACATCCACCGCGGATGTTATGCTATTAGTTTATTTTTTGATCCCGTCAAAAAATACGGCAATTTCCGAAGGCTCCAAAATATGTCCTGTTACAATGATGAGCGGCTGAATGTTTTTAATTCGAGTATTCCTCGGTGTTCGATCCGACTCCTCCTATTAGTTCAGATATATAGATTTTATTATATGGAGCTCTGGGAAATAATTTACAGATGACATTTTTGATTTCGGTATTCGAAAGAGTACTAGTACACGAGCCAAAAAACACATTTTGCACACATGCACTTGTTGTCAGTAAGCCGCCATTTTGTTTTTAGTGTTCAATTCTATTTTTTCTCGTAACTCTCGTAATTTTTATCCTAGATAAAAAAAGTATACCACAAATTTGTAGGAAATTAAATTTTCTACAAAATATGTGAAAAGACTTTTTTGGCTAAATGCTTTTGTTTAAAATTTATAGCACATTTTGTTAAAAAAAAGACGGGATGTGCAGGAACTTCTGGCTGTCGAAAGGCTGGGCTGCATTGCTCAGCTGTTTGTAAGTATTGTGAAGGAGAGCTCTGTGAAAACTTCCCTACAATTGTTGATGATTTCGATGATGAAGATGTAGAAGCAGACAACAATCAACAAAAAGATGAGGAAGGTGTAACTCGAAGAATAAGGACTAATAATAATAAGGATTAGGCCTAGAGGGGAAACCACGCAAAAAAATCTAGGATACCAATTACGAGAGCTAAAAACAAAATGGCGGCATTCTGAAAACAGGTGCATGGGTGCAAAATGTGTTTTTTGACTCGTGTACTAGTACTCTTTCGAATACTAAGGTCAAATTTCGTCTGCGAATTTTCCCAGAACAATAATAATAATAATAACAATAATTAATATTAAGAAACAAAATGCACTGTACTGCTAAAGAACGGTTTTCTCGATCTTATATGCGCTGCAGAACGAAAACGGTTATTTTAATAAGAAAACTGTTAAGAAAAAAATAAAGGTAATTGGAAGATCTACAACTTTTATTACAAACGTTTTTCAATTTAACTGATACAAAAAAAAATATATGACAAATATAAAAAAATCGACATCTACTTATTTTTAACAAATGTGCTCTAAGTTTTAAACAAAAGCATGTAGCCAAAAAATTTATTTAACATATTTTTATAATTTAATTTCTACAAATTAAATTAGGATACAAATTTCGAGAGTTACGAGTAAAAATAAAAATGAACCCTAAACCCAAAATGGCGGCTCACTGACAACAGGTGCATGTGTGCAAAATGTGTTTTTTGGCTCGTGTACTAGTACTCTTTCGAATACCGAAGTCAAATGTGATCTTTAAATTATTTCCCAGCAAAAGTCTAAATACCCCGGACTATATCAAGTCGCTACTGTCAAGCCAACTAAAGGGAAACTTGTCAGTCCCTTATGGAAAATCGAGTATGTGATTTGTTTCCAACGCCGCCACTCACTTATTTATTTGGTACTAAAAAGCAAGTGTAGCAAGTGGAAAATTGTACAGGACCGACCATCTGAAATACAGTAAAAGAAGTTTTTATAAGCTTTATAAGATTGTGAAAAGCTATCATTGATTAAAATTTCGAAACCTAGCCCCAACATCAGAAATTTTGACATCACTAAACCATTTTAAATGATTGGCAATAGGAGCTAAGAAAGTATCTGTTACTAATGTTTAGATATCAACATCTTTCCGAGAAAAATTGTTATTGTTATGCAGCGCCTGTTATGCGCCAAATAAAAATAAAAAAAGACTTATGACTTTTTGTAAGCCAACCGTTTATTAATGAATCTCACTTAAGGCTAACTTATCACTACATTTTTATAATACAAGATACATACTCATATGAGTATTCAATATACATAATCTCATGTACCATGAGATTCTTAAGGGCTATATGGGTACTCTATTGAAGTGGTATATGCATAAACATTGAAGTGGACAATAAATTAAAAGGAATATAATGTGACACGTTTTGGTCGCCACTTTGAAAGGAAAACAAATAGCAAATTGAAAAGTATCAGATTTCAATAAACAAATCTTATGCTGATGCTGGCTTGCAATTCAAAGACATTGTGAAGTATAAGTATAATAATGATAAAAGAAGGAAAAGATTATGCTGACTTGCGTTCAAGCAGACTTGAGTTTAATGTTGAATGAACATTAGAATTTATGCAAAACACCTCTCTCCTTTAAAAATAAACAACAATCTTGATAAGATTTCATTCGTTTTATTTTCTTTTGTGTTTCATAACAAAATATGCAAATAATTATCATTAATATTATTATAATTATTCAAAAAGTACCTGTAGCAAAACTTAATTCTTCTGTACCAAATGTTTCATATAAAGTATGAGCTCTTTGACCTATATCATTTCTTACACTAAGTTTTCCAATTTTTTCATGATCTTTATTTTTATAAAGAGAAATATTTTCACAACGATTCGTTCAAATAAAAATGGAATTTATCATTGTTTGTTTTGCTTTTGACACTGAACACATTTAGATATATACTCAATTACATCTTTATTTAAACCTTTCCAATTGAATCTATCTCTGATTCTAGCTATTGTTACTTTCTGTCCTCCATGACCTCCTAAAAAGCTTTCATGGCTTTCTTTTATGATTGATTTGCGTTCTTCCAAATCGTTAATAATTTGGATTTCTGATATATATTTTTTTTTTATAACTAACGCGCGCACAAGGGACTATTTGTTTTCCTTTTAATGCAGAACGCACTGCGCGGGCATTAGAGAGATGGGGAGGGGAGAGATAGGAGGTGTCGATTGACATTGGTTTTGAATGTTAGCAGATCAAAATGGCGAGGTAAAATCTCGCCGGGTAAACCATTCCAAATTCTTGTTGTTCGGCTAAAAAAAGAATCCCTTTATTTCACGGTACGTCAGAAATTGGTCTCGTTCCTTTCGAGACGAGTATTACGGGAGAAAGTTTTATGTTTAGGAACGCAACTGGCTACTTTGAGTGAAAATTTTTTGTAAAAGAAACGATAAAATAAGGAAAGACATGAAACATTGCGTCAGTGTTCGAGTGGGGCAATTGTTTCAACGGCAGTTCTATTTCCTATCAAGCAGGTGAAGGGATGTTTGTGAAGCACCTGCCCAGAGGTGGGAGTTATACTCGAGTTTAGGGCGTAGAAACGCTTTATAGATTGTAGCCAGATCAGATGGGGAAAAATACTTCTTACACCGATACAGAAAACCTAAACAATTAGCAGCATTCTTAGCGATCTCAAATATATGGTCGTTCTAACGGAGGTCGTCGTTGACACACATACCAAGTACTGAGAGCTTTTCGGTTTCTTCGATGTGCCATTCATGGACAATGGCATTGGGGGTATGTTTAGCTTTAACAACAGAAGACAGCATTGAGTTTTCAAAGAATTAAACTCAACACGATTCCTATTACCCCATTTAACAATGCTCTATAAATCGGATTTTAAAGAGCTTGACATATGGTACCATTGCAATTGTACGCCCGAAGGCGAAGGACGTGAATTATCGAATGAATATGAAAAACTGAGCGTAGAGTCGCCAGCAAAACAGTATCATTGCATTCATCTTCTGAAACATTATCAGATATTTTTCTCTCACGTATTATATTTTTATTTAATCCTTCTCTAACACCCTGACTAGTGCTTGGTCTATCTAGCTCGCATTTCTCTTCATAAATCTTTCTAAGATCATATTTATCTTCTTCATCTGAATAGTCCTTACCAAAAATTTCTTCAATTAGTTCATTGTTTTTTTTTGTCATCTCTAGTCATTACTGGAAATGTGTTTTTTTCTTTTCTATTTCCACTATATACATATATATTCCTCTTAATTCGTCACCTACGACATTATCTATGTATTCGTACTCCTCTTATTTTAATCTCCATCTTACTAGGCGACTCCCTGGGTCTTTGACCTTAAACAACCATGTCAAAGCACGATGATCTGTTTTTAATCTAAATTTCTGTCCATATTATGTATGTATAGTCTGAATTGTTGAATAGCCCAAACTATAGCTAGACATTCCTCTTCTGTAGTACTGTAATTTTGTTCGGATTTAATCAAACTTCTACTGATAAAATGTATTGGTAGGTCTTTTCCAACCTGTTCTTGTGATAGAACAGCTCCAAGACCTTTACAACTAGGGTCTGTTGTTATAATAAACTCCTTTGTGTAATCGGGATAAGTAGTATTGTAAAATTTTTAGTTTTTGTTTGTGTTCCTCAAAACTCTTGATTTGATCATTTTCCCACTTTAAATCTGAGCTCTTCTTTAATAAATGTAATGGAGCAGCTTGAGTAATAAAATTTGGTATAAACTTTCTATATATATTCCTATCATTCCTAGAAAACTCCGTACTCCTTTTTCATTTTCAGGTTTTTGTAACTTATCTATTGCGTCTACTTTATTTAGATTAGGTAATAATCCTTCAATTGTTATTAAGTGTCCTACGTATTCTACTTCTTTTTTCATAAACTTGAATATTGGGAATCGGATAGTTGTCAGTTATTGTTATTTCATTTAGTTTTCTAAAATCAATAACCATTCTCCATTTTGTTTCTCCACTTGCATCTGTTTTTTTGGTACAACCCAAAGTGGACTTGACCATGGCGAATTACTATGCCGAATAATATTTGCCTTTAGCAGTTTTTGAATTTCAAAATTTACTTCTTCTTCATGTACTCTAGGATATCTATAAGTTTTTGTATTTACCGGTGAGTCGTGAATTGTTCTAATATGATGTTCTACTACTGAAGTCTCTGTAAGCTTTTCATCTTCGAGACTAAATATATTACTATATTTTTTAACTAATGTCCTTAAGTTTATTATTTCTTCTGAATTTAAATGGTTTATCCTCATGTTTTCTAAAACTTCCATAAATCGTTCATTAATATGTTTATTTTCATTATGTTTTTCAATAATCTTACTTTCATTAATATGTTCATTCCAAAAAAAAAAGTATTGTAAGAAATCATATCCTATAATTCCGTCATAATAACTGAGGACATGGACATCTTTAGTTATAATGTGAAAGTTAAATTCATTAACGATAGCTTTTGTTAATTCGATTCCTATTTCTGCAGTACCTATACTGTTCCTATTATTTTTACCAATTCCTTTTAAAGTTATCGTAACATCTGGGCACAAATCGTTTTCAAAAATACAGTTTTGTTTTAATAATGATACTCCTGCTCCTGTATCAATTAACATTATAAGACTTATTCTTTTCTTATAAATCATTTCTACATGATGACTTCCTATCATTACTGACGAAGTAGTCGCCTCATTGACTATTCATTTTTCCATAAATTTTGAAAATTTCTGGGTTCATTGCATTTTTTTTTAATCTTGCTATTTACATAGATTTTGATTCTTTATAATCCCTATTATTTGTGAATGAATTTTGATACTCATTGGTTTATTTAAATTTTTTTAATTAAAATTTTGATTAGCTGCATTATATTTATAATTCTTGTTTCGGAAACATTTTTTAAACATATGGCCCAAAGACCACAACTGAAACATTTATCCGAAGTGTGGTTAATTTTTTATCAAATTCCTATTTGTATAATCTCTATTTTGTATATTCATTTCCCATGATTTAATATTATATTACCCATGGTTAGTTGACTAGCTTCAAAAAGAGTTTTAGGGCGCTGTGTATTCACTAATGTACCTATTTCTCTTTTTATTTCAGATATAAATGCGTTAGGCATATCTCTTTCTATACCCATCATTTGACCATCATATGTTGGGTCTTCGGAATTTTCTACATAAAGTGCCTGGATTCTTTGCCTTGTCAAGTTATCGCACCTCTGGGTTAACTGAATCAAAGTTTCAATAAAATTTTGGCCAAGTCTGGTCATTTCCAAGTGAAGATGTAAGCTCGAATGAGTTTTTCTAAACACCCTATTGTGTTCATACTTGAGTTCTAGCCAAGTACTAATTTTTGTATTCATAAGTAAAATTTCTGCATTTCCTGAAATTTTAATTATTATTTATTATAATATATATAAATGAAGATGCCAACTTTATTGCGTTGTCACAGTTTTTAATAATATTTTGAGCCTTCATAGCATCACTATTAAAATGTGGAATTCCGGTTTTATTAGCTAAATCAGCTAATCTTAATTTTTCTAATGCGGTTTGTAAAACTTTGGTTTCATTGTCGACTTTTTTTTCTTCTTCGAGAAGAACTAAAAACGTATCTCTCGCATAAATTTGGCTTTTGAAATATACTAGGTAGTCTTCACTTTCTCCACTATCCTCTGTTTCTAAATTTTTTTCATTAGCGATAATTTCAAAAACTTTCAGACTGCAAATATTTCCTGTTCGCACTCCAATGCATTGGAATTGAGTCTAATATTTCTTCATTTAAATCAACTTCATATTGGAAGTCTGAGGAAGCCATTATGCCAATACACAGAAAACAAACAAAACAACAAACAAACAAACAAAACAAAATAAGTTTCGTATTTCAATATTATTTAGATTTAAATTCTTTTTTTTTATTCAAACATAGTTCTGTTCATTTCGTCTTAAGCTTCTTTTAATTACTTGCTTGATTTGTATGGCCTTGTTGACCAAATATTTATGATTTTTTTCTAATTATACTTTTCCGTTTAATAAAATTCTAACTTTATTTTCCTGCTCTACTTTTTCTTTGGTTAAATCCTTTTTTCTTCTTGTTCAGTATATTCTGACATTTTAATGTTTTTTTAATTTTACCAACTTTAATAAAATTTATTTTGACATTTTATAAACTCAAATAACTTACATAAAAATGTTCATAGTTGCTTTTTTTATTGGGTAATAGATGTCCTCTCTTCTCTTCTCCTTTGTGCTAATTTAAATGATGGATTAATCTGCTTCTTCAATGTTGATGAAAAGTCCTCTCCTGTCCTCCGTTTATTGCTTGTTGCGGTTACCTTATTTTTCTTTCTCAGCCCTGTTTTTTTTTGTCCAAAATTCCATATTTTTGTTTTTCACTGTTTTTTTTAAGCTTTCATTTTGATTTTGATTTGCAAAAAAAAAAATTGTATGTGGGTAGCATAGGCTGCTTTGTTTTCAGTTTTATTTTTATTTATTAGATGTATGGAGGTAGCATAAACTACTTTGTTCAAGGTTTTTTTTTTTTTGAAGTGAAACTTCTTTACGCGCATGAGGGTAAATTCCTTACGGATGAAACGGAACTAGTGACACGGAAATGTGCAACGTTTTTGTCTAAGAATAGGTAGATATGGACTGAGACTGATTGAGGGAGAGTGTCAAAGGGCGAACGTAACATGAAGCACATAGTCATGGATCAAGCGAGTGAGTAAACGCAGATCTGTTTTAGTTATTTGCATTATCATTAGTATGTTAGTTATCTTCATGCATCGCAATATAATATCCCATGCATCTCGATGTAAAATACCACCCAAAAGTGCGGATGAATTAGAATTATACATTCTTCATATCCTCATCTGAAGTTACAACATCCGTGCATCTAAACACCCACCCTACGATTTGCTATCGATTGAAATTAAATATTACAGCAGCACCATGACCATACAACGATTCGTCGATTTAGCATTTCCTGTGTTGATGATCGCTGCACCAATTAGGATAATTAATCTTTAAGTTTTGTAATATATTTTTAGTCTCACATTTGGACTGTTTTTTTTTTTTTATAATTAACGCGCGCACAAGGGACTATTTGTTTCCCTTTTAATGTAACACTGCGCGGGCATTAGGAAGATAGGGAGGGGAGAGATAGGAGGTGTCGATTAACATTGGTTTTGAATGCTTGCAAATTGAAATGGCAAGGGAAAATCTCGCCGGGTAAACCATTCCAAAGTCGTGTTGTACGGCTAAAAAAAGAATCTCTATATTTAACGTTACGTCCGAAATTGGGCTCAAGGGTGAACTGATGGGCATTCCTAGCAAGACGAGTATTACGGGCGAAACTTTTAAGTTTAGGAACGCAACTGGCTACCTCGAGTGAACATTGTTTATAAAAGAAACGATAAAATAAGGAAGACATGAAACATTGCGTCGGTTTTCGAGAGGGGCAATTGTTTCAGCGGCAGTTCTATTTCCTATCAATCTTAATGCTCGATTTTGTATTCTATTAAGCAGGTGAAACGATGTTTGCGAAGCACCTGCCCACAGGTGGGAGTTATACTCGAGTTTAGGGCGTATAAACGCTTTATAAATTGTAGCCTGATCAGATGGGGAAAAGTACTTCTTACACCGATATTGAAAACCTAAACACTTAGCAGCATTCTTAGCGATCTCAAATATATGGTCGTTCCAACGGAGGTCGTCGTTGACACACATACCGAGTACTGAGAGCTTTTCGGTTTCTTTGATGTAAGTGCCATTCATGGACAATGGCATTGGGGGTATGTTTAGCTTTAACGACAGAAGACAGCATTGAGTTTTCGAAGCATTAAACTCCGCACAATTCTTATTACCCCATTTGACAATGATGTATAAATCGGAGTTTAATGAGCTTGACATACGGTACCTTTGCAATTGAACGTCCGAAGGCGAAGGACGTGAATTATCGAACGAATATGAAAAGCTGAGGGTAGAGTCGTCAGCAAAACAATTAAGTGGATTAGAAGTAACAGACAGAAGATCATTTATAAAAATGAAGAAAAGAGTCGGAAACAGAACAGAGCCCTGGGTCACACCAGCATTTATTTTGTAGGAATAAGACTTGAATCCGTCCAATACAACTTGTATTAAACGATCCAGAAGATAGCT
Source organism: Platycheirus rosarum (assembly GCA_963971375.1). Lineage (NCBI taxonomy): Eukaryota > Metazoa > Arthropoda > Insecta > Diptera > Syrphidae > Platycheirus > Platycheirus rosarum. The sequence continues at coordinate 83,721,140 of OZ020510.1, read as the reverse complement.
TCTAATCCAACGAACAAGAGTATCATCAATCCCAAAAGCACGCATTTTAGATAAGAGAGCTTCATGCCAAACTTTATCAAATGCCTTGGAGATATCAAGAGCAATAATCTTACTTTCACCAAAGCGATGTAAAGATTTGTTCCATAGGTCGGTAGGAGGAGGGGGAGGATGGGTCACCTTTCTTAGGCACAGGCTGGACAAATGCTGTTTTCCATCTTCTAGGAAAGATTCCAGAAGAGTAGGAGCGATGGAAAAGCTTACGCAGTGGCTTTGCCAGTGTGGAAGAACACCTCTTCAGATAAATCGGGGGTATACCATCCGGGCCAGCGGATTTGTGTATATCGAGATCTTTGAGAACTCTTGCTACTGTACGAGTGCAGAAAAAAATCTGTCCCATGGAAAAATGTACATTCTCAAGTACAGGAGGGGCAACGTTGCTATGCGGCAGCGTGGAGTTGGCAGCGAAATTGGCGGCGAGCAAGTTTGCCTTCTCTGAAGAGTAAAAAATTGGTTTGTTACTGTCGATGAGCGTTGGAACCGAAGATGTTGAGGAGTTTTTAATATTTTTTTACAAATGACCAAACATTTTTACTGCCTTTGGGACATTGCAGATTTTTTGCCGTAATTTTTGGTCATGCAAAAATTTGGTTCTTTCAATAACGGAGTTGCATGAGTTTCTTGCTTGTTTGTGCTTGTTCCGATTTTTCTCTGTAGGGTTGGCTTTGTAAGAACGGAAACTTACTCCTTTGAGCCTGATAGCTTCTTTACACTCAGAATTAAACCAAGACTTTTCTTTAGGTTTGATGCTTTTTACTCTGTTAGGAATAAAAGCACGCATCCCTAGAAGAATCACATTTGTGATCATTTCAGCACTGGCATCAATGTCACTATCGAGGAAGCATAGTGACCAGTTAAAGTTTCCGAAAAAAATATTCAGGCCGTCCCAGTTGGCTTTCTCGTATTGCGAAACGGTCCTGGTGAGAAGTTTCTCTTTTACTGGATGGGTGGAGGATGAGAAATTAGCTGAAAGTTACACTAATGGTATATTTATCAGGGTGAGAAGTAAGAAACAAGTCAAGAGTATGGGCTGCTTGCCCAGCAACATCCGGTATACGCGTTGGCACATCGATCAGTTGGGTAAGGTGATGTAACCCGGCAAAGAGCTCGACATACCTTCCTTCGGGTGTTGTCTGACCAGAATAGCGGAGCCAATTGGAATTGTGTACATTGAAATCGCCCGCAATAACGATTTCAGTTCCAGGACAAAGGGAAACAATTTTCGAGATGGAATCAGACAGCGCATCAAACTCGTTACAAGTCGAATTGCTGTCGAGATTTGGACTCCTGTAAATAAAACAATAATGAATGACATGCTTGCGGACAGTGAATTTGAGCCACAAGAAGTTAAAGTCCGTGTTGGAACATTGCCCATATTGGGGAAGGCTCTGCAAGCAATATCATTCCTAACATCTACCACGAGACCATGATGGGAAAAGAGTAATGGCACCAAGCTATACCCATGTGGAGCAAATTCTGATAAATCAGTAGTTACTTCAACCTAGTTTTCACTTAATGCCAAAACAGCTGGCCTGTATTGAACATTGTAGACGTACACGTGAAAGAAATTCTTTCTTATACAACGAACATTAGAGAACAGTTTGGGAACAGTAAAACAATAAATTGTTTAAGTCTTTTTTAAAAGACACATATAAAAAGAGTATTATTAATTGGCGCCCAACGTGGGGCGGCTCGATTTTTGAAAAAGAAAAATATTGTTCGGTTATTAAAATAGTCCAGTGTTACTGAACATAAAAAATAAAAATATATAATTAAATTTAATTTTTTTTATGAAACTAAAAGGAGCAGAAACATTGTGCTATAAATACAATAAAGTGTTTCATTGAATCACACTCGTTTGTGCAAATATAAAAAGAGATTAAGAAAAATATCTCAACTGAAAAGAATCGCGTTGTTTTTGGTTCAATTGAACTATATTTTTATTTTGAATAAAAATCGTAGTAGTAACAGTTAAGTTTGAATAAATTGGTCTTAAATTGAATATATTGGGGTTGTGTGACCTTTTAAAAAAGGGAAAATCATCAAAAATACACTCTACCACTGAGACTGGTAGGTTGACCCAAAAAAATCCGACCAAAAATTAAATAAAAATTAATGTGATGTGTCCAACGCGTCAAGTTCGTCTAGTTCGGGAAGAACTAGAACAAGTGCACAAGGCGAAAGACCTTAAAAATCGTAAAAACGAACAAATTAAAAGAGTTGAAATTGTAATAGACACCAATCGTGAACGTGAAGAAGTTCAAGTACATCTATCTAGGAAATAGATAAACAGTGACAAAAAAAGTAAGGAAAACGATAAAAAAACGATCATTGAACTATAAAAAAAAAACTTTAAAAGAAATATCAACCAAAAACATAAACAAAAGTAGCAGACGCAGAAAAAGTAGCGAGTAAGAAATTATATATATATTTACAAAATATTTAAATAAAAAAATAAAAAAATAAAAAATACAAAATAAATTAAAATATTTGAGCTGGTGCATAATTCCAATTTTCGAAGAAACTATTGTACAAAAACATAAATATGAATATATAATAAAAATAAAACTGGAGGATTTGATTAAAAAAATTAGCAAAATGGCGACGCCTAGTGAAGAAATAATTTCGCGTATCGTAGCTTCAAACACGGCCTCTCTAAAAGCCGAAATAGAAAAATTAAAGACTCAACTTTAAATAATAATAAATAATAATATGTTTTTAACTAAATGTCTGTAAGGCACATTGCCTTTTAGAATGTAACATGACGTTGCACAACACTAGTTAGAAGAATTAGAATGACAGTGGATTTCCATGTGGCCCAGCGATCACTAGCTTGCGCCAGTTCTTTCTCGTATCCCTAGAGGCCCTAGACAAAGGGGTTCTAAACAGGATAGTTTCACATTTCTGAAAGTTAATTTTCAGCTTCCAATCATTACAGTACTTTTGAATTTTATCGAAATCACGTTGCAAGAGAATTCTGATGACTTCAACTTTTGGACCTGTTCTGTACGCAACTTAATCATCGGCATACGCAATTGCATGAGGTAGACTCCCAATGAGATCGCTGGTGTAAATACTAAAGAGAATCGGCGAGTTCACCGCTCCCTGTTGCAGACCGTTTTTAATATCAAACGTTGTGGTAGATGTTACATTGCCACTCTTGACAACAAACTTTCTACCATTAAGCATGTCATAAAGCATATATAGCAGTGGTTTACTTATGTATGTCCCATCTGGTTAGCTTCAGATACAGACCCTCTAACCATACGGTGTCGAAAGCCTTCTCCAAATCAACCAGACAGGCACCCGTGCATTGATTTTTAGCATTGTTCCAGCAGATACTAACTTAGAAGCGCCATGAATTGTGTCATGTCCCGCCTTAAAGCCGAACTGGGTGTCAGGAATTATATTTTTGTCCTCGGCCCACTTGGACAGAGCTCTATTGATAACCTTTTCGAATACCTTACTGATACTCGGAAGAAGACTTATCGACCGGAGATTTGCCGGATTGGAATTGTCCTTTCCCTTTTTGCGGAGAGGATGTACAACTGCTGTCTTCCAACTCACTGGATAATATGCATTATTCAGCGCATTGTTGAACAGTGTTGTGTATATGTTTATTGCTTCCTCAGGAAGATGTCGTAGTACAACATTGGGTATACCATCGACTCCTGCTGACTTCTTTTTCTTTAATGATGCGAAGATCATTTGTACTTCGACCTTCGAAATGAGCAGGGAACTTGGCCCATTTCGCTCGGCGATGGTGGCGTTTGCCAGATTGTCTTCATTGAATCCGGTAAAACCAAGATTCTCAGATCACCATTGCGTGATGCTATTTCGAAGGTAAAAGTGATTCAGCAGAGCTCTGTTCTCCAGGTCGTGGTTCGGGCAAATGGAATCATTCACCTTATACACTTGCTGAAAAAAAGAACCCACTGTCTCAACCTTCTCCAATGGATCTTCGATCAAAAAGAAGTCGTCGTCCAAGACGGCGTCCCCCAGATCTACTCCTGCGGTCAGAAGTATGTTTACATTGTCTGTCGTTCTTTGGAGCTTAAGACACGGAAGATAGTTTTGATTGTTTTTCCTGAAGATTTTATTAATCTCGGGAAACATACTCGGGTCGCTAGAATTAACGGCTCGAATTCTGTTATCCCAATACGAGTTAATAGACAATCGATAGTTTTGTTTAATGAGTGAGTTGACATTTTTGATTGACGACTTCAGTATCCTAATCTCCAGATCATTTCTATTAGTAAACCGCCTGTATAAGAGTTTTAATCTTGTCAGAAGGCCACTTTTTTGTCTGTGTAGTGCGTCTATTGTCGCGTTCTTGTACATTTCAGTTGCGTTATGTTCTTTGTATAGTGGGATTGTTCTGTCCATCGTTTGTTTGATGACACCATCCATACGTTCCATAGATTCCTGTCGTTTGGAGGCACAATGTCGTTAGAGAGGAGTTCTCTTGTCAGGGTGTTGGAGAAACGTGGCCAGCGTGCCTTACTAAAATTGTAAGAGCGCGCAGGCACAAAGCTATAAGCTGGGAAGGTAAGCGTAGACACGGTCTAGTCTTTCCTCCTGCTTTCCGAGCTGTTGTTGTAGGCTGGTTAACTGGGCCTGCATGGGAAGCAACACAAACATTATATCGGCCTGCCCCGCCCCGGTGGCCTGTTTGGCAACCTTTGGTTATGGCTGGACCGTTGTTTTTGCCCTCCCTGCCGCCATTTGGGCGTAAGAGATTTGGGGCACAACGGCTGTCGGTGCAGGAGCAAAAACAGGTCGCCTCTCCACCACCTTTGGAGCTTTTGACCCCCACGAACTCAAGATCGTTCGTCGCTACACGACGGAGTTCGTTTAAAAGCGCCACCGTGTCAGTGGACCTGTCAAGGCCCTTTAGGAGGACCATTTGGATTTTTTCCTCTTTCGGTGTGAAACTGTAGTGTTCAGTGGCCGTTTTTTGGAGGATCTTTTTGTCTTTTTTGTGCTGATCCACTGAGATGCAGTGGATAGCATGCCTATCATTGCTCAATCTCTTTATTAAAAAGTTATCGCCTATGGCGTCCCTACAAATATCTATGGTTTCTTTTAGGTTCATTTTAAATGTATTTATGGGCGGCACCTTACCTTGTTTTTGTTTTGGCTGCGATGGCTGTTGCTTCTGCTGTTGACTCTGCTGCTGTTGACTTTGCTGCTGTTGTCTCTGCTGCTGTTGGTTTTGCTGCTGCTGTTCGTTTTGCTGCTGCTGTTGGGCGTTCTTGGACGTCGATGGTTCATCTATGTTTATATGTTGTGGCTGTTCTTTTTGCTGCTGTGGCTGTTTTTGTTTAGCAGACTGTTGCTTCCGCTGCTGCTGTGTGTTGTTCCTGCTTTATTCTGACCGCCAGAATCTTCTGCTCGAAATCACTAATTATTTCCTCCTCATCGTCGGATTCCGATGAGGAAGGCCTTTTTTCATCATTAGTGTTATTATTGTTGTCTTCGGCAACTTGCGTGTCGTCTGGGGTACTTGTATAGTGCCTTTCCCCTTCGTCGGACACATACGACACTGATATGTCCGACGCTAGTCCAGCATTTTCCAGCTGCTGACGTATTTTGGAAGCTGCGGTTGTTTTGGCTGGTCGCGCCTCTTCCTTCCGTCCAACTTGTTGATTAGCCCTTGTTGGCCTTTTTGTTACTAGGTTCGGCTGAACCTTTTGCCTTCGTCTTTTTTTGACTGACGTCATTGGAACATCAGCCGATTTTTCTGGCTCATCACCCGATGGCGCCTTAATCGTATTTACGGGTAATTTGCCGCCTTCTATGCTATTTCTGTTTTCCAACACTTTTTCCCAAAAAGTGTTGGTGAAGTCCCCCAGGCTGGATTCGAACCTGGGTTCTTCTTCGCCGCGTCCGGCCACTCTACCAATGAGCTAATCGCTTTTATGGTAAACGCATGTTTTTTTGTAAATATAACTTTGGCTTGTCCAAAGTTCGACGACGGTAGCTTTTAAAAAAGTTTTTTTTTTTTTTTGAAAAATTATATCCAAATTAATGTTTGCTTTATTAAAAGCAAAACAAAACAGATTAATTGAAATAATTTACCTTTTGGCAAAAAACAAACTGACTTTTTACTGTAATTACTTTAATATAAAAATAATCACTTGAAAAAATACTTCTTCACTGCGAAAGTCGTCAGGTGTGTTGTTACCTTCACAGTATCTGAACGACTCAGCAAAGATCTTATCTACTGCACCAATGCCACCCGCAATGTTCTAACGACAAACTGCAATGTCACAGAAAATAAGCCAGAAACTATAGATGATACTATAGCTTGCATTGCATCACTCGACATGATTAAATCATTGCCTGAATTTACGGGTAATGAGAATACTTATGTTAGCTGGAGAGAAGCTGCTAACAATTCTATGACTCTCTACACGAGAGGTAGTCGAAGATACTTCGCGGCTTTGACTATTTTAAGAAATAAAATTGTTCGAAATCCAAACGCCAAAATGACGTTGGCACGCATTTATGTAAGAGTTTTCTCCCAAAATAATATACAAGCCAGGGACTACAAATGTAGTTGCTGATGCATTATCTAGACAATACTTTAATCAATTTTCTGATGAAGACTTTTCTAGTACTGCTACACAGCACTCTGCCGAGAGCAGCGATAATATAGAAATTAAAGAGACAACAAAATTTAAATAACAAATTCTTTTATGACAAGGATTATTCACTGCTCATGAACAAATTAATAATTTTAACAGAACGAGACATTTGATAGAGTTTGATACACCAGAGAATTTAATAATAATTTTGAAACAATACCTACACCGGAAGATCTTTATAACATTAAACAAAAATTAAAAGAAACTTTTAATAATAACTTCCTTTACACAAAAAACTTTCCAATAGACGTTACGAATGAAGAAAACCAACAAAGTATCATACAACAAACACATGTTAGAGCATACCGTAGATATCAAGAAAATTTAAAACCAATATAATATGACATATTATTGGCCACGAATGACCAAACAATTTAAATAATTCGTAAGAAACTGTGAAATTTGCAACCGTAATAAATACGAAAGACATATTTTTAAAGCTCCAATTGGAGAGGCTCCAATTGCACCTCGATATTTTTTTTGCCCAAAAATTAAAGTTTTAAACTTGCATAGATTCATATTCAAAGTTTTTAGTTATCAAACTAATAGAAGATAGAACGAAACTAGACGAGAAAGTATTAGAACTTTTACAAAGCTTCCCAGAAGCTAAAAAAATATGTGTCGATAAAGAAACGGGTTTTTTAACACCCTAATTTAAAACATTGATGCAAAGACTAGAAATACAAATATTCTTTTGTGATCCAAAACACAGTACTTCGAACAGACAAGTGGAAAGAGTCCAATCCACACTTAAAGAAATAGCTAGATGTCTGAAAGAATAATTTCATTTAATAAGTGATTTAGAATCTATTTGTACAGCCGTAAAGCAGTACAATAAAACAATTTATTCTGTGACATACAAAAGACCTTTCGAACTCTTATTCAATAAGTTAGAATACGAAGATTTGAAGCCAAAGAAAGAATGTTAAGGCAAAGACACATAAACAAAATGAAATTATTTATGAAAAATTATAGGAGTTAAAAAAATAAACTTCAACCCAGATATAGAAAACAAAAAGTAAAAGAAGACTTGGGAAACAAAATTCAAATTTATAAAAACTATACGATCGTTCGATCATAAAGATAACATTAAAATTTAATGTTTTTCAGGAAAATGACTCTACCAATAATATTATTAACAATAACGTCATTTCTTCAAGGACAGCGGCTTGACATTCAATACTTGAATATCGGACAAGGGTTTGTTATGATTAAAAGCCAAGAGCTACAGATTATTAATAGTTATAGGAAAATCTTGTATATAATAGATTTAGATTCATGGAGAGAAAATTTGGACTTAATTAAAAAATAATATAGCAAACTTTAGTTTTTGCAATCATTACCCATCCATGTTGCAAAATTTTAACTCATTAGAAGAAGAAAAAAATAGTCTTCTACCACATCATGCAAGAGAAAAAAGATAATATTATGGGAAAAGGATTAAAACTTATAACTGGTACAATGGATTCCGACGACGAAATAGAAATCAGGCAAAAATTAAACGTCAGTGAAAAAAATAACGAAAATATTATAAATAGCCTCAACGATCAAGTAAAAATAAACGACCAATTAAGCACTGCAATAAAAGCAATAACAGATCATATTAATAAACAACAAAAACAGATAAATAATCAGTTATCGAATCTCCTGGAAAGAACGTCTAAAGATGTTACTATGGAACAAATGCAACACATGTTTCAAATTCAATGTGATATTCAATTACTAAGAGAACAAGTTCGGAAAGTTAAAGAAAATTTAATGATATGTAGATTAGGTGTACTCGGAAGAGATATTTTAACCCCGCGGACTTTAAAACATACAATATTACCCTTAAAGATTTAATGTTCATTAAAAGCTCCGCCATTTTGCATAATAATAAAATAATATTCATTGTCATGATACAGTTACTGTAACCAGACTTACCATAAAATGATAATAGAACCAGTTCCAAGTAAAACTAAATTAGAATTAGACACACCCTATCGGGAATTAATATTAATAATATGGTTTAAATATACAGACGAAAAAATTATATTAAAAAAACAATTAAAACAAATAAATGATGAACGTTCCGAAAAAATATTAAAAGAAAATCCGATTAGTAACTTCATAGCTAATGAAGCAATTGAAATAAAAAAGTTAACTAATAATATTGTTATCACAAAAAATTTTCCCAAAACAAAACTAACGCATGATTGTAATACATATGAAGTAATAAATTTTGAAAACTGTAAAATCAATATTAATAATAATATTTATGAGAATATAATTGTAAATGAAAATTTTGTCCTACCCATTTTCAAAAATGTAAAAATTAAAAACATAACTGTAAGCATAGGTTTACCAGAACTTCATTTTAAAAATATCGAGCACAGAAGAATTCTCGAAGAAATTGAAACCAATAATTTAATAAGCAATAGCATAATATTGTAATAATAATAATTGTAATATCAATAATGTTTACTTCTTTCTTTTTAAAATCAAGGCCCGTAAGGCATATAATAAATGAAGAAATATTCATTGATAACATAAATAAAAATATCCAACGGCTCTCAGAGGAAACTCAAGACGCGGAACGCTTCATCTTAGAAAGAGGGGAGTTATTATCATGCATCGCAATATAATATCCCATGCATCTCAATGTAAAATACCACCCAAAAGTGCGGATGAATGAAAATTATACATTCTTCATATCCTCATCTGAAGTTACAACACCCGTGCATCTAAACACTCACCCATCGATTTGCTATCGATTGAAATTAAATATACGAGCACCATGACCATACAACGATTTGTCGATTCAGCATTTCCTGTTTTGGCGATCGCTGCACCAATTAGGATAATTAATCTTTAAGTTTTGTAATATATAGTCTCACATTTGAACTCATTGGGAAAAGTTTGGTTCCACAATAAATTGTTTAAGTATTTTTTAAAAGACACATATAAAAAGAGTATTATTAATTTGTATACAGTGTGTAGAGTGAGTTAAATTTATAAATAAATAATTTGTGATTATTTTGTAAATCGTCCTATACTAAGCAGTTATTCAGAGTAAGTAATATAATTGTTTTTGTTATCTTATGTTAATTCGTTTGAAGGTTAGGAAATGTTAGTATTTACAAAAAACAAGTGACATTTTAATTTACAATTCGTCATTTGAACCGCTTGAGAGAGAGTGAGAACGGGCGAACGTAGCATGAAGCACAAAGCCATGGAGCGAGAGTTTTGATCTATTTTTTTTATTTATTTACATTGTCATTAGTTTGCATACGGTGTGTAGAGTGATATGACTTAAATTTATAAATAAATAAAAAATAAAAAAAAAGAAGTTTTACTTCTGCCATGTGTACTTTGTACGCACGCACTTTTTTTTTATTAAGTATGGCACTCGAATTTTTGACACACCTGTAGGAGTCTACAATATAAACCATCCGTTATTTCAAATATTCAAAATTGAAACCCAATTAATAAATTCCGAGCATCACAGATTGACCGCAAGAGTGCGACACTAAACAATGTGCAACCAATTCATAATTTTGCATATTCTATATTTTCATTGGTCATTCTTTGTTTAGCCTTCAGCCTGTCAGCATTTTATGCATTTTAATTTTTTGCTTCTCGATTATCTCGATTAACAATTAACCTTTTTGTACTATAAATTAATTTAGTTTATCTTTAATAAAAAACCGAATATTTTGTAAATTAACTTTGTGCAGCCTTTTATTTAAATTGTTCACACGCTCCTAAATTGGTGACCCCGACGCGCACCCAAGAAAGACAAAAGAAAAATCGAAACTCAGTTTTACCTAGTATTTTTTTTCCATTCGTGTGCGACTCGTATATCGTATTGTGCTTTACCTTGTTAATTAAAAAACTCACAAGCACAATTAAAATCAGTTTCCGACGCGAGTTTATGGAAATTTAATTTTCATTTTGTACAATAAAAACTGTAATGTCCGAAGACAAAACGCAAAGTGTTTCTGAAAATGGAACGGGTGCTCCATTAAATCAACAGCTAAACGAGCAGCTACAGGTACAGTTAAACCGCTTACAAGCACAACTTTCTCAACAGACGCAAGGAGAGCCGGAGATTGAAGCGAATCAAGCTCAATTGCGACCACCACCATTTTGGCGTGAAAACGTAAAACTATGGTTTGCGCAACTTGAAGCCCAATTTACGCTTGTAAATTTACGATCAGAGGCCAGAAAATTTAACATCGTCATTGCACATCTCGACCAGACCACAGCTACGGAGGTACAAGATGTCATCATCAATCCACCAGAAGGTAATGCATATGTTCGATTAAAAGAAGAACTCATTTCTCGTTTGGCCCCATCTAGAGACAAACAGATCAGGCAATTGCTAGATCGAGAACAGCTTGGTGATAGGAAACCGTCTCAGTTTCTTCGACGTTTAAAAGACTTAGCTGGAGGCACCATGACTGACCATGCTTTAAAAGCAATTTGGCTTGATAGATTGCCTGTTCAAACTCAGTCGATACTTGCTGCACACCCTCCTGGTACAGCCGAAAATCCTACAGATCTGGACAATCTTGGTCTCATCGCAGATAGAATTAATGACGTTATTCCACAGCAACACGTGGCCAGCACATCTTCACACCCAGAATCTGCATTCTTGAGTCTAACACGTAAATTGGAACAGCTGACTAGGCAAGTTGAGTCATTGTCCATTAATCGCGGAGACAAATATCGCAGGCCAAATACATCAAGATCGCGCTCTCGAGGCAGACAACAAAGAAACCCGACACCAGCTTCAAATGAAAACAACAACAACAACAACACTTCCAACAACCGTCGAACAACTTTTTGTTATTTTCATCGACACTGGGGATCCAAAGCAAGAAATTGCCGCCAACCATGCAACTTCAACCAGCAAGCGGGAAACGAGAACGGGTGCCATTGATGACGGTGAATGACAGCCAACCTTCCAGCCGTCTTTTCATCACGGACAAAACATCAAAGGTGCAGTTTTTGGTAGATACGGGCTCGGACGTATCAGTGTTTCCACACACCGGTTCACGTCAAAAGTCTAAGCCATCCGATTACACTCTTTTCGCTGCCAATGGAACTCCTATACCAACCTATGGTTTTCGGACTTTGCAGATGAATTTAGGACTGCGTCGTGATTTCACCTGGCGTTTTGTGGTAGCCGAAGTTAGTAAACCTATCATAGGTGCGGACTTTCTAGCTTTCTATAAACTTCTTGTGGATGTATCGCACAGCAGATTGCTAGATGGACTCACTGGACTCTCCACGCTAGGTTGCCACGTATATGAGATCTTATCCCATGTTAAATCAGTTTCCGGAACTTCGAAGTACGTCGAACTGCTTAAACAGTTTCCCAGTTTGACCCGACCAGAGGGAAGCTTTAAGGAAATTCGACATTCCACTGTTCATCACATTAGTACAACAGCAGGTCCTCCAGTTTGCTGCAAAGCACGACGTTTGGCGCCTGACAAGATGAAAATAGCAAAAAGTGAGTTTGAAACGATGCTGAAAATGGGAATAGCTCGCCGTTCTGAGAGTTGCTGGTCATCGCCACTTCACCTCGTCGCAAAGAAATCAGGTGATTGGCGTCCGTGCGGAGATTACCGCGCTTTGAACGATCGTACGATTCCAGACAACTACCCTCCACGAAATTTACAGGATTGTTCAGCTAATTTGGCAGGCAAGAACATTTTTTTCAAAGATTGATCTGGTAAGAGCGTTCAATCAGATCCCGATCGCACCGAATGACATCAAGAAAACAGCCATTGTTACACCATTTGGACTCTTCGAGTTCATGTTCATGACATTTGGACTCCGAAACGCCGCCCAGACCTTCCAAAGGTTCATCGACGAAGTCACGAATGGTCTCGATTTTTGTTTCCCCTACGTAGATGACATTTTAGTGGCGTCGGACGATGAAGAGCAACATTTTAGTCACCTCCAAACTCTTTTCGAACGACTTAGCAAATTTGGCGTTGTCGTAAACATAGCTAAGTGCGAGTTTGGTAAGTCTAAGATCACATTTTTAGGTTATCTAATCTCAAACGATGGAGTGCAACCGCCCGATGAACGAATCCAGACTATCGTTGATTGTAAACCCCCAACCACTGTTAAGCAACTCAGAAGATTTTTAGGTTCAATCAACTTTTATAGACGCTTCATCAAAAACGCAGCCAAATTACAAGCTCCATTGAACGAGTGTCTCAAAGGACCGAACGCGAAAGGAAATAAAGCCATTACTTGGACGAAACCACTTCAGCAAGCATTTAGTGCTTGTAAGGATGGACTAATTAAAGCCGCTTTGCTCGCACACCCAGATCCGACGTTAGAGTGGGGACTTTTCACTGACGCATCAGACTGTGCTATGGGTGCAGTCCTACAGCAAAGAACACCGATTGGATGGCAGCCACTGTCATACTTTGCCAAGAATTTCAACAATTCTCAACGAAATTATAGCACGTATGACAGGGAACTACTAGCAATCTATTCAGCTATAAAATACTTCAAATTCATGTTGGAAGCCAGAAATTTTACCATTTTCACGGACCACAAACCTTTGATGTTTGCCTTTAAACAAAAGCCCGAAAAAGCATCACCTCGAAAGTTTAGATGTCTTGATCTAATTGGTCAATTTTCAACCGACATCAAACACATCGCTGGAACGGAAAACGTAGTGGCAGACACGTTGTCGAGAGTTGAAGGCATAAGCAACCCGGTGAACTTTGAAGAACTCGCTGCGTCCCAAAAAGGTGATATAGAACTTGAAAACATTATTAAATCTACTTCTGTATTACAGGTTGTTAAAATTCAGCTTCCAAACTCTAAATTGCAAATGTTTTGTGACGTATCTAAAGGTGTTGCTAGACCTTTTGTAACAAAACCCTTCCGCCGTCAATTGTTTGAATCACTGCACAGCTTGAGCCACCCTGGTACTAACGCTTCAGTCAAACTGGTGTCTTCAAAATTTGTATGGCCTTCAATACGCAAGGACTGCAGAGCATGGGCAAAGTCATGTATTCCGTGCCAACGATCGAAGATAACTCGTCATACGTCATCCCCGATTGGAAACTTCGAACAACCATCTTCACGATTCGAGCATATACATGTCGACTTTGTTGGACCTCTTCCATACTCACGAGGGTACAGATTTTGTCTAACTGTTGTTGACCGGTTTTCCCGCTGGCCTGAGGCCTACCCATTAGAAGATTCTACTGCTGAGACACTTGCTAGAACACTCTTTGCAAATTGGATAGCACGTTTTGGAGTGCCACTTAAGGTAACATCTGACCGTGGCAGGCAATTTTTGTCCGATCTTTTTCAGGCTTTGACAAAATCGTTCGGCATTAACCATCTGACGACAACCGCTTATCACCCCGCAGCTAATGGCATGGTCGAAAGGTTCCATCGTCAACTGAAATCCGCTATAGAGTGCCATGAAACACCAGCATGGGCCGATAAACTTCCTGTCGTACTACTTGGACTCAGAGCATCTTTTAAAGAAGACCTGCAAGCTACAGTTGCCGAAATGTTGTATGGAGAATCCATCAGACTCCCCGGTGAATTTTTGTCACCACGAAGAGACAGCATCAATGATCCGATGACTTTTGTGAATCAACTCCGAATTCATTTCGAACATCTAACTCCAATTCCAGCATCTCGTCATGGCTCAAGAGGAATCTTTGTATTCAAAGAACTTTCTACCGCATCCCACGTTTTCGTCAGAAGAGATGCAGTCAGAATCGGCCTCCAACAGCCATATGAAGGTCCATTTCCTGTCATGAAGAGAACAGATAAATTTTTTGTTCTTAAGATTAGAGAAAAAGACGTAACAGTTTCAATCGATCGTTTAAAACCTGCTTTTCTACTTTCAGTCGATAAGGACAACAATCATTCTAACTCACAGCAATCATCATCCTCGCCTGTTTTGCCAACAACTACATCTGATGACACCATTAACAAAAAGACACGATCCGGGAGATCCGTTCGAATTCCAGACAGACTTGGGATACATACGAGCTAACTCTTCACCTATCGTAACAAAGTCACTGGAAGGGGAGTGCTGTAGGAGTCTACAATATAAACCATCCGTTATTTCAAATATTCAAAATTGAAACCCAATTAATAAATTCCGAGCATCACAGATTGACCGCAAGAGTGCGACACTAAACAATGTGCAACCAATTCATAATTTTGCATATTCTATATTTTCATTGGTCATTCTTTGTTTAGCCTTCAGCCTGTCAGCATTTTATGCATTTTAATTTTTTGCTTCTCGATTATCTCGATTAACAATTAACCTTTTTGTACTATAAATTAATTTAGTTTATCTTTAATAAAAAACCGAATATTTTGTAAATTAACTTTGTACAGCCTTTTATTTAAATTGTTCACACGCTCCTAAACACCCAAAGATTTTAGGGTTCTATCTCGAAGTTCAATGTTTAGTATAGATACGCGAATTAATGACGCACTCAGAGAAATTTAGAAGTCGTCTCACGAAAAACTAAAAAAATAAATTATTATTATTAGACTTTTGACTTTTTGTAAGATCACCGTTTAATACTGAATTTCACTTAAGACTAACATATCTCTAAATTTCTATAATACAAGAGTTATACTCATAATAAGTACATAATCTCATGTGCCATAAGATACTTAAAGGGTACTCTATTGAAGTGGTATATGCATAAACATTGAAGTGGACAATAAATTAAAAAGAATTTAATGTGACACGTTTTGGTCGCCACTTTGAAAGGAAAACAAATAGCAAATTAAAAACAATACACAAATCTTATGCTAATGCTGGCTTGCAATTGAAAGACATTGTGAATGCAAAGTATAGTGTTGATAAAAGAAGGAAAAGGTTATGCTGAGTTGCATTCAAGAAGACGAGTTTAATGTTGAATGAATATTAGAATTTATACATAACACGCCAAACTAAATTTTGCAGCAGAGGCTTGTAAAGATTTGCTCGAAATCTTACTGTAAATATTAATATTTATATTTGAACTGTCTTCGATGTTTTCATTAACTAAATTAATATCGACCACTTTTGTGTCAAATACAATCGATGTAGATGCCTGATTTTCATTTGAAACTAACAGCATAGATATATTTGTATCTTTGTCAGTTTCAATATGCTTTCTTTAAAGGTGCCTCCTAAAGCTAGTAATGTTATTAAATAATTGAGAGCATGAATCTTCACTACATACATAAGTACTGTACGTGGAAACCGAATGATATTGCAAATTTGTTGTTAAGGACTTATAACAAGAAAAAATTTCTTACACACAAAACAAGTATTTTTTTTTAGAATATTACTATTAACAAAATGAAAATAGTAATAGATACTATTAAAAAATTAATGTTTTTCAAAAACCTACAAAAATCATATTTTAATTTTTGCACGGTGATGTTGCTTAGTCTTTACTGATATGACATATGACTTACCTTTATGGAGTGTTATTTAATAACTTATTTTGATCTCTATAATTTAATGTAGGCTCTTTTTCACTATAATTCCCCTTCAAACTTTAAATTAATATTAACACTTTGAATACTTTACGGATAATGAACAAATAATTATTTTTCAACCGAAGAAAACAATAATTCTTCAATTTGAAGAATTGTCAAACTGAGGAAAATGATTTTCTGTATTTAAAGACATTTATTTAGTTTGAAGAAATTGCAAACTCGTATGTCATATTGTTAAAACAATTTTCAATTTGAAGAAAATTTTGTCAAAAAGAGGTAAATGCTTTCCTGTATTTAACGAAATTTATTCAATTTGAATGTATGTCGTATGGTTAAAAAAAAAAAATTATTTGAAGAAAATTTTGTCAAAATGAGAAAAATACTTTCTTGTATTTAACGAAATTTCTTCAATTTTAAGAACATGACAAACTCGTATGTCATATGGTTAAAAAAAAAAATCAATTTTTAGAAAATTTGTCAAAATGAGGAAAATGCTTTCTTGTATTTAACGAAATTTATTCGATTTGAAGAATATGACAAACTCGTAAGACGTATGCTTAAAATATCTTCAATTAAAAAAAAAAATTGTCAAAATGATTAGTATTAATTTACAGAAGAGATTTCCTCAAATTTATGAACATTTGTTTGAGTAAAAACGTTTTAATCCACATACACTTCAGAAGAACATAGGATACTTTTAATAATAATGAACATTTTTTTCAATATGAGGAAATTATACATTTGGACAAAGCGTATTCGTATAGAATTTTGTTAACACGAAGGGACTTTTTTTAAGTGATTATTTTTTTATTCACAAAAATATTTTTTTCGTCAGTAATTCTTCTATTTGAATTACATACTAATCTAGACGGAAACGGAAGAAGTTTTACTGATTTTGGAAAATAGCTTAATCTTCAAGAATAAGAACAAATTGGGAACAAAATTGTCAACTTGAATTATTGTTTCCTCAAAGATTAACAAAATATTTTCGTCAATACTACTTATGGCATTGGACCGTTTTTTTCCATTCGACTTTCTCGAGAACTACTTAACCGATTACAATCAAATTTGATATTGAGGAAGATGTGGATAGCTAAACAATTCGACATACAAATATCTTGGAATAACTTTTTTTTTATTTTTAATAATTAAAAAAAAAAAACAATTTTTTTACAAACAATCAAAGTCAGAAAATCGAAAACAAATTTGTGACGGCACATAGAAGCAAGTACGTGCGATCCAGTCCTGCAATTTATTTTTCCAATTATTCAAGATGTGCATTTTTCGGTAGGGAAATGGATTTTCTATCTTCTTGTGCATTATTTTCAAATTCGTTTTTATTGCATGATTTTTTTATTGCATAAAATAAATCTTCTTTTCATTGTATAGAACTTAAATCAAATGTTCAAAGGAAAATGTTCTCAGTGTCTTAATGAGCAACCTTCACAAAGAGAAGAAAGATTAAGTATTCAAAATGTATATGCGACACGACGTGGGAAATGCACTTCAAAATATAGCATCAGCAAGTAATAATTTAGCAAAGGCAAGCATAAGTATTTCGAATGTCAATCAGTTTTTGGGTACTTCCCTCAGGCTTTGAAATAAAAAACCGTACAAATATGTAAAAATATGTGAAACAGAATCGAATTCTACTGTAAGCATATATAAACTTTTGGCTTATTTTATGGTAGAAGCTAGGGTAAGCCCCATTGAACAATGTTTTCAATTTTCATACATAAATAGGCAGTAATAATAATAGTACAAACAAAATTTTCTTTAAACTTAGCAAGCGAGCACGAGTCTGCTAGTATTTTATATTTTACTATTGGGCAGGGCGGCAGACGTCGTCCTGCCTTCAAATTCTTTTGATTTTAAGCTAGCCCTTTCGATCTTCGATGCGTTTTTTACAATTTTTATTCTTACAATTAATTTGTATATTTTTTATTTTTATGTTCTTGGGGTGCATAAATTATTAAACGCAAATACCAAATTGATAGATAAGGACAAACGACCGTTCGCAGCCTTACAGTAGAGCTGTGTCAATCGTGATTGATTCGGTCTTTAAGACCCGTTCATTGTAGTTATATACATTGCATATAGTACTATCATGAGACGAGAAAAAATCTTTTTACCTAGAGCCGCTTGGAGTGCTAATGTAGGGAGAATTAAGAGCATGGTTTTTAGTGTTATGCTTTGTGCTTAGTTTATTGCGCATGTGCAATGTGAGGCAAGAAAAAACAGAAGGAGAACATGAAATAATTCAGTATTTTGTTTTTTTTTCATTGTATACCTATGTATATGTATATAAACTGCTAGCAGTTTTGAAGTTAATACATAATGGTTTCGCTTAGCTGAGGCTAATAGTTTTTTGTAAGGATTTATACACGATCCAACATTTTCATTGTATACGTTTTTTTTTATATGGAATATGTTCTTACATAAGTATTTATATATGCGTACGTCATTGACCAGATTTTTCAAGTTTTGTACGAGCACTACCTACATACATATTTGTCATATTACCTATACACCGTTGACCAGACTTTTGATTCGAATTCTTTAGGATTTTCAATTTTTTTACTATTATGAAGGTTGTCGTCTTCAAATAATGTACACATTCATTCATGAAATTTAAACACAAACTTACTTCTTGCTATATTTATACAAAGATACAAACGTCCTTGCAGTGGATGGATTTTTGTTTTGAATTTTACTTTCCATTCAGTTAGGTACCTACATAAACATATAGGTACATACATATGTAGGTACCTATCTGAATGAACTATGTGCAGAAAGTCAATCAAAAATTGTTTGTAAATTGATTTATATTATTATTGATTGATTATATATTATTGATTTATAGCAACAAAGATCTTTTGTTTGTTTGAGGTTTATATAATAGGTACTAGTTGACCTACCCAGGTTAGCTCGCGGGAAAGAAATTTATAGTTAAACCAAAATATTTCTTTGTACTAATCTTCTATAGAATTGCTAAAAATACCACGGGTTTTTTACATTTGTAATACCTAATTGTTTGATTTTTACTTGCAATTATTATAGGTAGGTACTAAGTACAAGTTATGCATTCGTGCAGAAAAAAATATAAGATAACAATCAAATCCTATAACACTACGATGATAGAGAAACATATTTGAGTCACTGGCAAAATTCTGTCCGTCTACTAAACGTTTTGGCCAGTTGTCTTTAAATTTGGAATTTTTTTGGCATCGAATTTTCTGAGAAGCATTCAGTAGTAATCGAATAGTTTTTTACTTCCGATTTATAGGAACTATAAGGCAAGTTATGCATTCGTAAAAAAAATTCTAACAATCAAACATGACATTACGATGATGAGAAGTTAAAAAAGTGGGTCCGGAAATTCCGTCCGTCTGTCTGTCTGTCTGTCTGACTGTCTGTCTGTCCGTATCGATATCTACAGCCTAAACGGTGGGGCCGATTTGATTCAAACTTGGTACATAGTAGTTTTAGAGTGCTCTACCCGACAGTTTTTGGAATTGGCATTCTAGGTATTCGAAAAAGTTATCAATAGAACTCTGTCCAAGTGGGCCGAGGACAAAAATATAATTCCAGACACCTAGTTCGGCTTTAAGGCGGGACATGACACAATTCATGCCGCGTCAAAGCTTTATCTGCTGTCCAATGGAACAATGCTAAGAATCAATGCACGGGTGCCTGTCTGGTTGATTTGGAGAAGGCTTTCGACACCGTATGGTTAGAGGGTCTGTATCTGAAGCTAACCAGATGGGACATACATAAGTAAACCACTGCTATATATGCTTTATGACATGCTTAATGGTAGAAAGTTTGTTGTCAAGAGTGGCAATGTAACATCTACCACAACGTTTGATATTAAACACGGTCTGCAACAGGGAGCGGTGAACTCGCCGATTCTCTTTAGTATTTACACCAGCGATCTCATTGGGAGTCTACCTCATGCAATTGCGTATGCCGATGATTTAGTTGCGTACAGAACAGGTCCAAAAGTTGAAGTCATCAGAATTCTTTTGCAACGTGATTTCGATAAAATTCAAAAATACTGTACTGATTGGAAGGTGAAAATTAACTTCCAGAAATGTGAAACTATCCTGTTTAGAACCCTTTTGTCTGGGGCCTCTAGGGATACGAGAAAGAACTGGCGCAAGCTAGTGATCGCTGGGCCACATGGACATCCACTGGCGAGTAAAAATGTAGTAAAGTACCTTGGCATCTGGTTGGATCAGTATCTATATTTCAATCGACATGTAGAGGCTGCTCTGGCCAGGGCTAGGGGAGCTTTTGCCCTGACAAGACGGTTGTTTTATAGCAGCCGCCTTGATAGCAGGGTGAATGTGATTTGCTACATGGCCCTAGTTAGGCCGATGATTGCCTATGGATGCACTGTGTGGTTCAACGTTGCACCATCTCAAATGGAAAAGATTCGGGTGTTCGAGAGACAGTGCCTTCGCACTTGCCTCGGACTTTATAGAACACCAGAGTCGGAGTACAAACATTATTATTCCAACGAGGTTCTATACAACGGGGCCAATACAAACAGGATAGATAATTTTTTAATTAAGCTCATTCGCGGACACATTGCAAGGGCGATGACCTCAACTAATGGACAAATCTTCTGGGCTTACTACCCCCAAGATGAATATTTTGAAAGCACACGTTTGAGTGGTTTTATCCCGCACGAGGCTTTCCTATACCTTGATAGTCGAGGGCTGATTCAGGATAGATCGGCGGTTCCGTTGATCTACCACGTCGGCCACAGAACAGTCGATAGGCGGCTCCTTTACGACCGGGACATAGTCGCTGGGAGCGAAGCAGAGCGCCTCCGTTTCAGTAGGGCCGTGCCCGACCGGGATCGGAAGAAAGCCCTAGATCAGCCCCACCAATTTTGGTGGCTTAACTAAAACCCCATAATTTTCATTCGGCAAAGACGAAATATCGCCTATGGCCGACTACATATATCTATTGTAGCTTTAAGTTAGGTAGGGCAGTTGCGGCGGCACCAAAAAAAAAAAAAAAGCTTGCTGTGGCTGTTCTAATTTTAAGTAATTTTAAGTTTATTTTTAGTTTATTTTAAGTTCGTTTTTAAGTAGTTTAAGATAGATTAAGTTAAGTAGATAAAGATAAACCAGTTTTTTTAATTTTCTGGGAAAAAATAAAACCCGATATAGATAAGATAAATTGAAATTATTTTTAACGCCGAAAGGCGTTATTAATTTAGATCGCCCGCATAGGATAAGATGATATTTTTAGCTAGTTTTAAGATTTTGGTCTAGCATTGAAGTAGATATAAGAAAAAGTTAAATAAAAAATCTCTTAAAAGTAACTAACGGCACCTGCCATATAACTTTTAATGAAAAACTTATTTTACTCGAAAACGGCTTCTACGATTTTGATAAAACTTTCAGAATGATGTTTTCTATGCGAAATCTATCTTTTAGTTTTAATGGATTTTCAGAAAAAGTTTTATAACGGTACCTCCCATATGACCGGTTTTTTGAAATTATACTTTCTCGTTAACTAATTGACAGATTTTGATAAAATTTCAAAATATGTAGTGTTTTATGATTTAAATAATATTGCTTATTAAAATTTTCAAAAAAATTTTTTTTAATTTTTAATAATTTTTTAAAATATTTATTTTGTTTTTTGAATATTTTGAAAACGAATCTATAGATTTTTTTAATTTTTTCTCCTAGTATAAACTAGAGATTTCTTTAAATTGACATAGTCAAAAAAAATATATATATGTTTTCGAAAAGTTTTTCAAAAAACTGGTCGAACGATTTTGAAATGAAAAATATATAAAACATTTGGAAGCCATCTTATTTCTTTTGCTGTTTTCTATTTTATAATTTTTTCATTTCAAAATCGTTCGACCAGTTTTTTGAAAAACTTTTCATAAACATATATATATTTTTTTTGACTATGTCAACTTAAAGAAATCTATAGTTTATACTAGGAGAAAAAATTAAAAAATCTATAGATTCGTTTTCAAAATATTCAAAAAACAAAATAAGTTTTTTTAAAAAAATTATTAAAAAAAAATATATTTTTTCGAAAATTTTAATAAGCAATATTATTTAAATCATAAAACACTACATATTTTGAAAATTTTATCAAAATCAGTCAATTAGTTAACGAGAAAGTCTAATTTCAAAAAACCGGTCATATGGGAGGTACCGTTATAAAACTTTTTCTGAAAATCCATTAAAACTAAAAGATAGATTTTGCATACAAAACATCATTCTGAAAGTTTTATTAAAATCGTACGAGTCGTTTTCGAGAAAAATAAGTTTTTCATTAAAAGTTATATGGCAGGTGCCGTTAGTTTTGGAGCTAGAATGCCAATTCCAAAAACTGTCGGGTAGAGAACTCTTTAAATATTATGTACTAAGTTTGAATCAAATCGGCCCAACCGTTTAGGCTGTAGATATCGATACGGATAGACAGACAGACAGACAGACGGACGGAATTTCCGGACCCACTTTTTTAACTTCTCTATCATCGTAATAACATGTTTGATTGTTAGAATTTTTTTTACGAAAGCATAACTTGCCTTATAGTCCCTATAAATCGCAAGTAAAAAACTATGCGATTACTACTGAATGCAAAAATTTCAATCAAAAAAAAAAGGAAAGCTTACACCTGCCCCTAAATAAACAAATTAGCACACAGGAGCAAATTCGTGCGACCCAGTCATGCCTTGTATTTGTGTATTTATTTTTTTCTGAAATTCTTTATTTAAAAAATAATATGATTGAACAGACTTTTGGCTTTAAAAAAGGTATAGCACATTATTTTAAATGTTGCCGTTATTTTTAAATATACCTATATAAATATATTTTAGTGTAAGATTACTTAGACTACTTACATTTTCCTGAATATCAATTTTGGTTGTAATCGGTTACCTAACCAGTTCTCAGAAAAGTCGATGCCAAAAAAAAAACTCCTATGGGTGGTACCAGTTTTAGCCCACCGTCATATTTTTTTTAACCAAAATAGAATGCACATTGATTTTTTACATACAAAATTCTTGGAACTGTTTTTGACAAAAATAAGCTTTTATTTTACGGTTATATCGCAAGTACCGTACAAATTTCAGCTAAAAAAGAAACTAAAAAAATCCTATGTCGAATGTCAAAATAAACTTATATTCCAAATTTAAAGACAACTGGCCAAACCGTTTAGTAGACGCACAGAATTTTGCCAGTGACTCAAATATGTTTCTCTATCATCGTAATGTTATCTCAATTTTTTTTTCTGCACGAATGCATAACTTGTACTTAGTACCTACCTATAATAATTGCAAGTAAAAATTAAACTATTACAAATTACAAATGTAAAAAACCCGTGGTATTTTTAGCAATTCTATAGAAGATTAGTACAATTTTTGGTTTAACTATAAATTTCTTTCCCGCGAGCTAAGCTGGGTAGGTCAACTAGTACCTATTATATAAACCTCAAAGAAACAAAAGATCTTTGTTACTATAAATCAATAATATATAATCAATCAATAATATAAATCAATTTACAAACAATTTTTGATTGAATTTCTACACATAGTTCATTCGGATAGGTAACTACATATGTATGTACCTATATGTATATGTAGGTACCTATCTGAATGGAAAGTAAAATTCAAAACAAAAATCCATCCACTGCAAGGACGTTTGTATCTTTGTATAAATATAGCAAGAAGTAAGTTTGTGTTTAAATTTCAAGAATGAATGTGTACATTATTTAAAGACGACAACCTTCATAATAGTAAAAAAATTGAAAATCCTAAAGAATTCGAATCAAAAGTCTGGTCAACGGTGTATAGGTATATGTACAAATATGACAAATATGTATGTAGGTAGTGCTCGTACAAAACTTGAAAATCCTAAAAAACTCAAATCAAGTCTGGTCAATGACGTACGCATATATAAATACTTACTTATGTAAGAACCAGTTCTCATATTACATATTCCATATAAAAAACACGTATACAATAAAAATGTTGGATCGTGTATAAATCCTTACAAAAAACTATTAGCCTCAGCTAAGCGAAACCATTATGTATTAACTTCAAAACTGCTAGCAGTTTATATACATATAGGTACGTAGGTATACAATGAACAAAACAAAATACTGAATTATTTCATGTTCTCCTTCTGTTTTTTCTTGCCTAACATTGCACATGCGCAATAAACTAAGCACAAAGCATAACACTAAAAACCATGCTCTTAATTCTCTCTCACTCAAATAAAATGTCCCTACACTAGCACTCCAAGCGGCTCTAGGTAAAAAGATTTTTTCTCGTCTCATGATAGTATTATAGGCAATGTATATACAATGGAGCGTAGCAGAGGAACGAGGAACATTTTGACAACAATAACGGGGGATTTTATCCACTCCAGCTTTTTTAGTTGAATCAAGTTCAATCAAACCATCAAGAACTTCTTGTTCTGAAAAACACTTTAAATCGATATATGTGATGGGAGAAATGTATAAATATATAAGTCGTTAATATTGGAAATGACATCTGTATTATAATTAGATTGAAAGTATTTTGCAAGACGATTTAATATCGCTTGATTTTTCACTATAAAATTCCATTGCAAAAAAGAGCTTTTACGTTTAAAATTCAGAAAGACGCGAAAGGATTTACTATTCTTTTTTATATTGCTCTCAGCAGCACTCATGTGCTGATGATACGAAAATTTATTAAAAAAATCAAATTTTCTCCGAAGCTGCAGAAAGCGAGCGCGATCTTCTGGATTATTTGATGTTTTTGAACGTTTAAATGCCTTGTTTTTTACGTTTTCTAATTTTTTAACCTTTTATTAAACCACGGGAGCTTAAAAGAAGATTTTTTATTGAAAATCGGGACAAACTGTTCCATGCCGTTAAAAACAATTTCTATAAAAGAGACATGCATATCGCTAACAGATCTATTGCAAAGTCTATCTTGCCAGTCAGTTGAATTAAAGAAATTATTTAATCTAGTAAAATCGGCCTTTTTGAAGTTAAAGTTTAAATAATTTTCAGTTTAACATTCTTGGTTAAATTCATAAATTTCAAAAATTACAGAAACAGCTGTGTGATGAATTTAGTTACTAACTAAAGGAAAGTCAGATTCATATAAGAATTTCATTTCGTATCACACAAAAAAGAAAAAAAGAAATAAACCCAGCGATGCTAAAGTCAACAACTTCAGTTTCGATGTCAGTGGTGATATTGAATGGGACCAGTGATTTTTTTTTTTTTTTTTTTTTTTTTTATAATTAACGCGCGCACAAGGGACTATTTGTTTCCCTTTTAATTTAACACACTGCGCGGGCATTAGGAAGATAGGGAGGGGAGAGATAGGAGGTGTCGATTAACATTGGTTTTGAATGTTTGCATGAAATGGCAAGGGAAAATCTCGCCGGGTAAACCATGCCAAAGTCGTGTTGTACGGCTAAAAAAAGAATATCTATATTTCACGGTACGTCCGAAATTGGGCTCAAGGGTGAACTGATGATTTTTTATAATTAACGCGCGCACAAGGGACTATTTGTTTCCCTTTTAATTTAACACACTGCGCGGGCATTAGGAAGATAGGGAGGGGAGAGATAGGAGGTGTCGATTAACATTGGTTTTGAATGTTTGCATATTGAAATGGCAAGGGAAAATCTCGCCGGGTAAACCATGCCAAAGTCGTGTTGTACGGCTAAAAAAAGAATCTCTATATTTCACGGTACGTCCGAAATTGGGCTCAAGGGTGAACTGATGGGCATTCCTAGCAAGACGAGTATTACGGGCGAAACTTTTAAGGGGAGGAATGCAGCTGGCTACCTTGAGTGAACATTTTTTATAAAAGAAACGATAAAATAAGGAAAGACATGAAACATTGCGTCGGTGTTCGAGAGGGGCAATTGTTTCAGCGGCAGTTCTATTTCCTATTAATCTTAACGCTCTATTTTGTATTCTATCAAGCAAGTGAAGCGATGTTTGTGAAGCACCTGCCCAGAGGTGGGAGTTATACTCGAGTTTAGGGCGTATAAACGCTTTGTAAATTGTAGCCAGATCAGATGGAGAAAAATTGTTCATCAACCATAAAACACCAATGTAAATCACCGATGTTGAAGTCACCTAACACACAAGGAGACTGATCAATTGTCAACTCTTTCATTATTACTTTAATATTTGAAATAAGTTGAGCATATAATTGAAAACTACTATTAGGTATAATATAACTTACATTAAAACAAATTTCATTACTTTTGGTTGAAGGGACGGTGATGAAGCACATTTTAGGTTTATGCTACCTCCTGCAGAACTCGGGAACCTTCGGTTTTAGGACGATTGTAATTTTTTTTAATTTGAGCACCAATAGGCCAAATAGTTGGATTTAGTGCGCCGCCGAAAACATGGGCTGGAATTCCAAGTTTAAAATTAATAAAATGTAGCGATGAGACATCAGGATCATTTTTAACCAGTTTATTGCACTGAAGCACATTTTCTGTAATATTTAGTCTACTTGCAGTATACGAGACTATATTTTTTTCGGTTACACATTTGTTCAGACGGGAGAGGTGCAAGAAACGGAGTTTAGGAACTGATGGCAAGTTTGTGTCGGCAGTCATACTTGCTGTACCAAACAGTTTTGGGGTTCATCGAAACCAATTGTTCTTTTGCATTACTTGCGTCCTTTCAAGGTCACAAACATCGTTGGTGTTTTTACGATCGTTTTCCACCTCGGTTGTTAGCAGTTTTTTTGGTTCAGTAAGCGCAAGTGCATTTAAATCATCTCTTTTGTGTATGCCAGCTTCTTCGATTGATTGTAATTTTTGCGGTGACAAAGGGGGAATCAGAATAGGTGTGATTGTTTTATCATCGGTGGTTTGAAGATCACTATCTGCAACAATTTCCGTTTGTTGTTGTGATGATTGTTGAGCAATTGGTTCATTTAAAGCATCTTCGGTGGTTCGATGATCACTCTCTGTATCGATATCAATTTGTTGTTGGGATTTTTGTGAGAGCAGTTGCAGTTTGCGCATTTGGGGACATGTTTGATTGTACAATTGTATTAACTGCGTTGCTTTCATGATTGAAATTGTTTAGATTATGAACCCGAACAATTTTTGATTTGTTTTTATTTTTTTGGTTTGGATAGAGATGAAAGATTATTTAATTCACCAGTGTCATTGCACAATATAAACCTAATTTTGGCAACATCTGTTTTTAATTGCACTATTAGTGGAAGAAGGGAACCACATATGACAATGCAGTTAGTTAACCATCTTTTATAAACAACCAAGAAGATTAAATCAGAAAGAAATTAATAAATTTGATAACGCAAAAAAGTGGGGAGCGATAGAAAAACACGTCCGATCGTTGCGAGGTTTGAAATGAAAAAAAATCTCCATCTAACAAGGGTACACGTAGTGCCCCGTGGCTTAGTGGTTAGTGTGTCGGACTGCTAAGCGAAAGAACCTGGGTTCAAATCCAGCTCATAGCCACCTTTTTTTCTGGGGTACTGCCTCTTGCGAGGAACTGACAAAACCTCCAAGAGAAAAATTTGTCTCGAAAAAGTGCATCTCATGTAGCCGTTCGGACTCGGCGGTAAACTGTAGGTCCCTTCCATTCTTGCAGAGTAACAACACACACACAGGAATGGTTGAGAGTATAAGTCACTAGGCCTTGGCTCCTTAAGGAGCTGTCGCGCCAATAAATTTATTTATTTATTTATAACAAGGGTACACAATCTGCTCAGGGATCAAATATACCTAGCAAGATGGTACCTGTGAGATCTGACAAAGGTACTCCAGAAGAAGTCAACACAAAGACGCCGGATCGGAGGAATGATCAGGGATGGCATCGCACCTACGGAAGCTAGGAAGAGGATGCGTGAACTGATCGCTGCTGGTCGTAGAAACGGGCCACCACAGGCAGAGAGCAAAAATGGAGCCAAAAGGTGCAGGTCTAAAGAGAACTCACTAAAGGACCAACAACAAAGGGCCAAAAAAAAAGTACAGATGCAGGGACAGGCAAACATGCTCCAAAGGTCTCTAAGAAAGGGACCTCTATAAATCCTCGTATATACAATGATGCGAGTATTATTTTTTTTTTGCACAACTGGATTGCTTCACACAAGCAGGGTGACGAGATGGCTGGAAAACTTAATAAGCACATGTGTATGTGTATTGTGTATATCCTGTTCTCGGTGATGGTGAGCAACGAATTTTCATTTCATTGGCTTCGTTATCGTTGATGTTGAATTTTATGCACAAATAGCTTTGTGATTATAGGGAGTATAAGTCAAGTTTAGGATTCGTGAACATAAAAAAATTGTGTTAATAATCAAACATTACATTACGATGATAGAGAAACATATTTGAACTACTGGCAAAATTCTGTCCGTCTGTCTGTAGGTCTGTCTGTACGGATGTATTTTGGACTATAGCCTAAACCAATGAGCCAATTGTCTTCAAATTTAGAACTTAAGGTTATTTTGACATTTTACACAGGAGTTTTTTCAATTTTTACTTGCGATTATAGGAACTATAAGGCAATAGAATTCGCGAATATAAAAAAAAATTAGATAACAATGAAACATGACATTACGATCATAGAGAAGTCTAAAAAAGTGATCGACAAAAAATGACTGTGTGTCTGTCAGTAGGTATGTATAACGAGCTGCAGCCTAAATGGCTTAAGCGATTATCTTTAGACTTGGTGTGTGATTATTTTGGCATTGAAATTTAAATTGTAGGCCTATAAGTAAAGGAAGTGCCATATGACCGTTGAGTTGAGTTGTTTTCTTGATTGAAATTTTTGCATTCAGTAGGTAATCGAGTATTTTTTTTATTTGTTAGTTGTTTTTGCATGTTTATGTGTTTATCATAGGCGTCCTTATTATTTATTCTGTATGCTGTAAGCTGTTACGATCATGAAATGCTTTAAAATAAATAACGATAAATAAATAATAATACAAATAACGAAGTTTCCTTTCATTAGACTAGTGGCAAAATTTGGGGGAAAATATTAAACAAATAATTTTTTTATGAAATCAAAAAACACTATTCATAACGTTTTTTGGAAGCCATCTTATTTCTTTTGCTGTTTTCTATTTTATATTTTTTTCATTTCAAAATCGTTCGACCAGTTTTTTGAAAAACTTTTCATAAACATATATATATTTTTTTTGAATATGTCAATTTAGAGAAATCTATAGTTTATACTAGGAGAAAAAATTAAAAAAATCTATAGATTCGTTTTCAAAATATTCAAAAAACAAAATAAGTTTTTTAAAAAATTATTAAAAAAAAAATATATTTTTTCGAAAATTTTAATAAGCAATATTATTTAAATCATAAAACACTACATATTTTGAAAATTTTATCAAAATCAGTCAATTAGTTAACGAGAAAGTCTAATTTCAAAAAACCGGTCATATGGGAGGTACCGTTATAAAACTTTTTCTGAAAATCCATTAAAACTAAAAGATAGATTTTGCATAGAAAACATCATTCTGAAAGTTTTATTAAAATCTTAGGAGCCGTTTTCGAGAAAAATAAGTTTTTCATTAAAAGTTATATGGCAGGTGCCGTTAGTTTTGGAGCTAGAATGCCAATTCCAAAAACTGTCTGGTAGAGCACTCTAAAAATACTATGTACCAAGTTTGAATCAAATCGGCCCAACCGTTTAGGCTGTAGATATCGATACGGACAGACAGACAGGCAGACAGACGGACGGAATTTCCGGACCAACTTTTTTAACTTCTCTATCATCGTAATGTCATGTTTGATTGTTAGATTTTTTTTTACGAATGCATAACTTGCCTTATAGTCCCTATAAATCGCAAGTAAAAAACTATTCGATTGCTACTGAATGCAAAAATTTCAATCGAGAAAACGAAAGCTTACACCTGCCCCTAAATAAACAAATTAGCACACAGGAGCAAGTACGTGCGACCCAGTCACGCCTTTTATATGTATATTTATTTTTTTCTGAAATTCTTTATTTAAAAAATAATATGATTGAACAGACTTTTGGCTTTAAAAAAGGTAAAGCGCATTGTTTTAAACGTTGCCGTTATTTTTAAATATACCTATATTAATATATATTAGTGTAAGATTACTTAGGCTACTTACATTTTCCTGAATATCAATTTTGGTTGTAATCGGTTACCTAACCAGTTCTCAGAAAAGTCGATGCCAAAAAAAAAAAACTCCTATGGGTGGTACCAGTTTTAGCCCACCGTCATATTTTGTTTAACCAAAATAGAATGCACATTAATTTCTTACATACAAAATTCTTGGAACTGTTTTTGACAAAAATAAGCTTTTACTTTACGGTTATATCGCAAGTACCGTAAAAATTTCAGCTAAAAAAGAAACTAAAAAAATCCTATGTCGAATGTCAAAATAAACTTATATTCCAAATTTAAAGACAACTGGCCAAACCGTTTAGTAGACGCACAGAATTTTGCCAGTGACTCAAATATGTTTCTCTATCATCGTAATGTTATAGGTATTTGATTGTTATCTCAATTTTTTTTTCTGCACGAATGCATAACTTGTACTTAGTACCTACCTATAATAATTGCAAGTAAAAATTAAACTATTAGGTATTACAAATGTAAAAAACCCGTGGTATTTTTAGCAATTCTATAGAAGATTAGTACAATTTTTGGTTTAACTATAAATTTCTTTCCCGCGAGCTAAGCTGGGTAGGTCAACTAGTACCTATTATATAAACCTCAAACTTTGTATATAAAATCTATAGTACTATCATGAAGACTATTTTTTTATTTTGAACTCAGCTCATGTGAGGGCGCTACAGTAGCCTAAGTGGATTGTAGTGGAAATGAGTAGAGAAGCAAACAAGTAAGAGCAAGAAATATATATTGGGTAAGAGAGTGAACTCTTTACTTTTTTGGAGGATGTGGCTTGTAGATACATTTGATCAAGTTCAGTAAGTTACATACATAGTTGTTTTGGTTTAGTTTTTTTTTTCCTTAGAAATATGCAGTAAGATACAAGTCTACCGATATAGGTAAACAAATGTGTGCTTACTAAAAAAATGTTATTATTTTTTTAATTTAATAAAATCTTAATTTTTTTCTTCTTTACAATTTTCTCAAACTGCATAAGCAATATAGTAATGGTTTTTTTAACTTTTCCTTTACAATTAATTCAAATAACACTATGTATTTACAAACACTTCACAAACTTTTACATTTTTACCTTATACTTCACAATTAAACAGTAGTAAGTAAAAATTTCTTAAAGCATTTAACGACATTATTTTACTACCATCATTTGAAAAAGTGACAACGTCTTGTTTTACTCAAGGTCCCTTTATAATTTTCTTACCTTACACGATACATTTTTCAAGATTTTATTCTTATTATAAAATATCTGAAAATACACCTTATCGTACAATACTACCATCATTTCAAAAAGTGGCAACGTATTATTTTACTCGTCGCCTCGATAATTTCCTTACCTTTCTCAATACATGTTCAAATAATGTATATGTACACCTATGTGTATTCAAGCAATATCACTGAATACCATTTTTCCTCCCCTACCTTATTTTTCTATCATTTCAAAACGTGCCAGCAAAACATGTACCAAGGATGTATTCATATATTATCTACCAAGCAATATAAGCATATACGATCGTCTCGATAATTTCCTTACCTTACTCAATACTTGTTCCAAGAATGTATCAATACATCTAAATATTCAAGCAATATCAGCAAATACTATTTTTCCACCCCTACCTTATTCTTCTACCATCAATTCAAAACGTGACAGCAAAACATGTTCCAAGGATACATTCATATATTACCTACCAACAAAGAATATAGAATTATATATTCTTTGCTACCAAACAATTAAAGCATATAACATATTTCCACCCCTAACCTAAGTAAATTAAACGCCTTCTTCACCCTCTTAATTTGATATTCACTTATATTTTCTCTTGGTACAACATGCCTCTTCATTCTCTTACATTCCACAAGTTTTGGAAATTAGTTCTGCTTCAGCTCTATAGAGGGACTACACAAAAAATCTCCCCATGATAGTACTATAGATTTTATATACAAAGCCTCAAACAAACAAAAGATCTTTGTTACTATAAATCAATAATATATAATCAATCAATAATATAAATCAATTTACAAACAATTTTTGATTGAATTTCTGCAGATAGTTCATTCGGATAGGTACCTACATATGTATGTACCTATATGTATATGTAGGTACCTATCTGAATGGAAAGTAAAATTCAAAACAAAAATCCATCCACTGCAAGGACGTTTGTATCTTTGTATAAATATAGCAAGAAGTAAGTTTGTGTTTAAATTTCAAGAATGAATGTGTACATTATTTAAAGACGACAACCTTCATAATAGTAAAAAAATTGAAAATCCTAAAGAATTCGAATCAAAAGTCTGGTCAATGGTGTATAGGTATATGTACAAATATGACAAATATGTATGTAGGTAGTGCTCGTACAAAACTTGAAAATCCTAAAAAACTCAAATCAAGTCTGGTCAATGACGTACGCATATATAAATACTTATGTAAGAACCAGTTCTCATATAACATATTCCATTTAAAAAACACGTATACAATGAAAATGTTGGATCGTGTATAAATCCTTACAAAAAACTATTAGCCTCAGCTAAGCGAAACCATTATGTATTAACTTCAAAACTGCTAGCAGTTTATATACATATAGGTACGTAGGTATACAATGAACAAAACAAAATACTGAATTATTTCATGTTCTCCTTCTGTTTTTTCTTGCCTCACATTGCACATGCGCAATAAACTAAGCACAAAGCATAACACTAAAAACCATGCTCTTAATTGTCTCTCACTCAAATAAAATGTCCCTACACTAGCACTCCAAGCGGCTCTAGGTAAAAAAGATTTTTTCTCGTCTCATGATAGTATTATAGGCAATGTATATACAATGGAGCGTAGCAGAGGAACGAGGAACATTTTGACAACAATAACGGGGGATTTTATCCACTCCAGCTTTTTTAGTTGAATCAAGTTCAATCAAACCATCAAGAACTTCTTGTTCTGAAAAACACTTTAAATCGATATATGTGATGGGAGAAATGTATAAATATATAAGTCGTTAATATTGGAAATGACATCTGTATTATAATTAGATTGAAAGTATTTTGCAAGACGATTTAATATCGCTTGATTTTTCACTATAAAATTCCATTGCAAAAAAGAGCTTTACGTTTAAAATTCAGAAAGACGCGAAAGGATTTACTATTCTTTTTTATATTGCTCTCAGCAGCACTCATGTGCTAATAATACGAAAATTTAAAAAAATCAAATTTTCTCCGAAGCTGAAGAAAGCGAGCGCGATCTTCTGGATTATTTGATGTTTTTGA
Organism: Platycheirus rosarum; assembly: GCA_963971375.1. NCBI lineage: Eukaryota > Metazoa > Arthropoda > Insecta > Diptera > Syrphidae > Platycheirus > Platycheirus rosarum. Next base: position 83,687,537 of record OZ020510.1, on the reverse strand, counting down.
ACGTTTAAATGCCTTGTTTTTTACGTTTTCTAAATTTTTTAACCTTTTATTAAACCACGGGAGCTTAAAAGAAGATTTTTTATTGAAAATCGGGACAAACTGTTCAATGCCGTTAAAAACAATTTCTATAAAAGAGACATGCATATCGCTAACAGATCTATTGCAAAGTCTATCTTGCCAGTCAGTTGAATTAAAGAAATTATTTAATCTAGTAAAATCGGCCTTTTTAAAGTTAAAGTTTAAATAATTTTCAGTTTAACATTCTTGGCTAAATTCATAAATTTCAAAAATTACATAAACAGCTGTGTGATGAATTTGGTTATTAACTAAAGGAAAGTCAGATTCATATAAGAATTTCATTTCGTATCACACAAAAAAGAAAAAAAGAAATAAACCCAGCGATGCTAAAGTCAACAACTTCAGTTTCGATGTCAGTGGTGATATTGAATGGGACCAGTGATTTTTTTTTTTTTTTTTTTTTTTTTTTTTTTTTATATAATTAACGCGCGCACAAGGGATTATTTGTTTCCCTTTTAATGAAGCACACTGCGCGGGCATTAGGAAGATAGGGAGGGGAGAGATAGGAGGTGTCGATTAACATTGGTTTTGAATGTTTGCATATTGAAATGGCAAGGGAAAATCTCGCCGGGTAAACCATTCCAAAGTCGTGTTGTACGGCTAAAAAAAGAATCTCTATATTTCACGGTACGTCCGAAATTGGGCTCAAGGGTGAACTGATGGGCATTCCTAGCAAGACGAGTATTACGGGCGAAACTTTTAAGGGGAGGAATGCAGCTGGCTACCTCGAGTGAACATTTTTTATAAAAGAAACGATAATATAAGGAAAGACATGAAACATTGCGTCGGTGTTCGAGAGGGGCAATTGTTTCAGCGGCAGTTCTATTTCCTATTAATCTTAACGCTCTATTTTGTATTCTATCAAGCAAGTGAAGCGATGTTTGTGAAGCACCTGCCCAGAGGTGGGAGTTATACTCGAGTTTAGGGCGTATAAACGCTTTGTAAATTGTAGCCAGATCAGATGGAGAAAAATTGTTCATCAACCATAAAACACCAATGTAAATCACCGATGTTGAAGTCACCTAACACACAAGGAGACTGATCAATTGTCAACTCTTTCATTATTACTTTAATATTTGAAATAAGTTGAGCATATAATTGAAAATTACTATTAGGTATAATATAACTTACATTAAAACAAATTTCATTACTTTTGGTTGAAGGGACGGTGATGAAGCACATTTTAGGTTTATGCTACCTCCTGCAGAACTCGGGAACCCTCGTTTTTAGGACGATTGTAATTTTTTTTAATTTGAGCACCAATAGGCCAAATAGTTGGATTTAGTGCGCCGCCGAAAACATGGGCTGGAATTCCAAGTTTAAAATTAATAAAATGTAGCGATGAGACATCAGGATCATTTTTAAACAGTTTATTGCACTGAAGCACATTTTCTGTAATATTTAGTCTACTTGCAGTATACGACACTATATTTTTTTCGGTTACACATTTGTTCAGACGGGAGAGGTGCAAGAAACGGAGTTTAGGAACTGATGGCAAGTTTGTGTCGGCAGTCATACTTGCTGTACCAAACAGTTTTGGGGTTCATCGAAACCAATTGTTCTTTTGCATTACTTGCGTCCTTTCAAGGTCGCAAACATCGTTGGTGTTTTTACGATCGTTTTCCACCTCGGTTGTTAGCAGTTTTTTTGATTCAGTAAGCGCAAGTGCATTTAAATCATCTCTTTTGTGTATGCCAGCTTCTTCGATTGATTGTAATTTTTGCGGTGACAAAGGGGGAATCAGAATAGGTGTGATTGTTTTATCATCGGTGGTTTGAAGATCGCTATCTGCAACAATTTCCGTTTGTTGTTGTGATGATTGTTGAGCAATTGGTTCATTTAAAGCATCTTCGGTGGTTCGATGATCACTCTCTGTATCGATATCAATTTGTTGTTGGGATTTTTGTGAGAGCAGTTGCAGTTTGCGCATTTGGGGACATGTTTGATTGTACAATTGTATTAACTGTGTTGCTTTCATGATTGAAATTGTTTAGATTATGAACCCGAACAATTTTTGATTTGTTTTTATTTTTTTGGTTTGGATAGAGATGAAAGATTATTTAATTCACCAGTGTCATTGCACAGTATAAACCTAATTTTGGCAACATCTGTTTTTAATTGCACTATTAGTGGAAGAAGGGAACCACATATGACAATGCAGTTAGTTAACCATCTTTTATAAACAACCAAGAAGATTAAATCAGAAAGAAATTAATAAATTTGATAACGCAAAAAAGTGGGGAGCGATAGAAAAACACGTCCGATCGTTGCGAGGTTTGAAATGAAAAAAAATCTCCATCTAACAAGGGTACACGTAGTGCCCCGTGGCTTAGTGGTTAGTGTGTCGGACTGCTAAGCGAAAGAACCTGGGTTCAAATCCAGCTCATAGCCACCTTTTTTTCTGGGGTACTGCCTCTTGCGAGGAACTGACAAAACCTCCAAGAGAAAAATTTGTCTCGAAAAAGTGCATCTCATGTAGCCGTTCTGACTCGGCGGTAAACTGTAGGTCCCTTCCATTCTTGCAGAGTAACAACACACACACAGGAATGGTTGAGAGTATAAGTCACTAGGCCTTGGCTCCTTAAGGAGCTGTCGCGCCAATAAATTTATTTATTTATTTATAACAAGGGTACACAATCTGCTCAGGGATCAAATATACCTAGCAAGATGGTACCTGTGAGATCTGACAAAGGTACTCCAGAAGAAGTCAACACATACTTCACTGGAGCTCAAAGACGCCGGATCGGAAGAATGATCAGGGATGGCATCGCACCTACGGAAGCTAGGAAGAGGATGCGTGAACTGATCGCTGCTGGTCTTAGAAACGGGCCACCACAGGCAGAGAGCAAAAATGGAGCCAAAAGGTGCAGGTCTAAAGAGAACTCACCAAAGGACCAACAACAAAGGGCCAAAAAAAAAGTACAGATGCAGGGACAGGCAAACATGCTCCAAAGGTCTCTAAGAAAGGGATCTCTATAAATCCTCGTATATACAATGATGCGAGTATTATTTTTTTTTTGCACAACTGGATTGCTTCACACAAGCAGGGTGACGAGATGGCTAGTTTTAAAAAAGGAATGACAAAAAAGATGAAAGACGACTTTTGTAAATGAATGGTGTCTGGGGGGTGGGTATATGTTTAAGCTGGTTGATAAGTTTATTTTGAGTTTTATATTTTTTTCATATAAAACTTTCGAGTATGTATATACCTACATACATACCAACATAATGTGTGTATTTACGTAGGTATACTTGTTATATTATCTTTGATAAAATGTTCAGCTAAATTCAGGTCGATCGGTCGGTCGTCGGTGTGGTAGATGGTGTGAGTGAGGGTGAGGGATATACTAACAAGGAAAACTTAATAAGCACATGTGTATGTGTATTGTGTATATCCTGTTCTCGATGACGGTGAACAACGAATTTTCATTTCATTGGCTTCGTTATCGTTGATGTTGAATTTTATGCACAAATAGCTTTGTGATTATAGGGACTATAAGTCAAGTTTAGGATTCTTGAACATAAAAAAATTGTGATAATAATCAAACATTACATTACGATGATAGAGAAACATATTTGAGTTACTGGCAAAATTCTGTCCGTCTGTCTGTAGGTCTGTCTGTACGGATGTATTTTGGACTATAGCCTAAACCGATGAGCCAATCGTCTTCAAATTTAGAACTTAAGGTTATTTTGACATTTTACACAGGAGTTTTTTCAATTTTTACTTGCGATTATAGGGACTATAAGGCAATAGAATTCGCGAATATAAAAAAAATTAGATAACAATGAAACATGACATTACGATCATAGAGATGTCTAAAAAAGTGATCGACAAAAAATGACTGTGTGTCTGTCAGTAGGTATGTATAACGAGCTGCAGCCTAAATGGCTTAAGCGATTATCTTTAGACTTGGTGTGTGATTATTTTGGCATTGAAATTTAAATTGTAGGCCTATAAGTAAAGGAAGTGCCATATGACCGTTGAGTTGAGTTGTTTTCTTGATTGAAATTTTTGCATTCAGTAGGTAATCGAGTATTTTTTTTATTTGTTAGTTGTTTTTGCATGTTTATGTGTTTATCATAGGCGTCCTTATTATTTATTCTGTATGCTGTAAGCTGTTACGATCATGAAATGCTTTAAAATAAATAACGATAAATAAATAATAATACAAATAACGAAGTTTCCTTTCATTAGACTAGTGGCAAAATTTGGGGGAAAATATTAAACAAATAATTTTTTTATGAAATCAAAAAACACTATTCATAACGTTTTTTGGAAGCCATCTTATTTCTTTTGCTGTTTTCTATTTTATATTTTTTTCATTTCAAAATCGTTCGACCAGTTTTTTGAAAAACTTTTCATAAACATATATATATTTTTTTTGAATATGTCAATTTAGAGAAATCTATAGTTTATACTAGGAGAAAAAATTAAAAAAATCTATAGATTCGTTTTCAAAATATTCAAAAAACAAAATAAGTTTTTTAAAAAATTATTAAAAAAAAAATATATTTTTTCGAAAATTTTAATAAGCAATATTATTTAAATCATAAAACACTACATATTTTGAAAATTTTATCAAAATCAGTCAATTAGTTAACGAGAAAGTCTAATTTCAAAAAACCGGTCATATGGGAGGTACCGTTATAAAACTTTTTCTGAAAATCCATTAAAACTAAAAGATAGATTTTGCATAGAAAACATCATTCTGAAAGTTTTATTAAAATCTTAGGAGCCGTTTTCGAGAAAAATAAGTTTTTCATTAAAAGTTATATGGCAGGTGCCGTTAGTTTTGGAGCTAGAATGCCAATTCCAAAAATTGTCGGGTAGAGCACTCTAAAAATACTATGTACCATGTTTGAATCAAATCGGCCCAACCGTTTAGGCTGTAGATATCGATACGGACAGACAGACAGACAGACAGACAGACGGACGGAATTTCCGGACCAACTTTTTTAACTTCTCTATCATCGTAATGTCATGTTTGATTGTTAAAATTTTTTTTTACGAATGCATAACTTGCCTTATAGTCCCTATAAATCGCAAGTAAAAAACTATTCGATTGCTACTGAATGCAAAAATTTCAATCGAGAAAACGAAAGCTTACACCTGCCCCTAAATAAACAAATTAGCACACAGGAGCAAGTACGTGCGACCCAGTCACGCCTTTTATATGTATATTTATTTTTTTCTGAAATTCTTTATTTAAAAAATAATATGATTGAACAGACTTTTGGCTTTAAAAAAGGTAAAGCGCATTGTTTTAAACGTTGCCGTTATTTTTAAATATACCTATATTAATATATATTAGTGTAAGATTACTTAGGCTACTTACATTTTCCTGAATATCAATTTTGGTTGTAATCGGTTACCTAACCAGTTCTCAGAAAAGTCGATGCCAAAAAAAAAAAACTCCTATGGGTGGTACCAGTTTTAGCCCACCGTCATATTTTGTTTAACCAAAATAGAATGCACATTAATTTCTTACATACAAAATTCTTGGAACTGTTTTTGACAAAAATAAGCTTTTACTTTACGGTTATATCGCAAGTACCGTAAAAATTTCAGCTAAAAAAGAAACTAAAAAAATCCTATGTCGAATGTCAAAATAAACTTATATTCCAAATTTAAAGACAACTGGCCAAACCGTTTAGTAGACGCACAGAATTTTGCCAGTGACTCAAATATGTTTCTCTATCATCGTAATGTTATAGGTATTTGATTGTTATCTCAATTTTTTTTTCTGCACGAATGCATAACTTGTACTTAGTACCTACCTATAATAATTGCAAGTAAAAATTAAACTATTAGGTATTACAAATGTAAAAAACCCGTGGTATTTTTAGCAATTCTATAGAAGATTAGTACAATTTTTGGTTTAACTATAAATTTCTTTCCCGCGAGCTAAGCTGGGTAGGTCAACTAGTACCTATTATATAAACCTCAAACTTTGTATATAAAATCTATAGTACTATCATGAAGACTATTTTTTTATTTTGAACTCAGCTCATGTGAGGGCGCTACAGTAGCCTAAGTGGATTGTAGTGGAAATGAGTAGAGAAGCAAACAAGTAAGAGCAAGAAATATATATTGGGTAAGAGAGTGAACTCTTTACTTTTTTGGAGGATGTGGCTTGTAGATACATTTGATCAAGTTCAGTAAGTTACATACATAGTTGTTTTGGTTTAGTTTTTTTTTTCCTTAGAAATATGCAGTAAGATACAAGTCTACCGATATAGGTAAACAAATGTGTGCTTACTAAAAAAATGTTATTATTTTTTTAATTTAATAAAATCTTAATTTTTTTCTTCTTTACAATTTTCTCAAACTGCATAAGCAATATAGTAATGGTTTTTTTAACTTTTCCTTTACAATTAATTCAAATAACACTATGTATTTACAAACACTTCACAAACTTTTACATTTTTACCTTATACTTCACAATTAAACAGTAGTAAGTAAAAATTTCTTAAAGCATTTAACGACATTATTTTACTACCATCATTTGAAAAAGTGACAACGTCTTGTTTTACTCAAGGTCCCTTTATAATTTTCTTACCTTACACGATACATTTTTCAAGATTTTATTCTTATTATAAAATATCTGAAAATACACCTTATCGTACAATACTACCATCATTTCAAAAAGTGGCAACGTATTATTTTACTCGTCGCCTCGATAATTTCCTTACCTTTCTCAATACATGTTCAAATAATGTATATGTACACCTATGTGTATTCAAGCAATATCACTGAATACCATTTTTCCTCCCCTACCTTATTTTTCTATCATTTCAAAACGTGCCAGCAAAACATGTACCAAGGATGTATTCATATATTATCTACCAAGCAATATAAGCATATACGATCGTCTCGATAATTTCCTTACCTTACTCAATACTTGTTCCAAGAATGTATCAATACATCTAAATATTCAAGCAATATCAGCAAATACTATTTTTCCACCCCTACCTTATTCTTCTACCATCAATTCAAAACGTGACAGCAAAACATGTTCCAAGGATACATTCATATATTACCTACCAACAAAGAATATAGAATTATATATTCTTTGCTACCAAACAATTAAAGCATATAACATATTTCCACCCCTAACCTAAGTAAATTAAACGCCTTCTTCACCCTCTTAATTTGATATTCACTTATATTTTCTCTTGGTACAACATGCCTCTTCATTCTCTTACATTCCACAAGTTTTGGAAATTAGTTCTGCTTCAGCTCTATAGAGGGACTACACAAAAAATCTCCCCATGATAGTACTATAGATTTTATATACAAAGCCTCAAACAAACAAAAGATCTTTGTTACTATAAATCAATAATATATAATCAATCAATAATATAAATCAATTTACAAACAATTTTTGATTGAATTTCTGCAGATAGTTCATTCGGATAGGTACCTACATATGTATGTACCTATATGTATATGTAGGTACCTATCTGAATGGAAAGTAAAATTCAAAACAAAAATCCATCCACTGCAAGGACGTTTGTATCTTTGTATAAATATAGCAAGAAGTAAGTTTGTGTTTAAATTTCAAGAATGAATGTGTACATTATTTAAAGACGACAACCTTCATAATAGTAAAAAAATTGAAAATCCTAAAGAATTCGAATCAAAAGTCTGGTCAATGGTGTATAGGTATATGTACAAATATGACAAATATGTATGTAGGTAGTGCTCGTACAAAACTTGAAAATCCTAAAAAACTCAAATCAAGTCTGGTCAATGACGTACGCATATATAAATACTTATGTAAGAACCAGTTCTCATATAACATATTCCATTTAAAAAACACGTATACAATGAAAATGTTGGATCGTGTATAAATCCTTACAAAAAACTATTAGCCTCAGCTAAGCGAAACCATTATGTATTAACTTCAAAACTGCTAGCAGTTTATATACATATAGGTACGTAGGTATACAATGAACAAAACAAAATACTGAATTATTTCATGTTCTCCTTCTGTTTTTTCTTGCCTCACATTGCACATGCGCAATAAACTAAGCACAAAGCATAACACTAAAAACCATGCTCTTAATTGTCTCTCACTCAAATAAAATGTCCCTACACTAGCACTCCAAGCGGCTCTAGGTAAAAAAGATTTTTTCTCGTCTCATGATAGTATTATAGGCAATGTATATACAATGGAGCGTAGCAGAGGAACGAGGAACATTTTGACAACAATAACGGGGGATTTTATCCACTCCAGCTTTTTTAGTTGAATCAAGTTCAATCAAACCATCAAGAACTTCTTGTTCTGAAAAACACTTTAAATCGATATATGTGATGGGAGAAATGTATAAATATATAAGTCGTTAATATTGGAAATGACATCTGTATTATAATTAGATTGAAAGTATTTTGCAAGACGATTTAATATCGCTTGATTTTTCACTATAAAATTCCATTGCAAAAAAGAGCTTTACGTTTAAAATTCAGAAAGACGCGAAAGGATTTACTATTCTTTTTTATATTGCTCTCAGCAGCACTCATGTGCTAATAATACGAAAATTTAAAAAAATCAAATTTTCTCCGAAGCTGAAGAAAGCGAGCGCGATCTTCTGGATTATTTGATGTTTTTGAACGTTTAAATGCCTTGTTTTTTACGTTTTCTAAATTTTTTAACCTTTTATTAAACCACGGGAGCTTAAAAGAAGATTTTTTATTGAAAATCGGGACAAACTGTTCAATGCCGTTAAAAACAATTTCTATAAAAGAGACATGCATATCGCTAACAGATCTATTGCAAAGTCTATCTTGCCAGTCAGTTGAATTAAAGAAATTATTTAATCTAGTAAAATCGGCCTTTTTAAAGTTAAAGTTTAAATAATTTTCAGTTTAACATTCTTGGCTAAATTCATAAATTTCAAAAATTACATAAACAGCTGTGTGATGAATTTGGTTATTAACTAAAGGAAAGTCAGATTCATATAAGAATTTCATTTCGTATCACACAAAAAAGAAAAAAAGAAATAAACCCAGCGATGCTAAAGTCAACAACTTCAGTTTCGATGTCAGTGGTGATATTGAATGGGACCAGTGATTTTTTTTTTTTTTTTTTTTTTTTTTTTTTTTTATATAATTAACGCGCGCACAAGGGATTATTTGTTTCCCTTTTAATGAAGCACACTGCGCGGGCATTAGGAAGATAGGGAGGGGAGAGATAGGAGGTGTCGATTAACATTGGTTTTGAATGTTTGCATATTGAAATGGCAAGGGAAAATCTCGCCGGGTAAACCATTCCAAAGTCGTGTTGTACGGCTAAAAAAAGAATCTCTATATTTCACGGTACGTCCGAAATTGGGCTCAAGGGTGAACTGATGGGCATTCCTAGCAAGACGAGTATTACGGGCGAAACTTTTAAGGGGAGGAATGCAGCTGGCTACCTCGAGTGAACATTTTTTATAAAAGAAACGATAATATAAGGAAAGACATGAAACATTGCGTCGGTGTTCGAGAGGGGCAATTGTTTCAGCGGCAGTTCTATTTCCTATTAATCTTAACGCTCTATTTTGTATTCTATCAAGCAAGTGAAGCGATGTTTGTGAAGCACCTGCCCAGAGGTGGGAGTTATACTCGAGTTTAGGGCGTATAAACGCTTTGTAAATTGTAGCCAGATCAGATGGAGAAAAATTGTTCATCAACCATAAAACACCAATGTAAATCACCGATGTTGAAGTCACCTAACACACAAGGAGACTGATCAATTGTCAACTCTTTCATTATTACTTTAATATTTGAAATAAGTTGAGCATATAATTGAAAATTACTATTAGGTATAATATAACTTACATTAAAACAAATTTCATTACTTTTGGTTGAAGGGACGGTGATGAAGCACATTTTAGGTTTATGCTACCTCCTGCAGAACTCGGGAACCCTCGTTTTTAGGACGATTGTAATTTTTTTTAATTTGAGCACCAATAGGCCAAATAGTTGGATTTAGTGCGCCGCCGAAAACATGGGCTGGAATTCCAAGTTTAAAATTAATAAAATGTAGCGATGAGACATCAGGATCATTTTTAAACAGTTTATTGCACTGAAGCACATTTTCTGTAATATTTAGTCTACTTGCAGTATACGACACTATATTTTTTTCGGTTACACATTTGTTCAGACGGGAGAGGTGCAAGAAACGGAGTTTAGGAACTGATGGCAAGTTTGTGTCGGCAGTCATACTTGCTGTACCAAACAGTTTTGGGGTTCATCGAAACCAATTGTTCTTTTGCATTACTTGCGTCCTTTCAAGGTCGCAAACATCGTTGGTGTTTTTACGATCGTTTTCCACCTCGGTTGTTAGCAGTTTTTTTGATTCAGTAAGCGCAAGTGCATTTAAATCATCTCTTTTGTGTATGCCAGCTTCTTCGATTGATTGTAATTTTTGCGGTGACAAAGGGGGAATCAGAATAGGTGTGATTGTTTTATCATCGGTGGTTTGAAGATCGCTATCTGCAACAATTTCCGTTTGTTGTTGTGATGATTGTTGAGCAATTGGTTCATTTAAAGCATCTTCGGTGGTTCGATGATCACTCTCTGTATCGATATCAATTTGTTGTTGGGATTTTTGTGAGAGCAGTTGCAGTTTGCGCATTTGGGGACATGTTTGATTGTACAATTGTATTAACTGTGTTGCTTTCATGATTGAAATTGTTTAGATTATGAACCCGAACAATTTTTGATTTGTTTTTATTTTTTTGGTTTGGATAGAGATGAAAGATTATTTAATTCACCAGTGTCATTGCACAGTATAAACCTAATTTTGGCAACATCTGTTTTTAATTGCACTATTAGTGGAAGAAGGGAACCACATATGACAATGCAGTTAGTTAACCATCTTTTATAAACAACCAAGAAGATTAAATCAGAAAGAAATTAATAAATTTGATAACGCAAAAAAGTGGGGAGCGATAGAAAAACACGTCCGATCGTTGCGAGGTTTGAAATGAAAAAAAATCTCCATCTAACAAGGGTACACGTAGTGCCCCGTGGCTTAGTGGTTAGTGTGTCGGACTGCTAAGCGAAAGAACCTGGGTTCAAATCCAGCTCATAGCCACCTTTTTTTCTGGGGTACTGCCTCTTGCGAGGAACTGACAAAACCTCCAAGAGAAAAATTTGTCTCGAAAAAGTGCATCTCATGTAGCCGTTCTGACTCGGCGGTAAACTGTAGGTCCCTTCCATTCTTGCAGAGTAACAACACACACACAGGAATGGTTGAGAGTATAAGTCACTAGGCCTTGGCTCCTTAAGGAGCTGTCGCGCCAATAAATTTATTTATTTATTTATAACAAGGGTACACAATCTGCTCAGGGATCAAATATACCTAGCAAGATGGTACCTGTGAGATCTGACAAAGGTACTCCAGAAGAAGTCAACACATACTTCACTGGAGCTCAAAGACGCCGGATCGGAAGAATGATCAGGGATGGCATCGCACCTACGGAAGCTAGGAAGAGGATGCGTGAACTGATCGCTGCTGGTCTTAGAAACGGGCCACCACAGGCAGAGAGCAAAAATGGAGCCAAAAGGTGCAGGTCTAAAGAGAACTCACCAAAGGACCAACAACAAAGGGCCAAAAAAAAAGTACAGATGCAGGGACAGGCAAACATGCTCCAAAGGTCTCTAAGAAAGGGATCTCTATAAATCCTCGTATATACAATGATGCGAGTATTATTTTTTTTTTGCACAACTGGATTGCTTCACACAAGCAGGGTGACGAGATGGCTAGTTTTAAAAAAGGAATGACAAAAAAGATGAAAGACGACTTTTGTAAATGAATGGTGTCTGGGGGGTGGGTATATGTTTAAGCTGGTTGATAAGTTTATTTTGAGTTTTATATTTTTTTCATATAAAACTTTCGAGTATGTATATACCTACATACATACCAACATAATGTGTGTATTTACGTAGGTATACTTGTTATATTATCTTTGATAAAATGTTCAGCTAAATTCAGGTCGATCGGTCGGTCGTCGGTGTGGTAGATGGTGTGAGTGAGGGTGAGGGATATACTAACAAGGAAAACTTAATAAGCACATGTGTATGTGTATTGTGTATATCCTGTTCTCGATGACGGTGAACAACGAATTTTCATTTCATTGGCTTCGTTATCGTTGATGTTGAATTTTATGCACAAATAGCTTTGTGATTATAGGGACTATAAGTCAAGTTTAGGATTCTTGAACATAAAAAAATTGTGATAATAATCAAACATTACATTACGATGATAGAGAAACATATTTGAGTTACTGGCAAAATTCTGTCCGTCTGTCTGTAGGTCTGTCTGTACGGATGTATTTTGGACTATAGCCTAAACCGATGAGCCAATCGTCTTCAAATTTAGAACTTAAGGTTATTTTGACATTTTACACAGGAGTTTTTTCAATTTTTACTTGCGATTATAGGGACTATAAGGCAATAGAATTCGCGAATATAAAAAAAATTAGATAACAATGAAACATGACATTACGATCATAGAGATGTCTAAAAAAGTGATCGACAAAAAATGACTGTGTGTCTGTCAGTAGGTATGTATAACGAGCTGCAGCCTAAATGGCTTAAGCGATTATCTTTAGACTTGGTGTGTGATTATTTTGGCATTGAAATTTAAATTGTAGGCCTATAAGTAAAGGAAGTGCCATATGACCGTTGAGTTGAGTTGTTTTCTTGATTGAAATTTTTGCATTCAGTAGGTAATCGAGTATTTTTTTTATTTGTTAGTTGTTTTTGCATGTTTATGTGTTTATCATAGGCGTCCTTATTATTTATTCTGTATGCTGTAAGCTGTTACGATCATGAAATGCTTTAAAATAAATAACGATAAATAAATAATAATACAAATAACGAAGTTTCCTTTCATTAGACTAGTGGCAAAATTTGGGGGAAAATATTAAACAAATAATTTTTTTATGAAATCAAAAAACACTATTCATAACGTTTTTTGGAAGCCATCTTATTTCTTTTGCTGTTTTCTATTTTATATTTTTTTCATTTCAAAATCGTTCGACCAGTTTTTTGAAAAACTTTTCATAAACATATATATATTTTTTTTGAATATGTCAATTTAGAGAAATCTATAGTTTATACTAGGAGAAAAAATTAAAAAAATCTATAGATTCGTTTTCAAAATATTCAAAAAACAAAATAAGTTTTTTAAAAAATTATTAAAAAAAAAATATATTTTTTCGAAAATTTTAATAAGCAATATTATTTAAATCATAAAACACTACATATTTTGAAAATTTTATCAAAATCAGTCAATTAGTTAACGAGAAAGTCTAATTTCAAAAAACCGGTCATATGGGAGGTACCGTTATAAAACTTTTTCTGAAAATCCATTAAAACTAAAAGATAGATTTTGCATAGAAAACATCATTCTGAAAGTTTTATTAAAATCTTAGGAGCCGTTTTCGAGAAAAATAAGTTTTTCATTAAAAGTTATATGGCAGGTGCCGTTAGTTTTGGAGCTAGAATGCCAATTCCAAAAACTGTCTGGTAGAGCACTCTAAAAATACTATGTACCAAGTTTGAATCAAATCGGCCCAACCGTTTAGGCTGTAGATATCGATACGGACAGACAGACAGGCAGACAGACGGACGGAATTTCCGGACCAACTTTTTTAACTTCTCTATCATCGTAATGTCATGTTTGATTGTTAGATTTTTTTTTACGAATGCATAACTTGCCTTATAGTCCCTATAAATCGCAAGTAAAAAACTATTCGATTGCTACTGAATGCAAAAATTTCAATCGAGAAAACGAAAGCTTACACCTGCCCCTAAATAAACAAATTAGCACACAGGAGCAAGTACGTGCGACCCAGTCACGCCTTTTATATGTATATTTATTTTTTTCTGAAATTCTTTATTTAAAAAATAATATGATTGAACAGACTTTTGGCTTTAAAAAAGGTAAAGCGCATTGTTTTAAACGTTGCCGTTATTTTTAAATATACCTATATTAATATATATTAGTGTAAGATTACTTAGGCTACTTACATTTTCCTGAATATCAATTTTGGTTGTAATCGGTTACCTAACCAGTTCTCAGAAAAGTCGATGCCAAAAAAAAAAAACTCCTATGGGTGGTACCAGTTTTAGCCCACCGTCATATTTTGTTTAACCAAAATAGAATGCACATTAATTTCTTACATACAAAATTCTTGGAACTGTTTTTGACAAAAATAAGCTTTTACTTTACGGTTATATCGCAAGTACCGTAAAAATTTCAGCTAAAAAAGAAACTAAAAAAATCCTATGTCGAATGTCAAAATAAACTTATATTCCAAATTTAAAGACAACTGGCCAAACCGTTTAGTAGACGCACAGAATTTTGCCAGTGACTCAAATATGTTTCTCTATCATCGTAATGTTATAGGTATTTGATTGTTATCTCAATTTTTTTTTCTGCACGAATGCATAACTTGTACTTAGTACCTACCTATAATAATTGCAAGTAAAAATTAAACTATTAGGTATTACAAATGTAAAAAACCCGTGGTATTTTTAGCAATTCTATAGAAGATTAGTACAATTTTTGGTTTAACTATAAATTTCTTTCCCGCGAGCTAAGCTGGGTAGGTCAACTAGTACCTATTATATAAACCTCAAACTTTGTATATAAAATCTATAGTACTATCATGAAGACTATTTTTTTATTTTGAACTCAGCTCATGTGAGGGCGCTACAGTAGCCTAAGTGGATTGTAGTGGAAATGAGTAGAGAAGCAAACAAGTAAGAGCAAGAAATATATATTGGGTAAGAGAGTGAACTCTTTACTTTTTTGGAGGATGTGGCTTGTAGATACATTTGATCAAGTTCAGTAAGTTACATACATAGTTGTTTTGGTTTAGTTTTTTTTTTCCTTAGAAATATGCAGTAAGATACAAGTCTACCGATATAGGTAAACAAATGTGTGCTTACTAAAAAAATGTTATTATTTTTTTAATTTAATAAAATCTTAATTTTTTTCTTCTTTACAATTTTCTCAAACTGCATAAGCAATATAGTAATGGTTTTTTTAACTTTTCCTTTACAATTAATTCAAATAACACTATGTATTTACAAACACTTCACAAACTTTTACATTTTTACCTTATACTTCACAATTAAACAGTAGTAAGTAAAAATTTCTTAAAGCATTTAACGACATTATTTTACTACCATCATTTGAAAAAGTGACAACGTCTTGTTTTACTCAAGGTCCCTTTATAATTTTCTTACCTTACACGATACATTTTTCAAGATTTTATTCTTATTATAAAATATCTGAAAATACACCTTATCGTACAATACTACCATCATTTCAAAAAGTGGCAACGTATTATTTTACTCGTCGCCTCGATAATTTCCTTACCTTTCTCAATACATGTTCAAATAATGTATATGTACACCTATGTGTATTCAAGCAATATCACTGAATACCATTTTTCCTCCCCTACCTTATTTTTCTATCATTTCAAAACGTGCCAGCAAAACATGTACCAAGGATGTATTCATATATTATCTACCAAGCAATATAAGCATATACGATCGTCTCGATAATTTCCTTACCTTACTCAATACTTGTTCCAAGAATGTATCAATACATCTAAATATTCAAGCAATATCAGCAAATACTATTTTTCCACCCCTACCTTATTCTTCTACCATCAATTCAAAACGTGACAGCAAAACATGTTCCAAGGATACATTCATATATTACCTACCAACAAAGAATATAGAATTATATATTCTTTGCTACCAAACAATTAAAGCATATAACATATTTCCACCCCTAACCTAAGTAAATTAAACGCCTTCTTCACCCTCTTAATTTGATATTCACTTATATTTTCTCTTGGTACAACATGCCTCTTCATTCTCTTACATTCCACAAGTTTTGGAAATTAGTTCTGCTTCAGCTCTATAGAGGGACTACACAAAAAATCTCCCCATGATAGTACTATAGATTTTATATACAAAGCCTCAAACAAACAAAAGATCTTTGTTACTATAAATCAATAATATATAATCAATCAATAATATAAATCAATTTACAAACAATTTTTGATTGAATTTCTGCAGATAGTTCATTCGGATAGGTACCTACATATGTATGTACCTATATGTATATGTAGGTACCTATCTGAATGGAAAGTAAAATTCAAAACAAAAATCCATCCACTGCAAGGACGTTTGTATCTTTGTATAAATATAGCAAGAAGTAAGTTTGTGTTTAAATTTCAAGAATGAATGTGTACATTATTTAAAGACGACAACCTTCATAATAGTAAAAAAATTGAAAATCCTAAAGAATTCGAATCAAAAGTCTGGTCAATGGTGTATAGGTATATGTACAAATATGACAAATATGTATGTAGGTAGTGCTCGTACAAAACTTGAAAATCCTAAAAAACTCAAATCAAGTCTGGTCAATGACGTACGCATATATAAATACTTATGTAAGAACCAGTTCTCATATAACATATTCCATTTAAAAAACACGTATACAATGAAAATGTTGGATCGTGTATAAATCCTTACAAAAAACTATTAGCCTCAGCTAAGCGAAACCATTATGTATTAACTTCAAAACTGCTAGCAGTTTATATACATATAGGTACGTAGGTATACAATGAACAAAACAAAATACTGAATTATTTCATGTTCTCCTTCTGTTTTTTCTTGCCTCACATTGCACATGCGCAATAAACTAAGCACAAAGCATAACACTAAAAACCATGCTCTTAATTGTCTCTCACTCAAATAAAATGTCCCTACACTAGCACTCCAAGCGGCTCTAGGTAAAAAAGATTTTTTCTCGTCTCATGATAGTATTATAGGCAATGTATATACAATGGAGCGTAGCAGAGGAACGAGGAACATTTTGACAACAATAACGGGGGATTTTATCCACTCCAGCTTTTTTAGTTGAATCAAGTTCAATCAAACCATCAAGAACTTCTTGTTCTGAAAAACACTTTAAATCGATATATGTGATGGGAGAAATGTATAAATATATAAGTCGTTAATATTGGAAATGACATCTGTATTATAATTAGATTGAAAGTATTTTGCAAGACGATTTAATATCGCTTGATTTTTCACTATAAAATTCCATTGCAAAAAAGAGCTTTACGTTTAAAATTCAGAAAGACGCGAAAGGATTTACTATTCTTTTTTATATTGCTCTCAGCAGCACTCATGTGCTAATAATACGAAAATTTAAAAAAATCAAATTTTCTCCGAAGCTGAAGAAAGCGAGCGCGATCTTCTGGATTATTTGATGTTTTTGAACGTTTAAATGCCTTGTTTTTTACGTTTTCTAAATTTTTTAACCTTTTATTAAACCACGGGAGCTTAAAAGAAGATTTTTTATTGAAAATCGGGACAAACTGTTCAATGCCGTTAAAAACAATTTCTATAAAAGAGACATGCATATCGCTAACAGATCTATTGCAAAGTCTATCTTGCCAGTCAGTTGAATTAAAGAAATTATTTAATCTAGTAAAATCGGCCTTTTTAAAGTTAAAGTTTAAATAATTTTCAGTTTAACATTCTTGGCTAAATTCATAAATTTCAAAAATTACATAAACAGCTGTGTGATGAATTTGGTTATTAACTAAAGGAAAGTCAGATTCATATAAGAATTTCATTTCGTATCACACAAAAAAGAAAAAAAGAAATAAACCCAGCGATGCTAAAGTCAACAACTTCAGTTTCGATGTCAGTGGTGATATTGAATGGGACCAGTGATTTTTTTTTTTTTTTTTTTTTTTTTTTTTTTTTATATAATTAACGCGCGCACAAGGGATTATTTGTTTCCCTTTTAATGAAGCACACTGCGCGGGCATTAGGAAGATAGGGAGGGGAGAGATAGGAGGTGTCGATTAACATTGGTTTTGAATGTTTGCATATTGAAATGGCAAGGGAAAATCTCGCCGGGTAAACCATTCCAAAGTCGTGTTGTACGGCTAAAAAAAGAATCTCTATATTTCACGGTACGTCCGAAATTGGGCTCAAGGGTGAACTGATGGGCATTCCTAGCAAGACGAGTATTACGGGCGAAACTTTTAAGGGGAGGAATGCAGCTGGCTACCTCGAGTGAACATTTTTTATAAAAGAAACGATAATATAAGGAAAGACATGAAACATTGCGTCGGTGTTCGAGAGGGGCAATTGTTTCAGCGGCAGTTCTATTTCCTATTAATCTTAACGCTCTATTTTGTATTCTATCAAGCAAGTGAAGCGATGTTTGTGAAGCACCTGCCCAGAGGTGGGAGTTATACTCGAGTTTAGGGCGTATAAACGCTTTGTAAATTGTAGCCAGATCAGATGGAGAAAAATTGTTCATCAACCATAAAACACCAATGTAAATCACCGATGTTGAAGTCACCTAACACACAAGGAGACTGATCAATTGTCAACTCTTTCATTATTACTTTAATATTTGAAATAAGTTGAGCATATAATTGAAAATTACTATTAGGTATAATATAACTTACATTAAAACAAATTTCATTACTTTTGGTTGAAGGGACGGTGATGAAGCACATTTTAGGTTTATGCTACCTCCTGCAGAACTCGGGAACCCTCGTTTTTAGGACGATTGTAATTTTTTTTAATTTGAGCACCAATAGGCCAAATAGTTGGATTTAGTGCGCCGCCGAAAACATGGGCTGGAATTCCAAGTTTAAAATTAATAAAATGTAGCGATGAGACATCAGGATCATTTTTAAACAGTTTATTGCACTGAAGCACATTTTCTGTAATATTTAGTCTACTTGCAGTATACGACACTATATTTTTTTCGGTTACACATTTGTTCAGACGGGAGAGGTGCAAGAAACGGAGTTTAGGAACTGATGGCAAGTTTGTGTCGGCAGTCATACTTGCTGTACCAAACAGTTTTGGGGTTCATCGAAACCAATTGTTCTTTTGCATTACTTGCGTCCTTTCAAGGTCGCAAACATCGTTGGTGTTTTTACGATCGTTTTCCACCTCGGTTGTTAGCAGTTTTTTTGATTCAGTAAGCGCAAGTGCATTTAAATCATCTCTTTTGTGTATGCCAGCTTCTTCGATTGATTGTAATTTTTGCGGTGACAAAGGGGGAATCAGAATAGGTGTGATTGTTTTATCATCGGTGGTTTGAAGATCGCTATCTGCAACAATTTCCGTTTGTTGTTGTGATGATTGTTGAGCAATTGGTTCATTTAAAGCATCTTCGGTGGTTCGATGATCACTCTCTGTATCGATATCAATTTGTTGTTGGGATTTTTGTGAGAGCAGTTGCAGTTTGCGCATTTGGGGACATGTTTGATTGTACAATTGTATTAACTGTGTTGCTTTCATGATTGAAATTGTTTAGATTATGAACCCGAACAATTTTTGATTTGTTTTTATTTTTTTGGTTTGGATAGAGATGAAAGATTATTTAATTCACCAGTGTCATTGCACAGTATAAACCTAATTTTGGCAACATCTGTTTTTAATTGCACTATTAGTGGAAGAAGGGAACCACATATGACAATGCAGTTAGTTAACCATCTTTTATAAACAACCAAGAAGATTAAATCAGAAAGAAATTAATAAATTTGATAACGCAAAAAAGTGGGGAGCGATAGAAAAACACGTCCGATCGTTGCGAGGTTTGAAATGAAAAAAAATCTCCATCTAACAAGGGTACACGTAGTGCCCCGTGGCTTAGTGGTTAGTGTGTCGGACTGCTAAGCGAAAGAACCTGGGTTCAAATCCAGCTCATAGCCACCTTTTTTTCTGGGGTACTGCCTCTTGCGAGGAACTGACAAAACCTCCAAGAGAAAAATTTGTCTCGAAAAAGTGCATCTCATGTAGCCGTTCTGACTCGGCGGTAAACTGTAGGTCCCTTCCATTCTTGCAGAGTAACAACACACACACAGGAATGGTTGAGAGTATAAGTCACTAGGCCTTGGCTCCTTAAGGAGCTGTCGCGCCAATAAATTTATTTATTTATTTATAACAAGGGTACACAATCTGCTCAGGGATCAAATATACCTAGCAAGATGGTACCTGTGAGATCTGACAAAGGTACTCCAGAAGAAGTCAACACATACTTCACTGGAGCTCAAAGACGCCGGATCGGAAGAATGATCAGGGATGGCATCGCACCTACGGAAGCTAGGAAGAGGATGCGTGAACTGATCGCTGCTGGTCTTAGAAACGGGCCACCACAGGCAGAGAGCAAAAATGGAGCCAAAAGGTGCAGGTCTAAAGAGAACTCACCAAAGGACCAACAACAAAGGGCCAAAAAAAAAGTACAGATGCAGGGACAGGCAAACATGCTCCAAAGGTCTCTAAGAAAGGGATCTCTATAAATCCTCGTATATACAATGATGCGAGTATTATTTTTTTTTTGCACAACTGGATTGCTTCACACAAGCAGGGTGACGAGATGGCTAGTTTTAAAAAAGGAATGACAAAAAAGATGAAAGACGACTTTTGTAAATGAATGGTGTCTGGGGGGTGGGTATATGTTTAAGCTGGTTGATAAGTTTATTTTGAGTTTTATATTTTTTTCATATAAAACTTTCGAGTATGTATATACCTACATACATACCAACATAATGTGTGTATTTACGTAGGTATACTTGTTATATTATCTTTGATAAAATGTTCAGCTAAATTCAGGTCGATCGGTCGGTCGTCGGTGTGGTAGATGGTGTGAGTGAGGGTGAGGGATATACTAACAAGGAAAACTTAATAAGCACATGTGTATGTGTATTGTGTATATCCTGTTCTCGATGACGGTGAACAACGAATTTTCATTTCATTGGCTTCGTTATCGTTGATGTTGAATTTTATGCACAAATAGCTTTGTGATTATAGGGACTATAAGTCAAGTTTAGGATTCTTGAACATAAAAAAATTGTGATAATAATCAAACATTACATTACGATGATAGAGAAACATATTTGAGTTACTGGCAAAATTCTGTCCGTCTGTCTGTAGGTCTGTCTGTACGGATGTATTTTGGACTATAGCCTAAACCGATGAGCCAATCGTCTTCAAATTTAGAACTTAAGGTTATTTTGACATTTTACACAGGAGTTTTTTCAATTTTTACTTGCGATTATAGGGACTATAAGGCAATAGAATTCGCGAATATAAAAAAAATTAGATAACAATGAAACATGACATTACGATCATAGAGATGTCTAAAAAAGTGATCGACAAAAAATGACTGTCTGTCTGTCAGTAGGTATGTATAACGAGCTGCAGCCTAAATGGCTTAAGCGATTATCTTTAAACTTGGTGTGTGATTATTTTGGCATTGAAATTTAAATTGTAGGCCTAAAAGTAAAGGAAGTGCCATATGACCGTTGAGTTGAGTTGTTTTCTTGATTGAAATTTTTGCATTCAGTAGGTAATCGAGTATTTTTTTTATTTGTTAGTTGTTTTTGCATGTTTATGTGTTTATCATAGGCGTCCTTATTATTTATTCTGTATGCTGTATGCTGTTACGAGCATGAAATGCTTTAAAATAAATAACGATAAATAAATAATAATACAAATAAAGAAGTTTGCTTTCATTAGACTAGTGGCAAAATTTGGGGGAAAATATTAAACAAATAATTTTTTTATGAAATCAAAAAACACTATTCATAACGTTTTTTGGAAGCCATCTTATTTCTTTTGCTGTTTTCTATTTTATAATTTTTTTCATTTCAAGATCGTTCCACCAGTTTTTTGAAAAACTTTTCATAAACATATATATATTTTTTTTGACTATGCCAATTTAAAGAAATCTATAGTTTATACTAGGAGAAAATATTAAAAAAAATCTATAGATTCGTTTTCAAAATATTCAAAAAACAAAATAAGTTTTTTAAAAAATTATTAAAAAAAAAAAATATTTTTTCGAAAATTTTAATAAGCAATATTATTTAAATCATAAAACACTACATATTTTGAAAATTTTATCAAAATCAGTCAATTAGTTAACGAGAAAGTCTAATTTCAAAAAACCGGTCATATGGGAGGTACCGTTATAAAACTTTTTCTGAAAATCCATTAAAACTAAAAGATAGATTTTGTATAGAAAACATCATTCTGAAAGTTTTATTAAAATCTTAGGAGCCGTTTTCGAGAAAAATAAGTTTTTCATTAAAAGTTATATGGCAGGTGCCGTTAGTTTTGGAGCTAGAATGCCAATTCCAAAAACTGTCGGGCAGAGCACTCTAAAAATACTATGTACCAAGTTTGAATCAAATCGGCCCAACCGTTTAGGCTGTAGATATCGATACGGACAGACAGACAGACAGACAGACGGACGGAATTTCCGGACCCACTTTTTTAACTTCTCTATCATCGTATAGTCATGTTTGATTGTTAGAATTTTTTTTACGAATGCATAACTTGCCTTATAGTCCCTATAAATCGCAAGTAAGAAACTATTCCATTGCTACTGAATGCAAAAATTTCAATCGAGAAAACGAAAGCTTACACCTGCCCCTAAATAAACAAATTAGCACACAGGAGCAAGTACGTGCGACCCAGTCGTGCCTTTTATATGTATATTTATTTTTTTCTGAAATTCTTTATTTAAAAAATAATATGATTGAACAGACTTTTGGCTTTAAAAAAGGTATAGCACATTATTTTAAATGTTGCCGTTATTTTTAAATATACCTATATAAATATATTTTGGTGGTTGGGTGCTGTATGAATAGGGTAGGCACTGAAAGGCATCAAACTGGTGATGCACAGTCGCTGCAACTATATCGTACACATCAATTGTGCTTATTTTACCTCCCCGCGGTAACCACCGGGTACTGGTCTGTCCATCCGGACATTCCTGCTAAACTTATAAGCGCGAGTGTTGAACACAGAAAAAATAGCAACACTATAATGCTCTGCTTTAATGACTGTTCTGATCGATTCGCAGAAGTCTTGCACGAGCCCCTCAGAAAGAGGACGTACGGCGGATGAGCCCAACCAATTGGACCAACGGTGGCGTCAACAGTCAACGAAGCAGACGCCCTAATGAGCTACTTCGACGTATTTGGAGATAAGGTCATTAGGACAATTCAATGCAAGTCAGGGCATTGAAATAGAGATGGTGGCGGATGAACCCTTAATGGGCCAACGGCAGCGCTCATATACTGACTCCGGATTCTCCTTTTCTCCAAGGAATCCAACAAAGGACCTGGCCCTCCAGGTTGGGGGTTGTGCGTGGGGTTAACAACCCTGCCACGGAAAAAAGAAAAAGTTGCGAAGCGACCAATAGCCTCGGAAAAGGACGGATTTACTGTTGACGACCCGGAAAAACGAATCAAGGACAACGACCTTCGGATTTGCACGTGGAATGTTAGAACTCTTAACAGACCACGTGCATCCAAACAACTAGCGGAGGCCCTAGACTGCTACAGAGCAGGAATTACTGCCATCCAGGAAGTGCGATGGAATGGGCCGGGCAAAAGGAGGATGAAAAACTGTGACGTGTACTACGGTGATTGCGCAAGAAGACCACAGCGTTTATTTGGGTGCGGATTCGTCATAAGCGGTAGACTTAGGCAAGAAGTCTTGGGCTTTCGACACGTAAGTGAGCGAGTTGTGACAATTCGTATCAAGGCTAAATTCGCCAACATTAGCCTAATTAGCGCTCATGCCCCCACAGAGGACAAAGATGACGCCACCAAGGATGACTTCTATGAGCTCCTCGACAAAACCTATGAGCAATGCCTTAAATACGACGTTAAGATCGTACTAGGCGATTTTAATGCCAAAATAGGTAAAGAGGAAATCTTTGGTAGGACTGTCGGAAAACATAGCATACACGACACAACGTCTGAAAACGGACTTAGGCTAATTGACTTCGCAGCGGCACATAACGTCACCATTGCAAGCACACGGTTTCCTCATCTCGATATACACAAAGGGACTTGGCGACACCCAGATCAAAGAACCGTCAATCAGATTGATCACGTTGCGATCGATGCAAGACACGCCTCCAGTATCTTGGATGTTCGCACCTTCCGAGCAGCTAACATCGACTCGGATCACTACCTTGTTGCAGCAAAGGTAAGAATGCGAATAACCCGAACTCCACAACAACGGAGTAATACTGTGAGGAAGTATGACGTCGGAAAGCTGCAATCGCAAGAAACCGCCAGAACCTATGCCGATCGAATATCCCGTAACCTATCAAGAAATCCAGTACCGCCAGCATCAAGTGCCGAAGATCAGTGTCAACACTGCCAACAAGCCATCAGAGATGCCGCAACTGATGTGCTAGGTTTCACCAGACCACCACCACGAAACCTCTGGTTTGATGACGAATGCAGGCAGGCCCATGCAGCCAAACAAGAGGCATATAAAGCGACGCTGCAAAGAAAGACGAGAGCTGCTCGCGAGCTTTACGAGCAGAAAAGACGGGAAGAACACCGGCTTCTCCAAAAGAAAAAAAGAGAGCATGAGAAGCGCGCGATCGAAGATATTGAGAGATGCTACTCCAGGAACAACGTGCGGAAGTTTTACCAACAGGTAAAAAAAAAATGCCAAGGAAAAAAATCCCGCACAGAAGCCTGTAGAGATAGGAATGGAAACCTCGTAGTAGAGTCACAGTCGGTGCTGAGTACATGGAAGGACCATTTCTGCAGACTGTTAAACGGCGATGAAGGCCAAAATCCCGCTGTCAGGCAGAATGAACCATTCAACATGGATGATGACAGACAAAACTTCCGTCCACCTGACCAAAATGAAGTAAGGATAGCAATATCTAAACTCAAAAACAACAAAGCTGCTGGACCCGACGGATTACCCGCCGAACTTTTTAAAGCGGCCGGAGATGACCTGGTGGAGTGCATACACCAACTCATCTCTAAAGTTTGGTCAGAAGAAAGTATGCCTGATGAATGGAACCTCAGCATCGTTTGCCCAATCCACAAGAAAGGAGACCCTCTAAACTGCGCCAACTATAGAGGAATAAGTCTCCTGAATATCGCCTACAAGATCCTCTCTGCCGTGCTATGTGAACGCCTGAAACCTTTCGTCAGCAACCTGATTGGCCCCTATCAGTGTGGTTTCAGACCAGGAAAGTCCACAATCGATCAAATGTTCACGCTACGGCAGATCCTGGAAACCACCCAAGAATTCCAAATCGATACCCACCACCTCTATCGATTTTAAGGCCGCGTACGATAGCATTTATAGAGACGAGCTATACAGAGCCATGTCAGGTTTTGGCATTCCCACAAAACTCGTCCGACTGTGCAGGATGACGATGGAGAACTCTCGCTGCTCCGTCAAGGTTGGTTCTGACCTCACAGAAGCTTTTGACGTCAAAAAAGTATTCTGACAAGGTGATGCGCGATCGTGCGATTTCTTCAACTTAATACTTGAAAAAATTATAAGAAACTCGCAAGTCAATTGTAGTGGGACAATTTTTTTCAAGTCTGTGCAATTGCTAGCATACGCTGACGACATAGACATCATTGGCAGAACTCGGCGAGCTGTCACTGGAACGTTTGCTAGCATTGAAGCTGAAGCGGCTAAGATGGGACTAGCAGTCAATGAGGCCAAAACGAAGTACCTGCTGTCCACAAAAAGGGACACACAACACCGGCGGATTGGACAAAACATCACAATGGACAGGTACAACTTTGAGGTAGTTAGGGACTTTTTGTACCTCGGATCCGCTATAACATCTGACAACAACATCTCGTCAGAAATAAAGCGAAGAATTACTCTTGCCAATCGCTGTTTCTATGGGCTAGGAAGGCAATTGAGTAGCAAAGCCCTCTCTCGAAAGACAAAGGAGACTCTGTATAAGACCCTAATCATCCCAGTCCTGCTCTATGGCGCCGAGGCATGGACTCTATCTAAAGCGGATGAAGATATCCTTAGTCGTTTCGAGCGTAAGATTCTTCGGAAGATTTTTGACCCTATCTGCGTTAACGGGCTTTGGAGGAGAAGGTTCAACCAAGAACTATACGAGCTGTACAGCGACATTGACCTGGTCAAAAAAATACGCATATCACGTTTATGATGGCTAGGTCATGTAGAGCGAATGGACAACAATGCTCCGGCTCGCAGGATCTTCGATTCCATTCCAGAGGGTAGACGCAGTCAAGGAAGACCTCGCCTTAGGTGGCGCGCTCAAGTGGAGGACGACCTCAACCAACTTGGAGTGCAAAACTGGAGGCAGCTAGCCAAAGACCGAGTTGGCTGGAGAGGCATGTTGGTTGAGGCCCAGGTTCGTCCCGAACTGTAGCGCCACCTAAGTAAGTAAGTATATACTTATATTTAAGTGTAAGATTACTTAGGCTACTAACATTTTCCTGAATATCAATTTTGGTTGTAATCGGTTACCTAACCAGTTCTCAGAAAAGTCGATGCTAAAAAAAAAACTCCTATGGGTGGTACCAGTTTTAGCCAACCGTCATATTTTTTTTAACCAAAATAGAATGCACATTGATTTTTTACATACAAAATTCTTGGAACTGTTTTTGACAAAAATAAGCTTTTACTTTACGGTTATATCGCAAGTACCGTAAATATTTCAGCTAAAAAAATTCTATGTCGAATGTCAAAATAAACTTATATTCCAAATTTAAAGACAACTGGCCAAACCGTTTAGTAGACGCACAGAATTTTGCCAGTGACTCAAATATGTTTCTCTATCATCGTAATGTTATAGGTATTTGATTGTTATCTCAATTTTTTTTTCTGCACGAATGCATAACTTGTACTTAGTACCTACCTATAATAATTGCAAGTAAAAATTAAACTATTAGGTATTAGAAATGTAAAAAACCCGTGGTATTTTTAGCAATTCTATAGAAGATTAGTACAATTTTTGGTTTAACTATAAATTTCTTTCCCGCGAGCTAAGCTGGGTAGGTCAACTAGTACCTATTATATAAACCTCAAACAAACAAAAGATCTTTGTTACTATAAATCAATAATATATAATCAATCAATAATATAAATTAATTTACAAACAATTTTTGATTGGATTTCTGCACATAGTACATTCAGTTAGGTACCTACATATGTATGTACCTATATGTATATGTAGGTACCTATCAGAATGGAAAGTAAAATTCAAAACAAAAATCCATCCACTGCAAGCACATTTGTATCTTTGTATAAATATAGCAAGAAGTAAGTTTGTGTTTAAATTACATGAATGAATGTGTACATTATTTGAAGACGACAACCTTCATAATAGTAAAAAAATTGAAAATCCTAAAGAATTCGAATCAAAAGTCTGGTCAATGGTGTATAGGTATATGTACAAATATGAAAAATATGTATGTAGGTAGTGCTCGTACAAAACTTGAAAATCCTAAAAAACTCAAATCAAAAGTCTGGTCAATGACGTACGCATATATAAATACTTATGTAAGAATCAGTTCTCATATTACATATTCCATATAAAAAACACGTATACAATGAAAATGTTGGATCGTGTATAAATCTTTACAAAAAACTATTAGCCTCAGCTAAGCGAAACCATTATGTATTAACTTCAAAACTTAGCAGTTTATATACATATACATAGGTATACAATGAACAAAACAAAATACTGAATTATTTCATGTTCTCCTTCCGTTTTTTCTTGCCTCACATTGCACATGCGCAATAAACTAAGCACAAAGCATAACACTGAAAACCATGCTCTTAATTCTCTCTCACTCAAATAAAATGTCCCTACACTAGCACTCCAAGCGGCTCTAGGTAAAAAGATTTTTTCTCGTCTCATGATAGTACTATAGGCAATGTATATACAATGATACAAAATACACAATACACAAAGAACCAGACCAGAGATAGAGAATGATTCATTGTATATACATTGCCTATAGTACTATCATGAGACGAGAAAAAATCTTTTTACCTAGAGCCGCTTGGAGTGCTAGTGTAGGGACATTTTATTTGAGTGAGAGAGAATTAAGAGCATGGTTTTTAGTGTTATGCTTTGTGCTTAGTTTATTGCGCATGTGCAATGTTAGGCAAGAAAAAACAGAAGGAGAACATGAAATAATTCAGTATTTTGGTTTGTTCATTGTATACCTATGTATATGTATATAAACTGCTAGCAGTTTTGAAGTTAATACATAATGGTTTCGCTTAGCTGAGGCTAATAGTTTTTTGTAAGGATTTATACACGATCCAACATTTTCATTGTATACGTTTTTTTTATGTAAGTAAGTAAGAACTGGTTCTTACATAAGTATTTATATATGCGTACGTCATTGACCAGACTTTTGATTTGAGTTTTTTAGGATTTTCAAGTTTTGTACGAGCACTACCTACATATGCATACATATTTGTCATATTTGTACATATACCTATACACCATTGACCAGACTTTTGATTCGAATTCTTTAGGATTTTCAATTTTTTTTACTATTATGAAGGTTGTCGTCTTCAAATAATGTACACATTCATTCTTGAAATTTAAACACAAACTTACTTCTTGCTATACTTATACAAAGATACAAACGTCCTTGCAGTGGATGGATTTTTGTTTTGAATTTTACTTTCCATTCAAATAGGTACCTACCTACATATACATATTGGTACATACATATGTATATGTAGGTACCTATTTGAATGAACTATGTGCAGAAATTCAATCAAAAATTGTTTGTAAATTGATTTATATTATTATTGATTGATTATATATTATTGACTTATAGTAACAAAGATCTTTTGTTTGTTTGAGGTTTATATACTAGTTGACCTACCCAGCTTAGCTCGCGGGAAAGAAATTTATAGTTAAACCAAAATATTTCTTTGTACTAATCTTTTATAGAATTGCTAAAAATACCACGGGTTTTTTACATTTGTAATACCTAATTGTTTAATTTTTACTTGCAATTATTAAAGGTAGGTACTAAGTACAAGTTATGCATTCGTGCAGAAAAAAAAAATTGAGATAACAATCAAATACCTATAACATTACGATGATAGAGAAACATATTTGGCAAAATTCTGTCCGTCTACTGTTTGGCCAGTTGTCTTTAAATTTGGAATATAAGTTTATTTTGACATTCGACATAGGAATATTTTTAGTCTCTTTTTTAGCTGAAATATTTAGGGTACTTGCGATATAACCGTCAAGTAAAAGTTTATTTTTGTCAAAAACAGCTCCAAGATTTTTTTATGTAAAAAATCAATGTGCATTCTATTTTGGTTAAAAAAAAATATGACGGTGGGCTAAAACTGGTACCGTCCATAGGAGTTTTTTTTTTGGCATCGACTTTTCTGAGAACTGGTTAGGTAACCGATTACAACCAAAATTGATATTCAGGAAAATGTAAGTAGCCTAAGTAATCTAACACTAAAATATATTTATATAGGTATATTTAAAAATAACGGCAACATTTAAAATAATGTGCTATACCTTTTTTAAAGCCAAAAGTCTGTTCAATCATATTATTTTTTTAAATAAAGAATTTCAGAAAAAAATAAATATACATATAAAAGGCACGACTGGGTCGCACGTACTTGCTCCTGTGTGCTAATTTGTTTATTTAGGGGCAGGTGTAAGCTTTCGTTTTCTCGATTGAAATTTTTGCATTCAGTAGTAATCGAATAGTTTTTTACTTGAGATTTATAGGGACTATAAGGCAAGTTATGCATTCGTAAAAGAAATTCTAACAATCGAACATGACATTACGATGATAGAGAAGTTAAAAAAAGTGGTTCCGGAAATTCCGTCCGTCTGTCTGTCTGTCTGTCCGTATCGATATCTACAGCCTCAACGGTTGGGCCGATTTGATTCAAACTTGGTACATAGTATTTTTGGAGTGCTCTGCCCGACGGTTATTGGAATTGGCATTCTAGCTCCAAAACTAACGGCACCTGCCATATAACTTTTAATGAAAAACTTATTTTTCACGAAAACAGCTCCTACGATTTTGATAAAACTTTCAGAATGATGTTTTCTATGCAAGATCTATCTTTTTGTTTTAATGGATTTTCAGAAAAAGTTTTATAACGGTACCTCCCATATGACCGGTTTTTTGAAATTAGACTTTCTCGTTAACTAATTGACGGATTTTGATAAAATTTTCAAAATATGTAGTGTTTTATGATTTAAATAATATTGCTTATTAAAATTTTCAAAAACATTTTTTTTTAATTTTTAATAATTTTTTTAAAAAACTTATTTTGTTTTTTGAATATTTTGAAAACGAATCTATAGATTTTTTTTTAATTTTTCTTCCTAGTATAAACTATAGATTTCTTTAAATTGACATAGTCAACAAAAATTATATATATGTTTTTGAAAAGTTTTTCAAAAAACTGGTCGAACGATTTTGAAATGAAAAAATTATAAAATAGAAAACAGCAAAAGAAATAAGATGGCTTACAACATTTTTTTCCAAAAAACGTTATGAATAGTGTTTTTTGATTTAATAAAAAAATTATTTGTTTAATATTTTCCCCCAAATTTTGCCACTAGTCTAATGAAAGCAAACTTCGTTATTTGTATTATTATTTATTTATCGTTATGTATTTTAAAGCTTTTCATGATCGTAACAGCATACAGCATACAGAATAAATAATAAGGACGCCTATGATAAACACATAAACATGCAAAAACAACTAACAAATAAAAAAAAATACTCGATTACCTACTGAATGCAAAAATTTCAATCAAGAAAACTACTCAACTCAACGGTCATATGGCACTTCCTTTACTTTTAGGCCTACAATTTAAATTTCAATGTCCCCTCTGGGGAATGCCAAAATAATCACACACACCAAGTTTAAAGATAATCGCTTAAGCCATTTAGACTGCAGCTGTTATACATACCTACTGACAGACAGACAGTCATTTTTTGTCGATCACTTTTTTAGACTTCTCTATGATCGTAATGTCATGTTTCATTGTTATCTAAATTTTTTTTATATTCACAAATTCTAAACTTGCCTTATAGTCCCTATAATCGCAAGTAAAAATTGAAAAAATTCCTGGGTAAAATGTCAAAATAACCTTAAGTTCTAAATTTTAAGACGATTGGCACATCGGTTTAGGCTATAGTCCAAAATACATCCGTACAGACAGACCTACAGACAGACGGACAGAATTTTGCCAGTAACTCAAATATGTTTCTCTATCATCGTAATGTAATGTTTGAATATTATCACAATTTTTTTATGTTCACGAATCCGAAACTTGACTTATAGTTCCTATAATCACAAAGCTACTTGTGCATAAAATTCAACATCAACGATAACGTAGCCAAAGAAATGAAAATTCAAAAAATAAAATCATTGTCGATCCTCTTCGTTGTTCATCGTCACCGAGAACAGGATATACACAATACATATACACATGTGCTTATTAAGTTTTCCTTGTTAGCTCACCCTCGCTCAAACCATCTACCACACCGACGACTGACCGATCGACCTGAATTTAGCTGAACATTTTATCAAAGATAATATAACAAGTATACCTACGTAAATACACACATTATGTAGGTATGTATGTAGGTACATACCTTAATATCTACCTACCCTCGAAAGTTTTATATGAAAAAAATATAAAACTCAAAATAAACTTATCAACCAGCTTAAACATATACCCACCACCAGACACCATTAATTTACAAAAGTCGTTTTTCTTCTTTTTTGTCATTCCTTTTTTAAAACTAGCCATCTCGTCACCCTGATTGTATGAAGCAATCCAGTTGTGCAAAAAAAAACTATACTCGCATCATTGTATATATGTAAACTGCAAACTGCAAAGAGTAAAGTACATGTTCACAGAGTTTCTCTTAGAATTCTCTTTGTTCGCCTCGTTCGCCTCTTTCAATTTACCAAGTTAATTTTACCTAGAGCCGCTTGGAGCGCCACGGTCCACATGTCACCATGATAGTACTATAGAAGTTCATATACAATGGAATGATTTGAAATAAATGAACGAAACAAAGTGAAACTGAACTGATATTTAAGTATTTATTTTACAAAGAGAGTGAGACTAGAGAGAGAGACATACACTCAACTTAATGATTTACTGACGAAACACGGATGTCGATGTTGGTGTCGGATAGATCCAAATGCAGAGATACATATCATATATGGAAACCATGCAAAATGTTTTATTCACAATCACATTCAAAAGTCACAACACAACATTTCGATGACCGGTATGGCATGGGTATAAATTGAAACGAGAGAAAGAGGGTAGATATGGGATTGATTGGTAAAATGATTGATTGAAAAGACCGAATCTTTGAAATGACCGAATCATGAACGATTGAATCTTTGAAAATGAACGATTGACACAGATCTACCTTACAGTTTATTCGGCTAACCTTAGCTTTAATCTAAGCAATACTATACAATAGCTCTAATCTTTTCATTTAATCAGCAATTTAAATGTTAGTAAAATGGAATCTTTCATGAATAAGAAAATAAGGGGATTTTATTACTGTCTATTTTTCTACCTTATCAGTAAAAAATACCGCTAAAAGATATGTGTCAAGCGTCAAGCAGCATCACCTACCACAAACCCATTGAAATATACACACAAAATTTCATGCAAATCGTTCTAGCTAGTTGATCCGGCAAACGTTATTGTGCCCTAAACTTTTTACTTGCGATTATAGGTACTAAAGGGTTTTTCAATAATAGCGCTACAAAAGTTTTTTTTTAAATAAAACAAAATAAAAAAAAGAACAAAAACGGTTTTGGATATCAATGAAATTCTTTATTCCTGTGAAAAAAGTTTGATGCCATTATGTATGGAACTCGATTTCTTTTGCATGGCCACCACGGGCACGCTTGCAGAAGTCCAGACGCTGAAACCAGTTTTCGACGGTTTTCAAGCATACATCGGCCGATACTGCTGCAATTTCTCGATATTCATACGAAGTTCATCAATTGTCGCTGGCTTGTTGGCATAGACCATAGACTTGACGTAGCCCTACAGGAAAAAGTCTAACGGCGTCAAATCGCACGACCGAGGCGGCCAAGCGACTGGACCATTTCGTGAGATAACACATTCTCCAAACTTGGTTTCCAATAAATTGATTGTGACATTTGCTGTGTGGCTTGTGGCGCCGTCCTGTTGGAACCAAATGTCCTCCAAGTCCATATCATCCAATTGGGGCCAACAATATTCGGTTATCATTGAACGGTAGCGATCCCCATTCACAGTAACGGGCCGGTCTTGATCATCACGGAAGAAGTACGGCCCAATGACATACGACGCTTCTGGTGGTCAAGCGGCTTCAGTTCTTGCGTCAATTTAATCTTTTCGCAAAATTCGCCACAACGACGTCACAGAGATGCCCAACGCTTGAGAACGACGTGTGAGAGACACATTTGGGCTTTCTGCAACTGCAGCCTCAGCGGCAGCAATATTCTCGACACTACGGGCACTTCTTTGTCTCACTGGCACGGGAACATTTTGTACTGTGCCTCTGGATTCAAATTTTTCCACTAAAGGCTCAACTGTTGATCTGCTGGGACAATTATGACGACCATTAATTGGAAATAGCGCTCTTAACGTTGAGGCCACTGACTGAATTTCGGTAGTAAATTTTAATAATTTCGACTTGTTGTTGGCTCGTATATCTTTCCATCATGAAATGGCAAACCTTACTGAAGAGAAATGTCAGAAGAGCGGTAAGAAATATGGCGTCGTTTGCTGTCCCTGTCACTCTTCTTTTGTAGCGTCCCTATTAAAAAACCCGAAATAAGGCAAGTTATGGATTCGTATACAAAAAAAATCCTAACAATCAAATATAACATTACGATGATGGAGAAATCGAAAAAAGTGGGCGCAGAAATTCCGTCCGTCTGTCTGTCGGTTTGTTCGCACTTCTAAATTTTAAACGGATGGGCCGATTGGCTTCAAACTTGGTATTTAGTATTTATTTGGGGCTGTTTTTCATTTTTGCTCTTGGTCGAAAAATAACGGTACCTGCCATACAATCTTTAACAAAAAGTTTGATTTTCTCGAAAACGGCTCTAACGATACCTTTCATAGAACCGGTTTATTCAAATGCGGTTTAATCGTAAACCATTATCTCGATTTCAATAACATTTTGCACACAGGAAGTCATTTATAATTCAATTGATAATGCATTTCAATTTCAAAAACTTTTTTTTGATTATTTTTAAATGTTTTAAAAAAAAATTGGTTTTCTAAATATCTTGAAAACGGGTTGATTGATTTTTCTTAAAAATAATTCG
This sequence comes from Platycheirus rosarum, assembly GCA_963971375.1. Lineage (NCBI taxonomy): Eukaryota > Metazoa > Arthropoda > Insecta > Diptera > Syrphidae > Platycheirus > Platycheirus rosarum. Next base: position 83,653,249 of record OZ020510.1, on the reverse strand, counting down.
AAAGAATTTTCGAAAATGATTTTTTTTTTTAGTAAGTATATCATCAACATAATAATTTTTAACACCTAACAACCTTAGAGATACTTTTCCGGAAATACTCACGAACATAAGTAATTCCGAAAGGTAACCTGTCGTCAATTCTTTAGATTTTTCCGACATTTTTCCGCTATTTGCTGAACTTTGACAGGCAATTTGCCAAAGACCTTTTGTGAAGTTCCTTTTGGAAGACCCTATACTTATTTGGGCGGAAAATTTGCAAGAACTTGAAGAGTGAGTAGAGGTGGTGCTCAAAAATTAAGAGCAGACAAAAATCGTAAGGCAAAAATAAATTTTTGAGGCACATTATTTCAGAAGGGTCAATAAAGGTTGACGGTCACAAAACAAAAGCTATTCAGGAAATGGCAACTCCAACTAATGTTGAAGAAGTTCAAAGATTTCTTGGAACGGTTAACTTTACTGGAAAATACATCCACAATAAATCATAGATCGTAGAACCAATTTAAAGCGTAATTTGTACGAAAAATGCTTTCGTTTTCGGAAGTGCCCAGGAGAAAGCTTTTATGAAAATTAAAGAAAAATTGATTTCTCCTCCCTGTCTGAAAATATATGACGATGGAAAAGAGACAATTTTGTCGTGCGATGCTTCTTCACAAGGTTTAGGTGCTGTTCTTTTGCAAACGCAAAGATCAATTTCCTATTGCACATATGTATATCAAGGACCTTAACTGGAGCAGGGAAAAATTATGCAAACATAGAAAAAGAAAGCATTGGCGATTGCATGGGCATACGAAAATTTAAAACTTATTTGATCGGCAGAAATTTTACTGTACACATGGATCACAAGCCCCTTTTGTAAGTTTTTAAAACAAAAAACTTAGATGATCTCAAGCCAAGATTGCAGCGTTTATCGTATGCAAATGATGAGATATAACTATTCCATAAAATATTTCCCCGGTAAGAATCTAATTATACCTGATAGTCTTTCGAAAACACCCATTTCCCATTGATGGTAGTATGGGTTCAGAAAAATTGGAGGGGGAAATTGAAGCTTATATACATGAGATATTTTTACAGAATATTCATACCAAAGACGAAAATATTGTTTAAATTATTCAGTCAAATATTGGTTAAGGAATGCCAGGAAGTACAAAAATATTTGAGAACTGAATGGCCTGCAAAGATTAAACTGGCGGCCGACATTCAAAAGTATTATTGGTAAGAAATGACCTCAATGTAATTGATGATCCGCTGTTAAGAAGTAACAGAATGGTTATTCTAAAGAATTTAAGACCTAGGATGTTATACTAATTACATGCTGGACATTTTGACATAACTAAGACAAGAATTAGAGCTAAATGAATCATGTGGCCAGGAATTTCAAAACACATTGAACATAAAGTGAAGAGTTGCCAAGCGAGTGTCCAGAACTCAAAAAATAGAAATAGTCACACCAAGCTTGCCGGATTACCCTTGGCAAAAAGTTCCCATAGATTTATTTATGTTACAATGTAAATGATATATTGTTGTTATGTTGAATTAAATTTCGCACTTTTTAAGCCACGCGAACATCAAAATTCACAGTTTCCCACGAATAGTTTGAAACTATCAAATATCCGCGCATGCATCTCCCGAATTCTAGAATAGCGATGTGCGAGCTTCAGTTTCAGACGAATATTTTGAAACTACCAAGTGTCCCCGCATGTATCGCTCGCATTCTTGAGTCGCGTCATGCAAGCTTCAAAATGCACACTACGCAAATGCACACTTCACTTGATTCCAACGATACACTTTGAAGCATACCTGAAGATACTATAACCCAACTTCAAAGCAATCGGTTCTGCGTTTTTATTCATTGGTTTATTTACTCGTTTTAATTTTGTCTTCTTCAAATACACAACATCGTTACAACTACTTGTTATTCCAGATATTTTGAAATTGTAGAATTGGTTCGAATGAATATGAGTGATAGGGATTAAAAAATGCAAATCTACATTCAGCCGACACAGAGTACCTCAAAGTTTTTTTTACTGATAGCGGGACACAATTTCAAAACCTCGACTCATCCGAGTTTCGACGTTTTGCGAAGGAAGGATCTTTCACTATTTTTTCGGGAAGCCCTAAATATCATCGGGCTGTGAAGTTAGCCAAGAATTAAATGAAGACAAATTCAGGAAACGTCAATCTGGCGTTACTAGCGTTTCAAAATACACCACTCTCTAATAGACTTAGCCCAGCAGAATTACTTTTTGGACGGAGACTTTGCGACAACCTTCAGTGTGTACATTTAACTCAGAAATCAGATTTCCGAAACTTGATTAAAAAGGAAGAAATTTAAAGAAACAAATAAACATCAAATTAAGATAGACGACATAGAGCAAAAGAATTGGTAGAATTAAATCGAAGAAATTTTGTTTGGGTAACCGATCACAGGAGACATGGGAAAATTATTAAAAAAGTACAACATAGAAAAGCAAACATAGATAGCAACTACAACAAAAAGTATAGTTGAAGCTATCACATATTTTAAACATCGAAAATAGGTCGTCTGGAACCTAATATGGAGGACTTAACACTTCAGCATAATCACCAAAGCTTTCCGATTATCTATCTATCAGCAACGCACCAAACTTTATATCTCGCGTCCAGTCATCCGAATTCGTATCGATCTTGAAAGGCAATTCACTATCCACTGCTGCTAACTGTTACAACAGCGGTAGAAAAATCCAACTAACAAGGGGCTTGGATTTCTATTTCCCATGCAGCGACGACTTCCTTATCTTCCAAATGCACATTCGAGTCGCCATCAGTAATTTTGTTGGGCTACATTGTCAGCCAAGAAGGTATTCAACCATTACCATCTAAAGTTGATGCCATCATCTCCTACAAAAAGCCGGCAACAGTGCAAGAGCTGCAAAGATTTTTGGGCATGCTTAATTTCTATAGACGTTTTGTTCCCAAAGCTGCACAGATCCGAGCTTCTCTCCATGCGTACCCTTGCGTCAACAAGAAGAATGATAAGACTGTTATCCATTACCCGAACCATAGAACGCATTTAACGCCTGTAAGGAAGGTCTTGCCAATTCGAGCCTCATCGCACATCCATATAATGAAGCCTTGTCAATCATGGAGTTTGCATCAAATACTGCTGCAGGCGCAGTAGTCCAACAGTTTGTTTTCAATAATTGGCAGCCTCTAAGTTTTTTAAAGAAGTTTTCACCATCACAAGCCAAATACAGTGGCAAGTTTTCGATACGATTCACAATTTGTCACATCCAGGCGTTAAGAAAACAACTTAGATGATCAAAGAACGCTACATTTGGCCAGACCTTAGGAAGGATTGTCGTAATTGGTCATAAACATGTATCAGCTGCCAAAAAAGGAAGATCCAACAGCACATTCACTCTGCAATCGCAGATTTCGTGCCACCTGAAAGAAGATTCCAAAATGTTCATCTCGAGCTAGTTGGACCTTTGCCATCATCAGATTAATACACATACGCCCTCACCTGCATCGATCGTTTCACAAGATGGCCTGAAGCTATTCTCGAGCTAGTTGGACCTTTGCCATATTCAGATTGATACACATACGCCCTCACCTGCATCGATCGTTTCACAAGATGGCCTGAAGCTATTCCACTCACAGACATCAACGCGGAAACAGTTGCGACAGCTTTTCTATCTGGATGGACCTCGAAATTCGGAATCCCTAAAAAAGACGGACCCAGGAAGGCAATTTAAATCTTCTCTTTTCAACAAACTTTCAAAACTTCTGGATATCAAGAGACAAAAATGCCACGATAGAGCGATTCCACCGAAATTTGAAGACAGCTATCAAATGCCACGAAACACAAGATTGGGTTGCCAAACTCCCGATCGTTCTGCTTGGCCTAAGATCATTGTTACAAGAAGACTACAAAGTAACTGTAGCTGAACTTGTCTATGGTACATCATTAAGACTTACAGGCGAGTTATTCATATCAGCTTATGCTACATTCAGCCATGATTTCTTGAATAAATTCGGAGACCCGATGCAAAATCTTCAAAATCCAAGTCATGTTTCCCTTCGTAACAATGCAGCAAAAAACCACCTTATGATGGGCAAAAATTCAAGACAAACAAATATTTCACACTTGAGATTAAAGGACACCAACAAAATATTCCAATCGATGGTCTCAAACCAGCTTCAATCCACCTCAAATTACAAAACATAGTAGACGTGTCCATGTCCATATCCCAGATAGATATCGTTTTCACTAGAGGGCGAGTACTGTGACAATTCAACTTAAATTTAAAATTTTGTATTATAACTTAGTTTAAGAATAGCTCCTTTTTTCTCGTATTTAAAACATATTTAATATTCAACTGTAGTTTTAATAAGCAAACTTGTTTATCCAGTATAAACAAATTTTAATGCATAAATAGTGATTACTTAATAAAATAAAAATCAATTCTGACTTGAAAGTTAAAGTTTAAACATTTCATTTTATTTAAACTTTCCCTCAGGATTCCACAGGCAGTAATATTTATAGTACCAACAAATTTGTTTTTAAACTTTGCGAAGCAACGAAAGAATTCTAAAGAATTTTGGTTAAATTAGATTTTCCGTCAAGTTATTATTTATTTTTATTTAGAAAGTGAATACCATTTGTCTAATATAAGTGATATTTCTCTTTATAGCTATTTCTTTTCTTATAATTAACGCGCGCACAACAGACTATCTATTTTCCTTTAAATGTATGTAACTTTACTGGGTGAGCACTTCTTGCATCGATACAGAAACCTAAGCACTATCAGCATTTTTTGGGGACTCAAATAAATGTTCGTTCGTTGAAACACATACCTGCGAAAGCCATACTGACGGTCATAGAGAAGCTTTTGGTCTTCGGAATATTACTTAACTTGACGGTTAATTAGCGTTTCCATGACCTTAAAAAGAAGGGATGAAAGTGCTATGGGTCGGTAGGAGGAGGGGAGATTCCAGAAGAGTTGGAGCGATGGAAAAGTTACCGCAGTGGCTTTGCCACTGTGACGCGATGCGAAAAAAGTAGTGGCACCAAGTTATACCCATGTAGATCAAATTTTGATTCATTACTTACTTCAAGGTGAGTCTCACTTAGTGCCATAACAAATGGCCGGTATTGTACAGACGTACACGTGAGAGAAATTCTTTATTAACCCTGGAAAGATAATCATATTTATCAATACACTAAAGATAATCATGCGTCATATTGACGCATAAACTTTTGAGAACGTTATTTTTCAAGCTATTAATACAAAAATAATCTTCTGGTAAAAGCAAAAAAAGTTTTTACAATTTATGGCATTGCTGCAATTTATTTAACTAAAAAACTATAAAAGTAACAAAAACAAAGAAATACATAAATATAAATACATAAATTAACACAGCTTAAGAATTCATCACATAAAATAATACTTTCAGTACTTATCAGTCAAAAAATTTGTACATTCATAATTATAATAAATTATAATATGAATATTATATAACTTGAAATTGATCAGAAACATTTTTGGCACATATCAATGTTATGCTCCCTACATGTTACTTTTTTGCACTTTGTGTAAGAAGCATTTGCCTTCCGCCTTATATTGTATGGACAAAATGCACAGTAAGAACGTTTTTTTGGTAAAGGTTATTCTGGAATTTCTTGTTGTGAGCTAAAGCAACTTTTAGAAACTAAACTGCTTATATCATCTCTCAAATGTCTTTTCAAAGTGGGAATCTTCAGTCTCTCTTTCATAAACGGCGATGTCAGACTCATACTCAAGCTTTTCATGAAGTTTTTACGATTCAAAGCCTTTTCAACACAACTCTAAGTCAAACCGTGCAGTGAATGTCTAAATTAATTTCTGTAATAAACAAACTATCTCAGGTGTTATGCCCATAAAACCGTTTGCTTACAAGAAATCAATTGAAACATTCAGCACAATAGGATTAATTCAGATGCCCTCATCTATTTGCCTCAAACATTTTATGATGGTCATGCAATGCTTCCAGTAGGTAAAGAGGGGGCGACCAGTGGGTATTATTTTGTTTTTCACAACATACGCGAGTTGTGCGTATTTTTCAAACACTCGCGACTACAATGCGCAAATTATTTTAGCAATACTAAAAGAAATAGACTATTTTGATGTTTGCACATATTTTTACTGTTGTTTATTTCAACGCCTGGGGGCAGTACCTAAAAACTGATTGATATTTGAAATATATAAACTTACCTTTGCTAAATTATTACTTGCTGATGCTGTGTTTTTAAGTGCATTTCCCACTTCGTGTCACATATGCATTTTGAATACTTAATCTTTCTTCTCTTAGTGTTTGCTCATTAAGACATTGAGAACATTTTCCTTTGTTCATTTTATTTAAGTTCTATAAATGAAAGAAGATTTATTTTATGCAATACAAAAATTATGCAATAAAAAACGCAAATGCAAACTTAAACACAAAAAATATTTACATTTAAAACCAAAATTAAAAAAAATACACGTTCCGGTTTTCAAAATATCGATTTTTCAAAAAAAAATTTAAAATTATTAAAAATACAAAAAAAAGTTATTCCAAAAAATGTGTATGTCGAATTGCTTTGGCTATCTACATCTTCCTGACTATCACATTTGATTGTAATCGGTTAAGAAGTTCACGAAAAGGTCGAAGAAAAAAAAACATAACATTTTTAGCCCACCAACTTACATTTTTTTCACCACCGCACATCTACAAAAAAGCAATAATTTTTTTCTATAAAAAATCTTAAAACCGTTTTGATGTTCTTTCTTAACCGTTATGACATGTATTTGAGCTAAAAAAAAATCCTCTGTAGAATGTCAAATAACCTTAAGTTCTAAATTGGAAGACGATTGGTTCAACCGTTTAACCTGTAGTTCAATAGGCATCCGTACAGACAGACAGACAGAATTTTGCCAGTAACTCAAATATATTTCTCTATCATCGTAATGTCATGTTTAGATGTTATCTCAAAATTTTGAATCTGCACGAATGCATAACTTCCATAGGTAGTATATATACATATATATCGTAAGTAAAAAATATGTATCGTCCTCCGCAACATAAACAAAACTTTAAAAAAGTGTGAACATAAAGCATTCTCCATTTTTTATGGAGTGATGACCAGCTATTCCACAAAATAATTGAGTTTTTGTATTACTTTGTTCAAGAGAAGTGCAAGAGGGCAAGTGCAACTCACACAAGTGAGAAAAAAATAAAACCACTGACGCAGCCATTATATAATCAAAGAATGAAGACATATATATTTGCTAGTTACTTGGACTGCACTGGAATTAAAAAAACTTAAGGAAAAGTCAAAACACGCAACTTTGAGTGTAGTTAGTCAGTTACAGCCCCTATTAATAAAAAAACGCTTATTCCACCTTTATTCCACGAGGTAACTAAACCATGAAATAAGACTTAATCTACAGACTAAAATTTCTTATTAATAAATTAATAAAACAAAATATAGGGGACATAATAAAATGACGTTTACCAAAAATCCCTTAAGAAAATATACTACAATAAGCCATTGTATATACATTGCCTATAGTACTATCCATTGTATATGAACTTCAAAACTGCCAGCAGTTTATACACATACTTATATACAATGAACAAAACAAGATACTGAATTATTTCATGTTCCCCTTCGGTTTTTTCTTGCCACACATTGTAACATTGCATCCATTGTATATGAACTTCTATAGTACTATCATGGTGACATGTGGACCGTGGCGCTCCAAGCGGCTCTAGGTAAAATTAACTTGGTAAATTGAAAGAGGCGAACGAGGCGAACAAAGAGAATTCTAAGAGAAACTCTGTGAACATGTACTTTACTCTTTGCAGTTTGCAGTTTACATGTATACAATGATGCGAGTATAGTTTTTTTTTTGCACAACTGGATTGCTTCACACAAGCAGGGTGACGAGATGGCTAGTTTTAAAAAAGGAATCACAAAAAAGAAGAAAATGACTTTTTTAAATGAATGGTGTCTGGGGGGTTGATAAGTTTATTTTGAGTTTTATATTTTTTTCATATAACACTTTTGAGGGTAGGTAGATATTAAGGTATGTACCTACATACATACCTGCATAATGTGTGTATTTACGTAGATATCCTTGTTATATTATCTTTGATAAAATGTTCAGCTAAATTCAGGTCGATGGGTCGGTCGTCGGTGTGGTAGATGGTCTGAGCGAGGGTGAGGGAGATACTAAAAAGGAAAACTTAATAAGCACATGTGTATGTGTATTGTGTATATCCTGTTCTCGGTGACGGTGAACAACGAAGAGGATCGACAATGATTTTATTTTTTGAATTTTCATTTCATTGGCTTCGTTATCGTTGATGTTGAATTTTATGCACAAGTAGCTTTGTGATTACAGGGACTATAAGTCAAGTTTAGGATTCGTGAACATAAAAAAATTGTGATAATAATCAAACATTATATTACGATGATAGAGAAACATATTTGAACTACTGGCAAAATTCTGTCCGTCTGTCTGTAGGTCTGTCTGTACGGATGTATTTTGGACTATAGCCTAAACCGGTGAGCCAATCGTCTTCAAATTTAGAACTTAAGGTTATTTTGACATTTTACACAGGAGTTTTTTTAATTTTTACTTGCGATTATAGGGACTATAAGGCAAGTTTAGAATTTTTTGAATATAACAATGAAACATGACATTACGATCATAGAGAAGTCTAAAAAAGTGATCGACAAAAAATGACTGTCTGTCTGTCAGTAGGTATGTATAACGAGCTGCAGCCTAAATGACTTCAGCGATTATCTTTAAACTTGGTGTGTGTGATTATTTTGGCATTCCCTAGAGGGGACATTGAAATTTAAATTGTAGGCCTAAAAGTAAAGGAAGTGCCATATGACCGTTGAGTTGAGTTGTTTTCTTGATTGAAATTTTTGCATTCAGTAGGTAATCGAGTATTTTTTTTATTTATTAGTTGTTTTTGCATGTTTATGTGTTTATCATAGGCGTCCTTATTATTTATTCTGTATGCTGTATGCTGCTACGATCATAAAATAACGATAAATAAATAATAATACAAATAACGAAGTTTGCTTCCATTAGACTAGTGGCTAAATTTTGGGGGGAAATATTAAACAAAAATTTTTTTATGAAATCAAAAACACTATTCATAACGTTTTTTGGAAAAAAATGTTGTAAGCCATCTTATTTCTTTTGCTGTTTTCTTTTTTATAATTTTTTCATTTCAAAATCGTTCGACCAGTTTTTTGAAAAACTTTTCGAAAACATATATATAATTTTTTTTGACTATGTCAATTTAAAAAAATCTATAGTTTATACTAGGAGAAAAAATTAAAAAAATCTATAGATTCGTTTTTAAAATATTCAAAAAACAAAATAAGTTTTTTTAAAAAATTATTAAAAATTAAAAAAAATGTTTTTGAAAATTTTAATAAGCAATATTATTTAAATCATAAAATATATTTTGAAAATTTTATCAAAATCCGTCAATTAGTTAACGAGAAAGTCTAATTAAAAAAAAAAACGGTCATATGGGAGGTACCGCTATAAAACTTTTTCTGAAAATCCATTAAAACTTAAAGATAGATTTTACATAGAAAACATCATTCTGAAAGTTTTATTAAAATCGTACGAGTCGTTTTCGAGAAAAAAAAGTTTTTCATTAAAAGTTATATGGCAGGTGCCGTTAGTTTTGGAGCTAGAATGCCAATTCCAAAAACTGTCGGGTAGAGAACCCTTAAAATATTATGTACTAAGTTTGAATCAAATCGGCCCAACCGTTTAGGCTGTAGATATCGATACGGATAGACAGACAGACAGACAGACGGACGGAATTTCCGGACCCACTTTTTTAACTTCTCTATCATCGTAATAACATGTTTGATTGTTAGAATTTTTTTTACGAAAGCATAACTTGCCTTATAGTCCCTATAAATCGCAAGTAAAAAACTATGCGATTACTACTGAATGCAAAAATTTCAATCAAAAAAAAAAGGAAAGCTTACACCTGCCCCTAAATAAACAAATTAGCACACAGGAGCAAATTCGTGCGACCCAGTCATGCCTTGTATTTGTGTATTTATTTTTTTCTGAAATTCTTTATTTAAAAAATAATATGATTGAACAGACTTTTGGCTTTAAAAAAGGTATAGCACATTATTTTAAATGTTGCCGTTATTTTTAAATATACCTATATAAATATATTTTAGTGTAAGATTACTTAGACTACTTACATTTTCCTGAATATCAATTTTGGTTGTAATCGGTTACCTAACCAGTTCTCAGAAAAGTCGATGCCAAAAAAAAAACTCCTATGGGTGGTACCAGTTTGAGCCCACTGTCATATTTTTTTTAACCATAATAGAATGCACATTGATTTTTTACATAAAAAATTCTTGGAGCTGTTTTTGACAAAAATAAGCTTTTACTTGACGGTTGTATCGCAAGTACCGTAAATATTTCAGCTAAAAAAGAAACTGAAAAAATCCTATGTCGAATGTCAAAATAAACTTATATTCCAAATTTAAAGACAATTGGCCAAACCGTTTAGTAGACGGACAGAATTTTGCCAGTGACTCAAATATGTTTCTCTATCATCGTAATGTTATAGGTATTTGATTGTTCTCATTTTTTTTCTGCACAAATGCATAACTTGTACTTAGTACCTATCTATAATAATTGCAAGTAAAAATTAAACAATTAGGTATTACAAATGTAAAAAACCCGTGGTATTTTTAGTAATTCTATAGAAGATTAGTACAAAGAAATATTTTGGTTTAACTATAAATTTCTTTCCCGCGAGCTAAGCTGGGTAGGTCAACTAGTACCTATTATATAAGCCTCAAACAAACAAAAGATCTTTGTTACTATAAATCAATAATATATAATCAATCAATAATAATATAAATCCATTTACAAACAATTTTTGATTGAATTTCTGCACATAGTTCATTCAGATAGGTACCTACACATACATATGTATGTACCTATATGTATATGTAGGTGCCTATCTGAATGGAAAGTAAAATTCAAAACAAAAATCCATCCATTGCAAGGGCCTTTGTATCTTTGTATAAATACAGCAAGAAGTAAGTTTGTGTTTAAATTTCAAGAATGAATGTGTACATTATTTGAAGACGACAACCTTCATAATAGTAAAAAAATTGAAAATCCTAAAGAATTCGAATCAAAAGTCTGGTCAATGGTGTATAGGTATATGTACAAATATGACAAATATGTATGTAGGTAGTGCTCGTACAAAACTTGAAAATCCTAAAAAACTCAAATCAAGTCTGGTCAATGACGTACGCATATATAAATACTTATGTAAGAACCAGTTCTCATATTACATATTCCATATAAAATAACGTATTCAATGAAAATGTTGGATGGTGTATAAATCTTTATAAAAAACTATTAGCCTCAGCTAAGCGAAACCATTATGTATTAACTTCAAAACTGCTAGCAGTTTATATACATATACGTAGGTATACAATGAACAAAACAAAATACTGAATTATTTCATGTTCTCCTTCTGTTTTTTCTTGCCTCACATTGCACATGCGCAATAAACTAAGCACAAAGCATAACACTAAAAACCATGCTCTTAATTCTCTCTCACTCAAATAAAATGTCCCTACACTAGCACTCCAAGCGGCTCTAGGTAAAAGATTTTTTCTCGTCTCATGATAGTACTATAGGCAATGTATATACAATGATTGCACCATTGTATATACATTGCCTACAGTAAATTGACATACTGAAAAAAAATTTTAAATGTGTTTTCGAAAAGTTTTTCAAAAAACTGGTCGAACGATTTTGAAATGAAAAATTTATAAAATAGAAAACAGGAAAAGAAATAAGATGGCTTACAACATATAGATAGAGAATATAGAGAAGTCAATAAATACACCATGATGTTGAATATAACTTGTACAATTTATAATAGTTAAACAAAATACGTCAGACAACAAATGCCATCATCCCAAAGTGGTTACTTGTGCATTCGATCACTGATAGCACACTCACTCATTCGCTCACTGAAGCCGTAATTTGGCCCCTGGTTTAAGAAGTCGATAAGATGAATAAAATGTATCAGTATTTCAATTTTAGCATACTTACCATACTTATATTAAATAAATTATAAATTTATTGGCGCGAAAGCTTCTTAAGGAGCCAAGGCCTAGTGACTTATACTCTCAACCATTCCTGTGTGTGTGTTGTTAATCAGCAAGAATAGAAGGGTCAGTTCCTCGCAAGAGGAAGTACCCCGGAAAAAAGGTGGCTATGAGCTGGATTTGAACCCAGGCTCATTCGCTTAGCAGTCCGACACACTAACCACTAAGCCACGGGGCACTACACCTTACTTATATATTACATATTGTTTATATGTTTGGGTCTTTCTTCCCAATCACCACTCAACAGTTGAACGGCTTTGGGTGGAATTTGGTTGGTAGGTGGATAATTTGTATTTATGGAAAATGTTATCCAGGAAAGATTAACGTTTCCTATGGAAGAGGCTTAAATATGAAATACTGCATTGCTGGGGGCTTGTTTGATATGCTTCTGGATGCTAGAATGCATATAAATATGTAATTGCAAAAATTACATTTTTGTTTTACTTAACTTTATTAACAACTTATCTTTTTTTAGTTGCAACGCAGCCGATTTGTTTGCTCAAATCACGAACTAATTTGATTGTAGGAAAGAGGGCTATAGTAGCTGGTTGGGGTAGGATTTCAACGTCCAATAAAAGAGCTTCTGATATGGTGCAAATGGATTTGCCTTTAATAAGCTGGGATATGTGCCTTAGAAATTATGGAGCCACTGGGGCATTGGAATCACCAAATTCAATTGGTAAGTTAAGAAAAACCAGTAATATTTTTATAACTTTGAACAGTTTTTTTGTATGATGTAATTGCTTCAATATGATGCAGCTAATTATCCTTTAAATGTTATATGAAGTCCTTAAAAGCCTGTGAAATTGAAGATGTTCCGTTAAGAGAAAAAAATTTTTGGTAAACTGAAAATTCTGCTTTTTTGTCGAAGAACTATCTTTTTTTTGTTTTGCTTCATCATCTTCACTTTACTTAAAAAAGTTCACAGGAAAGTGAAAAATGAGAATAATAGTTAGACCTTATATACACAGTCAATACAAATATTATCGAACCAAAGGCAACCCTATATTTGTGGACTATTTGAAGCCATTACAAGAGTCTCCATTTAAGATCTCAATGTTCACATAAGAGATCTATTATCAACTATCAATTCATCAAAGTTGCAACAACTCTTTATTCGAATGAAAGTGTTTAGCTTTGTTGTCCAGTCGACAGTTAGCTTCAGTCCGATAAAGGTCGGGACTTAATGAAACTTTGGGATCTTGACCCTTAAAAACATCCGTTCTGACTTTTTCTACCTAAGCCCACTTTATCCCGCCTTTCGACTAGATTCAGGGTAGAGGTTTCAAAACTGTCATATAAATTAAAACCAGCATTTGTTTAAAAAAAATAATTATCACACTCGTTAGAGAAACCGAAAAAACCCCTCGCGTGTGCTGTAAAGAATAAAATAATATCCACTCACGTCGTTGGAGGAAAAAAAAGATGCCCACTCGCGCTGTGGAAAAAAATAAATAAAACGCATTCGCATAACAAATTATCCTCTTATCTGTCCCAAGACCTTTGTGCTTAACTGCCACTTTCTTATCTACTGACCATATAATGCTTGCGGTAAATGGATCTGACATCTGAGTTTGTCTAATTGTGCTGAATATTTAAATTGATTTTTTGTATGCAAGCTGTTTTATGGGCATAACACCTAAGACAGTTTGTTTATTACAGAAGTTAATTTGGATTTTCACTGCATGGTTCCACTTAGTCAGAATTGTGTTTTGTGTGTGAGTATTTTTAAATGGTAGGTGATTTTCGTGTCGTGTATTCTAATGTTCGTGGTATAAGAAAGAATTTCTTTCACGTGTACGTCTACACTGTTCAATATAGGCCAGCTGTTTTGGCATTAAGTGAAACCCAGGTTGGAGTAAATACTGATTAATCAGAATTTGCTCTACATGGGTATAGCTTGGTGCCACTTCTTTTTTCACATCATGGTCTCGTGGTCTATGTTAGGAATGATATTGCTTGCCAGAGCCTTCCCCAATATGGGCAATGTTCCAACACGGACTTTAACTTCTTATGGCTCAAACTCACTGTCCGTAAGCATGTTATTCATTATTGTTTTATTTACAGGAGTCCAAATCTTGACAGTAATTCGACTTGTAACGAGTTTGATGCACTGTCTGATTCCATCTCGAAAATTGTTTCCCTTTTTCCTCGCACTGAAATCGTTATTGCGGGCGATCGATGTGCCAACGCGTATACCGGATGTTGCTGGGCAAGCCGCCCATACTCTTGACTTGTTTCTTTCTTCTCACCCTGATAAATATACCATTAGTGTAACATTTGGCACTTCAGACCATTATATCATTTCAGCTAATTTATCATCCTCCACCCATCCAGTTAAAGAAAAACTTCCCACCAGGACCGTTTGGCAATACGAGAAAGCCAACTGGGACGGCCTGAATATTTTTTTCCGAAACTTTAACTGGTCACTATGCTTCCTCGATAGTGACATTGATGCCAGTGCTGAAATGATCACAAATGTGATTCTTCTAGGGATGCATGCTTTCATTCCTAACAGAGTAAGAAGTATTGAACCTTAAGAAAAGTCTTGGTTTAATTCTGAGTGTAAAGAAGCTATCAGGCTCAAAGAAGTAAGTTTCCGATCCTACAAAGCCAACCCTACAGAGGAAAATCGGAATAAGCACAAACAAGCAAGAAACTCATGCAACTCCGTTATTGAAAGATTCAAATTTTTGCATGACCAAAAATTACGGCAAAAAATTCTGCAGTGTCCCGAAGGCAGTACAAATGTTTGGTCATTTGTAAAAAATATTAAAAACTCCTCAACATCTTCGGTTCCAACGCTCATCGGCAATAACAAACCAATTGTTTACTCTTCAGAGAAGGCAAACTTGCTCGACGCCCATTTCGCTACCAGCTCCACCTTGCCGCATAGCAACGTTGCCCCTCCTGTACTTGAGAATGTAAATTTTTCCATGGGACAGATTTTTTCCGCACTCGTACAGTGGCAAGAGTTCTCAAAGATCTTGATATACACAAATCCGCTGGCCCGGATGGTATACCCCCGATTCTTCTGAAGAGGTGTTCTTCCACACTGGCAAAGCCACTGCGTAAGCTTTTCCATCGCTCCTACTCTTCTGGAATCTTTCCTAGAAGATGAAAAACAGCATTTGTCCAGCTTGATGGTGACCCATCCTCCCCCTCCTCCTACCGACCCATAGCACTGACTTCCCTTCTTTCTAAGGTCATGGAAATACTGATTAACCGTCAGTTTAAGGAATATCTCGAAGATCGAAAGCTTCTCCATGACCGTCAGTATGGCTTCCGCAGCAACCGTTCCACTGGTGATCTAATGGCATATCTCACCGAACAGTGGAATAAATCTTTACATCGCTTTGGTGAAAGTAAGATTATTGCTCTTAATATCTCCAAGGCATTTGATAGAGTTTGGCATGAAGCTCTCTTATCGAAAATGCGTGCTGTTGGGATCATACTCTTTTTGGGATAATACTCTTGTTCGTTGGATTAGAAGCTATCTTCTGGACCGTTCAATACAAGTTGTATTGGACGGATTCAAGTCTGATTCCCATAAAATAAATGCTGGTGTGACCCAGGGCTCTGTTCTGCTTCCGACTCTTTTCTTCATTTTCATAAATGATCTTCTGTCTGTTACTTCTAATCCAATTAATTGTTTTGCTGACGACTCTACCCTCAGCTTTTCATATTCGTTCGATAATTCACGTCCTTCGCCTTCGGACGTACAATTGAAAAGGTACAGTATGTCAAGCTCATTAAACTCCGATTTATACAGCATTGTCAAATGGGGTAATAAGAATTGTGTGGAGTTTAATGCTTCGAAAACTCAATGCTGTCTTCTGTCGTTAAAACTTAACATACCCCCAATGTCATTGTCCATGAATGGCACTTACATCGAAGAAACCGAAAAGCCCTCAGTACTCGGTATGTGTGTCAACGACGACCTCCGTTGGAACGACCATATATTTGAAATCGCTAAGAATGCTGCTAAGTGCTTAGGTTTTCTGTATCGGTGTAAGAAGTATTTTTTCCGCATCTGATCTGGCTACAATTTATAAAGCGTTTATACGCCCTAAACTCGAGTATAACTCCCACCTCTGGGCAGGTGCTTCACAAACATCGCTTCACTTACTTGATAGAATACAAAATAGAGCGTTAAGATTAATAGGAAATAGAACTGCCGCTGAAACAATTGCCCCTCTCGAACACCGACGCAATGTTTCATGTCTTTCCTTATTTTATCGTTTCTTTTATAAAAAATGTTCACTCGAGGTAGCCAGCTGCATTCCTCCCCTTAAAAGTTTCGCCCGTAATACTCGTCTTGCCAGGAATGCTCATCAGTTTACCCTTGAGCCCAATTTCGGACGTACCGTGAAATATAGGGATTCTTATTTTAGCCGAACGACACGAATTTGGAATAGTTTACCCGGCGGGATTTTCCCTTGCCATTTTGATCTGCAAACATTCAAAACCAATGTTAATCGACACCTCCTATCTCTCCCCTCCCTATCTACCGAATGCCCGCGCAGTGTGTTACATTAAAAGAAGAGTGAGTTGTGCGCGCGTTAATTATATATAAAAAAAAAATTGTAATAATGTTAAAAATGTTAATATGTGAAAGCGTTGAACTGTTCATACACAATTCTTGCATATAATGTATCAGGCATTATCATAAAAAGTTGTTGTTGATTTTTATTATTAGAATAGCCAACTTTAAAAAAGGCTATTTGAAATTATCAGGAAAGGATAAAAATGAAATATATTGTTAAAATAGAGTAAAATTTATAAAAATTTGAAGATATGTTAAATGCTTTTTTTAATAATTTTTATTTTTAACTTATAACTAACTTAACGCTATACGGAAAATTTTAAGAAAACTACCTTAAATATAAACTTACATTTATTTTAAAACTAATGGGTTTTATTATCCACCCAGAAAAAATGCCACTGGGTAATTCCTGTTAAACGTTATTTTATATATTTTTTTAAT
The DNA here is from genome assembly GCA_963971375.1 of Platycheirus rosarum. Lineage (NCBI taxonomy): Eukaryota > Metazoa > Arthropoda > Insecta > Diptera > Syrphidae > Platycheirus > Platycheirus rosarum. The sequence goes on along the minus strand of OZ020510.1, from coordinate 83,636,057 downwards.
ATTTTATAATTATTGGTGTTGTTGTTTATATAAATTAAAGGAATATACTTTGAGTATTTCAATATAATGTGTTTTTAATATTTCTCAAAAATTTGTTCGCTTGAAAAAAATTTTGCTTCTATTCATAACCTTTTTCATGTGTTTTTCTCCTGACAGGTGTCAGTGTCGGGTGTCGTATTGAATCCCAAAAAAATAAACCCCACGGGATAATATCCCCAAAGAAATTTAATCCAACTTGATAATATCCCCGGAGACGTAAGACAAATGGACAAAATCCCCAACTAAACAATTTATTTTGCCAAAATCCTTATGAAATATCCAAATCCCCAGTATCCGTGCACATCTTCATTTATGAAGTTAGTTAAAAAAAAAGAAGTTCTTTCTTTTGTGTACATAAAACATTTAGAATTAACTGATACCTTTCTTTCATTTTTCCTTTTCGTTATATGTAAGACAATACGAGAAACCTTATTTTGTTCGCATTATTGTAACGTAGTACGTTTCGACACATTCGACACTTTTGTTTACTTTTTTTTCTCCAAAACTTATAAAAATATATAAATATTTTTTTTATCTTTAACATTATCAGTAGTTTCAAAAAATATCAGTTTTTAAAATCACAAATAAATATTATAAAAAAAACAATAATATTGGAACTATGCAACGTTTTCTCTTAAGGTGTCTGATTATATTTTGGTGAAAAGAAATTTAATATGGTGGGCTAAAAACGGTACCCCCATAGGACCGTTTTTTTCTTCGACTTCATCGAAAACTGTTGATCCAATTACTATCAAAATTGATATTCAAGAAGTAATTTTGCATTAATTTTTTTTCGAGAACTTTTTTTTGTATTTTTAATATTTTTTTTTATTGTTTTTTTGAAAAATTAATATTTTGATAACGTGTAAGTAATTTTTTTTTAAATGTATGTTATTTTTGAGTTGAAGTTTGTATTCTTTAATTATTTTTTTTTATTTTTTAAAAGAAGTTGTTAAAAAAAACGTTTTATTTAAAAACGCTCTACAATTTTGAAAAAAAATCACACTTTTTTACATTTCTTAAAGAAATAAAATGGCGTTTAAATTATTTCACTCAATACAATTTAACGTATTTTATTCAAACAATCAAAAGTCACAAAAGTCGAATAAATGCTTTGATGCCAACTTTAATTTTATTCTACAATGTAACCGCACATATGAGCAAGTACGTGCGATCTAGTCGTGCATTTTATTTTAATTGCACTGACTTTAATTTTTTAATAATTTCACCTTCAGTTTTAATTGATTTTAAAACTTAAGATTCATAGATGGATGTAGTTGTTGCAATATTGTTTGTTTAAGTTTGAATGTTTTTTAAAAAACAATAAGGTTGGTGGCGGTGTTGGCCAAATTTAGGAACCGGATTTCTTCACCGAAGAAATGTGGAGCTCGCCTCCACAGGCAACGTTCTGCACCATTATTAAATGTTGAAGAGGAAAATCCGGGTTTCGAGTAAAGTACCAATCGATGAACAAGTAAACTCTTGCCTTTGAATGAAGTAGTTCCCACCAATTTGTCAATTTATGAATGTTGATTAGCCATTCTTGATGAGCATTTACATAATGAAGTGTAGCTGCCACTTCATTATCTGGACATAAGGAATTGATTACACAATTTGGCCAACACTGCTCGTTTGACCACAGAAAATATGGAACTCTATACCATGGACTTTGCGACGGAAATTCGAAGCTCATTTTGGTCTCTGCGGCTTCGTCAGCCACGTTTAGTTTGGATGGAAACCACTTCCGAAATTCTGCTTGAGTTTTTCCAATAATTTTTCCAATCCTCAATGAAACGAATTGCTGAAATTTTCACCTTGGTGACCTTATCCAGTAAATGACGGTTTTAGAATCAGTCCAGTATAATTGCCACGTAAATGTAAAAGAGTGACTTTCGATTATTGTAGCTTCCAGTCTACTCCCAAGAACTGCAGCCTCCAACTCCATTCGCGGAATTAAGATTTGACGGAGTGGTGCTGCTCTAGTTTTTGCTGCTATCAAACGACACTCAGTTCATTCTCCACATCTAACTCAAATATAGGCGGCTGAAGCCATGGCCTCGTCACCTGCATCGCAAAATATGTGTAGCTTCAAACTATCCGTATTGGCAAAGGCTAGTTGCGTTAAATATCTCCGAGCGATTTTAATATTATTTATTTTGGGCAACAGGCGAAGCCATTTATTCCAGACAACGAAATGCTTATCTCTTATTTTTTGTCCTAGGTTACAACAGATCTCTAAATCGACAGTAGTAATTTTTTTATGTTTACCAGAATATTAGTAAAAAGGCCTAAGGAATCGTAAGTTCTCTTTTAAAATTTCAAAACTTCCCTTTTTGTTGGTCTCTGCTTCCCACTCATCACTTGGGGATTCGTACAATCGCTATTGAACTTGAAAAACTCATCATTTATCGGTGACCATCACAGTCACAGAGCACATCACAACTTTTTAGCGTCCGCTAAAGCGCTTCAATTTGTCCAATAAACCAGAAGAATTTGACCGAAAATTTCTTATTTCGAATCCGCTTTGGCTATGTACATAAATAACATCTTTGGCGATTCTCGCTTCATTACGAAAATCAGCAATGAAATCTCTAAATATGGCCTTCACTGCATCGGAAAATTGAAGGCTAAAATCTTCCGCGTTACGATTTTTATTATACTGCGCGCAGAAAGGCGACAACGTTGCACCAAAATAAATAACTTGAAGAATGTATGTTTCGATTCCGTTTGTTTTATTATTTCGCCAAAGAAATCTTTGTGCTTCCTGGTCGTCATCTTTAACCCGGATCTGGTGCAACATTCTCCTTATGTCAGCGCACAGGCCTACCTTTCGTTCTCTAAAACGAAACAACATTCCAAGCAGAGGGGATATATAATCAAGGCCGGTCAATTAGACAAAATTCAATGTAACACCGTTTATCTTTGCTGCTGCATCCCACACGATGCAAATTTTATTTTGCTTGTTCGGTTTAACCACAGGGAAGATGGGTAAGTACCACGTCTTCGTGGTTATTACAGATTTATGATCGATCTTTCGAGAATAACCTTCCTTTACATAATCTTCGATTAAATTGTTTATTAATATTTTTATATGTGATTCCTTTTCAAACCTTCGCTCTAAACACTTTATGTGCATAAGTTTCACTACTAGGCAATTTCAAATAATTATTTTTCCAAAGCAATGGAACTTCAAAACGAACTCTAATTCTTTTCGATTATTTATCGAATGTCTTTTGGGCTCTGTCCCCTTCTGTCGAAATGAGTGATACCTTTTTTGTGACAATGTCTTCCATTGCAAAGTAATTACTTAAGGTATTGTTTAAAAACAAGTCATCGCTGGTGCTACACAAACAAGTATCTAGTTGAATATTTAAACGTAGATTCTTGACAGAGGTAACGTCAAATGGACCAAATGCCACCCACCCTAAGCGTGTTTCTGCTGCAACAGGTTCGTTTGCTTCTTCTTCTCTTGTTTGAAGCGGTTTCCCTAAATTCCCTAAACCTATCAAGATACGAGGTTGTGCATTAACAAATTAAGTTAATGGAATACGTTTTAAATGTGCATACCGTCTATTTAAATCTGTTGCACTTACTGTTTGCTCAAATCCAAATCTTGCACAGTACGCACGCCATACATTGAAAATGTATTTTTTACATTTCTCTCTGAATCGACATCGAATTTCCTTGCACTTGCTTACTTCTTGTCGAACTACATTTGATGTCCACTTTTAGTGCAGCGGTAAAGTTTCCCCTTTCAGTAGTAAATCGTTGGCTAACTGTGTTTTCATCAACGATGTAGACGACCCGTCGTCTGAAAACGCAAATGTTTGTACCATGTTGTCATTCCCGTACAGAGTAACGGATAACACTTTGAAGAGAATTGCGTTCTCCTTCGGGTATCTATGACAATTCGATAGTGTGTGTGTCACGTTGGAATTCGAAAACATTGTATTCGTAGTTTGGTGATTTTTTGGTTGCTGGTTTGTGATAGCTATGGGAACTGTAACTGTGTCGGTGGAGGGGTTTGAATTCGGAGTTGTGGCAATAGTGTTTTTCCTTGATATGTGGTATATTTCATTGTCATTTTCTTTTGTATTTGTATAGTTAGTTAAAAATTGTGAAGGAGCCTATGGTCATGATAGAAACAATTATTTTCTCCGCATAGCTGGTTGAATTGGCATTTGTTGTTATTTCGATGGAGGCAAGATCCGTAAATGTGTTTTTCTTTTCTAATATCGGGCATTGTATATACATTGCCTATAGTACTATCATGAGACGAGAAAAAATCTTTTTACCTAGAGCCGCTTGGAGCTCTAGTGTAGGGACATTTTATTTGAGTGAGAGAGAATTAAGAGCATGGTTTTTAGTGTTATGCTTTGTGCTTAGTTTCCTGCGCATGTGCAATTTGACAATGTGAGGTAAGAAAAAACCGAAGGAGAACATGAAATAATTCAGTATCTTGTTTTGTTCATTGTATATATGTGTATAAACTGCTAGCAGTTTTGAAGTTAATATATAATGGTTTCGCTTAGCTGAGGCTAATAGTTTTTTGTAAGGATTTATACACGATCCAACATTTTCATTGTTTACGTTTTTTTATAAGGAATATGTAATATGAAAACTGGTTCTTACATAAGTATTTATACATGCGTACGTCATTGACCAGATTTTTGATTCGAATTCTTTAGGATTTTCAATTTTTTTACTATTCTATTAAAAAGGTTGTCTCTTCAAATAATGTACACATATTCATTCTTCAAATTTAAATACAAACTTACTTCTTGCTGTATTTACACAAAGCTACAAACGTCCTTGCAGTGGATGGATTTTTGTTTTGAATTTTACTTTCCATTCAGATAGGTACCTACACAAACATATAGGTACATACATATGTATTATGTAGGTATCTATCTGAATGAACTATGTGCAGAAATTCAATCAAAAATTGTTTGTAAATTGATTTATATTATTAATGATCGATTATATATTATTGATTTATGGTAACAAAGATCTTTTGTTTGTTTGAGGTTTATATAATAGGTACTAGTTGACCTACCCAGCTTAGCTCGCGGGAAAGAAATTTATAGTTAAACCAAAATATTTCTTTGTACTAATCTTCTATAGAATTGCTAAAAATACCACGGGTTTTTTACATTTGTAATACCTAATTGTTTAATTTTTACTTGCAATTATTATAGGTAGGTACTAAGTACAAGTTATGCATTCGTGCAGAAAAAAATTTGAGATAACAATCAAATACCTATAACATTATGATGATAGAGAAACATATTTGAGTCACTGGCAAAATTCTGTCCGTCTACTAAACGGTTTGGCCAGTTGTCTTTAAATTTGGAATATAAGTTTATTTTGACATTCGACATAGGATTTTTTTAATTTCTTTTTTAGCTGATACTTGCGATATAACCGTCAAGTAAAAGCTTATTTTTGTCAAAAACAGCTCCAAGAATTTTGTATGTAAAAAATCAATGGCATTCAATTATGGTTAAAAAAAATATGACGGTGGGCTAAAACTGGTACCACCCATAGGAGTTTTTTTTTGGCATCGACTTTTCTGAGAACTGGTTAGGTAACCGATTACAACCAAAATTGATATTAAGGAAATTGCAAGTAGCCTAAGTAATCTTACATTAAAATATATTTATATAGGTATATTTAAAAATGACGGCAACATTTAAAATAATATAATATAAAATATACATATAAAAGGCACGACTGGGTCGCACGTGTTGCTCCTGTGTGCTTATTTGTTTATTTAGGGGTAGGTGTAAGCTTTCGTTTTCTCGATTGAAATTTTTGCATTCAGTAGTAATCGAATAGTTTTTTACTTGCGATTTACAGGGAGTATAAGGCAAGTTATGCATTCGTAAAAAAAAATTTTAACAATCAAACATGACATTACGATGATAGAGAAGTTAAAAAAGTTGGTCCGGAAATTCCGTCCGTCTGTCTGTCTGTCTGTCTGTCTGTCCGTATCGATATCTACAGCCTAAACGGTTGGGCCGATTTGATTCAAACATGGTACATAGTATTTTTAGAGTGCTCTACCCGACAATTTTTGGAATTGGCATTCTAGCTCCAAAACTAACGGCACCTGCCATATAACTTTTAATGAAAAACTTATTTTTCTCGAAAACGGCTCCTACGATTTTGATAAAACTTTCAGAATGATGTTTTCTATGCAAAATCTATCTTTAAGTTTTAATGGATTTTCAGAAAAAGTTTTATAACGGTACTTCCCATACGACCGGTTTTTTGAAATTAGACTTTCTCGTTAACTAATTGACGGATTTTGATAAATTTTTCAAAATATGTAGTGTTTTATGATTTAAATAATATTGCTTATTAAAATTTTCAAAAAAAATTTTTTTTATTTTTTAATAATTTTTTAAAAAACTTATTTTGTTTTTTGAGTATTTTGAAAACAAATCTATAGATTTTTTTATTTTTTTCTCCTAGTATAAACTAGAGATTTCTTTAAATTGACATAGTCAAAAAAAATATATATATGTTTTCGAATAGTTTTTCAAAAAACTGGTCGAACGATTTTGAAATGAAAAATATATAAAATAGAAATTAGCAAAAGAAATATGATGGCTTACATTTTTTTTCCAAAAAACGTTATGAATAGTGTTTTTTGATTTCATAAAAAAATTATTTGTTTAATATTTTCCCCCAAATTTTGCCACTAGTCTAATGAAAGCAAACTTCGTTATTTGTATTATTATTTATTTATCGTTATTTATTTTAAAGCATTTCATGATCGTAACAGCATACAGCATACAGAATAAATAATAAGGACGCCTATGATAAACACATAAACATGCAAAAACAACTAAAAAATAAAAAAAATACTCGATTACCTAATGAATGCAACAATTTCAATCAAGAAAACAACTCAACTCAACGGTCATATGGCACTTCCTTTACTTTTAGGCCTACAATTTCAATTTCAATGTCCCCTCTGGGGAATGCCAAAATAATCACACACACCAAGTTTAAAGATAATCGCTTAAGCCATTTAGGCTGCAGCTCGTTATACATACCTACTGACAGACAGACAGTCATTTTTTGTCAATCACTTTTTTAGACTTCTCTATGATCGTAATGTCATGTTTCATTGTTATCAAATTTTTTTTTATATTCACAAATTCTAAACTTGCCTTATAGTCCCTATAATCGCAAGTAAAAATTGAAAAAACTCCTGTGTAAAATGTCAAAATAACCTTAAGTTTTATATTTGAAGACGATTGGCTCATCGGTTTAGGCTATAGTCCAAAATACATCCGTACAGGCAGACCTACAGACAGACGGACAGAATTTTGCCAGTAACTCAAATATGTTTCTCTATCATCGTAATGTAATGTTTGATTATTATCACAATTTTTTTATGTTCGCGAATCCTAAACTTGACTTATAGTCACTATAATCACAAAGCTACTTGTGCATAAAATTCAACATCAACGATAACGAAGCCAATTAATGAAAATTCAAAAAATAAAATCATTGTCGATCCTCTTCGTTGTACACCGTCACCGAAAACAGGATATATACAATAAACATACACATGTGCTTATTAAGTTTTCCTTGTTAATATCTCCCTCACCCTCGCTCAAACCATCTACCACACCGACGACCGACCGATCGACCTGAATTTAGCTGAACATTTTATCAAAGATAATATAATAAGTATACCTACGTAAATACACACATTATGTAGGTATGTATGTAGGTACATACCTAAATATCTACCTACCCTCGAAAGTTTTATATGAAACAAATATAACTCTCAAAATAAACTTATCAACCAGCTTAAACATATACCCACCCTCCAGACACCATTCATTTACAAAAGTAATTTTTCTTCTTTTTTGCCATTCCTTTTTTAAAACTAGCCATCTCGTCACCCTGCTTGTGTGAAGCAATCCAGTTGTGCAAAAAAAAAAATATACTCGCATCATTGTATATATGTAAACTGCAAACTGCAAAGAGTAAAGTACATGTTCACAGAGTTTCTCTTAGAATTCTCTTTGTTCGCTTCGTTCGCCTCTTTCAATTTACCAAGTTAATTTTACCTAGAGCCGCTTGGAGCGCCACGGTCCACATGTCACCATGATAGTACTATAGAAGTTCATATACAATGATATCGGGTGGTTTAGGTGTGCTGAACACCCAGAAACTTCCATTGTGGTGCAGATGCTCTCAACTTCTTGTGATTATTTTACGATGGATTCTGGTTTATCTGCCTTAGAATTCGGTTCGTGTTCAAGTTTGCTAAGCAAAGTGTTTATTATAATTTCAGGATGACCAAATAACATTCTTAGTGCCTTTATTTTCCTGGTAACTTGCCCGGGTTCTGACAACCGCCTCATTGTATATAGACTGCTATAGTACTATCATGACGACCGGTGGACGGTGGCGTTCCAAGCGGCTCTAGGGAAAATTAACTTGGTAAATTGAAAGAGGCGAACGAGTCGAACAAAGAGAATTCTAAGAGAAACTCTGTGAACATGTACTTTACTCTTTGCAGTTTGCAGTTTACATATATACAATGATGCGAGTATAGTTTTTTTTTGCACAACTGGATTGCTTCACACAAGCAGGGCGACGAAATGGCTAGTTAAAAGGATTGACAAAAAAGAAGAAAAACGACTTTTGTAAATGAATGGTGTCTGGGGGGTGGGTATATGTTTAAGCTGGTTGATAAGTTTATTTTGAGTTTTATATTTTTTTCATATAAAACATTCGAGGGTAGGTAGATATTTAGGTATGTACCTACATACATCCCTACATAATGTGTGTATTTACGTAGGTATACTTGTTATATTATCTTTGATAAAATGTTCAGCTAAATTCAGGTCGATCGGTCGGTTGTCGGTGTGGTAGATGGTGTGAGCGAGGGTGAGGGAGATACTAAAAAGGAAAACTTAATAAGCACATGTGTATGTGTATTGTGTATATCCTGTTCTCGGTGACGGTGAACAACGAAGAGGATCGACAATGATTTTATTTTTTGAATTTTCATTTCATTGGCTTCGTTATCGTTGATGTTGAATTTTATGCACAAGTAGCTTTGTGATTATAGGGACTATGAGTCAAGTTTAGGATTCGTGAACATAAAAAAATTGTGATAATAATCAAACATTACATTACGATGATAGAGAAACATATTTGAGTTGCTGGCAAAATTCTGTCCGTCTGTCTGTAGGTCTGTCTGTACGGATGTATTTTGTACTATAGCCTAAACCGATGAGCCAATCGACTTCAAATTTAGAACTTAAGGTTATTTTGACATTTTACACAGTTTTTTGAAATTTTACTTGCGATTATAGGGACTATAAGGTAAAGTTTAGAATTTGTGAATTTAAAAAAAAAATTATATAACAATGAAACATGACATTACGATCATAGAGAAGTCTAAAAAAGTGATCGACAAAAAATGACTGTCTGTCTGTCAGTAGGTATGTATAACGAGCTGCAGCCTAAATGGCTTAAGCGATTATCTTTAAACTTGGTGTGTGTGATTATTTTGGCATTCCCCAGAGGGGACATTGAAATTTAAATTGTAGGCCTAAAAGTAAAGGAAGTGCCATATGACCGTTGAGTTGAGTTGTTTTCTTGATTGAAATTTTTGCATTCAGTAGGTAATCGAGTATTTTTTTTATTTGTTAGTTGTTTTTGCATGTTTATGTGTTTATCATAGGCGTCCTTATTATTTATTCTGTATGCTGTATGCTGTTACGATCATAAAATGCTTTAAAATAAATAACGATAAATAAATAATAATATAAATAACGAAATTTGCTTTCATTAGACTAGTGGCTAAGGCTCAACCGAGCAATATAAAACAAAATTTGGGGGAAAATATTATTTGTTTAATGAAATCAAAAAAAACTATTCATAACGTTTTTTGGAAAAAATGTTGTAAGCCATCTTATTTCTCTTGCTGTTTTCTATTTTATAAATTTTTCATTTCAAAATCGTTCGACCAGTTTTTTGAAAAAACTTTCGAAAACATATATATAAATTTTTTTTGAGAATGTCAATTTAAAGAAATCTATAGTTTATACTAGGAGAAAAAATTAAAAAAATCTTTGTCAAAATATTCAAAAAACAAAATAAGTTTAAAAAAAAAAATTAAAAATTAAGAAAAAAATGTTTTTGAAAATTTTAATAAGCAATATTATTTAAATCATAAAAAACTACATATTTTGAAAATTTTATCAAAATCCGTCGATTAGTTAACGAGAGTCTAATTTGAAAAAAACCGGTCATATGGGAGGTACCGTTATAAAACTTTTTCTCAAAAATCCATTTAAACTAAAAGATAGATTTTGCATAGAAAACATCATTCTAAAAGTTTTATCAAAATCGTAGGAGCCGTTTTCGAGAAAAATAAGTTTTTCATTAAAAGTTATATGTCAGGTACCGTTAGTTTTGGAGCTAGAATGCCAATTCCAAAAACTGTCGAGTAGAGCACTCTAAAAATACTATGTACCAAGTTTGAATCAAATCGGCCTAACTGTTTAGGCTGTAGATATCGATACGAACAGACAGACAGACAAACAGACAGACGGACGGAATTTCCGTACCCACTTTTTTGACTTCTCTATCATCGTAATGTCATGTTTGATTGTTAGATATTTTTTTAAGAATGCATAACTTGCTTTATAGTCCCTATAAATCGCAAGTAAAAAACTATTCGATTACTACTGAATGAAAAAATTTCAATCGAGAAAACAAAAGCTTACACCTGCCCCTAAATAAACAAATTAGCACACACGAGCAAGTACGTGCAAACCAGTCGTGCCTTTTATATATTTATTTTTTTCTGAAATTCTTTATTTAAAAAATAATATGATTGAACAGACTTTTTGCTTTAAAAAAGGTATAGCACATTATTTTAAATGTTGCCGTTATTTTTAAATATACCTACCTATATAAATATATTTTAGTGTAAGATTACTTAGGCTACTTACATTTTCCTTAATATCAATTTTGGTTGTAATCGGTTACCTAACCAGTTCTCAGAAAAGTCGATGCCAAAAAAAACTCCTATGGGTGGTGCCAGTCTTAGCCCACCGTCATATTTTTTTTAACCATAATTGAATGCACATTGATTTTTTACATACAAAATTCTTGGAGCTGTTTTTGACAAAAATAAGCTTTTACTTGACGGTTATATCGCAAGTATCAGCTAAAAAAGAAATTAAAAAAATCCTATGTCGAATGTCAAAATAAACTTATATTCCAAATTTAAAGACAACTGGCCAAACCGTTTAGTAGACGAACAGAATTTTGCCAAATATGTTTCTCTATCATCGTAATGTTATAGGTATTTGATTGTTATCTCAATTTTTTTTTTCTGCATGAATGCATAACTTGTACTTAGTACCTACCTATAATAATTGCAAGTAAAAATTAAACAATTAGGTGTTACAAATGTAAAAAACCCGTGGTATTTTTAGTAATTCTATAGAAGATTAGTACAAAGAAATATTTTGGTTTAACTATAAATTTCTTTCCCGCGAGCTAAGCTGGGTGGGTCAACTAGTTCCTATTATATAAACCTCAAACAAACAAAAGATCTTTGTTACTATAAATCAATAATATATAATCAATCAATAATAATATAAATCAATTTACAAACAATTTTTGATTGAATTTCTGCACATAGTTCATTCAGATAGATACCTACACATACATATCTATGTACCTATATGTATATGTTGGTACCTATCTGAATGGAAAGTAAAATTCGAAACAAAAATCCATCAATTGCAAGGGCCTTTGTATCTTTGTATAAATACAGCAAGAAGTAAGTTTGTGTTTAAATTTCAAGAATGAATGTGTACACTATTTGAAGACGACAACCTTCATAATAGAATAGTAAAAAAATTGAAAATCCTAAAGAATTCGAATCAAAAGTCTGGTCAATGATGTATATATGTACAAATATGACAAATATGTATGTAGGTAGTGCTCATACAAAACTTGAAAATCCTAAAAAACTCAAATCAAAAGTCTCGTCAATGACGTACGCATGTATAAATACTTATGTAAGAACCAGTTCTCATATTACATATTCCATATAAAAAAACGTAAACAATGAAAATGTTGGATCTTGTATAAATCCTTACAAAAAACTAAGCCTCAGCTAAGCGAAACCATTATATATTAACTTCAAAACTGCCAGCAGCTTATACACATATATACAATGAACAAAACAAGATACTGAATTATTTCATGTTCTCCTTCGGTTTTTTCTTGCCTCACATTGTCACATTGCACATGCGCAGGAAACTAAGCACAAAGCATAACACTAAAAACCATGCTCTTAATTCTCTCTCACTCAAATAAAATGTCCTACACTAGCACTCCAAGCGGCTCTAGGGAAAAAGATTTTTTCTCGTCTCATGATAGTACTATAGGCAATGTATATACAATGAACCGCCTTTGAACTGCATCGAGTGCCTTCCCTCTCATGCTTGCCCGAAGGCATAGATTTTTTGGAGTCGATTGCCTTGTAGCCAAATGCCATCTAGTCAACATTGGGACACTTTGGGAGTCATTAAAATTTTGCTGTGAATTATGACAAGTATTATTTTTTGATTGTGGGAAAGAATGTTCTTTATCTATCTGATTGAGTTGGTGGTTAAGTAAATGGTGGAGCGGTTGGTAGAGTTTGTCCACATAGGATGCTAGTTGGTTGGTGCACCTGAGGCCACTGGTGATGGTGGCGATGGTGTAGTCGGAGGTGGCATCAGTTTCGATCAGCATTCCATCGGCTTTGCAAGCGTGAAGACTAGTGCGAATTAAGTGTCGGCTTTGTCCTTGCTCTGTTCTGTTTCTTCGCTTTTTTGTTTTATAAATTAAATAAATTATTAAATTATTAAATTATTAAATAAATTATTAAAAATTAAACAACCATCCCAAAATCAAAAAATAATAACAAGTCACGTTAATTCAGTGCATTGTGCGGTGTTAAGAAAAAAATTATTGTGATACATACACTCAACCTAATGATTTACTGACGGAAGTCGATATTGGTGTCGGATAGATCCAAATGCAGAGATACATATCACATATGGAAACCATGCAAAATGTTTTATTCACAATCACATTCAAAAGTCACAACACAACATTTCGATGACCGGTATGGCATGGGTATAAATTGAAACGAGAGAAAGAGGGTAGAAATGGGATTGATTGGTAAAATGATTGATTGAAAAGACCGAATCTTTGAAATGACCGAATCATAAACGATTGAATCTATGAAAATGAACGATTGACACAGCTCTACGAGGAGACTGTTTATCAATTTGCCTCTCGCTTATTGTGTTTATTTTTAAGAAAAGCACTATTGCAGAGTTACCATTCGCCAGTAATGAAAATTATAATACCTTTTTCTTTGGTTTTTGTAATGAAAGCGCCTGAATTGAAGCTTTCTTAGAGCGAATGAGAGCATATTTTAAGTTTAAAGAACATCTTTGCTTAAATCTTTTCGTTTTATATTTGTCTTTAAAAAAAGGGTTAATATAAAGATACATAATGCAATATTGGCCGATCGTCATCAAATTTATAACATGAGATTATTTTGACATTCTACAGGCCTAATTTAAATTTTTTTTTAGCTCAAATATTAACGGCACCTGTCATATAACCGTTTAGTTGAAGTTATTTTTCTCGATAACGGCTCCACGGATTTGTATGAAATAAATTGCACGACTGGATCGCACGTATTTGCTCATATGTGCGGTCACATCGTCGAAAAAAATTTGAATAAAATGCACGACCGGGTCGCATGAACTAGTTCTTATGATAGATAATTGCTTAGTGGCTGCATATGTATGTATATAAAGGATGTTTTTTTTAGACGTGTGGTTTTCAAGAAGAAATAAAACGCATATAGTTTAATATTATGGCCAAGAATCTAGCTTTATTATAAAGAAAAGGGTTTGCATTATGTTCTAAAAATGATTTCGGGGAAGTGGCCGCTGTGGCTGGCTCGAATAAATTCCAGCTGAGGCCCAATTTTCCCAATTTTGTGAAAATCAAGATCGGTGGCCATTTCTTTTTGGGCCCATTCACCTAACGTGTGACGATTGTGTTTACGATAAAACCGCATTTGAAAAAACCGGTTATATGAGAGGTACCGTTATAAAACAAATTTCGAAAAATTTATTCTAACAGAATGATGTATTATTGTAAAAAATTAGCACGCTGAAAGTTTTATCAAAATCGTTAAAGTCGTTTTCGAGAAAATCTTACTTTTTATTCAAAATTGTATAGAAGGTACCGTTATTTTTTCACCTAGAGCAAAAATAAAAAACACCCCCCGAGATACTACCCAATTAATACTAAATACCAAGTTTGAAGCAAATCGGCCCATCCGTTTAGGCTGTAGAGGCGCGAACAGACAGACAGACAGACGGACGGAATTTCCGGACTCACTTTTTTCAACTTCTCAATTATCGTAATGTCATGTTTGATTGTTAGATTTTTTTTTTGCAAGAATCCATAACTTGCGTTTTAGTGCCTAAATCGCAAGTAAAAAAATCTGTGTAAAGGTGTGGTTCATATTTTAGTGAAAAAATATAAGTTTGGTGGGCTAAAAACGGTAACTCGGAAACTGACTGTCCGATTACAATCCATTGTTTTTCAGGAAGATGTAAGTAGGCTAAGTAATTTTACTTCAAAATATTTTCGAAAATTGTTGTTAAGAAACCGTTATCTTTAAAAACCGTCCCTACGATTTTGAGAAAAAATCCTGCTCCTTCAATTTTTTTAAGAAAAAACATTTTTTTTAGATTTAGTTTACGGTCTCTATGTTTCTGTTTTCATAAAATTTAAATAAACAGTTTGTTACCATACCTACATTTGTGTGAGAATTATACGAATTTATAATGCCAAGTATGGTAGCCATTTGAGAGCTTTAAAATCGAGATAGCTTATTGAAATCCATAACAGTAAGAGTGAAAGGCAAATATCGTATCTTCCCTGTACTGAAAATATAAATTGAACAGAGTATAGGTGCATGAAAAGGTTAAAGGTACATATATACTTTAAGTTACATGAATAAGTTAAGCTCACTAACAAATTTAAACATAGTGAAGAGAGAGAAAAAAACATTTTTCTAATTTTTCTTTTTCTTTAAAACGTCGAACAGAATAGAATCTATTGGACCTGCCTCCAAATTCATCAAGTTGTCGTTTAAGTGGATATGAATTGATTCATATGCGTCCAGTTTTTCACAGATCGAAGGTGTTCATTTAATCTAATTTCGGCGACTCTTCTTGTTTTTCCAATATATTTTTTTGTCACATTTAGATCAATAGATTTCATAGATTCCGCTGCATCGATGAGTTGGTGTGTGGTCTTTTGTGGAGCCCAAGCGCATTTTAAGTTTGTTGTTGTCGGTATGAACTACGTTGATTTGGGTCTTGGCAAAGACATGTATTAGTGTGTTAGTGATGTTCCGGGTGAAGGGTAAAGTGAGGAGAACAACCGTTTGGCAATACGAGAAAGCCAACTGAAACGGTCCCAACAATTTTTTCAGGACATTTAACTGGCCGTTATGTTTCATCGATATTGACGTAGACTCTACCGCAGACATGGTAACAAATAGTTTTCTTTCAAGAATGAGAAATTTT
This sequence comes from Platycheirus rosarum, assembly GCA_963971375.1. NCBI lineage: Eukaryota > Metazoa > Arthropoda > Insecta > Diptera > Syrphidae > Platycheirus > Platycheirus rosarum. Next base: position 83,620,347 of record OZ020510.1, on the reverse strand, counting down.
ATTCCAAATAGGTCAAAAAGTCTCAAACCTAAAGATAAAGAATGGTTCGACTCAAACTATAAGGAGGTTATCAGGCTAAAAGGTTTAAGTTTCCGCTGTTATAAAGCCAACCTCACCAAGGAAAACCGGAAAAAATTCAACAAGCCAGAAAGACTTTTAATGTTCATATTCGCCTAACGAAATTTTTACATGAACAGAAAATTCGACAAAAAAACTGCAATGTCCCAAAGGCAATAAAAAACGTTTAGTCATTTGTAAAAAACATAAGGAATTCTTCGTCGTCATCTGTTCCAACGCTTATCTTAAATGATACTCCTGGTGTCAGTTCTCAAGAAAAAGCGGATCTGCTTGTTGCCCAGTTTGGTAAATTCAAGGCTGCCGACAGGTGTTATCACTCCTCCTTTACTTGAGAGCGTAAATGAACTTACAGAACCAATCTTCTTTCGCACTCGTTCAGTCTCAAGAGTTTTAAAGATCTTAATCTACACAAATCCGCTGGTCCAGATAATATCGCCGCTATTGTTCTGAAGAGGTGTTCTTCAACGCTGACAAAACCATTGCGTAAGCTTTTAAATCTGTCTTATTCCTCTGGTCTCTTTCTAAAACGAAACAACTAAAACAACAACAAGAAAGTCTTGTACTTGTTAGAGTTAATAAATAAATAAATAAATAAATAAATAGATATAATATCAGGGCAGGTCAATAAGACAGAATTCAATGTAACACCATTTATCTTTGCTGCTGTATCCCACACGATGCGAATTTAATTTGGCTTGTTCCTTATTTACGTTCCTTCTTTTCAACTTCATGGAAACGCTGATTAATTTTCAGTTTAAGAAATATCTTGAAGAGACCGAAAGCTTCTTAATGACCGGCAGTACGGCTTTCGCGGCAATAGATCCACTGGTGATTTGATGGTATGGGCTGGTGTGCCCCAGGGTTTGTTTTGTCTCCGACTTTTTTCTTCTGTTCTGACTTTTTTCTTCCGTTGTCTTGTTCTGCAAAGCCTAGACTATTCATTGAAGCAATATTTGTTTCTGGTTTTCTTATGCAAGGCAAATTTAAATTTAATGCAATGTGCCAGCTGGTTTATCACTTTCTTCGCGTAATAAAGATGGAGCTTTAGAGCATATATTTACAGTCGTGGTATTCTAGTCTCGGTGTGTAATTTGTAGTTTAGTTTAGGTAGCCTGAAATTTTTTTTTAATGAAATATCTTTGGAGTTTTTCCACTTCCTAGAATTGCCAGAGCCCCAATACTTGTGCTGCATAGCACATGATTGCATAAACAACTGCTTCAAAATCCCCGTATTTAGCACTTGCCGTAATTTTGGCCGCTTTAAAAATGTTGCTCCAGCTCTTGTTGACACTTTCAACTTTTCTTCTAAGTGGGGCTTTAAAGAGACTGGGGGGTAATCAGGACTATTTCTTCTTAGCATCAAAGCCATTTCCCATTTCTTGCATATCGTCCTGTTCCATTTCGGAAGATCAAGATTTTTGATTTGTTTGTGTTTAGTTTTAAGTTTAACAAGTCAAAATATGTTTGGAGTTTGTTGATCATCAATTGCATCATTCTCGTATTATCGGCCAAAATTACTTTATCATCCGCTTACATCAGAAGTTTTATCTTATTTTGCACGTAGGATATACCTCCTGGGTGGTGTTACCTGAAGTCATCCAGAAAATGTTTAAAATTTTTCTTAGATGGCTCTCCACTTAGAATAGATAACCTTATTTTTAAAAAAACAAATGTGAATGTTAAGTATAAATCCAAAAAAGAAATGAGTTGGAGTTTTAAAACTAACATTTTCCCGAACTTCTCCCTCCCCTCTTAACCATATTTTATTTATTTAATGTCTTTGCATTGTTCAAAAATGATGGTTTTGATCTGCAGAATACTTCAAAAGTCTCTTAAATAGAGAATCAACTTGCAACCCCATGAAATATGCAGCACCATTTATTGGAAACGATATTTTTGACCAACATGTTACTTGTAACCAGATTTCAATTCAATTCAATTTTTTATTAGTAGTTCAAACGTTACATTCATTTACAATAAATTATTTTATAATTTAAGAGTTATAGAAATTTATTCTTTACACCTATAATATTTTGCATGTGGGTATGACAAAATTTGATTTAAATTTTTTTATAAGTATATTAATTATATTAATTTAAGGGAAAGTACTACAAAACAAAAACCCTTATATAACACTTACAGACTAATATTGCACACACACCCGATTTAATACAAAAGTATTCAAAATTATGGACTTTGAAGGGCTAATATAATTTCATTATCTGAATATGAACATCTTTCAAAAAACTTTAGTTGTACCTTGTTTAAAACACATTTTTGGGCTGACGTTTGCTCTATTGTGGAGCCTAGCTGTTGAATAAAACCTCGGTAAGTTAAGCATTAATTTAAGTATTTTGTTTTGACTGATTTGAAGCTTTTTTATGTGGGTCTCAGCGCAGTCAAACCACACTGGGGCTCCATATGCTAGAATCGGTTGAAAAATCGTTTTAAAAATTAATATCTTATTATGTATACTTAGACCAGATTTTCTATTGATAAACGGATACAATATTTTGATTAAAAGATTGGTTTTGTGGATTGTGTTGGATATGTGACATTCAAAGGTCATTTTTTTATCGAAATTCACACCAAGGTATTTACAATTATCAGACCATTTTATCTCGTACGAATTAACTTTTAGCATGGATTGAGGAAAAAAACATTGTTTTCTTCGCCGAGTGAACCACATAGCTTGACATTTTTCAGCATTAACCTTGATTTTCCACTTATTAAAAAAGTTGACTAGGATATCTTATGAGTTTTGAAGACCGTTAAGTGTGTCTTGGGGAAAATTGCTTGATAAAAAAAGTGCAGTATCATCTGCGAACAATGCAACTTCAGTATTGTTTTCAAAATGTGGTAGGTCTGATATGAATATATTGAAAAGGCCAAGAACAGAGCCTTGTGGAACTCCGTAGCAAATATCAATTATTGAGGACTTTGTGGCCCCAGTGTAAACGATATATTTTCTATTATTTAGAAAACTTTGTAAAATTTTGATGAGGTAATCAGGAAAGCGAAACAAGATAAGTTTTTATAAAAGTCCATCGTGCCACACAGTGTCGAAAGCCTTTTCAATGTCTAGTAGAACCAGACCAGTTGACTGTTTTAAGGTTAGGCTGTTCTTAACAAACCTCTTTATCCTCAATACTTGGTGAATAGTGGAATGACCTGCTCTGAAACCGAATTGCTGAATAGGATATATGTTTTGTTCCTCAATATAATTTAAAAGACGATCTTTTAAAACCTTTTCAAAAACTTTACTTAAGGTACTCAATAGGCTTATAGGCCTATAGCTACTTGGATTTTCTTTTGGCTTGCCAGGCTTGCCGATTGGCACCACCTTAGCAATTTTCCATTTTTCGGGGAAATAAGAATATTTAATACAAAGGTTAAAAATGTAGGTAAGATAAGTTATGCCTTTTTTTGGTAGAGCTTTCAACAATCGATTATTTATACCGTCTATACCTGGTGATTTATTTATTTTTAATTCCTTAATTACATTCCTAACCACACTATTGTTGTTGATCAAATTATTATTTTGTATAAGAATAGGTCTATCTATTTCTTTCAGTTTTTCTTCCACAAGATTTTCAGTCTGAGTATCACTTAGATGTGCTGAAATTATGTGATTTTGCCTAAATGTTTCAGCTAAAACATTCGCTTTTTCTTCCTGAGTAACAAAAACATTATTTTGCAATCGAAGAGGAGGTATATTTGGTCCTTGTTTTTTAATTATCTTTGTTACCTTCCAAAACGGTTTAGATGCTTTACCAAAATTTGATAGAAGGTTATTCCAGTTTCGATTTCGAAATTTAAAGATCTCATTTTTAATTTGAAAGTTTAAATGTTTAAGATTAATTTTAAATGAGTTTAACCTAAAACAGATCCACTTTCTTCGTTCCGAATTTCTTAGTCGGATAAGGTAAAGAATATTGTCTGGTAGGGGTGACAGATTTGAACTAAGTGATGAACCACGAGTCTTAGGAATAGAGACCTCAGCTGCTAAATTAATTGTTTGTTCTAATTTATCAGTTATCATTTCTATCTGTTCGTATGACTGTATATTGTCTAAGCATAAGTTTCCTTGATATAAATTACTTGATATATAAGATCGATATCTTTCCCAGTTAGCAGCAGAGTAATTAAAGTGGCCATTTCTGTTATTATTAGCGCAAGAAGTCTGTAGTTCTATGCAAACGGGTAAGTGGTTTGAACTTAATGCATTTAATGTTAAAGGTTGACTGAAGAAGAAGGCATTATTAGATAAAAAAATGTCAAGAGTCGAGGGTCTTTTGGAAGAAGAGTTTGGAATATATGTCGGGTCAAGTGGATATAATATCGAGAGCGATCTGTTAGCAGCGACAATATCGTGAACTATATTGCCCCAACTATTTGCTCTCAAACATCCCCATGACTGATGTCTGGAATTAAAATCACCCCCTATTAGGTAATTTGAGTTCGCTCTAGTTAGTTTGAGTAAATCTCTTTTAAATTTGGCCTTTTTTTCGTTATTACTATTTCCACCTGGGAAGTAAAAAGAAAATAAACTTAATTTAGATGAATCCTGTAATTCTACCTCAACTCCTAAAGCTTCAGCAATCTCAAGGCGAACCGCTGACGCTGGTATGACTGAATGCTTAATAGCCTTGTTTATCACAATTGCAACTCCACCACCCCTTAAATATTGCCTATCTAGTCTGTAGCATATATAATTGTCATTAGCAAATTTGTTTTCGTTTTTTAACCAAGTCTCTGTCAATAGAGCAATGTCAACTTTATGTTGGATCATAAAGTCAAAAAATTCAATTTGTTTATTTTGAATACTTGTAGCATTCCAAGGGATAATTTTTGGGTTTGTGTTCAACATACTGAGTATACATATTTCACTGCAAGAGTGGTAATAACATTAAACTGCTCAGCTTTTGTATGACATGAGCTTAATTTGGATACAACTTCATTTAAAAGATTTGAAATTTCATCTAAGGAATAAAGTAAATTATTGTTAGATTTAATATAATTACGTGGTGAGGTGTGTGTTTTAATTAAAAAAAAACTTAATTGTTTTTTTTTTTCTTTTTAATTTTTATTTTTTTTTTCTTTGAATCTTTATTTTATTTATTTTTTCTTAAAGGTGTTTAACAAATTTATTAATATTAAATTCTGAAGGCAAGCCGCTGTCCAAAGCTAGGCTGCACTTGCACCTCAGATTGTTGAATTAAGACTAACTTAAAAGAGCTGATCTTGATTCTGTTTTCAGGTAAAGGTAATAATGAATGTACTAGGTGCTTGCTATGGGAAAGGAATGCACTTGTTGGCAAAATATTCATATTTCATTTGAGTTAAATGAAATATGAATATCAATTTCTTAATTTGTCAGGTGCAGGGGAAAAGGGGGTGTATCCGTTGTGGACACGTTTTGCAAGTTGAGCAAAATTGGTGGGAAGCGTTTTGGAATTTGTAAATGTGCCATTAGGCGAAGGGGAGTGTGGGGGAAAATGAATCTGTAGGTGTAGGTGAAGTCTGGGACGTAACACCTCCCCCCTTAAGATTCTGCTCCGTAGAATCGTAGTTTTGTATCTTGACTTTAATATTTTTGTTTTGTAAAATAAAAATGTACATTATTACAATTAAAAGTACAACTAAGATAAAGGATGTTCCATAGTTTATATATTCGTGTTTAGTTGTTCTTAATTTTATTTCTTCAATTAGTTTTCTATTATTTATTTCTTTAAAATGTATATCTGAGGTTGAAAAATTAACATCTAATTTCTTAATAGTAATATTATTCAGATTTGGAATTACAAAGTTATCATAACTTAAAAAATTTTCGTATTTAATATCGTTTATTTTTATTTGACAATTTTCAAATCGTATCAAATTATTTCCAGTTATTCTTATCTTATTAAAATTGTTACAATTATGTTCCATATCCATTCCGGGAAGGTTTTTTGTTATTATAATATTGTTTGTTGATTGTTTTATTTCGATATTTTTATTTAATATAAAATTACATAAGGGATTTTTCTTAAAAATGTTTGATATACAATCATTTTTAATTTCTTTTAAATTGTTCCTCTTAATATTGTTACTTGCATTATCTTCAAAGTTTACATCATTATTTGTGATGAAGGTTTTGTATTCGGTGGAAAGCTCTAGGTTGTCTCTGTTGGGAATTGGTTCAACAAATATCCGATAAAATTTTGATTTAGAATAGTTCGGAATTAAAAGGATAAAAATTATTTGATTTTCGTGAAAGATAACTGAACTTTTTATATTTGGTAGTTTTTCTAGTGAGATATTAAATTTTTTTATTTCTTCTGGAGACAGGATATCCTTACCTAAAAGTTCTAGTCTGCTGAGAAGTAAACTTTCTTTAATTTTTCTGACTTGGTCTTTAAGTAGTTGAATGTCGTACTGTATTTGAAATGCGTGTTGCATTTTGGCTACTTCTATGAATTCTTTGTTAATTGAGTTGCTTATTTCTGTTATCTTGTCTTTTATTTCAAGTTGTTGGATATTTATGTGTTTTGTAATGTTATTAATTGTTTCACTAAATTTTGTGTTTATTTTCACCTGGTCATTAAGTCCGCTTATGACGTTACGTGTGTTTTTTTCGTTGGTCTCAAGTCGTCCTCTGACTTCTTTTTCGTCGTCGTAATCCATTGTTCCAGCAAGGTATTTTAAACCTTTGCCTAGAATATTCACCAAGGCTCTTTTTTGTCTGTTGCTGTGGATTAAACTGTTCACTTCTTGGGTGAGCAGATTGAAATTGTGTAAGATGGTTGGGTATTCGTTCTTATGGTCTAGTCCGTTAATGTTTTGTTGAATTATGTTTAAACTTTCCGTCCATAAGTTGATATCGACAACGTGTAATATTTTGGAATAATTTTCAATTACGTTTATTTCCTGGTCTTTAATTAAAATGAATCCTTGTCCGTTATCAAGAGACTGTGTGTCAAGCCTTTGTCCGTGTGTCGTTGTGGAAATGATTAGTATAATGTAGACCAAAATCTGTAATGGATTTAATTCTCATATTTATATTTTCGTTTAACCTGATCTTTGTAATATTTGCTACCTCTATTATTTTTTAGATAATTTTTGTTTATGATTTCAGGATTTTTTGACCAACATGTTACTTGTAACCAGATTTCAATTCAATTCAATTTTTTATTAGTAGTTCAAACGTTACATTCATTTACAATAAATTATTTTATAATTTAAGAGTTATAGAAATTTATTCTTTACACCTATAATATTTTGCATGTGGGTATGACAAAATTTGATTTAAATTTTTTTATAAGTATATTAATTATATTATTTTAAGGGAAAGTACTACAAAACAAAAACCCTTATATAACACTTACAGACTAATATTGCACACACACCCGATTTAATACAAAAGTATTCAAAATTATAGACTTTGAAGGGCTAATATAATTTCATTATCTGAATATTAACATCTTTCAAAAAACTTTAGTTGTACCTTGTTTAAAACACATTTTTGGGCTGACGTTTGCTCTATTGTGGAGCCTAGCTGTTGAATAAAACCTCGGTAAGTTAAGCATTAATTTAAGTATTTTGTTTTGACTGATTTGAAGCTTTTTTATGTGGGTCTCAGCGCAGTCAAACCACACTGGGGCTCCATATGCTAGAATCGGTTGAAAAATCGTTTTAAAAATTAATATCTTATTATGTATACTTAGACCAGATTTTCTATTGATAAACGGATACAATATTTTGATTAAAAGATTGGTTTTGTGGATTGTGTTGGATATGTGACATTCAAAGGTCATTTTTTTATCGAAATTCACACCAAGGTATTTACAATTATCAGACCATTTTATCTCGTACGAATTAACTTTTAGCATGGATTGAGGAAAAAAACATTGTTTTCTTCGCCGAGTGAACCACATAGCTTGACATTTTTCAGCATTAACCTTGATTTTCCACTTATTAAAAAAGTTGACTAGGATATCTTATGAGTTTTGAAGACCGTTAAGTGTGTCTTGGGGAAAATTGCTTGATAAAAAAAGTGCAGTATCATCTGCGAACAATGCAACTTCAGTATTGTTTTCAAAATGTGGTAGGTCTGATATGAATATATTGAAAAGGCCAAGAACAGAGCCTTGTGGAACTCCGTAGCAAATATCAATTATTGAGGACTTTGTGGCCCCAGTGTAAACGATATATTTTCTATTATTTAGAAAACTTTGTAAAATTTTTATGAGGTAATCAGGAAAGCGAAACAAGATAAGTTTTTATAAAAGTCCATCGTGCCACACAGTGTCGAAAGCCTTTTCAATGTCTAGTAGAACCAGACCAGTTGACTGTTTTAAGGTTAGGCTGTTCTTAACAAACCTCTTTATCCTCAATACTTGGTGAATAGTGGAATGACCTGCTCTGACTTTGTTCCTCAATATAATTTAAAAGACGATCTTTTAAAACCTTTTCAAAAACTTTACTTAAGGTACTCAATAGGCTTATAGGCCTATAGCTACTTGGATTTTCTTTTGGCTTGCCAGGCTTGCCGATTGGCACCACCTTAGCAATTTTCCATTTTTCGGGGAAATAAGAATATTTAATACAAAGGTTAAAAATGTAGGTAAGATAAGTTATGCCTTTTTTTGGTAGAGCTTTCAACAATCGATTATTTATACCGTCTATACCTGGTGATTTATTTATTTTTAATTCCTTAATTACATTCCTAACCACACTATTGTTGTTGATCAAATTATTATTTTGTATAAGAATAGGTCTATCTATTTCTTTCAGTTTTTCTTCCACAAGATTTTCAGTCTGAGTATCACTTAGATTTTTTTTTTTTTTTTTATAATTAACGCGCGCACAAGGGATTATGTGTTTCCCTTTTAATGTAGAACACACTGCGCGGGCATTACGAAGATAGGGAGGGGAGAGATAGGAGGTGCCGATTAACATTGGTTTTGAATGTTTGCAGATCAAAATGGCAAGGGAAAATCCCGCCGGGTAAACTATTCCAGATTCGTGTCGTTCGGCTAAAAAAAGAATCCCTATATTTCACGGTACGTCCGAAATTAGGCTCAAGGGTGAACTGATGAGCATTCCTTGCGAGACGAGTATTACGGGAGAAACTTTTAAGGGGAGGAATGCAACTGGCTACTTCGAGTGAACATTTTTTGTAAAAGAAACGATAAAATAAGGAAAGACATGAAACATTGCGTCGGTGTTCGAGTGGGGCAATTGTTTCAGCGGCAGTTCTATTACCTATCAATCTTAACGCTCGATTTTGTATTCTATCAAGCAGGTGAAGCGATGTTTGCGAAGCACCTGCCCAGAGGTGGGAGTTATACTCGAGTTTAGGGCGTATAAACGCTTTATAAATTGTAGCCAGATCAGATGGGGAAAAGTACTTCTTACACCGATACAGAAAACCTAAGCACTTTGCAGCATTCTTAGCGATCTCAAATATATGGTCGTTCCAACGGAGGTCGTCGTTGACACACATACCGAGTACTGAGAGCTTTTCGGTTTCTTCGATGTAAGTGCCATTCATGGACAATGGCATTGGGGGAATGTTTAGCTTTAACGACAGAAGACAGCATTGAGTTTTCGAAGCATTAAACTCCACACGATTTCTATTACCCCATTTAACAATGCTGTATAAATCGGAGTTTAATGAGCTTGACATACGGCACCGTTGCAATTGTACGTCCGAAGGCGAAGGACGTGAATTATCGAACGAATATGAAAAGCTGAGGGTAGAGTCGTCAGCAAAACAGTTAAGTGGATTAGAAGTAACAGACAGAAGATCATTTATAAAAATGAGGAAAAGAGTCGGAGACAGAACAGAGCCCTGGGGCACACCAGCATTTATTTTATGGGAATCAGACTTGAATCCGTCCAATACAACTTGTATTGAACGGTCCAGAAGATAGCTTCTAATCCAACGAACAAGAGTATTATCGATCCCAAAAGCACGCATTTTCGATAAGAGAGCTTCATGCCAAACTCTATCAAATGCCTTGGAGATATCAAGAGCAATAATCTTACTTTCACCAAAGCGATGTAAAGATTTGTTCCACTGTTCGGTGAGATATGCCATCAGATCACCAGTGGAACGGTTGCTGCGGAAGCCATACTGACGGTCATGGAGAAGCTTACGATCTTCGAGATATTCCTTAAGCTGACGGTTAATCAGTGTTTCCATGACTTTAGAAAGAAGGGATGTCAGTGCTATGGGTCGGTAGGAGGAGGGGGAGGATGGGTCACCTTTCTTAGGGACAGGCTGGACAAATGCTGTTTTCCATCTTCTAGGAAAGATTCCAGAAGAGTAGGAGCGATGGAAAAGCTTACGCAGTGGCTTTGCCAGTGTGGAAGAACACCTCTTCAGAAGAATCGGGGGTATACCATCCGGGCCAGCGGATTTGTGTATATCGAGATCTTTGAGAACTCTTGCTACTGTACGAGTGCGGAAAAAAATGTGTCCCATGGAAAAATTTACATTCTCAAGTACAGGAGGGGCAACGTTGCTTTGAGGCAGCGTGGAGCTGACAGCGAAATGGGCGGCGAGCAAGTTTGCCTTCTCTGAAGAGTAAACAATTGGTTTGTTATTGTCGATGAGCGTTGGAACCGAAGATGTCGAGGAGTTTTTTATATTTTTTACAAATGACCAAAAATTTTTACTGCCTTTGGGACACTGCAGAATTTTTTGCCGTAATTTTTGGTCATGCAAAAATTTGGTTCTTTCTATAACGGAGTTGCATGAGTTCCTTGCTTGTTTGTGCTTTTTCCGATTTTCCTCTGTAGGGTTGGCTTTGTAAGATCGGAAACTTACTTCTTTGAGCCTGATAGCTTCTTTACACTCAGAATTAAACCAAGACTTTTCTTTAGGTTTGATGCTTTTTACTCTGTTAGGAATAAAAGCACGCATCCCTAGAAGAATCACATTTGTGATCATTTCAGCACTGGCATCAATGTCACTATCGAGGAAGCATAGTGACCAGTTAAAGTTTCGGAAAAAGAAATTCAGGCCGTCCCAGTTGGCTTTCTCGTATTGCCAAACGGTCCTGGTGGGAAGTTTTTCTTTAACTGGATGGGTGGGGGATGAGAAATTAGCTGAAATGATACAATGGTCTGAAGTGCCAAATGGAGAAGTTACACTAATGGTATATTTATCAGGGTGAGAAGTAAGAAACAAGTCAAGAGTATGGGCTGCTTGCCCAGCAACATCCGGTATACGCGTTGGCACATCGATCAGTTGGGTAAGGTGATGTAACCCGGCAAAGAGCTCGACATACCTTCCTTCGGGTGTTGTCTGACCAGAATAGCGGAGCCAGTTGGAATTGTGTACATTGAAATCGCCCGCAATAACGATTTCAGTGCGAGGACAAAGGGAAACAATTTTCGAGATGGAATCAGACAGTGCATCAAACTCGTTACAAGTCGAATTACTGTCAAGATTTGGACTCCTGTAAATAAAACAATAATGAATGACATGCTTGCGGACAGTGAATTTGAGCCATAAGAAGTTAAAGTCCGTGTTGGAACATTGCCCATATTGGGGAAGGCTCTGGCAAGCAATATCATTCCTAACATAGACCACGAGACCATGATGAGAAAAGAGTAATGGCACCAAGCTATACCCATGTAGAGCAAATTCTGATAAATCAGTATTTGCTCCAACCTGAGTTTCACTTAATGCCAAAACAGCTGGCCTGTGTTGAACAGTGTAGACGTACACGTGAAAGAAATTCTTTCTTAAACCACGAACATTTGAATACACGACACAAAAATCACTTACCATTTAAAAATACTTACATACAAAACACAACTCTGATTAAGTCGAACTGCGCAGTGAAAATCAAAATTAACTTCTGTAATAATCAAACTGTCTTAGGTGTTATGCCCATAAGACAGCCTGTTTACAAAAAATCAATCCAAACATTCAGCACAATAAGACAAATTCAGATGCCCTTATCTATTTACCGCAAGCATTGTATGGTCATACGATGCCTACAGTAGATAAGAAAGAGGCAGTTAAGCACAAAGGTCTTGGGACAGAATAGAGGATAATTTGTTATGCGAATGCGTTTTATTTATTTTTTTTTCTTCTTCAGCGCGAGTGGGCATCTTTTTCATTCATCCTACGACGCGAGTGAACACTATAATTTTTTTTTTTTTACAGCACACGCGAGGGGTTTTTTTTCTAATTTCTCAACGAGCGTGTATTATTTTTTTTCCTTAAAGCACTCGCGATAACAACGCGCAACAATTATTTGTTTGGACTTCGTTTAACTAATTGTGCGCGCACCTCGACATCCGTCTTCAACGAGCTTAGGATCGACACTGATGTGCTGAAATTATGTGATTTTGCCTAAATGTTTCAGCTAAAACATTCGCTTTTTCTTCCTGAGTAACAAAAACATTATTTTGCAATCGAAGAGGAGGTATATTTGGTCCTTGTTTTTTAATTATCTTTGTTACCTTCCAAAACGGTTTAGATGCTTTACCAAAATTTGATAGAAGGTTATTCCAGTTTCGATTTCGAAATTTAAAGATCTCATTTTTAATTTGAAAGTTTAAATGTTTAAGATTAATTTTAAATGAGTTTAACCTAAAACAGATCCACTTTCTTCGTTCCGAATTTCTTAGTCGGATAAGGTAAAGAATATTGTCTGGTAGGGGTGACAGATTTGAACTAAGTGATGAACCACGAGTCTTAGGAATAGAGACCTCAGCTGCTAAATTAATTGTTTGTTCTAATTTATCAGTTATCATTTCTATCTGTTCGTATGACTGTATATTGTCTAAGCATAAGTTTCCTTGATATAAATTACTTGATATATAAGATCGATATCTTTCCCAGTTAGCAGCAGAGTAATTAAAGTGGCCATTTCTGTTATTATTAGCGCAAGAAGTCTGTAGTTCTATGCAAACGGGTAAGTGGTTTGAACTTAATGCATTTAATGTTAAAGGTTGACTGAAGAAGAAGGCATTATTAGATAAAAAAATGTCAAGAGTCGAGGGTCTTTTGGAAGAAGAGTTTGGAATATATGTCGGGTCAAGTGGATATAATATCGAGAGTGATCTGTTAGCAGCGACAATATCGTGAACTATATTGCCCCAACTATTTGCTCTCAAACATCCCCATGACTGATGTCTGGAATTAAAATCACCCCCTATTAGGTAATTTGAGTTCGCTCTAGTTAGTTTGAGTAAATCTCTTTTAAATTTGGCCTTTTTTTCGTTATTACTATTTCCACCTGGGAAGTAAAAAGAAAATAAACTTAATTTAGATGAATCCTGTAATTCTACCTCAACTCCTAAAGCTTCAGCAATCTCAAGGCGAACCGCTGACGCTGGTATGACTGAATGCTTAATAGCCTTGTTTATCACAATTGCAACTCCACCACCCCTTAAATATTGCCTATCTAGTCTGTAGCATATATAATTGTCATTAGCAAATTTGTTTTCGTTTTTTAACCAAGTCTCTGTCAATAGAGCAATGTCAACTTTATGTTGGATCATAAAGTCAAAAAATTCAATTTGTTTATTTTGAATACTTGTAGCATTCCAAGGGATAATTTTTGGGTTTGTGTTCAACATACTGAGTATACATATTTCACTGCAAGAGTGGTAATAACATTAAACTGCTCAGCTTTTGTATGACATGAGCTTAATTTGGATACAACTTCATTTAAAAGATTTGAAATTTCATCTAAGGAATAAAGTAAATTATTGTTAGATTTAATATAATTACGTGGTGAGGTGTGTGTTTTAATTAAAAAAAAAACTTAATTGTTTTTTTTTTTCTTTTTAATTTTTATTTTTTTTTTCTTTGAATCTTTATTTTATTTATTTTTTCTTAAAGGTGTTTAACAAATTTATTAATATTAAATTCTGAAGGCAAGCCGCTGTCCAAAGCTAGGCTGCACTTGCACCTCAGATTGTTGAATTAAGACTAACTTAAAAGAGATGATCTTGATTCTGTTTTCAGGTAAAGGTAATAATGAATGTACTAGGTGCTTGCTATGGGAAAGGAATGCACTTGTTGGCAAAATATTCATATTTCATTTGAGTTAAATGAAATATGAATATCAATTTCTTAATTTGTCAGGTGCAGGGGAAAAGGGGGTGTATCCGTTGTGGACACGTTTTGCAAGTTGAGCAAAATTGGTGGGAAGCGTTTTGGAATTTGTAAATGTGCCATTAGGCGAAGGGGAGTGTGGGGGAAAATGAATCTGTAGGTGTAGGTGAAGTCTGGGACGTAACACCTCCCCCCTTAAGATTCTGCTCCGTAGAATCGTAGTTTTGTATCTTGACTTTAATATTTTTGTTTTGTAAAATAAAAATGTACATTATTACAATTAAAAGTATAACTAAGATAAAGGATGTTCCATAGTTTATATATTCGTGTTTAGTTGTTCTTAATTTTATTTCTTCAATTAGTTTTCTATTATTTATTTCTTTAAAATGTATATCTGAGGTTGAAAAATTAACATCTAATTTCTTAATAGTAATATTATTCAGATTTGGAATTACAAAGTTATCATAACTTAAAAAATTTTCGTATTTAATATCGTTTATTTTTATTTGACAATTTTCAAATCGTATCAAATTATTTCCAGTTATTCTTATCTTATTAAAATTGTTACAATTATGTTCCATATCCATTCCGGGAAGGTTTTTTGTTATTATAATATTGTTTGTTGATTGTTTTATTTCGATATTTTTATTTAATATAAAATTACATAAGGGATTTTTCTTAAAAATGTTTGATATACAATCATTTTTAATTTCTTTTAAATTGTTCCTCTTAATATTGTTACTTGCATTATCTTCAAAGTTTACATCATTATTTGTGATGAAGGTTTTGTATTCGGTGGAAAGCTCTAGGTTGTCTCTGTTGGGAATTGGTTCAACAAATATCCGATAAAATTTTGATTTAGAATAGTTCGGAATTAAAAGGATAAAAATTATTTGATTTTCGTGAAAGATAACTGAACTTTTTATATTTGGTAGTTTTTCTAGTGAGATATTAAATTTTTTTATTTCTTCTGGAGACAGGATATCCTTACCTAAAAGTTCTAGTCTGCTGAGAAGTAAACTTTCTTTAATTTTTCTGACTTGGTCTTTAAGTAGTTGAATGTCGTACTGTATTTGAAATGCGTGTTGCATTTTGGCTACTTCTATGAATTCTTTGTTAATTGAGTTGCTTATTTCTGTTATCTTGTCTTTTATTTCAAGTTGTTGGATATTTATGTGTTTTGTAATGTTATTAATTGTTTCACTAAATTTTGTGTTTATTTTCACCTGGTCATTAAGTCCGTTTATGACGTTACGTGTGTTTTTTTCGTTGGTCTCAAGTCGTCCTCTGACTTCTTTTTCGTCGTCGTAATCCATTGTTCCAGCAAGGTATTTTAAACCTTTGCCTAGAATATTCACCAAGGCTCTTTTTTGTCTGTTGCTGTGGATTAAACTGTTCACTTCTTGGGTGAGCAGATTGAAATTGTGTAAGATGGTTGGGTATTCGTTCTTATGGTCTAGTCCGTTAATGTTTTGTTGAATTATGTTTAAACTTTCCGTCCATAAGTTGATATCGACAACGTGTAATATTTTGGAATAATTTTCAATTACGTTTATTTCCTGGTCTTTAATTAAAATGAATCCTTGTCCGTTATCAAGAGACTGTGTGTCAAGCCTTTGTCCGTGTGTCGTTGTGGAAATGATTAGTATAATGTAGACCAAAATCTGTAATGGATTTAATTCTCATATTTATATTTTCGTTTAACCTGATCTTTGTAATATTTGCTATGATTTCAGGATTTTCCTTACTATAAATGGGTTTCAGTTTGTTACTACTTCTATTTTTCAGAAATGTGGGTTTTTCTTTTATCAAATTAATATCTTTTCTACCTTCATTTAATTTATTAGTATATTTTTCTTTATTTTTAATAACGTGTTCTGTAATTTTGGGGAAATCTTCTCTTCCTAATATTCCGTTAAGGAAGTTTATTGGCCTTTGTTTTGTGGTAGAGTGGATGGTGCTGTTATAGATTTGAACAGCTTTTAGGATTTTATTCCGAAGCGTGTCTTTGTTATCTTTGTCTGCTGAAAAGGTTCTTATATGCTCATTCAAAGTGTTATGGAACCTTTCAATATCTGAATTCCCTGTTTTCTTATATGGTGTGGATATATGTAGTTCAACATTACATTCTTTCAAATATTCTTTGATCACGATTGACGAGAGTCCGATTTCAACATCGGTTACGATCTTTTTGGGAATGCCGAAATTAGCAAATCTAGTTTTTAGAGCATTAAGTAGGCAGATCCAAGTTCTGTGTTTTATTTCTTGGACTGTAACGTGCTTAGAAAATTTGTCGATCATTGCAGCATGAGATTAATATTTGCGTACCATATGTCGACATGTAGTATTTCATTTGGATTTTGGGGAGTTTCTGTTATTGAAAAAGGTATCTTAAGCGGTTGTCTTTCGTACTTTGCACTATTGCATATCTCGCAATTATTGATAAATTTAGCAATTTGTTCTTTCAAATTTGGAGCGTAATAAATGTTTCTAATTTCCTCATATGTTTCGTTTATTCCGCGATGGTTAAATAGTTGATGTGTTTTATTAACTACATTCAAAACTTTTTCCTCATCGTCCAGGTCGCCTAAAAATTTCGAGCATTTAATTAAACGTAAGAGTTTGTTTTTACTAAAGAATTTAATATAAGTATCCTGAAATTGGGCGAAAAGGTGATCATTAGTGGAATATATTCCGACAATACCTTTTGGTGGGAAAGAGGATTTCATGATATCCAACATTTGTTTTTCTTTATATTCTTGAAAATCGACTACTATTCTTCTCTTATTAAAGACTTTATAAATCTTATAGTTATTTATACTATCGGAGTGATGTAATATTATTTGAGTTTTGTATATATTTACTGGGGAATCAATAATGGGGATGTACTCGCTACTATCTTCGCGAGCGCTATGAATTGTTGGGGTTATGGAAACTTCATCGATATTGTTAGTGATTTCGTTTTCGTGAAAATTTATTTCTAGGCGGGACAAACCATCTGCTACTTGGTTATCCTTGCCCTTAACATACTCAACGTCGAAATTGAATTCTTCTAATTTTAATTTCCATCGCTGGAGTTTAGAGTTAGGTTCTTTAAGAGAACTTAACCAAAGCAATGGTTTGTGGTCGGTGCGTACCGTGAATTTTGTGCCGTAAAGGTATGGTCTGAAATATTTTACAGCCCAAACAATCGCAAGGAGCTCTTTTTCGATTACCGAATAGTTAATCTCATGTTCATTGAGTGTGCGACTTGCGTAACAAATGGGATGTGAGTCTTGGGATAAGACGGCTCCCAAAGCATATTTCGATGCGTCTGTCGTAAGTACGAATTTTTTTTCAAAATTTGGGTACTTTAATATTGGTTCTGATGTAATTAATGTTTTGAGTTCTTCAAAACTGTCAATATATTCAGTGTTTCGTACATCTATTTTCGCATTTTTTTTCAAAAAGGTTGTCATAGGTTTGGCTACTTTTGAATAATCTTTAATGAACTTCCGGTAGTAACCGGTTATTCCTAAGAATGCTTTTATTTGCTTGGTTGTTTTGGGAAGTTGGTATTCTTTAATGGTTGAAATTTTATTGGGATTTGGTTTTATCCCTTCTGTTGAGACTACGTGTCCCAGGAATTCCGTTTCACGTTTCAGGAATTCACTTTTATCGAGTTGTATTTTAAGATTTGCGGCCTTTAAAGTTTTAAAAATTTTAGAAAGAGAATCAATATGCTCTTGTAAGCTGGTTGAGAAAACTATTATATCATCAAGATATACAAGGCATATTTTGTTAATGTGCTCTGCAAGAATGGAGTTCATGAGTCGTTGGAAGGTAGCCGGAGCGTTTTTTAGGCCAAATGGCATACGTACGAATTCGTAGTGGCCATTGTCTGTGGAAAACGCTGTTTTCCAAATGTCTTCCTCCGCTATCTCGATTTGGTGGAACCCTTTCGCCAAGTCGAGTGTGGTAAAGTATTGCGCTTTACCTAACTTTCCAAAAATGTCCTCAATATTAGGAATAGGGAATTTGTCGTTGATTGAGATATCGTTTAATTTACGGTAATCAACAACAACCCTCCATTTTTGTTTTCCCGATGCATCCAGTTTCTTGGGGACTACCCAAATTGGAGCTGAATAGGGGGATTTGCTGGGACGGATAATCCCTTGTTCCAGCATTTCATTTACCTGTCTGTGCACTTCTTGCTTATGCACTTCTGGGTATCTGTAATTTTTGACATAAATAGGTATGTCGTTAGTGGTTTTTATTTCATGCTTGATCGCATAAGTAAATGAGAGGTCACTTCCCTCTTGATAAAATATATTAGAATATTTAGATATTAGTTTTTTAATTTCGAACTTCTCTTCATCGTTCAGATGATTGGTTCGTATTTGTTCCAACACTGGGTCCTTACTCGTCTCAGTGTGGTAAATACTTAGTTCGGGTGTGTTTTCTTCATATGATCTAGCTTTTTCTTCTAGTTCATTGAAAAAAATCGGGATTTCGGTGTTACCCGTAGTAAGAAGTTTTTTCTTGTATTTAATTTCGGCTTCTAATGGTAGTAAGATGTTATTGCCGATTAAACCATCGAATTGGTTGTGGAATTTGTATTCCAAAAACTCAGCGGTTTTATTTACCTTGAATTCTTCGAATAGAGGAATTCTTAGTTTTGTGTTTACAAGAATGGGTGTGCTAGTCGTTGATACCTTAATCGGATTATCGACTACTACTTTCCATTTCGGATGGCAAACACCGGGATTTAAGATGCTGGTGTCAGCACCAGTGTCCAATAAAATCCGCAGTGTGAATTTATTGTTTTTGGTTTTACAGACTATATAGGGAAGTCTGTTTGACCCTCCTTGGGAAAATCCTGCGTTTCTATATTGTTTATTTGCCTTTGATATGAGGCAGAAAGGGTATCCATCTCAGGATTGTTGTCGTAATCATTATAGTTCGCATTTTGTTTGTATTGACCAGAGGTATTGGGGTTGAATCTTTGAGAATTCTGTCTGTATTGACCAGAGTTCGTTAGGTTGAGGTTGTGGGAGTTTTGTCTGTACTGACCAGAGTTATTGGGGTTAAATTTTTGAAAATTCTGGCTGTATTGACCAGAGTTCGTTGGGTTGAGATTTTGGGAGTTTTGTCTGTATTGATTAGAGTTTAATGGTTTAGGGTTGTGAGAATTTGGCCTGTGTTGGTTAGAGTTAAATGGGTTAAATTTTTGAAAATTTTGTCTTGTTGAGTTATTTTGTCTGTAATTGTTAAAGCTATTGTAAGCATATCCTGTCTCAAAAAGGATATGCATTGCATCTTCTAGATTATCTGGGTTTCTGCAATGCAGTAACCCTCTCATAGGTTCTGGCATTTTGTTAATGAAAGTGCGCAAAGCTGCTTTGCAGTTTTGTTCTACTTCTAATTCAAAGTTTTCGTTCCTTATTTTGACTTTATTATTTAATCGACGTAAAGTCGTTTTTATTTCGTTATAAAATTCTTGACTGTTAGATTTAAATTGGATGGCCCTAAGGTCATCATATAACTGTTCGATAGATTTTTTATCACTAAAATATTGCAGAAGTAGGTTCTTAAGTTTGACCCAGTTTGATATTGAATTATTTATTTCTAATGCCTCCCGAGCTTTCCCCGTTAATTTCCCTTTTATTATTTAAAAAAAAAATGTCTGACTAATGTCATCATATTTGGATAAGGTTGGATGTATTCTATCAATTGGGTCTATGAAATTATATAAATTTTCCCTATTACCATCGTATTTGCTAACATTATTTAAATAACTTATGGGATCTATGTTTATGGTTAACGTATTTACCGTTGATCTGTCTAAGGCTCTTGCGGCTGTTGCTGCTGCCGCTACTCTAGCCGCTGCTGCTGCTGTTGCTGCTGCTGCTGTTGCTGCTGCTGACATTTCTCCTGGATGTGGTGTACTCATTTTTAATTTTTGGAAGAGTTTTATTAAGTTTTCCTCTTCCAGGTTGTATTTTTCTTTTACTGTTTTTTTTTCACTGTTTTTGTTATTTTTCACTAGTTTCGCTGATTGTTCTTATACGAACTTTTTGTTTTATTCACTAATGATTTTTTCTTATTCCAATTTCTTGTTTTATTCACTAGTTTCAATGATTGTTCTTATTCGAACTTTTTGTTTTATTCTTAATCGAACGGAGCGGATACCTGCAACTATTCTTGTTCGAACTTTGCGCGTTTCTTAATCGAACGCGGTTGCAAAAAATATTTCTTATGTTCTTATACGAACGCCAATTACGTGGTGAGGTGTGTGTTTTAATTAAAAAAAAACTTAATTGTTTTTTTTTTTCTTTTTAATTTTTATTTTTTTTTTCTTTGAATCTTTATTTTATTTATTTTTTCTTAAAGGTGTTTAACAAATTTATTAATATTAAATTCTGAAGGCAAGCCGCTGTCCAAAGCTAGGCTGCACTTGCACCTCAGATTGTTGAATTAAGACTAACTTAAAAGAGATGATCTTGATTCTGTTTTCAGGTAAAGGTAATAATGAATGTACTAGGTGCTTGCTATGGGAAAGGAATGCACTTGTTGGCAAAATATTCATATTTCATTTGAGTTAAATGAAATATGAATATCAATTTCTTAATTTGTCAGGTGCAGGGGAAAAGGGGGTGTATCCGTTGTGGACACGTTTTGCAAGTTGAGCAAAATTGGTGGGAAGCGTTTTGGAATTTGTAAATGTGCCATTAGGCGAAGGGGAGTGTGGGGGAAAATGAATCTGTAGGTGTAGGTGAAGTCTGGGACGTAACAATATTATTGTTATAATCTAATGGATTTGAGTTTATTGTTTTTGGAGCCTCTAAATGAGACTTTATTTGATGTGATCGATTTGAGGTCGACGACGACGGCAATGGAGCTGTGTGTTGATGGTGAGTTCGGCTTTTATTATGGATTTGGGGGAGTTGGGGAAAATCCTGGATGGTGAATTTAACGTGATTGTTGGTGGCTTTAAGTTGGGATTTAAAGACCGGTTTTGAATTATGAATGATGTTGTTGCTACGTGTGCGCGAGGAGATTTTTTGTCTGATTTCAATGTAATGTTGTCGACTGATACATGTAGGGTCGGTGGATTTATGTGCACCATTGCAATTGGCACATTTAGTTGATGTTGGTGATTCAGTGCATTCAGATGTCTTATGAGGTCCTGAGCAAGATGAACAGAAGCTTTTAACTTGACAATGCATAGCACCATGGCCATACATTTGGCAATTGTAGCATTGCGTAATTTTGTTTGGATGGTGTTTTTTATAATCCCCCCTCACTAAAGTTTTAAGTATAATTTTATGTTTTGTGCGCAACTCACTCATTTTAATTGAACCGCGTTCTATATTTACAATATATTTGTACTGCATGTGGTGTACATTGTTTTTTAATGTGATGGGCTTAACTTCCAGACATTTTATTCCAAGTGACACTAGTACTTTCTTTAAAGATTGTTGGTCATATAGATCCAGACCTGACAGAACCACCTTAAATGGCCTACTTGCTTTCTTTTCGTGAGAATAGAATTCACATGATTGTTCTTTTAATGATTTTACAATAATATCATACGATTCAATGCTTGAGCACATGATTTTTTGACCCAAGGATATATTTTTCAAAACATAGTCATTTATATTAAGATTATTGATTAAATTCCTTAGAATATCACTTTTAGTTTTCAAAACAATAATTGGGGGAATGGAAACTTTTGATTTAACTGTTACATCATGATCACTATTACCACTTTCCATGCGGTCATCGCACAATGTTTGAAGCGGTTGATAATAATTTTCATTATTAATGTTTTTATCCATGTTGGAATATTTTAGAGCTTTGGAAGGCACTTGATTATTTTGGAGGATGAAATCTTCATCCTCCACTACACTTCTTATACGTTTTAAGCTAATTTTTAGTTGTTAGTTAATAACGCGTGTGGCTCAATTGACTATCACAACTGAACTGAGTAACCAGAATCATATATCGTTATAATAAAAACAAAGCACCATTGTTGGGATTTATAAACGATCCAACATTTTCATTGTTTCATTGTTGGTTCTTACATACGTACGTAATTGACCAGACTTTTGAATCGAAATCTTTAGGATTTTCAATTTTTGTTAACTATTAAGGTCTTCATAATATGTAGGTACACATATGTACATTCTTGAAGTTTAAACACAAGCTTACTTTTTGCTATATTTATATACACGTCCTCGCAGAAATAGATTTTTGTTTTGAATTTTGCTTTCCATTCAGATAGGTACCTATACAAATTAAGTGCAAACTATGTGTAGAAATTTAATTTTAATAAAAAATTGTTTTTAAATTGATTGTAGATATATAGTACCTAACAAAGATTTTTTGTTTGTTTGAGGTTTTTATAATACAATTTGACCTTCCCAGCTTTTGTTTTGCATTTGTTTAATTTTTATTGCGATTATAGGTACTAAGTACAACTTTTGCATTCGTGCAGAAAAAAAATGATATAACAATCAAATATAACATAACGATGATAGAGAAACATATTTGAGTCACTGGCAAAATTCTGTCCGTCTACTTTACGTTTGGCCAATCATCTTTAAATTTGCCTTTATGTTTATTTTGACATTCTGAAATATTAACGGTACCTGCCATATAACCGTTACGTAAAAGCTTATTTTTCTCAAAATTTTCTCAAAAACGACTCCAGGAATTTTCTATGTAAATATCAAGTTCGGCCGGGGTTCGACAAATAAAACTCAATCAAAATTCCAAAATAATACAACAAATCTCTTTATTTTATAAAACACAACGTCTTTCAGTTTAAATAACAGAAAATTTAGCTTATTCCACTTATTCACAATTCAAATACGTTTTTATAATTCAACACTTTTTATTTAATCTCAATTCAATAATTTCTTACTAACGCTTCTAGTTGTTAACAATTCCACTCAACTCAATGCCATCTTCTCTTGTATTTACAATTTACAATCTTCTGGAAGCTTCCGTCTGGTTCTGGCACAATCTAAGCTTTCGGTACTAATTCGAGTCTCGAATTAGTACTTCAAGTTCGATTTAGTATGTATAGTCGAAACATATGGCAAAAATATAGCATACTTTTAGGGATATGGTTGTTGTACACAATAAAAGTTTGTTTATTTATAAAAAAATTACAATCTTCTGGAATCTTCCGTCTGGTTCTGGCACAATCTAAGCTTTCGGTACTAATTCGAGTCTCGAATTAGTACTTCAAATTCGATTAAGTATGTATAGTCGAAACACATGGTTGTTGTACACAATAAAAGTTTGTTGTTGTACTCAATGAATCCCACAGATGTCGTTAATTTACTAACAAAATGTATCCTCCGAATATCTAATAATTTTGTTGTTACATCACATTGTCCCCCTCTAAGTTTTGTTCGTCCCTAACAAGCACATCATCAACGATGCAGGCGATCCACATGGACAATTTTCAGTTTTGCTCTTGGGCTTCGTTGGATTCGAAAAACGACTTAGGCGATTTTTCCTTTCTGCGATGTGGGTTGTAAAGCCATCTCCCTCATTGAATTCAGGTGCTGTTGCTCGCACATCGTATCTGGTCCTCAGGCGGTCTCTCACAATCTTTATGTTGCTTTGGGTTCTTTGGTGTGTGTCGTTGATCCTTTTAATCGGGGCGCTCACTTCGTTCTTTTGCATATTAGCGTTTGTCTTGACTTTGGGTCCTATACTAGCTTTGCACGTGGTGCACTTTCGACACCATCTCTCGACATCTTTTCTTACAGTTAACCAACAAAAGCGTACCCGTACCTTTTTCCGTGTCTTGTTGATTCCCAAGTGTCCGCCAGATTCTTCCTCGTGCATTTCCTTTAGAATCTCCTGCATTTTCGACCGTGGAACATCATCTTTTATATGAAGAGAGTCCCACTGCGCGCAGTATGCTTTTAAGGTAGGACTTCTGTCGGAGATGTCTCTTGTGTTTAGCTTTTCCATAGATTCCTTCCCTACAAGAATCGGCTTGATGTTAGGATCTTCCTTTTGTGCATTACCAACCCGCAGTCCAACCCTTTACAGGTTCGGCCCTTAGTCTCTGAACAGAAACACTTTCGTCCTTCTTAGCGTTCAAACACCTAGGATGCGCTGTTTCTGAAGATGGCCGTAGGATTTCATCAATGCTTATGGTCGTCCAAAAATTTACAGCATTCTCGTTTCCGTACACCATTCGAGTCTCGACGATTGAATATCTTAACACCTGAATTCCAAATCTAGGAGTACCTCATGTGCCTTCATAAAATCCATACCTAGGATGCATTCGTAGCATATGTCAGTTACCAAGAATGCATGTGAGAAGGTCAGCCCTGCCAGTTCTATATTCAGAAGTACCTCCCCATATACTTTTGCTACTTCTCCCGTAGCTGCCTTCAGACTGTTCCAGCTGGTGTTGTGTAGCCAGGACATCTGGACAAGGTCTCTTCTAATTATGGAGGCCGTGGCACCCGAGTGGCATTCGAGTCTCGAATTAGTACTTCAAGTTCGATTAAGTATGTATAGTCGAAATACATGGTTGTTGTACACAATAAAAGTTTGTTGTTGTACTCAATGAATCCCACAGATGTCGTTAATTTACTAACAAAATGTATCCTCCGAATATCTAATAATTTTGTTGTTACATCACATTGTCCCCCTCTAAGTTTTGTTCGTCCCTAACAAGCACATCATCAACGATGCAGGCGATCCACATGGACAATTTTCAGTTTTGCTCTTGGGCTTCGTTGGATTCGAAAAACGACTTAGGCGATTTTTCCTTTCTGCGATGTGGGTTGTAAAGCCATCTCCCTCATTGAATTCAGGTGCTGTTGCTCGCACATCGTATCTGGTCCTCAGGCGGTCTCTCACAATCTTTATGTTGCTTTGGGTTCTTTGGTGTGTGTCGTTGATCCTTTTAATCGGGGCGCTCACTTCGTTCTTTTGCATATTAGCGTTTGTCTTGACTTTGGGTCCTATACTAGCTTTGCACGTGGTGCACTTTCGACACCATCTCTCGACATCTTTTCTTACAGTTAACCAACAAAAGCGTACCCGTACCTTTTTCCGTGTCTTGTTGATTCCCAAGTGTCCGCCAGATTCTTCCTCGTGCATTTCCTTTAGAATCTCCTGCATTTTCGACCGTGGAACATCATCTTTTATATGAAGAGAGTCCCACTGCGCGCAGTATGCTTTTAAGGTAGGACTTCTGTCGGAGATGTCTCTTGTGTTTAGCTTTTCCATAGATTCCTTCCCTACAAGAATCGGCTTGATGTTAGGATCTTCCTTTTGTGCATTACCAACCCGCAGTCCAACCCTTTACAGGTTCGGCCCTTAGTCTCTGAACAGAAACACTTTCGTCCTTCTTAGCGTTCAAACACCTAGGATGCGCTGTTTCTGAAGATGGCCGTAGGATTTCATCAATGCTTATGGTCGTCCAAAAATTTACAGCATTCTCGTTTCCGTACACCATTCGAGTCTCGACGATTGAATATCTTAACACCTGAATTCCAAATCTAGGAGTACCTCATGTGCCTTCATAAAATCCATACCTAGGATGCATTCGTAGCATATGTCAGTTACCAAGAATGCATGTGAGAAGGTCAGCCCTGCCAGTTCTATATTCAGAAGTACCTCCCCATATACTTTTGCTACTTCTCCCGTAGCTGCCTTCAGACTGTTCCAGCTGGTGTTGTGTAGCCAGGACATCTGGACAAGGTCTCTTCTAATTATGGAGGCCGTGGCACCCGTTTAGATAGTGGCCACACATTTTCTGTTGGCGATGACTGTCTCCACTGTCAAACTCTGGTTGCAGCTTTTCGTTTGCGCAACTTGGATAATGGTCCTGCGGGCGTTTATTTCATCAAACGACTTCTGCTCTACAAAGTTGGTTCTTACGCGCTTTCCCCACTGATTTATCGCCAAATCATGCCCAGCGGGGTAAGCAATATCCCTGTCAGTAGGCCTTTTTCTCGCACTATGTGGGCAGCTTACCTGTTTAGGTGGGGATCGGCATTCTAGCTGTAGATGTCCCAGCCTGTTGCAATTCTAGCATCTCATTTGAACTCGAGCAGTGTTCGAGTTCGGGCAGTTTCGAACTGCCTCTTATAAGTTCGCCATGATGTTTGAACATCGAAGGCAGGGGGCTGCATTTCTTTTCGTCATGGACCTTCGCTCGAATATTCCCGAACCATCTGCTTCTTAAAAGAATCAAATTCCTTAGCCAGATGTTCGTACTGTTGCTCTATACTTTGTTCTTGCTTTACGAACTTTTTTTCCAAGTTTTCTATTTTGGATTCAAATTTCTCATCTATACTTTGAAGTCTTTTGTCGAGCAGAACGTTCTGTGTATCGATTTTATCACTTAGTTGCTGCTGGAGAATTCCCTACGAATTCTTCTGCTCATTCTTTTGTTCATCGAATTTACTTTCGAGAACGTTCTTTTGTTCATCGAGAATGTTCTTTTGCTCGCTTAGTTGCTTCCGAAGGACTTCTAACGAATTCTGTTGCTCATTTTTTTGTTCTTCGATAACGTTCTTTTGTTCTTCGAATTTCGACAGAAGCAACTTTATGAAAGCAGGCATTTTATCTACTGTACTTACTGTGCTTTCTCTCCCTTGTTCTTCAACATCGAACAACATGGTATCGGGGTCCCCACCATCCTGAGAAATAGCATTCTGAAGTCGGAGCAATAGTTCCTTTTTCAGTCCCAAAGTCTGAAGATTTTTTTTTCCTAATTCTTCTTTCAACTCAGCTGTTGTCAATTTTTCTAAAAAACCTATAGTTTTCGAGTAATTTCGAAAAAAAAAATACCTCCTTTACGAGCCCAAAATTTGTTACTCCGCTCTAAATTTAGGGTACTTTTAATGAAATGTTCAGGACCTAGGTAGCTCTCCACCGAAATTCAGCTTTGTCGGAATTTTTTCGAAGAGAATGTCTTATTTCTAACTCCATATATAGCGTTGCAGCTGACAAAAAAAAAATCTCAGTGCCAATTATTGTTTTGTTGAGTGCCACAAGGTGGTTAGTGTGTCGGACTGCTAAGCGAATGAGTCTGGATTCGAATCCAGCTCATAGCCATCTTCTTTTCCGGAGTACTGCCTCTTGCGAGGAACTGACAAAACCTTCAAGAGTAAAATTTGTCTCGAAAAAGTGCATCTTATGTAGGCGATAAACTGTAGGTCCCTTCCATTCTTGCAGATTAACAACACACACACAGGAATGGTAAAGAGTATGTCACTAGGCCTTAGCTCCTTAACGCCAATAAATTTATTTATTTATTTTTACAAAGTGACAATACAAGTAAAAGAATGGAAACAACTAGGTTTTACGCTCTTATTCCTTATCAAATTAAAAAAACAAGATCTTTGACATATGTAAACTAATAAAATTTTCGTGGACAAATAATACGGACTTATAAAAAATGTCAAAAACAAAAACCCACAACATTTAATGGTTTCTAGTAAAAATGGAGTTTGCGATTGCACATGTCGGGTCAGGTGGTAAAGGTATTTTGAAAATAGTGGGCCGTTTTTTTCAATTCGAGTTAAAAAAATTTTGTTTCAGATTTTGGCATGCAGTTTTAAAGATTTTGGCAATAAACAACTGAACGTAAAATTTTAAATAAAATGTTTTGATAAGCTACTCAAAATTTCAAAAATAATAATTATAATTAAAAAAAAAGATATGCAAAATGTTGGTACGTATGTATAATTAATTTGTCAAGCTACCCAGATCTTTTCAAACATAAAGTTTTATAGAAATCCAATAAGCCGTTAAAAAGAAAGTCGAAAATTAAAAAACCGTCATATGAAAGGTACTGCCAATAGACTTCCTGCACATGTGTTTTTTTTTATATAATTATAGCTTATAGGAAAATACTGTAATTATCGTTGGAGCCGTTTTGGAGAGAAAAATAAACTTTTTCTTAATGGTCAAATCTTATATGGCATGTGCCGTAAATTTTACTCCTAAAATAGTATTTTAAAAGAACCACACAAGCCAAATTCGAACCTAATCAAATCACTTTAGTCGTTTACGTTACAGATAGTTATACACAAAGATGAACAGGCAGATATTTTTTGTCACTAAATTTTTTTGGTTTCTCTATGATCTTCGTTTTTTTATTGTTATCTCAATGTTTTTTATATTCAGGAATCCTAAATTTGTTTTATAGTACCTATAACAAGTAGAAAAGTCCAAAAACTACACAAAAAATAATAATACATAAATAAACAAAAAAAAAAAAAAAAAATTCCACGACTGGATCGCACGTACTTACTGTGGTCACAGATTCGAATAAAATAAAAAAAAATATTAAGGGTGGGTGTCCCATGTAAAAATGTGGTGGCGTTTTACCTCAAACAGTGTAGCGTTCGCAATTGCTGGAAGATTTTAATGAAAGTAATGGTTATCTATTTGCAATATGTTGAGCCAAATATTGGTTTAACTTAAAACAAAACTTAGAAACACTTTGTGCCTCAAAATCGCCAAACAATCGGAAAATTTGTAAAATTTAGATAGACGTTTGCTTCAACCAATGAGAAATGCGTTAAATATTATTTTTTTATTTATTTTATATTTTATTTCTAGAGACAATGTATTTATTGAATTCACCAGGATGTTCGTTTTTGGATTGTCTTATTATTTGTTCCCAAAAATTTTTTTTAAAAACTATGAAAAATACAGGAAATTCATTAAAAGATATGAATGCTCTATTTGATACAACTTCTTGAGTACAAAAGGTAACAAAGTCAAATAACCTTTTTTACGAAGCCAAATATTTTTTTACGTCACGAAGACGAAAAATATATGGTTTTTTCCAAACATTTTAAGTTTTATGCCTGGGAAATCGATTAAAATATTTTTGAAATAAGAGGAGCTATGTTTGAGCTAGTCAGGGTATTAGAATTAATTTTTATCTCCTGTAAAATACTTTAAAATGCATTTCAAAATGTCAATATTTGTAATGCAATTGTAAGTGAAGCAAAGCCAATAAATATTTTTTTTACAATCGGTTTTTTTTAATTTAAATTTTTGAAAAGTTGTCTATTTTAACTCTTACCTGAAAACTTCCCATATGACACACATAGAAAACTGGTGGTGTTGCTGCTGGGCAGGGTATTTTCTTCTCTTCGTACATACATCATGTACCTAATGTTCCATCACTTTATGCTTTACGATTTAAACTTTCATATACAGTTTTTTCTATTGACTGTTGAGAGGGCTAACTAATAGAAGCATGTTCTTGTATGCAGCAATGCAATGGTGTTGTAGTGGTACACATAATCACTTTATAATATGGGTATTCAGTTTTTTGTGCGAGGTGAGGTATTTACCGATCTTCCTATAGACAAAACTGAAAGGCAGATAGAAAATAATTTGGTAGGGAATTTTTTTCAGCGGATGGGTAAACTTGCTGGAACCTGGAATTACGTACGCACTTGACGTGGTGGTATTATTTTTTTTTTATTTTGAGAAAAGAATCTATAAACTGGCTTGTATAATTTTACAACAAATTTAGGACAGTCCTGAAGTCTTTTATGCCATTGCTAAAAAATTGATTTGTTTGTTTTGGTTAGGTAACAGGTACTAAATTTAAAATTGTTCAATTCAATTTCACTCTGACAATGGTGTAAAATACTTTTCTCCTTTTGAGTGTCAAGTCAATCAGCAAGGAGGAGCAAATAGATCACTTTTTGTTTCCGTGGTTGCCTATTGCACATGAACTTTGTTGGTGAAAGGGTTAGAGTGGGTGAAAAGACAACGTGGGAAGAAAGAGAGTGGCAAATTAGCCATTTACTTTGTCATTTTTTACTTGCGATTATAGGGACTATAAGGCTAGTTTAGGATTCGTGAGATCACAATCAAACATGACATTACGATCACAGAGAAGTCTTAATAAAAGGCACGACTGGGTCGCACGTACTTGCTCCTATGTGCTAATTCCTTTTAAGTGCAGGCGTCTTTTTTAAAAAAAATATTTCATTTTAATGTTTTTCTTGACGTGCAACTTCTTTAGAATTGTTGTGGTTTGAAGCTCGATGAAACGAACACGCCTCACGATAAAGGGACAAACACATTTTTCTTAGTGTAGGTATTTTCTTTCCACTTGAGGTTTATGTTTATAATATAATTTGTCAATAGAAATTTATATCTTTCTATTAGTAAATTACATTATAAACAGTTTTTTCTGTTTAATTTTCATTTTGGTATGGAAAAATTTGAACAACTGGCATACAGATTTGTAGGAATCAAGAGTTAAGGAAATAAGGCTCGCTAGGTAAAGGGAACTATAGGTACTTTTAACAATAATTTACTTTTTGAAATCAAATTAATTTTTGAAAAAAATTAAAATAGCTTAATATTATGTTTGATGGATCGATAAAGGTATAGTATGGTTCATTGAAATGTATTAAGGATTAGGTACTAAAATTAAGATACCCATTCCAACTACTATGAAGCGGGTGGGTTTAGACAATATTTATTAAAACTTAACACAGTGGTTGTTTGTATGCAGGTGTACAATTTTGTTTTCTTGATTGAACTTTTTGCATTCAATAGGTAATCGAGTATTTTTTTTATTTCTTAGTTGTTTTTGCGTGTTTATGTGTTTTTCATAAGCGTCCTTACTATTTATTCTGTATGCTGTATGCTGGTATGATCTTGAAATGCTTTAAAATAAATAACGATTAACAAATAATAATAAAAATAACGACGTTTGCTTTCATTAGACTAGTGGCTAGGGCTTAACCGAGCAATATAAAACAAAATTTGGGGGAAAATATTAAACAAACAATTTTTTTATGAAATCAAAAAAAAACACTATTCATAAGGTTTTTTGGAAAAAACGTTGTAAGCCATCTTATTTCTTTTGCTGTTTTCTATTTTATGATTTTTTAATTTCAAAATCGTTGGACCAGTTTTTTCAAAAAAAATTTTTTTTGTTAAAAAAAACTTTTCCAAAACCTATTTTATATTTTTTTTTAGTATGTAAATTTGAAGAAATCTATAATTCATACTAGGAGAAAAGTTTAAAAAAAAATCTATAGATTCGTTTTCAAAATATTCAAAAAACAAAATAAGTTTTTTAAAAAAATATTAAAAATTAAAAAAAAAATGTTTTTGAAAAATTCAATAAGCAATATTATTTAAATCATAAAACACTACATAGTTAGTTAACGAGAAATTCTGATTTTAAAAAACCGGTCATATGGGAGGTACCGTTATAAAACTTTTTCTGAAAAATGCATTAAAACTAAAAGATAGATTTTGTATAGAAAACACCATTCAGAAAGTTTTATAAAAATCGTAGGAGCTGTTTTCGAGAAAAATAAGTTTTTCATTAAAAGTTATTTGGCAGTTACTGTTAGTTTTGGAGCTAGAATGCCAATTCAAAAATAGTCGGATAGAGTACTCTAAAAATACTATATACAAAGTTTGAATCAAATCGGCCCAACCGTTTAGGCTGTAGGAATCGATACGGACAGACAGACAGACAGACGGGTGGAATTTCCGGACCCACTTTTTTTTACTTCTCTATCATCGTAATGTTATGTTTCATTGTTAGAATTTTTTTTACGAATGCATAACTTGCCGTATAGTCCCTATAAATCGCAATTAAAAAGTCATTGACAAAAAATGTTCGACCGTCTGTCTGTCCGTCCGAGTGTATATTGATCTGCAGCCTAAACGAGTTAAGCGATGAATTCAAATTTGGTATATGTGTATCTTTTGGCATTCCTCAGAGGGGAAATAGAAATTTTATTTGTGGGGCTAAAAATAATGGTACTTGCCATACGACCGTTTAGGAAAAGCATATCTTTCTTGAAACGGCTCCAACGGTTTTGATAAATTTTTTTCAATTTTTTTTTTTGGTATTGGCTATCATTTGATCAGAGCCACATATACGGAAAAAGTCTATTAACGGGACCTTTAATATAACGGTTTTTTTAATTTTTGGCTCTCTCGGTAACGGCTCTATGGATTTCCGTCAAATTTTATATTTGAGAAGACTATGTAGTTTATTTAAATATGCGTATCAAAATTTTGTCATAACTTTTTTTTCTAATTAAAATTAATTTTTGAATTACAAGTACGTGCGACCCAGTCCTGCGCATTTCTTACATGTGCTTTTGTGATATCTTAGAACTTGGAGAACAAAATCCAAAAGAAATCTCAAACTTCGGACTTTACAAGTTACAAGTGAACAAGGTACCGAAATACCTCTACCAATCGGTTTTCGCCCATTACAATAAACATATACCTAAAGAGTTTCAAAACAAGTCAATGACCTATCTCACATCAATTTCAAATATCTAAAAATTAAAAACAAATTCCAATGCAGGTACATAATACACTTTATTTTGTATATGTACATACCTACCATGTGCATGTTCATTCATATAAAGTCCCTGGCCTATTTTCATGATCGAATCCTAAACGTGGATCTACAGCTACACCACATTATATGTAGATATTGTTTTTAAATGAACAGCGCAAGTCGAATATGAAATAACACGAAACGAAGAAACGAACAAATTCAACTGCTAAACTAAAGCTAAAGGACAATAAAGATACCCACAGCAATAATAAGAAAAAAAACCTCACAACAAAATTACTAAAAGGTCTCACCGTCGCGTTGGGTCGCAATGGTCGTTCACGTCACCATCCCTTTTCAATGGCAAGTTTCCTTTCCGCTACCTGTGTCTAAATTATACAAATATAGTGCCGACGCGCTGCCGCCGCTGCTGCGCCAAGTATGTACTTATATGACTGAAATTAATAAAAAAAGCAAAAAAAAAACTTACCTAAAACTTTCAAACGAACAAAAAACAAGAAAAAAACGTCTAGTCTGATTGATCTCTCGTAGCCTCTCGCGTGCTAGCCATCCACACATGCCTGTTGGGAACGTTCGCGTTCGCGATACAAAAAATCCTTAGCCTTATCGTTATCAGATGCCTGTGTGTGGTGTAAGTGTGCCCCAATCTAAGGCGCAGAAAATTTTTGATTTTTTCCCTGAGCATAGAGTTGGGTAGTTGGCTTTTTCAGCATTTGAGTTAATACGGGAGTAATGGTGTATGTATTGCACCCAATCATCGTTTAGTTTCCGATTCCAATAGCTATTAATTTCTTTTCTCTGCTTCATTGCCTTTTATGCCAACGGGAATCCACATAAGTTTTTTTTTACTTTTTTGGCTGCCAATTATTTTGTTGCAGATAATCTCTGGAAAAAGCGTTCGGTTTCCAACATTGCGGACAGCTTCTAATATAAGTAGAAAGGCTATCGGTACAGATTATTGTTTTTTTGGAACCAGATATCTCGATTGCTTTCAAAACAGCCATAGCTTCGGCTGAGAAGATAGAAGCAGAATGTCTTAGAAGTCCTTTTGAAATAATTGTCCCGTTCTGGTTGAAAACGGCAAAAGCCGTCCCAACATCATTTTTAGATCCATTGGTGTAAACGAAATAAAACTTACGTTGTTTCCAGTCTGCATCATTTCAAGGAAAATCTGGTTATACTGCTCGTTTGAGGTTGACGTTTTCGGGAAGCAATTGAGATAGGTGATAACACCATCACTTGGCAAGGTCCAAGGTGGTTTGGCGGCAGGTCATATAACATTATTTAAAATTGGTATATCCATTTGTTTGGAAAATTGTATGGCATTGTAAAGCGTAGACGGCATTGTTGGAACTTTTTTACGAACTTAGCATTGTTTAGCATCGATTGAAGGAAGTCGATTTTCAGATGTGCTTAATGTTAGGATAAGGAGAGATGTGGGGTGTTGAACTCTATGCTCTAAGGAGGGCAGACCAGCTTCTGTTAGCATATTCCTAATAGGTGTAGTTCTGAATGCTTTGAGGCTTAATCGTACGGTGTTATGATACACTGGTTTTATTATGTTCAGTAAAAATTTTGGGCACTTTACATAAAAAGTAATTCCATAGTCGATTTTCGCAAGAATGGTTGATCTAATTATACTTATTAAGGAGTTGATATGCATAAGGCTATTTTTAGATGATAAATACTTAATAATATTAAGTCTGGTAGCTAAGCATTTTTTTTAGATATAAACAGTGTTCCTAAAAATTAAATTTACAATCGAATACTATACCAAGCAAACTAAGGCTATTAACATTAACTATAGTATTGTAATTAGAACATAAAACAATATTTTTTGAGCAACTAGTTTTTTCTACAGATGTGTAATATTTAACTTTTTTCCAATGAAATTTTTGAACCTGAGTAAGAACACCAGGATGAAATATCTGCAAGAATGTTTGAAAATATAGATGCAGGAGTTGTGAGATCCTTGGATTTTTTCAACAACGTTAAATCGTCTGCATATAAAGAGTGTTCCAAATTCTTATATTTTCTTATAATTTCGCTAAGATTATCAATGGCTATTATAAAAAGGGCAACTGACAAGGGGGATCCTTGCGGAATTCCGTTTTGAAGATTTATGAGTGATGAATATACGTGGCCTAATTTTATTCGGAATTGTCTGTTGCTTAGAAAAGATTTGATAAAACTATAAATTTTTGGGCCAATTTTCCATTGAACTAATTTTTTTAGGATGATATGAATTCCAATTCTGTCAAAAGCCTTTTCAAAGTCTAATGACAGAATTGAAACATTGTTTTTGGAGGATAGTGCGGAAGCTACGAAATAATCAATGTGCAGTAAAGCATCCATTGTGAAATGTTTTTGCTTAAATGCTACTTGGTTTGGACTTAAAAATTTTTTTTACCTAGGAACCAAAGTAATCTTTTTGAGATGATTTTTTCAAGTATTTTGCCAGCGCATGGCAGCAATGAAATGGGGCGGTAGCCGCTTATTTCGGTGGTGCTCTCATTATGTTTCGGAATAGGTATGACGCTGGCAGTTTTCCAAACTTGTGGAATGACCCCGGTGTTAAGGATTTCATTGTACAAACATAGTAACCTGTTTTTTTTAAGACCATTAGTGAATTTTTCATGATTGTATAAGAAATCCTGTCAAAACCAGGAGTTTTTCGTTTTGCAGAGCGAAGACAGCTTTCGAGCTCTATTAAGTTAATAGGAAGTTCTATGAATTTGGCTGCAACGTCAGTTTCATAAGCAAGGGTGGAGTTTTTTGATGATTCTTGTTTCTGCGTTATGAATTCGGGGCTAAAATTTTTGTCCTCAAAATATTGTGACCAAATTTGTGCAAAGAGCTCTGCAATTTCGTGCGGACATATTAGATTTTCGGATGGCGCTTTTATAGTTTTCATAATAAGGCTATTATAGTTGCCCGATAGAGACTTAACATCGGCCCAGAGCTTTTTAGAGCCGGAATTGGGATTTATGTTTTCTGTACATTTTTGAAAAAATTAAGTTTTGGAGCTTTTTGCGGCTTTCCTAAAAACTGCATTAGCTTTGCGGAATGCAATGAGATTCTGATCCAATGGATATTTTTTTAACATTTTCCAAGCCTTTTGCTTGAACTGCAATCTGCTTATTCCACCAGGTTACCTTTTTCTGTTTGGTTTGTGATGCGTTTGAGGGATAGCTATATTAGCTGCGAAGCCGATGAATTTTTGGATAGTTGCTGTTCCCTTATTAATGTTTGGCGATTGGTTCCTGTCAGATAAGAAGTTGAAAACCTCGGACTGATATGAAGCCCAGTTGGCTCTATCAGTTTGGAATTTTGGTGGGATTTTTATATTACGCTGTGTAGTTTGAAATGAAAATGCGGTCGCTATTGAGAAATGGTCACTGCCATGCAAGTCAGGAAGCCTTGACCAGGAAGAGTTGGCACAGAGTTGAGGTGATATAAATGTTAAGTCAAGATGGGTGAAGGTACCATGAGTGAAGAAGTGCGTAGGTTGCCCGTCATTTAACAGTACAAGGTTTGAGTAATTTAAGAAATCCTCTATCATTCTGCCACGGCTGTTGCGGGAAGGTGAACCCCATAGTGGATTCCATGAATTGAAGTCTCCTGTGACGATAATTGGCGTTTGGAAGCTATTAATAACATCTTCCAAGTCAGAGACACTGAATGGTTGATCTGGATGGATATACATTGAGATGATTGTTATTTTGAATTTAAAGTCTATTTCAGCAGCTATAACTGGAAGTCTGAAGTTTATATCAATGAATTTATGAGGTATGGATTTGTGTATAAGAAGGCCTAAACCCTGAGTCGAAGAATCGTTCGAGGGTCAGTTTTGAAAGTAAGATGAATAATGCTTGGGTGGTTGTGGTTGAAAATCAGATTTAATGTGAGTTTCTTGGAGGGAAATAATATGAGGATTTAAGTCAATAGTTAAAAGCTGAAGTTCATGGTAATTATTGAAGAAACCATTAAGATTCCATTGAAGGATCTTAAATAATGGTTTATATTTTTGACTAGACTTTTGTACGATATGCTCAGAGTTATATTGTGAAAAGTCTAGGGTGGTTCGGTTTCGGACTCTGCAGTCCGGAAGTTGAGCTCGTTGCAGAGCTCAGGCGATTCAACCCCCGGCCTGCAGATTCATTGTTGTAAAAATCATTATTATTTATATATGTCAACGTCATCAATTTCTATTGGTACATTTGGTTCGTAGGAAATAGATGGGTTGGAAGTTTTGGATTTTGGAGTATAATTAGTTTTATTATGAATAAATTCGGTGCTCACACGAGAATGAGCAGTATTTTGAGATTGGGTTTTTTTGAGAGATTTGGTTTCGTCAGCTTTATTGTTCGAGTGGTATTGGTTGACGTTTGAGTTTAATTGCTTTATGTTTGAGAGGGATTGTGGTGATGATAATTTTGTACTTTGGATGAGATTAGTTGATTTCGTGGGAGAGTTAAGCTTTGTGTTTTGGTGAGAAGAAGAAGAAGCGGTGTTAGGAGTTGGGGTTAGAATTATTGCTGGTGTAGGTGAATTTGGAGATGAGCCGTTTTTGTGAGTTGGAGCAGGAATTTGTTTTATTTTTTATTTTTTTATTGTTTTGATTTTTAAAATGCCTTTGGCGTGCTAGTAACGAGGACACGTCTTGCTTACAAATTGCACAGAGTTTACAATTTGCTGGGGGGTCGGGATGTGGTGTTTCATTGCAAACCTCACATGTTGCTTCATTGTTGCATCTTTTAGTCGTGTGGCCAAGTAGTTGGCACTTACGGCATCGCATCGGGTTGAGAAAATATTCCTCAACCTTGACATTGTACCAGCCGATATTAAGAGTGGTAGGGGGGCGGAAAAGGTCAAAGGTAAATAACATCAGACCAGTGCATCGGCTTACATTTTCTTTATTTTTTTTTAATTTGTAGACATATTTGACGCCTTGGGACTTAATTTCACGAATAATTTCTTGTTTATCAACGTCAATTAAACAGGGTGCATACACGGTTCCTTTAGATTCGTTGAGGTTTGAGTGAAGTGACACTGTTATTGGGCATAGATTGGATAGCGTTTTCTTTGCTAGAAACAGATCAGCTATTTTCTTAGTTTTTTGCACAAGATTAATAAATTGCCATCACGTAGCTGAGTAATGTATTCGTAACCGGTGCTTATACCATCAATGGCTTTTTTAATTAAAAAGACACTAATTTTGTTGAGTGGTTTTTCTTTGTCGGATGGGGCGATAACGATAAATTTAGGATCGGAGGAGGGAGAGGGTTGAGGTTGTAATGCTGTTGATGTCTAAGTGGGTCATGTTGGTGTTTTTTTTCTTTTTACATTCGATATGGTATTGGCGAGGGACTCTATATCGAGAACATCGAACCGACCTCCCGAAACAAAACGTTGCCCGTGAAATCTTCACTAACAACTTCGAGTTTAAAACTTTTTAGTACAATTTAATAAAGATAATTTATTTAAATTGATTATGGGAATTAATGAAATAGATCACTCAATTGGATTTAAGGCAAACGTACCTCTTTAATTAGGATATTCACAAACCAAACGAGAGGGAAATGTGACCGGCTTGAAGGTTAGAGTGACTGTTTTGCGATTTTCTGACTTTTGATTGTTTGAAAAAAGTAAGGACATTTTTTTAACCGACGAATTTAGCGCCATTTTATTTCGTTAAAAAATGTTAAAAACTGTGCATTTTTTTTAATCGTGGGAACGGTTTTTAAATAAAACAGTTTTTATTTAACAACTTTTTTTTAAAAATTAAAAAAATAATTCAAGAATGCAAACTTCAACACAAAAATTATTAACATTTAAAAAAAATTAACAAAAAAAATCACCAAACTCGTATTCAAAATATCGAAAAAAATTACTAAACATACAAAAAAATGTATTCCAAAATATTTGTATGTTGAATTGCTTTGGCTATCTTCATCTTCCTGAATATCAAATTTGATTGTAATTGGTTAAGCAGCTCTCGAGATAGTCGAAAAAAAAATATTCCTATTGGGGTGTCATTTTTTGCCCACCAACTTACATATTTTTTCACCAGTTCATACCACACATATACCACACCTACAAAAGTGCACTGATTTTTTTTTCATAAAAAATCTTGGAACCGTTTTTGAAAAAAATAAGCTTTTACTTAACGGTTATATGACAGGTACCGTTAATGTTTGAGCTAAAAATAACCTTGAAAAAGTCGTCTGTAGGATGTCAAAATAACCTTAAGTTCTAAATTTCAAGACGATTGGTTCAACTGTTTAGCCTTTAGTTCAAAAGACATCCGTACAGACAGACAGACAGACAGGCAGACAGAATTTTGCCAGTAACTCAAATATGCTACTCTATCATCGAAATGTCATGTGTGATGGTCATCTCAAAATGTTTAATCTACACGAATGCATAAGTTGCATTATTGTTTCTATAATCGCAAGTAATAAGAAATGGGATCGTTCAGTTTATCACGTCATCATCGTGATCCTTGATCAAAACATAAGAATAGATAATGTTTTTAAAGAAAAACTTGGCGAACACCCAACTAGAAGCACCACGCAACGTCACTGATAACCGAAACACAATTTTCGCGACAGAGTCAGTTTTATTTTAATATCTCTTCTAGAAAAATCTTTTTCAAACACTATTTTTAACAAAATATGGTAAATATGGGTTCGTAGTTCTACTCAATGAATCCCACAGATGTCGTTAATTTACAAAAAAAATCTATCCTCCGAATATCTAATCATTTTGTTGCCACATCACATAAATAATCAATGTGCATTAAATTTTGGTGAAAAAATATGTATGACAGTGGGCTAAAAACGGTACCTCCCATAGGAGTTTTTTTATCATCTTTCCTGAGAACTGGTTAGGTAACCGATTACAACGAAAGTTGATATTCAGGAAAATGTAAGTAGCCTAAGTAAACTTACACTAAAATGTTTTCTAAAACTTTTTTTTGTGTTTTTAATATTTTTTTTAAATATTTTTAAAAAATCAATATTTTGAAAACGGGTAGGTGAACTTTAACTTGCGATTAAAGGTACTATAAGGCAAGTTTAAGATTCATGAACATGAATAATTTGAGATAACAATCAAACATGACATTACGAGGCAAGATTACGATAACTTTGGCGCGGCAAATTAATAACGGATTCATGTAGGGGGACAAAATACAATTTTTTTTATCAGGAGGGCAACAATAAAAACAATGTGCTATACCTTTTGTTAAAAGCCAAGAGTCTGTTTTATCATATTATTTTGTTAACCTTTAAATATCGATGAAAAAACTTAGGTATTTCAAACTCAGAATTTCAGAAAAAAATATAGACTTTTTTTAAAAATTGAGATGATGTGTACTAAATTTTCTTCTAGTATTTGTTACTTCTACTAATTCCTAATTGATCACTAAAAATAGATGCTATTACGGTTTCTAATTTTCGAGAAAATTAAAATTTACCAAAGCAACTTTTTTATATTTTTTTTATCTCTCTATTTACATAACGGTAATATGACAGGTACCGTTAATTTTTGAGCTAAAAAAAAAAATTAAAAAGCCCTCTGTAGAATGTTAAAACAACTAATGTTCCATATTTGAAGACGATCGTCCTAACCGTTCAGGCTGTAATCCAAAATACGTACGTACAAGCAGACAGACAGAATTTTGCCAGTAACTCAACTATGTTTCTCTATCATCGTAATCTCAGGTTTGATTTTTATCTCAATTTTTTTAATCTGCACGACTGCATAACTTGCATTATAGTAAGTACCTATAATTACAAGTAAAAAGTTGTAGGTACCCATTTTATTTCAAAAGATTATGATACTTTTTATCGAACAGTTAATAGATTTGGAGAAAAATGGTCGCAAACATTGGGTTGTAGTTCATTTAGTCAAGAAAATTGTTAAAATATTGTACTGAATATTTATACTGATTTCCATATCCTAATTACACTATTTTGTTAACAGCTTAATCAATATTAACGTTCTTAAATGTCAAGCTCTTGTTATATTTTATTTCTCTTTTATCTTCCTTCTTCTTGTATATTATCTCACTTCCTTTCTCAATCTTTTTATTATAAAAGCACACATAAGAAAGACCAATAAAATTTTTAAAACTAATATTTTATTCGATAATCTTGTCATAATTTTAAAAGGTTATGGGACCAGACCCATTTTATTAAAGTAATTTATAGAATCCGATAAATATTTTTTTTAATAAAAATGACAACTTTCATCGGAAAAAAATCCATTATTAAATGAAGATAATTTTGACACGTGGAAGCCTCAGATGGAGGCGCTTCTTCATAAAAATCGCCTGTTGACAATAGTCAACACTACTACGGCAGCAGGACTTACTGATCCAGTTAAATTGGCAGAATGGAAGAATTAAGATCAAGATGCCAGATGCGAGATGATAATCTGCATGGAGGCTACCCAGGTATCGTTGGTGAAGTCGATCGCCACATCCAATGAGATTTGGGAATTTCTTGAAACAACCTACATTAGGAAAAACACCAGAACTAAAGTCCACGAATTTCGTAAGTTAGTTAATATAAAAATGAGCGAAAATCAAAGCATGGAAATTACTTAATCCAATTTAATTCTGTTGTGTCACGCTTACTGGAAATGGATGCTAAACTGGACGATAACTTGTTGGCTGCGCTGTTACTGGATAGTCTACCCGAGAGTTACAAGGACATTCAAGCTACATTCGATGCTGCCTCCGGTTTCCCGAAGATTGATGTTCTGCGGGCACGTATATTGGAAGTTAGTCAAAGAAAAAAGGGAAATGGTGAGGTAAAAGATAAAGCTCTAAAGGTTAAATTCCATCATAAAAAGCTGGATAGTCAAAAACCAGGTACGTCTAATGCATTTCAATATAGTGGTCATCGCTGTGGAAAAAAAGGCATATGAAGAAAAATTGTCGAGCAAAATTGTATTAAGAAAGGTCGCATTATGCCAAAAACGAAACGGCAAATGGGGAAGGCTTCGTAGCATCTGAATTTACTGAGCGCTGTTATAACCCGCCAATCCACAATTCGTTAAATAATTTAGAGGTTAATGAGGATAAAAAGTGGTACATAGATAGCGGTGCCACGTCACATATGTGTTGTGCCGAATATGATTTTATTGATCTAGATCATCAAGGGAATAGGAACTGTGAAGCTTGACACAATAGTTGATGGGAATTATAAATCAATTTTTCTTTACAAAACACTTTTTTCCCAGAACTAAGAAGCAACTTAATATCCGCTAGTAAGGGGACTGATAATGGCTGTAGGGTTGTAATAGAAGGAAAAAATGCATATATTAGTAAAAATGTAAAAGTATTATTAGAAGTTATAAAAGTTAAAGGATTTTATTTAATTAAAAAGAATGATACAAAGGAAAATTGTAATTTAGTTCTGTGAGACTAACAGTATTTTAGAAATATGGCATAGAAGGTATGGACACTTAAATGTTGCATCACTTCGTCAATTAAAATTCAATGGCATGGTTAGTGGACTTCCAAATTTTGAAAATGCTTAGCTCGAGTGCCCGACCTGTTATAGAGGAAAGTAGACAAGGCTCAGTTTTCGTGCAAAGATCGAAAAGTCTTCAAAATGTTTGTTAGAAATCATGCACACAGATCTTTTATATTATATTATATTTTGCAACCTTTATCGACGATTATTCACGAAAGGTTTTTGTTTATTTTTTGCGAAAAAAGAGCTAATATCCACAAGTTTTTAAAAATTTCAAAGTCCTGCAGAGAATCACACAAACAAAAAAATTAAGATATTAAGAAGCGACAACGTGAATTTTCTAATTTTTTAATTGATAATGGAATCAAACGACAGGTAACCGTAGAGTTCACGCCGCAACAAAACGGCATTGCGGAGCGCATGAATCGTACTATTGTCGAATTGGCCCGTTGCTTTATCATTGAAGCAAATTTACCATCCTTCTTATGGGCTGAATTGATCAATAGTGCTGCCTATGTACGTAATCTTTGTCCAACTTCTTTAAACTTCAGCAAAACTCCAGAGCAAATTTGGACAGGGCGAATTCCAAATGTTTGTCATTTGCGGCAAATTGGTAGTAATGCTTTCGCTTTAATTAAAAGCTTAAATAGAGGTAAATTTGGTCAAAAGAGCGAAGAGTTTGTATTAATTGGGTATCCTGACGAGTCTAAGGCCTATCGCCTTTGGAAGAGGGGAACTCGGACAGTTATAAAGAGTCGTGATGTTCGTTTTATTGAAAGCTCAACTCAGGGAGCAAATTAATCCAGAGTCTATGAATTCGAAAACAAAATTTGTAGCGCGCATGCTTATGGAACAAATAATAATTTTTCGAATTCGAAACAAGAAAAAATGAATATGTGCATGCAAATAAAAATGTTAGTTTAGAAGATTTTAATATATTTTTAAATTCAAACCAAAAGGAAAACGACCATATAGAAGATAGCGTTAATTTAGAAAACAAGCATGCAAATGATAATATTAATTCAGAAAATGTGAATATAGAAAATGTAAAGGGAGACAAACATAATGATGAAGAGAAAAACAATAATTTTAAGAAATTGAATTCAAGTAAAGAAGTTTCAAACAATGAAGAAAAAGAACAGTATGAAAGAATAGCTAATCGTACAAGAAGTCGCCAACGTCATAACACCGAAAATGTAATTGAAAAAGCTTACCATACACAAGAAGATGATCCGTTTAACTTTCAGGATGCAAGAGATTCAAATCATGCTGATGAGTTGCTTGAAGCAATGAATTTGGAATACAGTGGCCTTATGAAAAGTAATACCTGGAATCTCTGTTATCTACCAGAGGGCCCGACAGCTTTTGGGAGCAGGTGGGTTTTTACGTCAAAATACCTGCCTAATGGAGTAGTTGAACGTAGAAAGACACGTTTAGTTGCGAAAGGCTATGCACAAAAATACGGTGTTGATTATTTAGAGATCTATGCCCCTGTAATACGACAAAGTTCTTTACGTTTTATATATGCTTTATCAGTGGAATATAATTTAAAGCTTAATCATTTAGATGTTTCGACAGTTTTTTTAAATGGGAAACTTGATGAAAATTGTTTTATGAAGCAGCCGGAAGGGTTTACTGACAAAAACTATCCACTGAAAGTTTGCCGTCTTAACAAA
Organism: Platycheirus rosarum; assembly: GCA_963971375.1. Lineage (NCBI taxonomy): Eukaryota > Metazoa > Arthropoda > Insecta > Diptera > Syrphidae > Platycheirus > Platycheirus rosarum. The sequence goes on along the minus strand of OZ020510.1, from coordinate 83,576,691 downwards.
GCTTTATAAGGTTTGAAGCAGGCAAGCAGGCAATGGAATAAAACTTTGGACAGTTTTGAGATAAAAGACCTCGGAGAACCATCTTTATGCACAGGGTAAAAAAATAAGAAATATAATGATTTTTTATCAATTAATCAAACAACTTTAATTAATAAATTAATTTTAAAGCCCAAAATGAATAATTCTAAGCCTGTTTACATACCTATGCAGGCAAAGTTAAAACTACAAAAGGAACCATCTATTCCTGGTGAACGGATTACTATAGAAGTTTTTAAATATCAAGAGCTCATTGGATCACCGATGCACTTATCAGTTTTTAGTCGGCCTGATATTTCATTCAGCGTTAGCAATTTAGCTCAGTTTTCACAAAGTCCTCGAAAGAAGCTCTGGTTTGCAGCAATACAACTCCTTCAGTATCTAAACACAACTAAACATGCTAGAATTGAATTTCGTAAGACTGGATCTCCACTAATAGGCTTTGTAGATGCTAGTTGGGCTGAAGATGTAAGCGATCGTAAATATCAAAGTGGCTTTTGTTTTACTCTTGCAAGTGCAGCCATCAGTTGGGAGTCGAAGAAATAGCGCACAGTAGCAACCTCCAGTGCCGAAGCGGAATACATTGCCTTGACTGAAGCGTCAAAAGAAGCTTATGCACTTCATTTTTTACTTCAGGAGCTCAAACTTGGGTGTCACAAACCGATTTATAACTACTGCGATAACCAGAGCGCACAACATATCGCAAAGTATGGAGTAAAGTACTCAAAACCAAAAATATACACTACAAGTATCACTTAGTGAGAGAATAAAACAAGAGGCTGTCAATTTAAAGTATTTACCAACCGAAAACATGGTCGCAGATGCTCTTACAAAAGCTGTTCCTAAAACATTTGATTTGTTTTCAACCATTTGGGATTAATTTTGACTTTATTAATATTGAGGAGGAGTGTTTAAATATTGTACTGAATAATTCCATATCCTAATTACACTATTTTGTTAACGGCTAAATCAATATTAACGTTGTCAAATGTAAGGCTCTGGTTATAATTTATTTCTCTTTTAACTTCCTTCTTCTTGTATATTATTTCACTTCCTTCCTCAATCTTTTTATTATAAGAGCACACATAAGAAAGGCTAATAAAATTTGTATAACTTATATTTTACTCGATAATCTTGTCATAATTTTAACAAAAATGTAGCAACTTTATGTTTTGCAGTGGGGATTTTTTTTTGGATTTCTTTATGTTTTTTTTTAAAGAACATATAGTTTTCAAATAATTAAAAAAAGAAAATCTCCTTAACGTCCCTATAATTTCTTGTTGCAGCTGATTTTTTTTTTTTTTTGTGAAATATAGTTTATACCTACGAAAATATTGTCGTTGGAGCTGTTTTCGTGAGAAAAATAACCTTTTTTTAACGCTTTTAAATATCTGATATGAAATTTTCTTATATATATATAATTATATTATATTAAATTTTATTTTAGAAGTAAAATTAATGGTACATAATTAAAATAATTAAAATTTCAAAAGAACCACACATGCCAAATTTGAACGTAATCAAATCACTTTAGTTGTTTAATATGAAATAATTATAAATTGATTCAAAATTAACTTAATTTAATGATATCTAGTGTTTCTAATTGTTGTTATGTTAAATATGTGGCACTTTGCCAAGCTTATCTTATTTACCTTATAAATTATAAAACTAAGGGCCAATGTACCACTTGCTGTAAATTCATTTCTCTTTTACTTTTACTGTTTGCAGTCATGGACAGTTTTTTATTTTTGCATTCTGTCATTCGCTAATCATAATCAACCATCAACTTAATTTTCATGGTTTCGACCCGGATTAAATGAACCAAAAAGGTTCAGTTTAAATCCTAAACTTGGTCATAAATGTAGATTTACCAATATTTTTTCTTTTTTTCTCGTGTGTAATTAAGTTACTACATCGTAAGTCGGTGCCCCCAAGACACATGCATTGGAAACTATTATATGGACTTGAATTTAACTGTGCTTAATTATTTTGTGAAGCAACTGAGTTTTTCTCAAATTAATATATTGGTAAAAAAACATTATAATAAAAAAAAAAATTAATGCTATTAAGGCGAAACGTAGTCATTTAAAGGGACATTTAACTCGAGCAGCAACTTTCGCGGAAAATTTGGATGAGTGTTTGTCGCGTGAACTTCTAGAAAGGCGTTTAAAACGTTTATAAGAAACGTGGTCTAAATTCGTAAGGCTGACAGAAGAGTTTTTTAACCACGCTGATTAAGAAGAATTTGCCGACCCTGATGATGGTTTCTCAGAGTACGAAGATAAATATCTTACGGCACAATCATCTCCTGTCAAAACTATTCGCGATATGAATTTAGCTTTTTCTCTTGCTACACCACTAGTTTCTGATTCGGTAATCAAAAATTCCTCGAAAAATGAAATGCACCTACAAACAAAAGCCACGTGTTCCATCAAACTTCCTAAGCTTTCAATTCCGGTATTCAGGTGACTATAAGGAATGGCCCAGTTTTAGAGAACACTTTATAGGCTCTATAGACAGTAACTCAGCGTTAACTGCGACACAAAAGTTTCATTATTTGAAATCGTATTTAAGCGGCGGTCCAGCAAATTTAATTCGCGATATCAAAATTTCGGATGCTTATTTTTTTGATGCATAGGAAAAATTAGAAAGGCGCTACGATCGTCAAAATTATATAATACATTGGCGCACATTCAGAGCATTATTTCGATATCCAACATCCACACGTTTAGTGTTCAGAGCCTACGCAAGGTTTGGACTCCCAGGGAGCTATCGGGTGCCATCCTTGGATGATTTATATCCTCCTACTCAAATTAGATCAGGATACTAGAGAGGCTTGGTCACTTGAGGTAGGGACAAAATCTGACGTCTCTATTAATGACTTTTTATTGTTTTTGAATTCACGTTGCGATGCTTTGGAATCTGCTCAGTCTCTTTCGCATTCAAATCAAAATCGAGAGAAGAATCCAAAGCCAATTCAATCTCATTTCGTTCAAGCAACTTTAAGCTGTCCAAGATGTAAGTCAGAACATTTGTTAAGCCAGTGTCCAGACTTCCTTTCGCTGGATATGACAGCTCGTCGTGCATTCGTTAAAGATAATTCAGTTTGCTTCAATTGTCTTCGTTCTGGCCATTCTTCACAAAAATGTCGTGGTAAATTCCGTTGCAGAGCTTGTCATTCGCGCCACCATACTCTTGTGCACATGCAATCTACGTCAACTACAACTCCTATTGCTTCTGGTAACTACATGCCTCAACCTTCATCATCGAATTCATTTAGAGCATCAAATTCGCCCCTCTCACTTTACTCATCAGTTGTACAAGCAAATAGTTTGTCATTTTTCATTCGTTCTCATCAAACCCTATTGCCTACAGCAATCGGTCACATTCGCAATAAACAAGGAGCACTACAAAATGTCCGGATATTGCTAGACTCGGGATCTCAGGTTTGGTTTGTTACTGAGGATACAGTTAAGAGGTTAGGCTTGGTCCGTAGGAATTCAAGAAATCCGATTGTAGGCGTGGGAGCAACACCAGCAGGTGTTACTAATTTTATTGTTACTCTCAGACTCTTCTCTCGTTTCAATTAAGAATTTGTTGAGGTTGAATGCTACATCGTTTCAAAGCTTACATCATTAGCTCCGACTCCATTTTCTGCAATTTCAAACACACAGTCTTTCAGTTCGTTATCTCTGGCTGACCCACATTTTAATATTCCTTGTCAAATTGACGTACTCATTGGTGCTGATAAATCCTTTAGCGTAATAAATGGTACGGTTATTCGTCAGGAAGGACTGCCTGATCTCGTCCCAACCATGTTTGGCTTCGTTGTTTGTGGAAAAATGAGAACCGATAATGTTTCCGAAAATGATGGTGCAAATTCGTACTGTGTTTCTTTGGACACTTCGAATTCGTTTGACTTTGAACGTTTTTGGCAGCTTGAAGAAGTTGACTCCGAACCTACTCTATCACCTGCAGATCAGCTGGCAGAAAACATCTTTGTAAAACATCATTCTGCATTACCAGACGGCAGGTACATTGTTCAACTTCCTTTCAAATCTGATAAGTGTACTGATTTTGGCAACAGTCTTAAGGTCGCGTTAAATCGATTTTATTCTACTGAGTGTCGAATTGAATCCAATCAGTATTTAAGGGATTAATACGTTAGCTTTATGAATGAGTATTTAAACCTAGGCCACATGGAAGAAGTAGCTGCTAGTGAAATAAACAAATCTTCTAGGCAATGTTTTATTTACCGCATCATGCAGTTTTAAAAAATGATAGCAGCACAACGAAGGTAAGAGTAATGTTCGATGCCTCGACAAAGTAATCAACTCATCACCCGTCTCTAAACGAATTGCTTTTAGCAGGTTAATTTTGTCAATTTGATATTTTTTCAATATGACTGAGTTTTCGTCGTCATCGTTATACAATATCTGGGGATATCGAGAAAATGCTTCGCCAGATTAAGGTTTCCAAGGAACATGCAGATTTCCATCGTATCCTCTGAAGAAAATCGAATGATCTGCCATTGAAACACTATCGACTCTTGACAGTAACTTATGGCACGGCTTGTGCCCCATTTTTGGCTCTACGCACTTTATATTAATCGGCAATTGATTCAGGTCATACACACCCTCGGGCTTCCTAAGTATTACTTAACAACTTTTATTTCGATGACGTTATGACTGGTGCTGACTCTATCGAAGAAGTAACGTACCTCCGTCAAGAACTTGTAGATCTTCTCCAATCAGATGGGTTGAATCTGCGAAAGTGGACAATAAACTGTTGGCCTCTTCTTCTCAGCTTACCAGAAGAGCAGTGTGAAATATCTCCAAAAGAGTTTGAAGAATACAGCTCAGTCAAACTTCTTGGCCTGCAGTGGTCTCCAGCAACTGATTCATTTTCCTACAAAGTTAATTTAAATAAAAAAGGCTTCGTTAACAAAACGTCAAATTCTGTCAGAATCTTCAAAGATATTTGATCCTAGGGCTTTTTCGCTCCTGTTGTTATCGGCATTAACATACTATTTCAAGAGCTCTGGCGAAAAAAAGTATAAATGGGATGACGTCGTGCAGCCAAAGCATGCTACTTGTTGGAATTCTATTAGCAATGACCTTCAAGACCTCGAAAAAGTTACTATTCCACGAATCATGTAGAACTCCAGAGAACACGTAGAATTTCATGGGTTTTGCGACGCATCTCTCGATGCTTATGCTGCAGTCATATACTGCAGGAGCATCGATTCGGATGGAAATATCACTAGCAACATTGTTGCTGCTAAAAGCAAGGTAGCTCCCATCAAGGTCGTCTCTCTACCACGTCTCGAACTGTGCGGAGCAGTATTATTAGCTCGTTTAGTAACAAAATTTAAAATTTCTTTATAAAATAAAGATATAAAAGTTTTTGCGTGGACTGACTCCGCAATAGTCCTGCATTGGCTCTCGGCTTTGCCAAAGAGGTGGTCAGTTTTCATCGGGAACCGTACATCAGAGATTCTCTCTACCATACCTAGAGAATCATGGCATCACATACAGTCTGAATACAATCCAGCTGACTGTGCCTCTCGTGGTGTTATACCTTCTCATTTACTCCAAGATGAGTTATGGTGGACCAGACCAACTTGGATTACGAAAGATCGGGCTCAATGGCCATAATATGAATATTCGGTCAAAAATATTCTGTCTGAAGACATCGAAGAGCGAAGAAAACAACTAACTCAGGTATTCGTGACAAAAATCAATCCTACAAACATTCTTAAGTTAATAATTGACAATTCATCTCGCTTCATAAAATCCATTCGTGTGCTCGCTTACGTACCTTGGTTCATTTCAAATGTTCGTGAAATTATTGCTCTAAAAAAACTGTCAAATGTGTGTGAAATCAGTTTTCATGAAAGAACTGTATTGATTATACGTGATGTCCCTAAATTGCAATCGTTTGCCTTATCACCTCTCGAACTTTCCACGGCAAAAACCAAATTGATGAAATTTCACCAGAACTTTAGTTTTTCCTCTAAAATAAAGTGCTTAGAGGAAGGTAAAGTGTTGAAAAAGCGTGCATCCTTTAATCCTTTTGTGGATGACCAAGGACTTTTTCACGTAGGTGGTCGTATCCAAGAATCAGATGCACCTTATTACTCAAAACACCCTATTATTCTTGACAAAACACACGTATTTCTAAATTAATCGTTGAACATTTTCATAGTTCTCATTCGCTTTACTTAGACAAGAATATTTTATACTCGGCTGTCGGAATCTCCATCGTAAGATCGTCCATGATTGTGTTCCGTGCTTTTGCCAATGCAAGAATACTCTAACCCAACAGATGGGTAATTTGCCGGTAGAGCGCGTCAAATATTCTCGTCCGTTTAGCAAAGTTGGCATAGATTACGCAGGCCTTATATCGTTACGTTTGGCTAGAGGACGAAACCCAAAATTTGTCAAAGCATACATTGCACTATTTGTTTGCTTTATAACGATGGCTATTCACATAGAGTTGGTTAGTGACCTCTATTCAAGGGCGTTTCTTGCTGCTCTTGATCGTTTTGCGTCGCGCCGTGGTTAACTGCAAGAAATATGAAGCGATAATGGGACAAATTTTCATGGAGCTAAACGAAAACTTAACGAAATGTTCCAGCTTCTTCTATTGCAGCAGCATAATGATATCATATTCGATCATCTGTCCAAGGACAACATCTCCTGGAATTTTATTCCTACCTCATCACCTCACTTTGGAGGGTTGGGGGAAGCAGGAGTAAAATCCATCAAATTCCATCTAAATCGAGTAATCCAGGATCATCGGCTAACTTATGAGGAAATGTACACCGTCCTTACTCAAATAGAATCACTGTTGAACTCCCGACCTATGTAGCCGACGTCGGAAAATGACTACCTTGGGGGACACCTGATGGGACATTTATATCATCTGATTTATAGTTTGTAATTTTCACAACTTGAACTCTTCCAGTCAAATAAGATTAAAGCCACAGTAATAGAGATGAATGAACACCAAAACAGAAAAGCTTATGAAGTAGGATTTTGTGATTCACTCTGTCGAAAGCTTTAGCAAAATCGGTAAAGATAATATCAGTTTGATATCCTTTTTCAATATTAGAAATAATGGCATTAGTCATAATCATTAAATTTGTTGATGGTGATTTGCCTGCTACAAGACCATGTTGAAAGACTAATATTTTGTCTTGTATAATTAATGAAATTCTATTATAAACTATTTTTTCAAATAGTTTTGGAATAGCAGAGATCTTGCAGATTGGTCTGTAATTTGTTATTTCGTGTTTAGACCCTGATTTAAAAATTGGAGACAAAAACGAAATTTTCCACGATTTCAAGAAATTGCCTTTGGAAAGAGATAAATTAAAGATCAGCGTTAGCGGCTGGGCTAACGCGATTGCACGGTTTTTTAAAAGTATGGGAGGAATGTTATCGGGACCTTTGCTTGTTTTTACATCCAAGCTTAAAAGGGATGATTCAACTTCCGCTTGGCATAGAACAAGTGACCCAAGATCCACACATTCACTTTCCCCTGGAAGCTCTTGACTTATAACAGACTCTGAAGAATAGACTGATTGAAAGTAATCTGCAAATAAATTACAAATTACAGATGTTTCACTTGTAGTTGTGTCAATGTACTTCATGCAGCTTGGTAATCCAATGGACTTTCGTTTAGTGTTTATAAAATTCTAAAAGCGCTTGCTATTACTTTTAAGTTCATTTTCAACAGAAAATATGTAGTTACGATACAAAAAATTATTTAAATACTAAATTTTTTTTTGACAATCCAGATAGCTGTTTCGAAGATTATGATCTTGTTTGTTGTTTTTGTATAACTTATATGCTTTGTTTTTTCGATTCTTGAGATTGCCTAACCTCCTATTAAACCAGACAGGGTTAGCATTCTGTTTTAAATGTTTTACTGGTACATATTTTTCAATAGCTCTTTGTAAAATCGACGTAAATGCCTTTTAATCATTTTCTAAATCAGTACCGGTAAAAATATTCTGCCACGAAAAAGACAACAAATACTCAACCATTGCATCAAAGTTAGCTTTTAGATAATCATATAGTTATAAAAAATTATATCTCCCTCAATTGCGAGGTGGTGTTGTGTGTTGCCTACAACGGGGAAATTTGACTTTTCTATAGAAATATGAAATTCCTTATCAACAAATACTAAATCGAGAATCTGATTGAGATCGTTATGTTCATGGTTAATTTGGACTAAATCATATTGGCTTAAAAAATCAATAACAGAAGTTTCAATTTCAGTTGTTACTTCAAAAGGAATTAAATATTTGTCTTCTAAGTCAAATTCCCAATTAATATTACCAATATTAAAATCTCCAGCAAATATAACATGCTTTATATTATTCATATTATCTAAAATTGGTTTTGAATTTAACAAATGTAAGTTGTAGAAGTCTATTGAGCTCTTAGGTGGTATATAACTTGCTACGACAAATAATTGTGATTCATTTATTTTTACACAAACAATAATCTGGTCAATATCTTGGTTAGGAGCTGAGCAGTTTGACTATAATTCAATTTCCCTGCATGGCAGAGACGCACGAACCGCAACCAATACTCCTCCACCCCTATCCTTTCCTGTTTTAATGTTGCATCTATCTTTTCTGAATATAGTATAACTATTTGGAAAAAAATTCTGAAGTTAAATGATTATCAGACAACCACGTTTCAGTAAGAACAATAATATCATAATTACATACAGAAAAAGAAACAAATACATTATCTAGTCTACTTCTAATACTAACACCAGACAAGTTGGTTGAAGGCAACTTCTTAGCAATATAGCTGTATATCATGTTGTCGGTCGTTAAGGGCGAAAGACGAGATATGAATATGCTCTTTAAAGGCGGTAGTGCTACGAGCTCATCAGCATACGATTTTTTTTTTTTTTTTTTATAATTAACGCGCGCACAAGGGACTATTTGTTTCCCTTTTAATGTAACACACTGCGCGGGCATTAGGAAGATAGGGAGGGGAGAGATAGGAGGTGTCGATTAACATTGGTTTTGAATGTTTGCATATTGAAATGGCAAGGGAAAATCTCGTCGGGTAAACCATTCTAAAGTCGTGTTGTACGGCTAAAAAAAGAATCTCTATATTTCACGGTACGTCCGAAATTAGGCTCAAGGGTGAACTGATGGGCATTCCTAGCAAGACGAGAATTACGGGCGAAACTTTTAAGGGGAGGAATGCAGCTGGCTACCTCGAGTGAACATTTTTTATAAAAGAAACGATAAAATAAGGAAAGACATGAAACATTGCGTCGGTGTTCGAGAGGGGCAATTGTTTCAGCGGCAGTTCTATTTCCTATCAATCTTAACGCTCTATTTTGTATTCTATCAAGCAAGTGAAGCGATGTTTGTGAAGCACCTGCCCAGAGGTGGGAGTTATACTCGAGTTTAGGGCGTATAAACGCTTTATAAATTGTAGCCAGATCAGATGCGGAAAAATACTTCTTACACCGATACAGAAAACCTAAGCACTTAGCAGCATTCTTAGCGATTTCAAATATATGGTCGTTCCAACGGAGGTCGTCGTTGACACACATACCGAGTACTGAGGGCTTTTCGGTTTCTTCGATGTAAGTGCCATTCATGGACAATGACATTGGGGGTATGTTAAGTTTTAACGACAGAAGACAGCATTGAGTTTTCGAAGCATTAAACTCCACACAATTCTTATTACCCCATTTGACAATGCTGTATAAATCGGAGTTTAATGAGCTTGACATACTGTACCTTTTCAATTGTACGTCCGAAGGCAAAGGACGTGAATTATCGAACGAATATGAAAAGCTGAGGGTAGAGTCGTCAGCAAAACAATTAATTAGATTAGAAGTAACAGACAGAAGATCATTTATAAAAATGAAGAAAAGAGTCGGAAACAGAACAGAGCCCTGGGTCACACCAGCATTTATTTTATGGGAATCAGACTTGAATCCGTCCAATACAACTTGTATTGAACGGTCCAGAAGATAGCTTCTAATCCAACGAACAAGAGTATTATCCCAAAAAGAGTATGATCCCAACAGCACGCATTTTCGATAAGAGAGCTTCATGCCAAACTCTATCAAATGCCTTGGAGATATTAAGAGCAATAATCTTACTTTCACCAAAGCGATGTAAAGATTTATTCCACTGTTCGGTGAGATATGCCATTAGATCACCAGTGGAACGGTTGCTGCGGAAGCCATACTGACGGTCATGGAGAAGCTTTCGATCTTCGAGATATTCCTTAAACTGACGGTTAATCAGTATTTCCATGACCTTAGAAAGAAGGGAAGTCAGTGCTATGGGTCGGTAGGAGGAGGGGGAGGATGGGTCACCTTTCTTAGAGACAAGCTGGACAAATGCTGTTTTTCATCTTCTAGGAAAGATTCCAGAAGAGTAGGAGCGATGGAAAAGCTTACGCAGTGGCTTTGCCAGTGTGGAAGAACACCTCTTCAGAAGAATCGGGGGTATACCATCCGGGCCAGCGGCTTTGTGTATATCGAGATCTTTGAGAACTCTTGCTACTGTACGAGTGCGGAAAAATATATGTCCCATGGAAAAATTTACATTCTCAAGTACAGGAGGGGCAACGTTGTTTAGCGGCAGCGTGGAGCTGGCAGCGAAATGGGCGGCGAGCAAGTTTGCCTTCTCTAAAGAGTAAACAATTAGTTTGTTACTGACGATGAGCGTTGGAACCGAAGATGTTGAGGAGGAAACTCCTGCATCAGAGTCCCCCACATCTGTATTAGATGGATTTATGGAGTTTTTAAGCTTGCTGGTACCTAATCCACTTGTACTCGGTTGGGTAGAAGAGGCTCTTATAGAGCCAGAACGTAGCACTCGTAACTCAGAACTTAAATCTGGTTTAGATTGATTTTGCAGCTGTTGCAGTTTTTGTTGTTGTTGCTGTTGCTGTTCTGTTTGTTGTTGCTGCTGCTGTACTTGTTGTATTTGTTGTTGTTGTTACTGCTGATGTTGTTGTTGTTGCTGCTGTTGCTGTTGCTGCACTTGTTGCTGTTGCTGTACTTGTTGTGGTTGTTGTTGTTGTTGTTGCTATTGTGGTTGTTTTTGTTGCGGTTGAATTTGATGTTGTTGTTGTTGAAGTTGTTGTTGTTGTTGCTGTTGTTGATGGTTTTGTTGCTGTTGTTGATGGTTTTGTTGTTGTTGATGTAGTTGCTGTTGTTGTTGTTTGATTTTGCTGTTGTTGTTGTTGCAGGGATGGTTGTTGTTTTGTTGTTGTTGTTTTGGTTGTTGTTGCTGTTGTTTTTGTTGTTGTTTATGTTGCTGTTGTTGTTCATTTTTTGTTTGTTGCATCGAACAAGGCTGAGGTGAAGGCGTTAGAAAGATCAAACGCTGATCTGAGGACACACTTGGTGTTAAAATTGTTCAATATTATTGAAGGCAGTTGATAACAAATTATTGGTAGAAATATCGAAGTTAAAAATTTCTTTTAACTCAAAGAATATCGAGTTCGCGCTATTAAAAAGCTTTTTCAATTTCAATACTTTCCAATATAATTTATCCACGGAAATATTGCTATGGTCTTTGCAATAGTAATGTAGACCAGGGACAGATACGAATTTGTCTGCAGCTTTGCTTTTGATTCCAATGCATTTTGCGTGTACTTATTGGAGGCAAACCGCGCAAGAGATCATAATTTTATTAGAATATTTTTTACATATTAAGCAATTTAGTTCACTCATTTTCACAAGGTTCTTTTTTTTTTTTTTTTTTTTTTATTTTACGTGAGAAACTGACAACTTGGCAACCCTTAAATCTGGGATTACAAGTAGTAATAAATGCAAATATATCTTAAAATTGATATATATAATAAAGTATTTATCGAACAGGCAAGTATAACCACTTTTTTGAAAGCTAAAATTTCACCCTATAAGCCTTTTTATAAATAAATATACTTATAAATTTTGTGAAAAGGCAAGATGTTGAAAATCACAGCTTATATTAAAATTAACGATACTGTTAGTTTATTTCGTCACTACTTTAAGATATTGTGTTAAAATTAATTAATTAGTTCACACACTACCGCAATATAAATATCGCAACTAAATGTTTTTTTACGTAAAGACACTACTAAAAACGATCTAAAGATCACTGTAATGTTAAACAAACGGCTTGAAATTAAGTAAAAAAATTAAAACTCTGGAGCGCAAAAGCTAAATACTTGATAACAAGGCAGGGTTACCAGATGATTTTGAATCAGTGACATCTGACATAGGAATAATGAAAGAACACAGAGTTTTAGCAGTACAACCGTTTGCTGGTTCACATATTGGTACCAACATCGTAAAAGAACTGAATGCTATTGCAGACAGATGAAATATTCCGCAAAGCAAGATAGATTTACTTGTACATGATAGTGGGGCTAATATGGCAAAAGGTGTACGAGAGACAAAATATGATTCGTCCAGGTGTTTCATTCAATCACTTAATAGACCTATTCACGAATCGTTAAAGTCTTATACAGAAATACCAGAGATGGTTGGCGCTGCTGGAAAAAATTTTACCCATTTTTATCACTCTGGTATAGCACAACAAAAGTTGAAGTCCATTCGACATGACATCAACTTACCAAACCACCAACTAGTACAAGATGTACGCACACTCTGGAACTCTACATTCTTTTTAATGGAGCGATTATTAAAACAAAAACGAACTGTCTTCTTGTTCATAACAGATCACGAATCCTTAAACAATTTATCACTTTCTCAGTGGGAGTTAATGGAACAATGCACAAAAATCCTTAAACATTGTTGAAATACCTGGGGAAGATAGCAGATAGAACGCCAAATTTATTAACAATGAGATCTTCTTTTCAGTTTGAACTCATAAAAACGATTTAACTTTGGTGAGAACGACAAATATTTGGTTGCCACTTTTCTTGACCCTTGTTTTAAAACAAGCCTCTTGGGATTAGTCCAAACTGAGAGAGCAAAACAAAAAAACTCTAAGTTTCTGGAAGTGTTTTAAGGAAGTTGCATTGCAGCAGACAATATTCAAAATGATGAAAATTTTGAAGAAACTGCTGAACTGAACTGTTCGCCAAGATCGGACCAGACCGTGGTGATCAGTAAAAGCAATACAATATCAAAATTTGAAAAAAATTTGCTTAAGTTTACTTCTCGTCTTCTGGTACAAATGTATATAATGAAAGACAATTTTTAGAACCCAGTATTGTTTACGAAGATAAACGCAATCGTTTGCTACCAACGAATGCTGAACAAATTATTTTTATTCACCATAAGCTACCGTTTGTTCGTTTTAAATACTAATACAATATTTTTTTAATAAAATTGATAAATTTTTTAACGTAACATTGATTTTTATTTTCGATTTAAAATTCGGTATTCGGCCGAATGTTGTGATTTATTCGGCCGAATACCGTATATCGAAAATAGGCCGAATACCGAATAATGGCCGAATATTCGGGGTATCTATAATCCAAAGTCAAATGTAACTCTGTATCATGTATATATTAAACTCGTGCAATTTAATAGTCTTATGTACAAAAAAATACTTAAAAGAAATAAATGAATAAAGTGCACGACTGAGTCGTACGTCCTTGCTCTTGCGAAAATTAAAGATATTGCTTTTTAGCACAATAAGCTAGTTAAAAAGAAAAGGCTAAAAAGCGAAAATCAAAACAAAAATGATATCATTTTTGAATTAATCATTCAATGGTACAGGTAGAAATAACGCGAAGTATAGATGCCAATAAAAGTCTTAATATCTTTCCTACATACCAATATGCTAGAAAACCTACCCATCATATCGGAAATGCCAACTCCATTTTGAAGAACTAAACATGTAGTTAACTATATCCTACATACGTGCGTTATATATAAAATACTGTCATGACCTTCAAAAACTTAATTTTGTTTTTAAATTAATTGACACAATGTAGGGATATTACTTGCAAACCTCGTACCACATTTTAGGATGCATTTATCGACCATGGCTGGGGCAATCGATTTGTGGAATATTGTTTTTGAAAATATTGAACATTTTCATCAACTTTTGCATTTATAATGTCAAAAAACGAATAAAAATCTAATTAATTTGTTTTCTTAATCCCCCTTAGATTTATAATATCTTAAGACATCTCGTCGTTATTTGATGATGTGTGTAATCTTCTCAATACTACAGTTTATTTACAGTAAGTGATATTCTAGGAATCCATTTTTTTACCAAATCTTCAAATTGATATGTTCTATCATTTCTGGAAATTAAATTTTTTTCCTTAAAAAGTTAAAATTCTTTTAGTTGCTTTGTGTGAGAATACTTATCGAATTTAGTGGTTTTGATAAGTCATTCTTTTTGTTGAAGCAACACTTTTCATTTTTACTAAGCTTAAATATGAAAAGTTTTTAATCAAAAGTGAGTGAGTTTACAAATGCATTCATGCAACGCTAATAACTTATAATTATAAGAAAATCGCTCAACTGATAAGTTGCTAAAATAATAATAGCCGTGTCTTATTGTTCTTCTATAGCTAGCGCAGTATTGGAAGTCCCAATAAATCGCTATATTCACTCCATAATTCACTTTTAATTTAAACCCCGAAGTGACAACTGACGTGTTGTTGAATAAATTTAGAAGGGTGTGTTCCACATTCAACTCAGTTCTTGGACAGATACATCCGGATAGAATATTCAACCATGACGTCATCAGTGACCCTTGATGACAGAATTAAATTCGGTTTTACAAAAAAAAAACTGCTGTAATTTAAGTTTCAATTGATGCAGGTTTTGTCTAATGTCTTATTTGATTGATTCAATATACATTTTAATCTACTAACACTTTGGATCCTTTCCAAAAAAATTATTTAATTTAGTCAATTTGGGTCACTGATGACGCCAAAATACTGCTTTTTTCTACATTCCAGTTGGTTGACATTTCTTTCCAAGATTTATCTCAACTTATTATATTATTCACTAATTTCACTAACCTAATTTTCGACACTTATTGTTGGTTGTTGTTTGCCGTATAAAATTTTACTACGCTGGGTAAACACTTACCAATAAAACACGGCTAATATAAATAATAATAATAATTTATAAGTGATAAGTCGTTGGTGCAATAGTGCCTAGATACTACATATTTACTTAACTTTTTATCGTTTTAAAATTAAAGCCACAGCAGCAAAAGCTATCAAATCACTATCTTCAGACGACGGTACGTCATGATTCAAACTAATGACTAACTACGTACACATTAGTAAATTAAAATATACCATGTGGAAGCATAAGAAAGTTCATGTCAACTTGTGCAATATGATTGTGCAAGTGAACTGTTTAAGTTCGCAGTTACATGTGTAACCGTCTTAACTGAACATGTACCGTGTGGAGGCACATGAGAGTTCATGTCAACTTGTGCAATATGATTTTGCAAGTTCTCAGTTATGTGTGTAGCCGACCTTAAAGCGATAGAGCACCACAAAAAGGAGTCTGGTGATGTGGTTGGCCCCCGTCAAATAGTTATAACTCAAGGTTATGAACTTGGTGGTAACAGAGACAAGTTGTTGTTCTTTTCTTCAAAAACCTTCAACTGTATAACAGTACAGGTTACCTGCAAGTATGGTAGGTATCCCCACCTATCTTGCGATGTTGAAAACAGGGCTCTCTTCACTCTTCACACCCACACCTATGCTACACGCAGACTATATAACTCAGGTTATAAAAGACTACCAAAAAAATTAGGCGGCGTGTCAAGTCATGGATTAGATAATTTGTTGGTATGCCAAATTATTGGAATTGGGAAAAACATCAATTCTTAAGGCTATTGCAGAAAACTACACAAAAGGTATTAAATGTGTAAAATTTGTAAGGATCGTGATTATGTTTTTTTTTTATAACAAGCGCGCGCAAAAGGGATTTGTGTGTTGCCCTTATAGTGTTAAAACGCACTGCGCGAGCATATGAAGATTAGGGAGAGAGTGAAAAAGGTGTCTAACATTGGTTTTGAATGCTTGCAAACAGAAATGGCAAGGGCAAATCTCACCGGGTAAACCATTCTAAAGTCGTGTTGTACGGCTAAAAAAAGAATCTCTATAGTAGTAGAAGAAGTAGTAGAATGTGATTTTATTTGATAATAATATTTGGCAGCCGAACATTCGGGCAACGATATGTATCTATATCTTCTATGTATCCATCTACTAAAACTGCCTAAGTGACTTTTGACATGTTTCCAGTTGATAGCGTTGTGTTGGTTTGTAAAACTATATATCGTCTAGCCAAACGGTTGAAATGGAAGGTCATAATTGCAATCGGCATGTTAATTTCTTTTATTGTAAGAAATTCGTATTTGTTAGTCAAAAGCTTAACAAAATGGCACAAGTCAGTAAAAATTCATCTATCTGGGAATATTACGAGATTTGCAAAGAAAATACTAAGTTAGCTGTCTGTTTGCAGTGCAGAAGCATGATTTCTCGAGGTGGCATAGGAAAAAAGCAAGTAAGTGAAACACAATTTCATGCAACATTACTTATGATTTGATCAAAACCAAATTTACGAAAAAGTCTATAAAAGGATTTTTTTTTAATTATCGACTTTTTTGGTAGCGGCTCATTGAAATTCTATAAAAAAATTATATGTGAAAAGATCTATGTAGGTAGCATTTTGCATTATGCATACCAACACTTTGAATACCTTTTTGGCTTTTTTCTTCTATTTATTACTATTTTTTAAAACTTTGATTTTAATTAAACTTTTTTTTAAAACAGATTAAAAAATTGTATTTTAAATTGTACGATCCGATTAGATATATACTAATAAACTCTAACTAAGTAGTGCCCTTTTTTATTTTATTGCATTGTTCCTGAGTTAAGGATTATTAGTTAGGTATTGTATTCGTTTTATTTTTCTTACAGCTACAACTTCATTGAAAAACCATCTTAAAATCAAACATTCTTAGCAGTACGCTTCCTTAACTGCTGGTCTTGCAGCAGGTGGTAGTAAAAACGAAGGCACTCCTACTACTACCGAAACCAGTTCCAAGACTCCAACAGTAGGAGAGCCTTCAAAAAACTACAGTTAGCTTTGGAAGAAGATTGCTTTAGATAACGAACCATTTTCACACGTTGAACGAGCAGGTTTTCAAAGGCTTCTGAAACATGCATTGCCTCAATACAAAATACCTGGCTGCACTTACATTACCGATAGTGTTATTCCTGATACATATAAAAAAAAATTATTTCAAAATATTAAAACTAATATCTCTAAATCAACAGCAATATCAGTGACATCTGACATAGGAATAATGAAAGAACACAGAGTTTTAGCAGTACAACCGTTTGCTGGTTCACATATTGGTACCAACATCGTAAAAGAACTGAATGCTATTGCAGACAGATGATAGTGGGGCTAATATGGCAAAAGGTGTACGAAATGCAAAATATGATTCGTCTAGGTGTTTCATTCATTCACTTAATAGACCTATTGACGAATCGTTAAAGTCTCACACAGAAATACCAGAGATGGTTGGCGCTGCTGGAAAAATTGTTACCAATTTTTATCACTGGTATAGCACAACAAAAGTTGAAGTCCATTCGACGTGAAATCAACTTACCAAACCACCAACTAGTACAAGATGTAAGCACACTCTGGAACTCTACATTCTTTTTAATGGAGCGATTATTAAAACAAAAACGAGCTGTCTCCTCGTTCATAACTGATCACGAATCCTTAAACAATTTATCACTTTCTCAGTGGGAGGTAATGGAACAATGCACAAAAATCCTTAAACATTGTTGAAATACCTGGGGAAGATAGCAGATAGAACGCCAAATTTATTAACAATGAGATCTTTTTTTCAGTTTAAACTCATAAAAACGATTCAACTTTGATGAGAACGACAAATATTTGGTTGCCACTTTTCTTGACCCTTGTTTTAAAACAAGCTTCTTGGGATTAGTCCAAACTGAGAGAGCAAAACAAAAAAGCTCTAAGTTTCTGGAAGTGTTTTAAGGAAGTTGCACTGCAACAGACAATATTCAAAATGATGAAAATTTTTAAGAAACTGCGATTGCAAACGAAATTGAATTTTATTTAAGAACTGTTCGCCAAGATCGGACAGCAGACCGTGGTGATCAGTAAACGCAATACAATATCAAAATTTGAAAAAAAATTGCGTAAGTTTACTTCTCGTCTTCTGGTTCAAATGTATATAATGAAAGACAATTTTTAGAACCCAGTATTGTTTACGAAGATGAACGCAATCGTTTGCTACCAACGAATGCTGAACAAATTATTTTTATTCACCATAAGCTACCGTTTGTTCGTTTTAAATACTAATACAATATTTTTTTAATAAAATTGATAAATTTTTTAACGTAACATTGATTTTTATTTTCGATTTAAAATTCGGTATTCGGCCGAATGTTGTGATTTATTCGGCCGAATACCGTATATCGAAAATAGGCCGAATACCGAATAATGGCCGAATATTCGGGGTATCTATAATCCAAAGTCAAATGTAACTCTGTATCATGTATATATTAAACTCGTGCAATTTAATAGTCTTATGTACAAAAAAATACTTAAAAGAAATAAATGAATAAAGTGCACGACTGAGTCGTACGTCCTTGCTCTTGCGAAAATTAAAGATATTGCTTTTTAGCACAATAAGCTAGTTAAAAAGAAAAGGCTAAAAAGCGAAAATCAAAACAAAAATGATATCATTTTTGAATTAATCATTCAATGGTACAGGTAGAAATAACGCGAAGTATAGATGCCAATAAAAGTCTTAATATCTTTCCTACATACCAATATGCTAGAAAACCTACCCATCATATCGGAAATGCCAACTCCATTTTGAAGAACTAAACATTTAGTTAACTATATCCTACATACGTGCGTTATATATAAAATACTGTCATGACCTTCAAAAACTTAATTTTGTTTTTAAATTAATTGACACAATGTAGGGATATTACTTGCAAACCTCGTACCACATTTTAGGATGCATTTATCGACCATGGCTGGGGCAATCGATTTGTGGAATATTGTTTTTGAAAATATTGAACATTTTCATCAACTTTTGCATTTATAATGTCAAAAAACGAATAAAAATCTAATTAATTTGTTTTCTTAATCCCCCTTAGATTTATAATATCTTAAGACATCTCGTCGTTATTTGATGATGTGTGTAATCTTCTCAATACTACAGTTTATTTACAGTAAGTGATATTCTAGGAATCCATTTTTTTACCAAATCTTCAAATTGATATGTTCTATCATTTCTGGAAATTAAATTTTTTTCCTTAAAAAGTTAAAATTCTTTTAGTTGCTTTGTGTGAGAATACTTATCGCATTTAGTGGTTTTGATAAGTCATTCTTTTTGTTGAAGCAACACTTTTCATTTTTACTAAGCTTAAATATGAAAAGTTTTTAATCAAAAGTGAGTGAGTTTACAAATGCATTCATGCAACGCTAATAACTTATAATTATAAGAAAATCGCTCAACTGATAAGTTGCTAAAATAATAATAGCCGTGTCTTATTGTTCTTCTATAGCTAGCGCAGTATTGGAAGTCCCAATAAATCGCTATATTCACTCCATAATTCACTTTTAATTTAAACCCCGAAGTGACAACTGACGTGTTGTTGAATAAATTTAGAAGGGTGTGTTCCACATTCAACTCAGTTCTTGGACAGAGACATCCGGATAGAATATTCAACCATGACGTCATCAGTGACCCTTGATGACAGAATTAAATTCGGTTTTACAAAAAAAAAACTGCTGTAATTTAAGTTTCAATTGATGCAGGTTTTGTCTAATGTCTTATTTGATTGATTCAATATACATTTTAATCTACTAACACTTTGGATCCTTTCCAAAAAAATTATTTAATTTAGTCAATTTGGGTCACTGATGATGCCAAAATACTGCTTTTTTGTACATTCCAGTTGGTTGACATTTCTTTCCAAGATTTATCTCAACTTATTATATTATTCACTAATTTCACTAACCTAATTTTCGACACTTATTGTTGGTTGTTGTTTGCCGTATAAAATTTTACTACGCTGGGTAAACACTTACCAATAAAACACGGCTAATATAAATAATAATAATAATTTATAAGTGATAAGTCGTTGGTGCAATAGTGCCTAGATACTACGTATTTACTTAACTTTTTATCGTTTTAAAATTAAAGCCACAGCAGCAAAAGCTATCAAATCACTATTTTCAGACGACGGTACGTCATGATTCAAACTAATGACTAACTACGTACACATTAGTAAATTAAAATATACCATGTGGAAGCATAAGAAAGTTCATGTCAACTTGTGCAATATGATTGTGCAAGTGAACTGTTTAAGTTCGCAGTTACATGTGTAACCGTCTTAACTGAACATGTACCGTGTGCAGGCACATGAGAGTTCATGTCAACTTGTGCAATATGATTTTGCAAGTTCTCAGTTATGTGTGTAGCCGACCTTAAAGCGATAGAGCACCACAAAAAGGAGTCTGGTGATGTGGTTGGCCCCCGTCAAATAGTTATAACTCAAGGTTATGAACTTGGTGGTAACAGAGACAAGTTGTTGTTCTTTTCTTCAAAAACCTTCAACTGTATAACAGTACAGGTTACCTGCAAGTATGGTAGGTATCCCCACCTATCTTGCGATGTTGAAAACAGGGCTCTCTTCACTCTTCACACCCACACCTATGCTACACGCAGACTATATAACTCAGGTTATAAAAGACTACCAAAAAAATTAGGCGGCGTGTCAAGTCATGGATTAGATAATTTGTTGGTATGCCAAATTATTGGAATTGGGAAAAACATCAATTCTTAAGGCTATTGCAGAAAACTACACAAAAGGTATTAAATGTGTAAAATTTGTAAGGATCGTGATTATGTTTTTTTTTTATAACAAGCGCGCGCAAAAGGGATTTGTGTGTTGCCCTTATAGTGTTAAAACGCACTGCGCGAGCATATGAAGATTAGGGAGAGAGTGAAAAAGGTGTCTAACATTGGTTTTGAATGCTTGCAAACAGAAATGGCAAGGGCAAATCTCACCGGGTAAACCATTCTAAAGTCGTGTTGTACGGCTAAAAAAAGAATCTCTATAGTAGTAGAAGTAGTAGTAGAATGTGATTTTATTTGATAATAATATTTGGCAGCCGAACATTCGGGCAACGATATGTATCTATATCTTCTATGTATCCATCTACTAAAACTGCCTAAGTGACTTTTGACATGTTTCCAGTTGATAGCTTTGTGTTGGTTTGTCAAACTATATATCGTCTAGCCAAACGGTTGAAATGGAAGGTCATAATTGCAATCGGCATGTTAATTTCTTTTATTGTAAGAAATTCGTATTTGTTAGTCAAAAGCTTAACAAAATGGCACAAGTCAGTAAAAATTCATCTATCTGGGAATATTACGAGATTTGCAAAGAAAATACTAAGTTAGCTGTCTGTTTGCAGTGCAGAAGCATGATTTCTCGAGGTGGCATAGGAAAAAAGCAAGTAAGTGAAACACAATTTCATGCAACATTACTTATGATTTGATCAAAACCAAATTTACGAAAAAGTCTATAAAAGGATTTTTTTTTAATTATCGACTTTTTTGGTAGCGGCTCATTGAAATTCTATAAAAAAATTATATGTGAAAAGATCTATGTAGGTAGCATTTTGCATTATGCATACCAACACTTTGAATACCTTTTTGGCTTTTTTCTTCTATTTATTACTATTTTTTAAAACTTTGATTTTAATTAAACTTTTTTTTAAAACAGATTAAAAAAATGTATTTTAAATTGTACGATCCGATTAGATATATACTAATAAACTCTAACTTAGTAGTGCCCTTTTTTATTTTATTGCATTGTTCCTGAGTTAAGGATTATTAGTTAGGTATTGTATTCGTTTTATTTTTCTTACAGCTACAACTTCATTGAAAAACCATCTTAAAATCAAACATTCTTAGCAGTACGCTTCCTTAACTGCTGGTCTTGCAGCAGGTGGTAGTAAAAACGAAGGCACTCCTACTACTACCGAAACCAGTTCCAAGACTCCAACAGTAGGAGAGCCTTCAAAAAAACTACAGTTAGCTTTGGAAGAAGATTGCTTTAGATAACGAACCATTTTCACACGTTGAACGAGCAGGTTTTCAAAGGCTTCTGAAACATGCATTGCCTCAATACAAAATACCTGGCTGCACTTACATTACCGATAGTGTTATTCCTGATACATATAAAAAAAATTTATTTCAAAATATTAAAACTAATATCTCTAAATCAACAGCAATATCAGTGACATCTGACATAGGAATAATGAAAGAACACAGAGTTTTAGCAGTACAACCGTTTGCTGGTTCACATATTGGTACCAACATCGTAAAAGAACTGAATGCTATTGCAGACAGATGATAGTGGGGCTAATATGGCAAAAGGTGTACGAAATGCAAAATATGATTCGTCTAGGTGTTTCATTCATTCACTTAATAGACCTATTGACGAATCGTTAAAGTCTCACACAGAAATACCAGAGATGGTTGGCGCTGCTGGAAAAATTGTTACCAATTTTTATCACTCTGGTATAGCACAACAAAAGTTGAAGTCCATTCGACGTGAAATCAACTTACCAAACCACCAACTAGTACAAGATGTAAGCGCACTCTGGAACTCTACATTCTTTTTAATGGAGCGATTATTAAAACAAAAACGAGCTGTCTCCTCGTTCATAACTGATCACGAATCCTTAAACAATTTATCACTTTCTCAGTGGGAGGTAATGGAACAATGCACAAAAATCCTTAAACATTGTTGAAATACCTGGGGAAGATAGCAGATAGAACGCCAA
This sequence comes from Platycheirus rosarum, assembly GCA_963971375.1. NCBI lineage: Eukaryota > Metazoa > Arthropoda > Insecta > Diptera > Syrphidae > Platycheirus > Platycheirus rosarum. The sequence continues at coordinate 83,553,795 of OZ020510.1, read as the reverse complement.
ATTTATTAACAATGAGATCTTCTTTTCAGTTTAAACTCATAAAAACGATTCAACTTTGATGAGAACGACAAATATTTGGTTGCCACTTTTCTTGACCCTTGTTTTAAAACAAGCTTCTTGGGATTAGTCCAAACTGAGAGAGCAAAACAAAAAAACTCTAAGTTTCTGGAAGTGTTTTAAGGAAGTTGCACTGCAACAGACAATATTCAAAATGATGAAAATTTTTAAGAAACTGCGATTGCAAACGAAATTGAATTTTATTTAAGAACTGTTCGCCAAGATCGGACAGCAGACCGTGGTGATCAGTAAACGCAATACAATATCAAAATTTGAAAAAAATTTGCGTAAGTTTACTTCTCGTCTTCTGGTTCAAATGTATATAATGAAAGACAATTTTTAGAACCCAGTATTGTTTACGAAGATGAACGCAATCGTTTGCTACCAACGAATGCTGAACAAATTATTTTTATTCACCATAAGCTACCGTTTGTTCGTTTTAAATACTAATACAATATTTTTTTAATAAAATTGATAAATTTTTTAACGTAACGTTGATTTTTATTTTCGATTTAAAATTCGGTATTCGGCCGAATGTTGTGATTTATTCGGCCGAATACCGTATATCGAAAATAGGCCGAATACCGAATAATGGCCGAATATTCGGGGTATCTATAATCCAAAGTCAAATGTAACTCTGTATCATGAATATATTAAACTCGTCCAATTTAATAGTCTTATGTACAAAAAAATACTTAAAAGAAATAAATGAATAAAGTGCACGACTGAGTCGTACGTCCTTGCTCTTGCGAAAATTAAAGATATTGCTTTTTAGCACAATAAGCTAGTTAAAAAGAAAAGGCTAAAAAGCGAAAATCAAAACAAAAATGATATCATTTTTGAATTAATCATTCAATGGTACAGGTAGAAATAACGCGAAGTATAGATGCCAATAAAAGTCTTAATATCTTTCCTACATACCAATATGTTAGAAAACCTACCCATCATATCGGAAATGCCAACTCCATTTTGAAGAACTAAACATTTAGTTAACTATATCCTACATACGTGCGTTATATATAAAATACTGTCATGACCTTCAAAAACTTAATTTTGTTTTTAAATTAATTGACACAATGTAGGGATATTACTTGCAAACCTCGTACCACATTTTAGGATGCATTTATCGACCATGGCTGGGGAAATCGATTTGTGGAATATTGTTTTTGAAAATATTGAACATTTTCATCAACTTTTGCATTTATAATGTCAAAAAACAAATAAAAATCTAATTAATTTGTTTTCTTAATCCCCCTTAGATTTATAATATCTTAAGACATCTCGTCGTTATTTGATGATGTGTGTAATCTTCTCAATACTACAGTTTATTTACAGTAAGTGATATTCTAGGAATCCATTTTTTTACCAAATCTTCAAATTGATATGTTCTATCATTTCTGGAAATTAAATTTTTTTCCTTAAAAAGTTAAAATTCTTTTAGTTGCTTTGTGTGAGAATACTTATCGAATTTAGTGGTTTTGATAAGTCATTCTTTTTGTTGAAGCAACACTTTTCATTTTTACTAAGCTTAAATATGAAAAGTTTTTAATCAAAAGTGAGTGAGTTTACAAATGCATTCATGCAACGCTAATAACTTATAATTATAAGAAAATCGCTCAACTGATAAGTTGCTAAAATAATAATAGCCGTGTCTTATTGTTCTTCTATAGCTAGCGCAGTATTGGAAGTCCCAATAAATCGCTATATTCACTCCATAATTCACTTTTAATTTAAACCCCGAAGTGACAACTGACGTGTTGTTGAATAAATTTAGAAGGGTGTATTCCACATTCAACTCAGTTCTTGGACAGAGACATCCGGATAGAATATTCAACCATGACGTCATCAGTGACCCTTGATGACAGAATTAAATTCGGTTTTACAAAAAAAAAACTGCTGTAATTTAAGTTTCAATTGATGCAGGTTTTGTCTAATGTCTTATTTGATTGATTCAATATACATTTTAATCTACTAACACTTTGGATCCTTTCCAAAAAAATTATTTAATTTAGTCAATTTGGGTCACTGATGACGCCAAAATACTGCTTTTTTTCTACATTCCAGTTGGTTGACATTTCTTTCCAAGATTTATCTCAACTTATTATATTATTCACTAATTTCACTAACCTAATTTTCGACACTTATTGTTGGTTGTTGTTTGCCGTATAAAATTTTACTACGCTGGGTAAACACTTACCAATAAAACACGGCTAATATAAATAATAATAATAATTTCTAAGTGATAAGTCGTTGGTGCAATAGTGCCTAGATACTACGTATTTACTTAACTTTTTATCGTTTTAAAATTAAAGCCACAGCAGCAAAAGCTATCAAATCACTATCTTCAGACGACGGTACGTCATGATTCAAACTAATGACTAACTACGTACACATTAGTAAATTAAAATATACCATGTGGAAGCATAAGAAAGTTCATGTCAACTTGTGCAATATGATTGTGCAAGTGAACTGTTTAAGTTCGCAGTTACATGTGTAACCGTCTTAACTGAACCTGTATCGTGTGGAGGCATATGAGAGTTCATGTCAACTTGTGCAATATGATTTTGCAAGTTCTCAGTTATGTGTGAACCCGACCTTAAAGCTATAGAGCACCACAAAAAGGAGTCTGGTAACCACATCACCAGACTCCTTTTTGTCAAATAGTTATAACTCAAGGTTATGAACTTGGTGGTAACAGAGACAAGTTGTTGTTCTTTTCTTCAAAAACCTTCAACTGTATAACAGTACAGGTTACCTGCAAGTATGGTAGGTATCCCTACCTATCTTGCGATGTTGAAAACAGGACTCTCCTCACTCTTCACATCCACCTATGTTACACGCAGACTATATAACTCAGGTTTTGAACGTTTTAAATAAAAGACTACCAAAAAATTAGGCGGCGTGTCAAGTCATGGATTAGATAATTAGTTGGTATGCCAAATTATTGGAATTGGAAAAAACATCAATTCTTAAGGCTATTGCAGAAAACTACAAAAAGGTATTTAATGTGTAAAATTTGTAAGGACAGCGTAGCCGATCGTGATTATGTTTTTCTTATAACAAGCGCGCGCAAAAGGGATTTGTGTGTTGCCCTTATAGTGTTAAAACGCACTGCGCGAGCATATGAAGATTAGGGAGAGAGTAAAAAAGGTGTCTAACATTGGTTTTGAATGCTTGCAAACAGAAATGGCAAGGGCAAATCTCACCGGGTAAACCATTCCAAAGTCGTGTTGTACGGCTAAAAAAAGAATCTCTATAGGAGTAGAAGTAGTAGTAGAATGTGATTTTATTTGATAATAATATTCGGCAGCCGAACATTCGGGCAACGATATGTATCTATATCTTCTATGTATCCATCTACTAAAACTGCCTAAGTGACTTTTGACATGTTTCCAGTTGATAGCTTTGTGTTGGTTTGTCAAACTATATATCGTCTAGCCAAACGGTTGAAATGGAAGGTCATAATTGCAATCGGCATGTTAATTTCTTTTATTGTAAAAAATTCGTATTTGTTAGTCAAAAGCTTAACAAAATGGCACAAGTCAGTTAAAAATCATCTATCTGGGAATATTACGAGATTTGCAAAGAAAATACTAAGTTAGCTGTCTGTTTGCAGTGCAGAAGCATGATTTCTCGAGGTGGCATAGGAAAAAAGCAAGTAAGTGAAACACAATTTCATGCAACATTACTTATGATTTGATCAAAACCAAATTTACGAAAAAGTCTATAAAAGGATTTTTTTTTTAATTATCGACTTTTTTGGTAGCGGCTCATTGAAATTCTATAAAAAAATATATGTGAAAAGATCTATGTAGGTAGCATTTTGCATTATGCATACCAACACTTTGAATACCTTTTTGGCTTTTTCTTCTATTTATTACTAATTTTTTAAAACTTTGATTTTAATTAAACTTTTTTTTAAAACAGATTAATAAATTGTATTTTAAATTGTACGATCCGATTAGATATATACTAATAAACTCTAACTAAGTAGTGCCCTTTTTATTTTATTGCATTGAGTTAAGGATTATTAGTTAGGTATTGTATTCGTTTTATTTTTCTTACAGCTACAACTTCATTGAAAAACCATCTTAAAATCAAACATTCTCAGCAGTACGCTTCTTTAACTGCTGGTCTCGCAGCAGGTGGTAGTAAAAACGAAGGCACTCCTACTACTACCGAAACCAGTTCCAAGACACAAACAGTAGGAGAGCCTTCAAAAAAACTACAGTTAGCTTTGGAAGAAGTAATTAAAAAGAAATCTCTGTGGGATATTAATGATCCAAAATCTAAAAAATATTATTATCTAAACGGTGAAATTATTGCTTTAGATAACGAACCATTTTCACACGTTGAACGAGCAGGTTTTCAAAGGCTTCTGAAACATGCATTGCCTCAATACAAAATACCTGGCTGCACTTACATTACCGATAATGTTATTCCTGATACATATAACAACATTTATTTCAAAATATTAAAACTAATATCTCTAAATCAACAGCAATATCAGTGACATCTGACATAGGAATAATGAAAGAACACAGAGTTTTAGCAGTACAATTGTTTGCTGGTTCACATATTGGTACCAACATCGTAAAAGAACTGAATGCTATTGCAGACAGATGAAATATTCCCCAAAGCAAGATTAATTTACTTGTACATGATAGTGGGGCTAATATGGCAAAAGGTGTACGAGATGCAAAATATGATTCGTCCAGGTGTTTCATTCATTCACTTAATAGACCTATTGACGAATCGTTAAAGTCTCACACAGAAATACCAGAGATGGTTGGTGCTGCTGGAAAAATTGTTACCAATTTTTATCACTCTGGTATAGCACAACAAAAGTTGAAGTCCATTCGACATGAAATCAACTTACCAAACCACAAACTAGTACAAGATGTAAGCACACTCTGGAACTCTACATTCTTTTTAATGGAGCGATTATTAAAACAAAAACGAGCTGTCTCCTCGTACATAACAGATCACGAATCTTTAAACAATTTATCACTTTCTCAGTGGGAGTTAATGGAACAATGCACAAAAATCCTTAAACATTGTTGAAATACCTGGGGAAGATAGCAGATAGAACGCCAAATTTATCTTCTTTTCAGTTTGAACTCATAAAAACGATTCAACTTTGATGAGAACGACAAATATTTGGTTGCCACTTTTCTTGACCCTTGTTTTAAAACAAGCTTCTTGGGATTAGTCAAAACTGAGAGAGCAAAACAAAAAAACTCTAAGTTTCTGGAAGTGTTTTAAGAAAGTTGCACTGCAACAGACAATATTCAAAATGATGAAATTTTTTAAGAAACTGCGATTGCAAACGAAATTGAATTTTATTTAAGAACTGTTCGCCAAGATCGGACAGCAGACCGTGGTGATCAGTAAACGCAATACAATATCAAAATTTGAAAAAAATTTGCGTAAGTTTACTTCTCGTCTTCTGGTTCAAATGTATATAATGAAAGACAATTTTTAGAACCCAGTATTGTTTACGAAGATGAACGCAATCGTTTGCTACCAACGAATGCTGAACAAATTATTTTTATTCACCATAAGCTACCGTTTGTTCGTTTTAAATACTAATACAATATTTTTTTAATAAAATTGATAAATTTTTTAACGTAACGTTGATTTTTATTTTCGATTTAAAATTCGGTATTCGGCCGAATGTTGTGATTTATTCGGCCGAATACCGTATATCGAAAATAGGCCGAATACCGAATAATGGCCGAATATTCGGGGTATCTATAATCCAAAGTCAAATGTAACTCTGTATCATGAATATATTAAACTCGTCCAATTTAATAGTCTTATGTACAAAAAAATACTTAAAAGAAATAAATGAATAAAGTGCACGACTGAGTCGTACGTCCTTGCTCTTGCGAAAATTAAAGATATTGCTTTTTAGCACAATAAGCTAGTTAAAAAGAAAAGGCTAAAAAGCGAAAATCAAAACAAAAATGATATCATTTTTGAATTAATCATTCAATGGTACAGGTAGAAATAACGCGAAGTATAGATGCCAATAAAAGTCTTAATATCTTTCCTACATACCAATATGCTAGAAAACCTACCCATCATATCGGAAATGCCAACTCCATTTTGAAGAACTAAACATTTAGTTAACTATATCCTACATACGTGCGTTATATATAAAATACTGTCATGACCTTCAAAAACTTAATTTTGTTTTTAAATTAATTGACACAATGTAGGGATATTACTTGCAAACCTCGTACCACATTTTAGGATGCATTTATCGACCATGGCTGGGGCAATCGATTTGTGGAATATTGTTTTTGAAAATATTGAACATTTTCATCAACTTTTGCATTTATAATGTCAAAAAACAAATAAAAATCTAATTAATTTGTTTTCTTAATCCCCCTTAGATTTATAATATCTTAAGACATCTCGTCGTTATTTGATGATGTGTGTAATCTTCTCAATACTACAGTTTATTTACAGTAAGTGATATTCTAGGAATCCATTTTTTTACCAAATCTTCAAATTGATATGTTCTATCATTTCTGGAAATTAAATTTTTTTCCTTAAAAAGTTAAAATTCTTTTAGTTGCTTTGTGTGAGAATACTTATCGAATTTAGTGGTTTTGATAAGTCATTCTTTTTGTTGAAGAAACACTTTTCATTTTTACTAAGCTTAAATATGAAAAGTTTTTAATCAAAAGTGAGTGAGTTTACAAATGCATTCATGCAACGGTAATAACTTATAATTATAAGAAAATCACTCAACTGATAAGTTGCTAAAATAATAATAGCCGTGTCTTATTGTTCTTCTATAGCTAGCGCAGTATTGGAAGTCCCAATAAATCGCTATATTCACTCCATAATTCACTTTTAATTTAAACACCGAAGTGACAACTGACGTGTTGTTGAATAAATTTAGAAGGGTGTGTTCCACATTCAACTCAGTTCTTGGACAGAGACATCCGGATAGAATATTCAACCATGACGTCATCAGTGACCCTTGATGACAGAATTAAATTCGGTTTTACAAAAAAAAAAACTGCTGTAATTTAAGTTTCAATTGATGCAGGTTTTGTCTAATGTCTTATTTGATTGATTCAATATACATTTTAATCTACTAACACTTTGGATCCTTTCCAAAAAAATTATTTAATTTAGTCAATTTGGGTCACTGATGACGCCAAAATACTGCTTTTTTTCTACATTCCAGTTGGTTGACATTTCTTTCCAAGATTTATCTCAACTTATTATATTATTCACTAATTTCACTAACCTAATTTTCGACACTTATTGTTGGTTGTTGTTTGCCGTATAAAATTTTACTACGCTGGGTAAACACTTACCAATAAAACACGGCTAATATAAATAATAATAATAATTTCTAAGTGATAAGTCGTTGGTGCAATAGTGCCTAGATACTACGTATTTACTTAACTTTTTATCGTTTTAAAATTAAAGCCACAGCAGCAAAAGCTATCAAATCACTATCTTCAGACGACGGTACGTCTTGATTCAAACTAATGACTAACTACGTACACATTAGTAAATTAAAATATACCATGTGGAAGCATAAGAAAGTTCATGTCAACTTGTGCAATATGATTGTGCAAGTGAACTGTTTAAGTTCGCAGTTACATGTGTAACCGTCTTAACTGAACCTGTATCGTGTGGAGGCATATGAGAGTTCATGTCAACTTGTGCAATATGATTTTGCAAGTTCTCAGTTATGTGTGAACCCGACCTTAAAGCGATAGAGCACCACAAAAAGGAGTCTGGTAACCACATCACCAGACTCCTTTTTGTCAAATAGTTATAACTCAAGGTTATGAACTTGGTGGTAACAGAGACAAGTTGTTGTTCTTTTCTTCAAAAACCTTCAACTGTATAACAGTACAGGTTACCTGCAAGTATGGTAGGTATCCCTACCTATCTTGCGATGTTGAAAACAGGACTCTCCTCACTCTTCACATCCACACCTATGTTACACGCAGACTATATAACTCAGGTTTTGAACGTTTTAAATAAAAGACTACCAAAAAATTAGGCGGCGTGTCAAGTCATGGATTAGATAATTAGTTGGTATGCCAAATTATTGGAATTGGAAAAAACATCAATTCTTAAGGCTATTGCAGAAAACTACAAAAAGGTATTTAATGTGTAAAATTTGTAAGGACAGCGTAGCCGATCGTGATTATGTTTTTTTTATAACAAGCGCGCGCAAAAGGGATTTGTGTGTTGCCCTTATAGTGTTGAAACGCACTGCGCGAGCATATGAAGATTAGGGAGAGAGTAAAAAAGGTGTCTAACATTGGTTTTGAATGCTTGCAAACAGAAATGGCAAGGGCAAATCTCACCGGGTAAACCATTCCAAAGTCGTGTTGTACGGCTAAAAAAAGAATCTCTATAGTAGTAGAAGTAGTAGTAGAATGTGATTTTATTTGATAATAATATTCGGCAGCCGAACATTCGGGCAACGATATGTATCTATATCTTCTATGTATCCATCTACTAAAACTGCCTAAGTGACTTTTGACATGTTTCCAGTTGATAGCTTTGTGTTGGTTTGTCAAACTATATATCGTCTAGCCAAACGATTGAAATGTATTTGTTAGTCAAAAGCTTAACAAAATGGCACAAGTCAGTTAAAAATCATCTATCTGGGAATATTACGAGATTTGCAAAGAAAATACTAAGTTAGCTGTCTGTTTGCAGTGCAGAAGCATGATTTCTCGAGGTGGCATAGGAAAAAAGCAAGTAAGTGAAACACAATTTCATGCAACATTACTTATGATTTGATCAAAACCAAATTTACGAAAAAGTCTATAAAAGGATTTTTTTTAATTATCGACTTTTTTGGTAGCGGCTCATTGAAATTCTATAAAAAATATATTTGAAAAGATCTATGTAGGTAGCATTTTGCATTATGCATACCAACACTTTGAATACCTTTTTGGCTTTTTCTTCTATTTATTACTAATTTTTTAAAACTTTGATTTTAATTAAACTTTTTTTAAAAACAGATTAATAAATTGTATTTTAAATTGTACGATCCGATTAGATATATACTAATAAACTCTAACTAAGTAGTGCCCTTTTTTATTTTATTGCATTGTTCCTGAGTTAAGGATTATTAGTTAGGTATTGTATTCGTTTTATTTTTCTTACAGCTACAACTTCATTGAAAAACCATCTTAAAATCAAACATTCTCAGCAGTACGCTTCTTTAACTGCTGGTCTTGCAGCAGGTGGTAGTAAAAACGAAGGCACTCCTACTACTACCGAAACCAGTTCCAAGACACAAACAGTAGGAGAGCCTTCAAAAAAACTACAGTTAGCTTTGGAAGAAGTAATTAAAAAGAAATCTCTGTGGGATATTAATGATCCAAAATCTAAAAAATATTATTATCTAAACGGTGAAATTATTGCTTTAGATAACGAACCATTTTCACACGTTGAACGAGCAGGTTTTCAAAGGCTTCTGAAACATGCATTGCCTCAATACAAAATACCTGGCTGCACTTACATTACCGATAATGTTATTCCTGATACATATAACAACATTTATTTCAAAATATTAAAACTAATATCTCTAAATCAACAGCAATATCAGTGATATCTGACATAGGAATAATGAAAGAACACAGAGTTTTAGCAGTACAATTGTTTGCTGGTTCACATATTGGTACCAACATCGTAAAAGAACTGAATGCTATTGCAGACAGATGAAATATTCCCCAAAGCAAGATTAATTTACTTGTACATGATAGTGGGGCTAATATGGCAAAAGGTGTACGAGATGCAAAATATGATTCGTCCAGGTGTTTCATTCATTCACTTAATAGACCTATTGACGAATCGTTAAAGTCTCACACAGAAATACCAGAGATGGTTGGTGCTGCTGGAAAAATTGTTACCCATTTTTATCACTCTGGTATAGCACAACAAAAGTTGAAGTCCATTCGACATGAAATCAACTTAACAAACCACCAACTAGTACAAGATGTAAGCACACTCTGGAACTCTACATTCTTTTTAATGGAGCGATTATTAAAACAAAAACGAGCTGTCTCCTCGTTCATAACAGATCACGAATCTTTAAACAATTTATCACTTTCTCAGTGGGAGTTAATGGAACAATGCACAAAAATCCTTAAACATTGTTGAAATACCTGGGGAAGATAGCAGATAGAACGCCAAATTTACTAACAATGAGATCTTCTTTTCAGTTTAAACTCATAAAAACGATTCAACTTTGATGAGAACGACAAATATTTGGTTGCCACTTTTCTTGACCCTTGTTTTAAAACAAGCTTCTTGGGATTAGTCCAAACTGAGAGAGCAAAACAAAAAAACTCTAAGTTTCTGGAAGTGTTTTAAGGAAGTTTCACTGCAACAGACAATATTCAAAATGATGAAATTTTTTAAGAAACTGCGATTGCAATCGAAATTGAATTTTATTTAAGAACTGTTCGCCAAGATCGGACAGCAGACCGTGGTGATCAGTAAACGCAACACAATATCAAAATTTGAAAAAAATTTGCGTAAGTTTACTTCTCGTCTTCTGGTTCAAATGTATATAATGAAAGACAATTTTTAGAACCCAGTATTGTTTACGAAAATGAACGCAATCGTTTGCTACCAACAAATGCTGAACAAATTATTTTTATTCACCATAAGCTACCGTTTGTTCGTTTTAAATACTAATACATTTTTTTTAATAAAATTGATAATTTTTTTAACGTAGCATGTGATTTTTATTTTAGATTTAAAATTCGGTATTCGGCCGAATGTTGTGATTTATTCGGCCGAATACCGTATATCGAAAAAAGGCCGAATACCGAATAATGGCCGAATATTCGGGGTATCTATAATCCAAAGTCAAATGTAACTCTGTATCATGTATATATTAAACTCGTGCAATTTAAAAGTCTTATGTACAAAAAAAAACCTTAAAAGAAATAAATGAATAAAGTGCACGACTGAGTCGTACGTCCTTGCTCTCGCGAAAATTAAAGACATTGCTTTTTAGCACAATAACCTAGTTAAAAAGAAAAGGCCTAAAAGCGAAAATCAAAACAAAAATGATATCATTTTCTAATTAATCAGTCAATGGTACAGGTAGAAATAACGCGAAGTATAGATGCCAATAAAAGTCTTAATATCTTTCCTACATACCAATATGCTAGAAAACCTACCCATCATATCGGAAATACCAACTCGATTTTGAAGAACTAAACATTTAGTTAACTATATCCTACATACGTGCGTTATAGTTATATAAAATACTGTCTTGACCTTCAAAAATTTAATTTTGTTTATAAATTAATTGACACAATGTAGGGATATTACTTGCAAACCTCGTACCACATTTAAGGATGCATTTATCGACCATGGCTGGGGCAATCGATTTGTGGAATATTGTTTTTGAAAATATTGAACATTTTCATCAACTTTTGCATTTATAATGTCAAAAAACGAATAAAAATCTAATTAATTTGTTTTCTTAATCCTCCTAAGATTTATAATATCTTAAGACATCTCGTCGTTATTTGATGATGTGTGTAATCTTCTCAATACTACAGTTTATTTACAGTAAGTGATATTCTAGGATTCCAGTTTCTTTCCAAGATTTATCTCAACTTATTATATTATTCACTAATTTCACTAACCTAATTTTCGACACTTATTGTTGGTTGTTGTTTGCCGTATAAAATTTTACTACGCTGGGTAAACACTTACCAATAAAACACGGCTAATATAAATAATAATAATAATTTCTAAGTGATAAGTCGTTGGTGCAATAGTGCCTAGATACTACGTATTTACTTAACTTTTTATCGTTTTAAAATTAAAGCCACAGCAGCAAAAGCTATCAAATCACTATCTTCAGACGACGGTACGTCATGATTCAAACTAATGACTAACTACGTACACATTAGTAAATTAAAATATACCATGTGGAAGCATAAGAAAGTTCATGTCAACTTGTGCAATATGATTGTGCAAGTGAACTGTTTAAAGTTCGCAGTTACATGTGTAACCGTCTTAACTGAACCTGTATCGTGTGGAGGCATATGAGAGTTCATGTCAACTTGTGCAATATGATTTTGCAAGTTCTCAGTTATGTGTGAACCCGACCTTAAAGCGATAGAGCACCACAAAAAGGAGTCTGGTAACCACATCACCAGACTCCTTTTTGTCAAATAGTTATAACTCAAGGTTATGAACTTGGTGGTAACAGAGACAAGTTGTTGTTCTTTTCTTCAAAAACCTTCAACTGTATAACAGTACAGGTTACCTGCAAGTATGGTAGGTATCCCTACCTATCTTGCGATGTTGAAAACAGGACTCTCCTCACTCTTCACATCCACACCTATGTTACACGCAGACTATATAACTCAGGTTTTGAACGTTTTAAATAAAAGACTACCAGAAAATTAGGCGGCGTGTCAAGTCATGGATTAGATAATTAGTTGGTATGCCAAATTATTGGAATTGGAAAAAACATCAATTCTTAAGGCTATTGCAGAAAACTACAAAAAGGTATTTAATGTGTAAAATTTGTAAGGACAGCGTAGCCGATCGTGATTATGTTTTTTTTATAACAAGCGCGCGCAAAAGGGATTTGTGTGTTGCCCTTATAGTGTTAAAACGCACTGCGCGAGCATATGAAGATTAGGGAGAGAGTAAAAAAGGTGTCTAACATTGGTTTTGAATGCTTGCAAACAGAAATGGCAAGGGCAAATCTCACCGGGTAAACCATTCCAAAGTCGTGTTGTACGGCTAAAAAAAGAATCTCTATAGTAGTAGAAGTAGTAGTAGAATGTGATTTTATTTGATAATAATATTCGGCAGCCGAACATTCGGGCAACGATGTGTATCTATATCTTCTATGTATCCATCTACTAAAACTGCCTAAGTGACTTTTGACATGTTTCCAGTTGATAGCTTTGTGTTGGTTTGTCAAACTTTATATCGTCTAGCCAAACGGTTGAAATGTATTTGTTAGTCAAAAGCTTAACAAAATGGCACAAGTCAGTTAAAAATCATCTATCTGGGAATATTACGAGATTTGCAAAGAAAATACTAAGTTAGCTGTCTGTTTGCAGTGCAGAAGCATGATTTCTCGAGGTGGCAAAGGAAAAAAGCAAGTAAGTGAAACACAATTTCATGCAACATTACTTATGATTTGATCAAAACCAAATTTACGAAAAAGTCTATAAAAGGATTTTTTTTTTAATTATCGACTTTTTTGGTAGCGGCTCATTGAAATTCTATAAAAAAATATATGTGAAAAGATCTATGTAGGTAGCATTTTGCATTATGCATACCAACACTTTGAATACCTTTTTGGCTTTTTCTTCTATTTATTACTAATTTTTTAAAACTTTGATTTTAATTAAACTTTTTTTAAAAACAGATTAATAAATTGTATTTTAAATTGTACGATCCGATTAGATATATACTAATAAACTCTAACTAAGTAGTGCCCTTTTTATTTTATTGCATTGTTCCTGAGTTAAGGATTATTAGTTAGGTATTGTATTCGTTTTATTTTTCTTACAGCTACAACTTCATTGAAAAACCATCTTAAAATCAAACATTCTCAGCAGTACGCTTCTTTAACTGCTGGTCTCGCAGCAGGTGGTAGTAAAAACGAAGGCACTCCTACTACTACCGAAACCAGTTCCAAGACACAAACAGTAGGAGAGCCTTCAAAAAAACTACAGTTAGCTTTGGAAGAAGTAATTAAAAAGAAATCTCTGTGGGATATTAATGATCCAAAATCTAAAAAATATTATTATCTAAACGGTGAAATTATTGCTTTAGATAACGAACCATTTTCACACGTTGAACGAGCAGGTTTTCAAAGGCTTCTGAAACATGCATTGCCTCAATACAAAATACCTGGCTGCACTTACATTACCGATAATGTTATTCCTGATACATATAACAACATTTATTTCAAAATATTAAAACTAATATCTCTAAATCAACAGCAATATCAGTGACATCTGACATAGGAATAATGAAAGAACACAGAGTTTTAGCAGTACAATTGTTTGCTGGTTCACATATTGGTACCAACATCGTAAAAGAACTGAATGCTATTGCAGACAGATGAAATATTCCCCAAAGCAAGATTAATTTACTTGTACATGATAGTGGGGCTAATATGGCAAAAGGTGTACGAGATGCAAAATATGATTCGTCCAGGTGTTTCATTCATTCACTTAATAAACCTATTGACGAATCTTTAAAGTCTCACAAAGAAATACCAGAGATGGTTGGCGCTGCTGGAAAAATTGTTACCTATTTTTATCACTCTGGTATAGCACAACAAAAGTTGAAGTCCATTCGACATGAAATCAACTTACCAAACCACCAACTAGTAAAAGATTTAAGCACACTCTGGAACTCTACATTCTTTTTAATGGAGCGATTATTAAAACAAAAAGGAGCTGTCTCCTCGTTCATAACAGATCACGAATCCTTAAACAATTTATCACTTTCTCAGTGGGAGTTAATGAAACAATGCACAAAAATCCTTAAACATTGTTGAAATACCTGGGGAAGATAGCAGATAGAACGCCAAATTTATTAACAATGAGATCTTCTTTTCAGTTTGAACTCATAAAAACGATTCAACTTTGATGAGAACGACAAATATTTGGTTGCCACTTTTCTTGACCCTTGTTTTAAAACAAGCTTCTTGGGATTAGTCAAAACTGAGAGAGCAAAACAAAAAAACTCTAAGTTTCTGGAAGTGTTTTAAGGAAGTTGCACTGCAACAGACAATATTCAAAATTATGAAAATTTTTAAGAAACTGCGATTGCAAACGAAATTGAACTTTATTTAAGAACTGTTCGCCAAGATCGGACAGCAGACCGTGGTGATCAGTAAAAGCAATACAATATCAAAATTTGAACAAAATTTGCTTAAGTTTACTTCTCGTCTTCTGGTACAAGTGTATATAATGAGAGACAATTTTCAGAACCCAGTATTGTTTACGAAGATGAACGCAATCGTTTGCTACCAACGAATGCTGAACAAATTATTTTTATTCACCATAAGCTACCGTTTGTTCGTTTTAAATACTAATACAATATTTTTTTAATAAAATTGATAATTTTTTTAACGTAACATGTGATTTTTACTTTCGATTTAAAATTTGGTATTCGGCCGAATACCGTATTTGAAAATAGGCCGAATACCGAATAATGGCCGAATATTCGGGGTATCTATAATCCAAAGTCAAATGTAACTCTATATCATGTATATATTAAACTCGTGCAATTTAAAAGTCTTATGTACAAAAAAATACTTAAAAGAAATAAATGAATAAAGTGCACGACTGAGTCGTACGTCCTTGCTCTTGCGAAAATTAAAGATATTGCTTTTTAGCACAATAACCTAGTTAAAAAGAAAAGGCTAAAAAGCGAAAATCAAAACAAAAATGATATAATTTTTCAATTAATCAGTCAATGGTACAGGTAGAAATAACGCGAAGTATAGATGCCAATAAAAGTCTTAATATCTTTCCTACATACCAATATGCTAGAAAACCTACCCATCATATCGGAAATGCCAACTCCATTTTGAAGAACTAAACATTTAGTTAACTATATCCTACATACGTGCGTTATATATAAAATACTGTCTTGACCTTCAAAAACTTAATTTTGTTCTTAAATTAATTGACACAATGTAGGGTGATTACTTGCAAACCTCGTACCACATTTAAGGATGCATTTGTCGACCATGGCTGGGGCAATTGATTTGTGGAATATTGTTTTTGAAAATATTGAACATTTTCATCAACTTTTGCATTTATAATGTAAAAAAACGAATAAAAATCTAATTAATTTGTTTTCTTAATCCCCCTAAGATTTATAATATCTTAAGACATTTCGTCGTTATTTGATGATGTGTGTAATCTTCTCAATACTACAGTTTATTTACAGTAAGTGATATTCTAGGAATCCAGTTTTTCTACCAAATCTTCATCGATATATTCTATCATTTCTGGAAATTAAAAATTTTTCCTTAAAAAGTTAAAATTCTTTTAGTTGCTTTGTGTGAGAATACTTATCGATAAGTCATTCTTTTTGTTGAAGCAACACTTTTCATTTTTTACTAAGCTTACATATGAAAAGTTTTTAATCAAAAGTGAGTGAGTTTACAAATGCATTCATGCAACGCTAATAACTTATAATTATAAGAAAATCGCTCAACTGATAAGTTGCTAAAATAATAATAGTCGTGTCTTATTGTTATTCTATAGCTAGCGCAGTATTGGAAGTCCCAATAAAACGCTATATTCACTCCATAATTCACTTTTAATTTAAACCCCGAAGTGACAACTGACGTGTTTTTGAATAAATTTAGAAGGGTGTGTTCCACATTCAACTCAGTTCTTGGACAGAGACATCCGGATAGAATATTCAATCATGACGTCATCAGTGACCCTTGATGAAAGAATTAAATTCGGTTTTAGAAAAAAAACTGCTGTAATTTAAGTTTCAATTGATGCAGGTTTTGTCTAAGGTCTTATTTGATTGATTCAATATACATTTTAATCTACTAACACTTTGGATCCTTTCCAAAAAAATTATTTAATTTAATCAATTTGGGTCACTGATGACGCCAAAATACTGCTTTTTTTCTACATTCCAGTTGGTTGACATTTCTTTCCAAGATTTATCTCAACTTATTATATTATTCACTAATTTCACTAACCTAATTTTCGACACTTATTGTTGGTTGTTGTTTGCCGTATACAATTTTACTACGCTGGGTAAACACTTACCAATAAAACACGGCTAATATAAATAATAATAATAATTTCTAAGTGATAAGTTGTTGGTGCAATAGTGCCTAGATACTACGTATTTACTTAACTTTTTAACGTTTTAAAATTAAAGCCACAGCAGCAAAAGCTATCAAATCACTATCTTCAGACGACGGTACGTCATGATTCAAACTAATAACTAACTACGTACACTTTAGTAAATTAAAATATACCATGTGGAAGCATAAGAAAGTTCATGTCAACTTGTGCAATATGATTGTGCAAGTGAACTGTTTAAGTTCGCAGTTACATGTGTAACCGTCTTAACTGAACATGTACCGTATGGAGGCATATGAGAGTTCATGTCAACTTGTGCAATATGATTTTGCAAGTTCTCAGTTAGTGTGTACCCGACCTTAAAGCGATAGAGCACCACAAAAAGGAGTCTGGTGATGTGGTTGGCCCCCGTCAAATAGTTATAACTCAAGGTTATGAAGTTGGTGGTAACAGAGACAAGTTGTTGTTCTTTTCTTCAAAAACCTTCAACTGTATAACAGTACAGGTTACCTGCAAGTATTGTAGGTATTCCTACCTATCTGGCGATGTTGAAAACAGGACTCTCCTCACTCTTCACACCCACACCTATGCTACACGCAGACTATATAACTCATTACATTACATTACATTTTAATCTACTCCGTAGATAAATCTACGAAGTAGATACATTTACGAGCACTAGCTACTGATGCCATCGGCTCAGACAATTACAAAGACAACACACAAGACGACATTGATACAGGACAGAAGAGAAGACAGAAGGAGAACGGAAAACAGAAAACACATAACACATGTCAACAGCACGCAGTTGGTTTTCAGACGGTTCCCCATCTTTCTACTAACCACGCGCAACGATGCTTGATTTCGCTGATCTCACGGGAAGCGATGGTTTTTACTTTTTTACTACTTTTACTTTTAAGAGATTTTTATTTTAACTTTTTCTTATATCTACTTAAATGCTAGACAAAAATCTTAAAACTAGCTAAAACTATCATCTTAATTAACTTACTGGCCCTATGCGGGCGCTCTTAATTAATCTTTAACTTAATTTAATTGCCTTTCGGCCTAAAAATAACTTAAAATTATCTTATCTATTACGGGTTTTATTTTTTACCCAGTAAAATAAAAAACTGGGTAATCTTTATCGCTTTCTTAATCTATCTTAAACTACTTAAAAACTAACTTAAAATAAACTAAAGATAAATTAAAATTACTTAAATTAAACCTAAAATACTTAAATTTAGAACAGCCACAGCAAGCTTTTTTGAATTTTTTATATATTTTTTTTTTTTTTTTTTTGGTGCCGCCGCAACTGCCCTACCTAACTTAGATGCTATAGATATATGTAAGTCGGCCATAGGCGATATTTTGTCTATGTCGACTGGAAATATCGAGTTCTAACTAAGCCACCAGAATTGGTGGACCTGATCAAGGGCTTCCTTCCGATCCCGGTCGGGCACGGCCCTACTGAAACGGAGGCGCTCTGCTTCGCTATGTCTCGATCGTAGAGGAGCCGCCTATCAACTGTTCTGCGGCCGACGTGGTAGATCAACGGAACCGCCGATCTATCGTGAATCAGCCCCCGACGTTCAAGGTATAGGAAAGCCTCGGGCGGGATAAAACCACTCGAACGTGTGCTTTCAAAATATTCATCTTGGGGGTAGTAAGCCCCAAAGATTTGTCCATTGGCTGAGGTTATCGCCCTTGCAATGTGTCCGCGAATGAGCTAAATTAAAAAGTTATCTATCTTGTTTGTATTGGCCCCATTGTATAGAACCTCGTTGGAATAATAATGTTTGTATTCCGACTCTGGTGTTCTGTAAAGACCGAGACAAGTGCGAAGGCACTGTCTCTCGAACACCCGAATCTTTTCCATTTGAGATGGTGCAACGTTGAACCACACAGGGCATCCATAGGCAATCATCGGCCTGATTAGGGCCATGTAGCAAATCACTTTCACCCTGCTATCAAGGCGGCTGCTATAAAACAACCGTCTTGTCTTGGCAAAAGCTCCCCTAGCCCTGGTCAGAGCAGCCTCTATATGTCGATTGAAATATAGATACTGATCTAACCAGATGCCAAGGTACTTTACTACATCTTTACTCGCCAGTGGATGTCCATGTGGCCCAGCGATCACTAGCTTGCGCCAGTTCTTTCTCGTATCCCTAGAGGCCCCAGACAAAGGGGTTCTAAACAGGATAGTTTCACATTTCTGGAAGTTAATTTTCAGCTTCCAATCATTACAGTATTTTTGAATTTTATCGAAATCACGTTGCAAGAGAATTCTGATGACTTCAACTTTTGGACCTGTTCTGTACGAAACTAAATCATCGGCATACGCAATTGCATGAGGTAGACTCCCAATGAGATCGCTGGTGTAAATACTAAAGAGAATCGGCGAGTTCACCGCTCGCTGTTGCAGACCGTGTTTAATATCAAACGTTGTGGTAGATGTTAAATTGCCACTCTTGACAACAAACTTTCTACCATTAAGCATGTCGTAAAGCATATATAACAGTGGTTTGCTTATGCCCCATCTGGTTAGCTTCAGATACAGACCTTCTAACCATACCGTGTCAAAAGCCTTCTCCAAATCAACTAGACAGGCACCCGTGCACTGATTTTTAGCTTTGTTCCATTGGACAGCAGATACTAACTTAGACGCGGCATGAATTGTGTCATGTCCCACCTTAAAGCCGAACTGGTTGTCTGGAATTATATTTTTGTCCTCGGCCCACTTGGACAGAGTTCTATTGATAACCTTTTCGAATACCTTACTGATACTCGGAAGAAGACTTATCGACCGGAGATTTGCCGGATTGGAATTGTCCTTTCCTTTTTTGGGGAGAGGATGTACAACTGCTGTCTTCCAACTCACTGGATAATATGCATTATTCAGCGCGTTGTTGAACAGTGTTGTGTATATGTTTATTGCTTCCTCAGGGAGATGTCGTAGTACAACATTGGGTATACCATCGACTCCTGCTGACTTCTTTTTCTTTAATAATGCGAAGATCATTTGTAGTTCGACCTTCGAGATGAGCAGGGAACTTGGCCCATTTCGCTCGGCGATGGTGGCGTTTGCCAGATTGTCTTCATTGAATCCGGTAAAACCAAGATTCTCAGATCGCCATTGCGTGATGCTATTTCGCAGGTAGAAGTGATTCAGCAGAGCTCTGTTCTCCAGGTCGTGATTTGGATGAATGGACTCATTCACCTTATAAACTTGCTGAAAAGCAGAACCCACTGTCTCAACCTTCTCCAATGGATCTTCGATCACAAAGAAGTCGTCGTCCAAGACGGCGTCCCCCAGATCTACTCCTGCGGTCAGGAGTATGTTTTCGTTGTCTGTCGTTCTTTGGAGCTTAAGACACGGAAGATCATTTTTAGTGTTCTTTCTAAAGATTTTATTAATCTCGGGAAACATACTCGGGTCGCTAGAATTAACGGCTCGAATTCTGTTATCCCAGTAAGAGTTAATAGACAATCGCTAGTTTTGTTTAATGAGCGAGTTGACATTTTTCATTGAAGACTTCAGTGTCCTAATCTCCAGATCGTTTCTGTCAGTAAACCGCCTGTACAAGAGTTTTAATCTTGTCAGGAGGCCACTTTTTTGTCTATGTAGTGCGTCTATTGTCGCGTTCTTGTACATTTCAGTTGGGTTATGTTCTTTGTATCGTTGGATCGTTCTGTCCATCGTTTGTTTTATGACACCATCCATCTGAAGCAGGTATCCATCGATCTCTACGTTCGATAGATTCCTGTCGTTTGGAGGCACAATGTCATTAAAGAGGAGTTCTCTTGTCATGATGTTGGAGAAACGTGGCCAGCGTGCCTTACTAAAATTGTAAGAGTGCGCAGGAACAAATTCATCCAACACCACAAGTTCATTTGGTAGCTTTTTTTTTTTTTTATAATTAACGCGCGCACAAGGGACTATTTGTTTCCCTTTTAATGTAACACACTGCGCGAGCATTAGGAAGATAGGGAGGGGAGAGATAGGAGGTGTCGATTAACATTGGTTTTAAATGTTTGCAAATTGAAATGGCAAGGGAAAATCTCGCCGGGTAAACCATTCCAAAGTCGTGTTGTACGGCTAAAAAAAGAATCCCTATATTTCACGGTACGTCCGAAATTGGGCTCAAGGGTGAACTGATGGGCATTCCTAGCAAGACGAGTATTACGGGTGAAACTTTTAAGGGGAGGAATGCAGCTGGCTACCTCGAGTGAACATTTTTTATAAAAGAAACGATAAAATAAGGAAAGACATGAAACATTGCGCCGGTGTTCGAGAGGGGCAATTGTTTCAGCGGCAGTTCTATTTCCTATCAATCTTAACGCTCGATTTTGTATTCTATCAAGCAGGTGAAGCGATCTTTGTGAAGCACCTGCCCACAGGTGGGAGTTATACTCGAGTTTAGGGCGTATAAACGCTTTATAAATTGTAGCCTGATCAGATGGGGAAAAATACTTCTTACACCGATACAGAAAACCTAAGCACTTAGCAGCATTCTTAACGATTTCAAATATATGGTCGTTCCAACGGAGGTCGTCGTTGACACACATACCGAGTACTGAGAGCTTTTCGGTTTCTTCGATGTAAGTGCCATTCATGGACAATGGCGTTAGGGGTATGTTAAGCTATAACGACAGAAGACAGCATTGAGTTTTCGAAGCATTAAACTCCACACGATTCCTATTACCCCATTTGACAATGCTGTATAAATCGGAGTTTAATGAGCTTGACATACGGCACCGTTGCAATTGTACGTCCGAAGGCGAAGGACGTGAATTATCGAACGAATATGAAAAGCTGAGGGTAGAGTCGTCAGCAAAACAGTTAAGTGGATTAGAAGTAATAGACAGAAGATCATTTATAAAAATGAGGAAAAGAGTCGGAGACAGAACAGAGCCCTGGGGCACACCAGCATTTATTTTATGGGAATCAGACTTGAATCCGTCCAATGCAACTTGTATTGAACGGTCCAGAAGATAGCTTCTAATCTAACGAACAAGAGTATTATCGATCCCAAAAGCACGCATTTTCGATAAGAGAGCTTCATGCCAAACTCTATAAAATGCCTTGGAGATATCAAGAGCAATAATCTTACTTTCACCAAAGCGATGTAAAGATTTGTTCCACTGTTCGGTGAGATATGCCATCAGATCACCAGTGGAACGGTTGCTGCGGAAGCCATACTGGCGGTCATGGAGAAGCTTACGATCTTCGAGATATTCCTTAAGCTGACGGTTAATCAGTGTTTCCATGACCTTAGAAAGAAGGGATGTCAGTGCTATGGGTCGGTAGGAGGAGGGGGAGGATGGGTCACCTTTCTTAGGGACAGGCTGGACAAATGCTGTTTTCCATCTTCTAGGAAAGATTCCAGAAGAGTAGGAGCGATGGAAAAGCTTACGCAGTGGCTTTGCCAGTGTGGAAGAACACCTCTTCAGAAGAATCGGGGGTATACCATCCGGGCCAGCGGATTTGTGTATATCGAGATCTTTGAGAACTCTTGCTACTGTACGAGTGCGAAAAAAAATCTATCCCATGGAAAAATTTACATTCTCAAGTACAGGAGGGGCAACGTTGCTATGCGGCAGCGTAGAGCTGGCAGCGAAATGGGCGGCGAGCAAGTTTGTCTTCTCTGAAGAGTAAACAATTGGTTTTTTATTGTCGATGAGCGTTGGAACCGAAGATGTTGAGGAGTTTTTAATATTTTTTACAAATGACCAAACATTTGTACTGCCTTCGGGACACTGCAGAATTTTTTGCCGTAATTTTTGGTCATGCAAAAATTTGAATCTTTCAATAACGGAGTTGCATGAGTTTCTTGCTTGTTTGTGCTTTTTCCGATTTTCCTCTGTAGGGTTGGCTTTGTAAGAACGGAAACTTACTTCTTTGAGCCTGATAGCTTCTTTACACTCAGAATTAAACCAAGACTTTTCTTTAGGTTTAATGTTTTTTACTCTGTTAGGAATAAAAGCACGCATCCCTAGAAGAATCACATTTGTGATCATTTCAGCACTGGCATCAATGTCACTATCGAGGAAGCATAGTGACCAGTTAAAGTTTCGGAAAAAAATATTCAGGCCGTCCCAGTTGGCTTTCTTGTATTGCCAAACGGTCCTGGTGGGAAGTTTTTCTTTAACTGGATGGGTGGAGGATGAGAAATTAGCTGAAATGACACAATGGTCTGAAGTGCCAAATGGAGAAGTTACACTAATGGTATATTTATCAGGGTGAGAAGTAAGAAACAAGTCAAGAGTATGGGCGGCTTGCCCAGCAACATCCAGTATATCAGTAGATCAGTTGGGTAAGGTGATGTAACCCGGCAAAGAGCTCGACATACCTTCCTTCGGATGTTGTTTGACCAGAATAGCGGAGCCAATTGGAATTGTGTACATTGAAATCGCCCGTAATAACGATTTCAGTGCGAGGACAAAGGGAAACAATTTTCGAGATGGAATCAGACAGCGCATCAAACTCGTTAAAAGTGGAATTGCTGTCGAGATTTGGACTCCTGTAAATAAAACAATAATGAATGACATGCTTTGAATTTGAAGCCACAAGAAGTTAAAGTCCGTGTTGGAACATTGTCCATATTGGGGAAGGCTCTGGCAAGCAATATCATTTCTAACATAGACCACGAGACCATGATGGGAAAAGAGTAATGGCACCAAGCTATACCCATGTAGAGCAAACTCTGATAAATCAGTATTTACTCCAACCTAGGTTTCACTTAATGCCAAAACAGCTGGCCTGTATTGAACAGTGTAGACGTTTAGGTGAAAGAAATTCTTTCTTATACCACGAACATTGGAATACACGACACAAAAATCACTTACCATTTCAAAATACTTACACACAAAACACAATTCTGACCAAGTCGAACCATGCAGTGAAAATCCAAATTAATCTCTGTAATAAACAAACTGTCTTAGGTGTTATGCCCATAAGACAGCTTCCATACAAAAAATCAATTTAAATATTCAGCACAATAGGACAAACTCAGATGCCCTTATCCATTTACCGCAAGCATACGATGCCTACAGTAGATAAGAAAGAGGCAGTTAAGCTAAGCACAAAGGGTTGGGACAGATAAGAGGATAATTAGACTTGTTATGCAAGTGTGTATTATATTTTTTCTTCCACAGCGCGAATGGGCATCTTATCGTCTTCCAACGACGCGAGTGGATATTGTTATTTTCTTTACAGCACATGCGAGGGGTTTTTGAATGTATGACGGCGGAAAGTCCGCAGTGGTCACTGTCGTATTCTACCGTCTGTAAACGGTTTCTTGTCTGTTGGCCCACAGAGTCAGTTACTGTCAGTCTTGAGTCTAACAGTAGTAGATCTAGAAAAGCACCGCTCCTTGGGAACGATCTATCTAAAGCAAGAAGGTCGATTTTATACTCAATATGGTGTCGACCCATCCAATTAAAAAGATGGTATCCCCTTGGATTTTGGATTTGATTTCCCCAATCTTCATGTTTGGCATTCAAATCTCCGGCGATAATGTAGTAGTTTTCATCCGAGCACAGACTAAGACACTCGAAAAGTTTTTCGAGCTCTGCAATTAAGTTTGCAGGTTGAGGTGCTTCTTGTGCGTACACTGCAATCACATACATTCGCTTCCCATGTTGGAGAGGAATGCATATGATGCAAGCTTCTAGCAACTCGAATCTTCGCACTTGACTATTATATATGACCTTATGATCAATACCTTTTCGTAAGAAGATAGCGACCCCGCCCCCACGAGTGGAGTTGGGCCGGTCCCTTCTTACGATATTGTTATTATTATGAGTTAGTTTGTGTTTTTGGTTTAGCTTGGTTTCGCTAGCCAAAAAGACATCTGGACTGTGATCATGCAACAATTGAAACAAATTTGCTCTACGTTCGGTCCTGATTAGTGAATTTACATTCACAGCCAGGATTTTAAAGGGGTTCTCGTACAGCGCTCTATTATGGTTTAAATTGCCCTAAGCTGGGAAGGTAAACGTAGGCACGGTCTAGTCTTTCCTCCTGCTTTCCGAGCTGTTGTTGTAGGCTGGTTAACTGGGCCTGCATGGCCAGCAACACAGTCATTATATCAGCCTGTCCCGCAGGTGCCGTAGGCTTGGGGGCCTGTTTGGCTGTACCGTTGTTGTTGCCCTCCCTGCCGCCATTTGGGCGTAAGAGATTTGGGGCACAACGGCTATCGGTGCAGGAGCAAAAATAGGTCGCCTCTCCACCACCTTCGGAGCTTTTGTTTGCTTTATCTGCTGAAACTTAGGACAGCCCCGATAACTAGCAGGGTGCCCCTCGCCTCTGCAAAGCACACATTTAAGTAGAGTCTTATCTTCGACCCTTTCCTGTCCGAGTTTACACTCACCTAAATTGTGGTTCTCACTGCATTTCACGCAGCGAGACTGCATACCGCAGTTCGCCGCGGCATGCCCGAACCTTTGGCAGCGCATGCATTGAAGCATGTCGCCGCGTCTCTTTAATTTGTCCCAGGTTAGAACCTGGAAGTCTACGTTGGTAATTTTCCGTAGACTATCTAGTTTGCTTTTGGGCGACAGCTGAACCAGGAAGAACGGTAACTTCCGTTGCTCCCGTCTGGCTCTGACAGTCGTGAAAGGCTTGACCCCCACGAATTCGAGATCGTTCGTCGCTACCCGACGGAATTCGTTTAAAAGCGCCACCGTGTCAGTGGAGCTGTCAAGGCCCTTTAAGAGGACCGTTTAGATTTTTTCCTCTTTCGGCGTGAAACTGTAGTGTTCAGTGGCCGTTTTTTGGAGGATATTTTTAACTGTTTTGTGCTGATCCACTGAAAAGCAGTGGATAGCATGCCTATTATTACCTAATCTCTTTATCAAAAAGTTATCGCCTATGGCGTCTCTACAAATATCTATAATTTCTTAAATGTCCATCTTAAAGGTATTAATTGGCGGCACCTGACCTGTTTTTTGTTTTTGCTGCGGTGGCTGCTGCTGTTGGTCCTGCTTCTGTTGACTCTGCTGCTGTTGTCTCAGCTGCTGTTGTCTCTGCTGCTGTTGGCTTTGCTGCTGCTGCTGTTGGTTTTGCTGCTCATGTTGGTTCTGCTGCTGCTGTTGGTTCTGCTGCTGCTGATGTGCCTTTTTAGAGGTCGATGGTTGATCCATCTCTATTTGCTGTTCTTTTTGCTGTTGTTGCTGTTGTTGTTTAGCAGGCTGTTGTTTTTGCTGCTGCTGTAGTTGTTGTTTCTGCAGCTGTGCTTGCTGCTGTTGTTGTAGTTGCTGCTGTTGCTGCTCAGCCGTCTGGAGGGCCTTGAGCTTGGCTGCCTCCTTTTGCTCTTTGGCGAGCCTTTCCGCCTTCCTTCTGTTTTCCTGTTTTATTCTGACTGCCAGGATTTTCCGCTCGAACTCACTAATTATTTCCTCCTCATCGTCGGATTCCGATGAGGAAGGGATTAGCTCCACGGTCATGTGGTCTTCGGCAACTTGGGTGTCGTCTGGGGTACTGGTGTAGTGCCCCTCCCCTTGTCGGACACATACGAAACAGATATGTCCGACGTCACACCAGCAACTTCCAGCTGCTGTCGTATTTTTGCTGCGGCACTCTTCTTGGCTGGCCGCTCTGGTTCCATCTCTACGGCTTGAACTTGGGCCGGAGCTGCTCTTATTTGCCTCTTGACAAGATTAGGTTTTGGCTTCACCTATCGCTTTTTCCTTTTGACTGACGTCATTGCTGCATCAGCCGATTTTGGTTGCCCATCATCCGATGGCACCACCTTATCTTTCTCCTCTTCCATTGGTTGGGAGATTTTCTTCACGCCTTCTAGGCTTTCTCTATTTCCCAACACTTTTTCCCAAAAAGTGTTGGTGAAGTCACCCAGGCCGGATTCGCACCTGGGTTCCTCTACGCCGCGATCGGCCACTCTACCACCTGAGCTAATAGCTTATATGGTAAGTTTTGGGTTTTTCGTACATATAACTTTGGACTGGCTTGTCCGTCCAAACTTCGAGGACGGTAGCTTTTAAAAAGCTTTTTTTTTTTTTTTTTTTTATTATAATATAATGCCAAGTTAATTTTGGCTATATTAATAGCAAAAAACAAATTTAATTATTTGTCAAATAAACTAGGAATTTACTCTAATAAAGTATTTAGTAAACACTTGTAAATATAACAATTTCACTGTGAAAGTCGTCAACAAGCCTTCACACCTTCACAGTTGCTGATCGACTACCACGGGAAGCGATGCTTTATCGGAACCAAGGCCGTTGACTATATAACTCAGATTTTGAACGTTTTAAATAAAAGACTACAAAAAAATTAAGCGGCGTGTCAGGTCATGGATTAGATAATTAGTTGGTATGCCAAATTATTGGAATTGGGAAAAACATCAATTCTTAAGGCTATTGCAGAAAACTACACAAAAGGTATTTAATTTGTAAAATTTGTAAGGACAGCGTAGCCGATCGTGATTATGTTTTTTTTTTATAACAAGCGCGTGCAAAAGGGGTTTGTGTGTTGCCCTTATAGTGTTAAAACGCACTGCGCGAAGATATGAAGATTAGGGAGAGAGTGAAAAAGGTGTCTAACATTGGTTTTGAATGCTTGCAAACAGAAATGGCAAGGGCAAATCTCACCGGGTAAACCATTCCAAAGTCGTGTTGTACGGCTAAAAAAAGAATCTCTATAGTAGTAGAAGTAGTAGTAGAATGTGATTTTATTTGATAATAATATTCGGCAGCCGAACATTCGGGCAACGATATGTATCTATATCTTCTATGTATCCATCTACTAAAACTGCCTAAGTGACTTTTGACATGTTTCCAGTTGATAGCGTTGCAACAATTACAAATGCATTCATGCAACGCTAATAACTTATAATTATAAGAAAATCGCTCAACTGATAAGTTGCTAAAATAATAATAGCCGTGTCTTATTGTTAATCTATAGCTAGCGCAGTATTGGAAGTGCCAATAAAACGCTGTATTCATTCCATAATTCACTTTTAATTTCAACCCCGAAGCGACGACTGACGTGTTGTTGAATAAATTTAGAAGGGTGTGTTCCACATTCAACTCAGTTCTTGGACAGAGATATCCGGATAGAATATTCAACCATGACGTCATCAGTGACCCTTGATGACAGAATTAAATTCGGTTTTAGAAAAAAAACTGCTGTAATTTAAGTTTCAATTGATGCAGGTTTTGTCTAATGTCTTATTTGATTGATTCAATATACATTTTATTCTACTAACACTTTGAATCCTTTCCAACAAAATTATTTAATTTAGTCAATTTGGGTCACTGATGACGCCAAAATACTCCTTTTTTCTACATTCCAGTTGGTTGACATTTCTTTCCAAGATTTATCTCAACTTATTATATTCACTTATTTCACTAACCTAATTTTCGACAATTATTGTTTGTTGTTGTTTGCCGTATAAAATTTTACTGCGCTGGGTAAACACACCAATAAAACGCGGCTAATATAAATAATAAAAATTATTTCTAAGTGATAAATCGTTGGTGCAATAGTGCCTAGATACTACGTATTTACTTAACTTTTTATCGTTTTAAAATTAAAGCCACAGCAGCAAAAGCTATCAAATCACTATCTTCAGACGACGGTACGTCATGATTCAAACTAATAACTAACTACGTACACTTTAGTAAAGTGTAAGTAAGGTAGTTTATGTGAAAGCATAAGAAAGTTCATGTCAACTTGTGCAAGTGAACTGTTCAAGTTCTCAGTTATGTGTGTACCCGACTTTAAAGCGATAGAGCACCACAAAAAGGAGTCTGGTGATGTGGTTGGCCCCCGTCAAATAGTTATAACTCAAGGTTATGAAGTTGGTGGTAACAGAGACAAGTTGTTGTTCTTTTCTTCAAAAACCTTCAACTGTATAACAGTACAGGTTACCTGCAAGTATGGTAGGTATCCCTACCTATCTTGCAATGTTTAAAACAGGACTCTCCTCACTCTTCACACCCACACCTATGCTACACGCAGACTATATAACTCAGGTTTTGAACGTTTCAAATAAACGACTACCAAAAAAATTAGGCGGCGTGTCAAGTCATGGATTAGATAATTAGTTGGTATGCCAAATTGTTGGAATTGGGCAATTGGGCATCAATTCTTAAGGCTATTGCAGAAAACTACACAAAAGGTATTTAATGTGTAAAATTTGTAAGGACAGCGTAGCCGATCGTGATTATGTTTTTTTTATAACAAGCGCGCACAAAAGGGATTTGTGTGTTGCCCTTATAGTGTAAAAACGCACTGCGCGAGCATATGAAGATTAGGGAGAGAGTGAAAAAGGTGTCGCTTAACATTGGTTTTGAATGCTTGCAAACATAAATGGCAAGGGAAAATCTCACCGGGTAAACCATTCCAAAGTCGTGTTGTACGGCTAAAAAAAGAATCTCTATAGTATTAAAAGTAGTAGTAGAATGTGATTTTATTTGATAATTTACAAAAGTTTACATATATTTACAAATTCACAAGTATAGCATTGGCTTTTGCCGTCAGCCAAAAAAAAAAGAGTATTATTCAAACATTATGTATAATAAAAATCAAAGTAAAATTGAAAAAGAATGTCTATATTTACGTCCGAAATTGGGCTTAAGGGTGAACTGATGAGCATTCCTAGCAAGACGAGTATTACGGGCGAAACTTTTAAGGGAAAGAATGTAGCTGGCTACCTCGAGTGAACATTTTTTATGAAAGAAACGGTAAAACAGGGAAAGACATGAAATATTGCGCCGGTGTTCGAGAGGAACAATTGTTTCTGCGGCAGTTCTATTTCCTATCAATCACCGCTCTGTTTTGTATTCTATCATGCAGGTGAAACGATGTTTGCGAAGCACCTTCCCATAGGTGTGAGTTATAATCAAGTTTTGGGCGTATAAACCCCTTTATAAATTGTAGCCAGATCAGAACGAGAAAAAAAAACTTCTTACACCGGTACAGAAAACCTAAGCACTTAGCAGCATTCTTAGCTATCTCAAGTATATGGTCATTCCAACGGAGGTCGGCGTTGGCACACATACCGAGTACTGAGAGCTTTTCGGCTTCTTCGATGTAAGTGCCATTCATAGACAATGGCATGCGGGGTATGTTAAGCTTTAACGATTTAAGACAGCATTGAGTTTTCGAACCATTAAACTCCACACGATTCCTATTACCCTATTTGACAATGCTGTATAAATCGGAGTTTAATGAGCTTGACATATGGTACCATTGCAATTGTACGTCCGAAGGCGAAGGACGTGAATCATCAAACGAATATGAAAAGCTGAGAGTTGAGTCGTCAGCAAAACAGTTAAGTGGATAAGAAGTAACAGACAAAAGATCATTTATAAATATGAGGAAGAGAGTCGGAGACAAAACGCAGCCCTGCGGCTCACCAGCATTTATTTTGTGGGAATCAGACTTGAATCCGTCCAATACAACTTGTATTGAACGGTCTAGATAGCTTGAAATCAAACGAACAAGAGAATCATCGATCCCAAAAGAACGCATTTTCGATAAGAGAGCTTCATGCCAAACTCTATCAAATGCCTTGGAGATATCAAGAGAAATAATCTTACTTTCACCAAAGCGATGTAAAGATTTATTCCACTGTTCGGTGAGATATGCCATCAGATCACCAGTGGAACGGTTGCTGTGGAAGCCATATACTGACGGTCGTAGAGAAGCTTATGATCTTCGAGATATTCCTTAAGCTGACGGTTTATCAAAGTTTCCATGACCTTGACATGAGTGCAGCCACCATTATTAGTAAATTAGTCTCTTACGCTGGTGGTCTGCGTTGACGTGTTGACTCGTGATTTGAATGTTGATCAGCAGTTACTGATTGTTCCGGAGAAGTATCATTTTCGGTCATGCCGTTCTGCGCCTGCACTGTTGGAACTGTGGAGCTTTCGGGATGGTTTTCACTTGGTGATGCAATTGCTGGAATGCTGGGTGTATTTAGTGGAAAGATTATTTGTTGTTCCTGTTGTTGAGTATCTGGTGTTGCAAGTTGAAGAAATTCGTCCACTGCACTTAGCAGCATTCTTAGCTATCTCAAGTATATGGTCATTCCAACGGAGGTTGGCGTTGGCACACATACCGAGTACTGAGAGCTTTTCGGCTTCTTCGATGTAAGTGCCATTC
Organism: Platycheirus rosarum; assembly: GCA_963971375.1. Taxonomy (NCBI): domain Eukaryota; kingdom Metazoa; phylum Arthropoda; class Insecta; order Diptera; family Syrphidae; genus Platycheirus; species Platycheirus rosarum. The sequence continues at coordinate 83,522,757 of OZ020510.1, read as the reverse complement.
ATGGACAATGGCATGCGGGGTATGTTAAGCTTTAACGACTTAAGACAGCATTGAGTTTTCGAACCATTAAACTCCACACGATTCCTTTTACCCTATTTGACAATGCTGTATAAATCGGAGTTTAATAAGCTTGACATATGGTACCATTGCAATTGTACGTCCGAAGGCGAAGGACGTGAATCATCAAACGAATATGAAAAGCTGAGAGTTGAGTCGTCAGCAAAACAGTTAAGTGGATAAGAAGTAACAGACAAAAGATCATTTATAAAAATGAGGAAGAGAGTCGGAGACAAAACGCAGCCCTGCGGCTCACCAGCATTTATTTTGTGGGAATCAGACTTGAATCCGTCCAATACAACTTGTATTGAAGGGTCTAGATAGCTTGAAATCAAACGAACAAGAGAATCATCGATCCCAAAAGCACGCATTTTCGATAAGAGAGCTTCATGCCAAACTCTATCAAATGCCTTGGAGATATCAAGAGAAATAATCTTACTTTCACCAAAGCGATGTGAAGATTTATTCCACTGTTCGGTGAGATATGCCATCAGATCACCAGTGGAACGGTTGCTGTGGAAGCCATATACTGACGGTCGTAGAGAAGCTTATGATCTTCGAGATATTCCTTAAGCTGACGGTTTATCAAAGTTTCCATGACCTTGACATGAGTGCAGCCACCATTATTAGTAAATTAGTCTCTTACGCTGGTGGTCTGCGTTGACGTGTTGACTCGCGATTTGAATGTTGATCAGCGGTTACTGATTGTTCTGGAAAATATGTTCATTAAAATTTCCTTTGTTGATGAAGAGGATGGCGCTGATATGCATGATGTGCAACTTATGCCCCCTTTGACTTTGCGTCGATGACAACAAGAAAATAATGACCTTGATATGGCCCCGCATAATCTATGTGAATGCGCTGCCAATTATCGTCTGGTCCTTCCCATGGATGAAGCGAAGCTTTTGCTGGACTGTTTTTAACAGAGGCACAAGAAGAGCATGTTCGTACGAAGCATTCAATATCTTTGTTAATGGATATCCAATACACATAACGCCTGGCTAGCTGTTTCATTTTCGTCACTCCTATATGCGTATGATGAAGTTTTCTTAAAACAGACTGTTGTAAGGATGATATGACAACTACTCGCTGGTCTCTGAATATGACATATCTATCAAAAGTGTATTCTGATTTGATATCTCTTTTGTTCCGTAACTGGTATAACATTTTTGAAAGAATTTCATCCTTCTGGGTTTCGCATTGCATTGTTTTTTAAAATTTATATTTCTTGAATTAATTTGATAAAGCGTCTCGGTGCAAATTAGGTGTACTTCCTCATCGATAGAATTTCTGAGATGTAATTTTGAATTTTGTGGTGCCGTTGAAAAACAATTGGCGTTAACGTTTTCACTGGATGTCTTTGATATGACTTGACATATTTATATCCATGCTGGTCATCTGCGGTAGTTTTGAATTTTGATGAAATATTCTAGCTAATGGCTGGTTATCGGTGATAAGTTTGAAGAATCTACCAAACAGATATTCGTGAAAATGTTTAATAGCATAAACGATGGCTAAGGCTTCATTGTCAAGTTGCGAATAATTTTGCTCTGCCGTCGTTAACGATCTAGAGGCAAACGGGATAGGCCTCTCCTCACCATGTGCGATAATACGCCTGCTGCGCCTGCTATTCCTGTAGGGCTTGCGTAACAAGCAAGTTGAGTTGGCAGTTCTGGATCGTATGGCATCAATACTCGGTCACTAGCTATTTCTCTTTTGAGTCTGTTGAATGCCTGTTGACATTTAACGCACCATTTAAATTTTGAATTCTTATGTTAAAGTTGATGCAGAGATGAGGTAATTGTTGACGCATTTGGGATAAACCTCGAATGATATGTCACTAATCCGAGGAATCACCTAACGTCATCGCTAGAATTAGGTCTTGACATTTCCAGAATAGCCTCTAGTTAAGATGGTGATCTTGGAATTTTATTGCATTCAATCCTGTGACCAAGAAATTCAATTTTGTTTTCGACAAATGAGAACTTTGAGCGATTCAGATGTAACTCGAATTTTTGAAGCTGTTTTAAACTTGCATACAGATGAGATTTGCATTCTGCTAGTGATAGTCCATTATTCGATTAAAATCAGCAGGAGACAAAAGATAATCGATTCATTCGGTACATTCCCCTATGCGTTGAAATCGTTTGTATAATACTCGACTGTTCATCAACTGATACATGAAAATATGCTTTATACAGATCTAGTCTACAAAAATATTTTGAGTTTCGAAGGCTATTCAAAATTTGTTCAATTTTCCGTATAGGATGGTGTGCATATGGCATTGATTTACACCGACTTAATAGTCGACGCAAAGTCGAATGCCTCCGTCAGTCTTAGGTATCACTATTAATGGTGAACCCCAATTCCTGCTTGACGTTTTTGAAATGATGCCTGTCTTTTCCAAATTATCTAATTCCTCGTCCACCCGTTTTACTAGGGCATATGGAATTCGACGTTCTTTGAATAAATAGGAGTGGCGTTTGGGCGTAACTTGAGTGTAATTTTATAATTTGGAGTGCATCCTATTTTCTCTTCGAAGACGTTGGCAAATCCCGACATTAGGTCTTTGATTTCATTTGAATTTTATTGTTTTCCCTTCAATGTTGATGCTCGCATAGTAACGTCCAGAATGTTCAGTTGGTGAATAGTCGTTTTGGTATACGTCAATGATTGTATATATACCATATGCAGCCTTGTGGTACTGAACTTGATTTGTAGACGAATTGACTTTGGAACGGTTGTCCAAAATTTTCGAGATGCAAACCTTAACTACGTGCCCTTGCTTTTTGCAGGCGACACACTTGAGTTTTGACTTGTCTGTCCTGCAATCTTTGGCATTGTGGTTGTTCCTTCCGTAACGTAGACATAATCCTGCAATACCTAGGTCTTGGTAGTTGATTTTTGAAAATTTTGCCTGTTGAACTGCGTGAATTGCCTTACTGAAATGTTTAGATTTTTGATTAATTGAAATTTTATTAATATCTGGAACGATACCGCCCTATGCCAAGTTGGAAGCTTTATCTGATATCTCCTTAGCATCCATCTTCGCGGCTTCCAGTGTTAATGCTTTCGTGACGATTTCATCGAAATTTGATGTAGTTGATTGCAGAAGTTGTTCTCGCTTATTGTTGTCACGCACTCCATGAATGAGCCTCAGGAAAATATCAGCAACCGAATTTTTGCATTCACATGTCGATGTAAACTCGCATTCATTTATGTCCATTCTAAGACAAGCAACAAATTCTGAAATTGACTGCGTTTCAGGCTGATATTTATTGAGAAAACGATGTTGTGCCACTATAACATTTTTCTTGGGAGCTAGATGTGTTCCTGGCATCTATAAAAGTTCATCGTAAGTGAGTTTTAAAGGATCTTTTGGAGCCGAGAGCGCTGTGATCATGTTGAAGTGTTTTGGACCTATTGAGTTAAGAAGAAGTTTCTTGCAGTTTGAGGTTATATTCCTCACATCAATGTTATTCTTGAAACGCTGTATGTAGTTTGTATAGGTTTCTTTTGTTACATCGAATTAGTCGAAATTTGAAACTGCTAATGTCGGCGAGATATTTTGTTCTTTTTGGTCTTTGGTTGTGGTTGATTTGGTGTGTGGAAGCAAAGATACATGACTTTTTGCGCTGCCATAAATTCTGCAAACTGTGCTTTGTCCATTTTTTTAATGAAGAAGGTATTTTGCACTATTCCGTACGTGAACTTACGAACCACGTTTTAAATTCAATCTCTATTTTAATACAACTTAAAAAAAAGATATGTACATGAATACGTCAAAAATAAAAAAGTCAGTATAATCAAGATTAAGATTAAAGTATGTACGATATATGTGTCTCTTTGATTAAGGTCATAACAGGACATTGCAGAATTTTTTGCTGTAATTTTTGGTCATTCAAAAACCTCTGTAGGGTTGGCTTTATAAGATCTGAAACTTACTTCTTTTAGCCTGATAGCTTCTTTACACTCAGAGTTAAACCAAAACTTTTCTTTAGGTTTAATACTTTTTACTCTGTTTGGAATAAAAGCACGCATCCCAAGAAGAATCACATTTGTAATCATTTCAGCACTGGCATCAATGTCACTATCGAGGAAGCATAGTGACCAGTTAAAGTTTTGGAAGAAATTATTCAGGCCGTCCCAGTTGGCTTTCTCGTGTTGCCAAACGTGGTGGGGAGTATTTCTTTAACTGGATGAATTGGGGACGAGAAATTAGCTGAAACGACATTATCATCTGAAATTCCAAATGGAGAAGTTACACTTATGGTATACTTATCAGGGTGCGAAGTAAGAAAAAAGTCAAGAGGATGGGCGGCTTGCCCAGGAACATCCGGTATTCGTGTAGGCTCATCGACGAGTTCTGTAAGGTGGTGTAACCAGCAAAAATCTTGAGATACCTTCTGTTGGGTCTTGTCTGACCATAATAGCGGAGCCAACTAGAATTGTGTACATTGAAATCGCCCGCAATTACGATTTCAGTGCGAGGACAATGGGAAACAATTTTCGAAATGGAATCTGACAGCGCATCAAACTCGTTAAAAGTCGATTTATTGTTTTGGGCTCCTGTTAATAAAACAATAATGAATAATATGCTTTCGGATAGTGAGTTTGAGCCACAAGAAATTAAAATCCGTGTTGGAGCATTGACCGTATTGGGGAAAGCTCTGGCAAGCAAAATCATTCCTAACATAAACGACGAGAGCATGATGGGAAAAAAGTAATTACACTAATGTATATCTATTCTGATATATATTCTGATAAATCACTATTTGCCCCAACTTGAGTTTCATTTAATGCCAAACCAGCTGGCCTGTATTGCACAGTGTAGGCGTATACATGAAAAAAATTCTTTCTTAAGCCACGAATGTTGGAGTACACGACAAGAAAATTACCTACCATTTAAACAATACAAAAACACAAAACATAACTCCGATTTAAGTCGAACTGCGAGGGAATAAGCCCAAATTAATTTCCGTAATAGCAAACTATCCTAGGTGTTATGTACTTAAGATAGTTTACATACAAAAAATTAATTCAAAAATACATCACAATAAGACAGATCAGATGACATTCAGCTATGCACCGCAAATCATTATACGATAAACATACGATACTTGCAGTGTATAGTTAATGACAGTTACGCACAAGGTAATAAGGATTAGAGGAGGGCTTTTGCGTCGCGAGGGTTATATCAAGTTCAGGGAACCAACCAGCAACGGATGTTCCCACCGCTGCAGTTACCAAAAAACCAACGTCAGCGTCTGCCAATACGACGACACCAAACACGAGCTTTGGTTTGGCAATCGATTGGACTCGTTAGAGTTCACTTAAAGCTGACCCAGCAATAACGGATTGATATAAAGAACGTCGAATGCAAACAATATACACAGTATACACAGTCAACAGAGTCAATATAGAAGCCGTGGCTAACAAGTAGTTTTAAGTTCATTCGTGTAATTTATATGTTGAGTAATAAGGTTATTTTTTTTATAAACCTTTCGACTTACTGAACATAATTGGCGCAGTCGGTAGGATTTCAATCCGAAGATTGGAATTAAATAAGATAGAAAAGTGAAGTGATCAAATTAAAATAAAATTAATTTGTATCACCAAGAATCAAATCGTGAAAGTAAAACACTTGCTATCAATAAAAGAAAGGTGGACAATAAAAGTGACATAAATAGTGAAGTGACAGAATAGAACTAAAATCAATTTGTGCTACACATTAATCGTCAAAAAAAAAAAAAAAAAAACAAAGAACTCACATAAAATGAACTCAGAAGAACAAGAACAAACTCAGGCTCAGGCTCCTCCCATGCCTCCAACCCCAAATATGTTTACATTAACTTTAACAGAATTAATGAAGGAGTCAGCAAGGATCAAGGAGTATTGGGGCTCTAACGAATACGCCCTGACATCGTTCATTAAGGAAGTGGAAATTTTCCTGCGAAACTTCGGTGTCAGAGAAACCAGAGCCTTAAGCCTAAAGAACAATAATGTAAGTGAATATTTTGAAAATCTTAAGTCTATATTGGATAAGCTTAACACCAAATATGAATTTGATATTAATAAACCATACGAATTCTCGCCTTCAGCGAATGAAAATATGATTTTAAATTTTTTTATAAACGGATTAAATCCAAATCTAGCCAGTGTTGTAATAAGTAGGCAAATTAATAACTTAAGAGACGCTTATTATACTCTTGAAGAAACAGGTATGATTCTAACAAGTCCAGCATCAAAGTAGGAACAAGTATAATAATTACAATAACTCAGGTCAGTATAGGAACCCTCATAACCAAAATAGAAATAATTCAGGTCAGTACAGGAATCCTTTTAGAAATAATTCAGGTCAGTACAGGAACCCTTTCAACCAAACTAGGAATAATCCAAATAATAATAATGACAATTATATTCAACCCATGGAATGTGACCATGTTCAACAAGGTAGGGAAGACAATTTTCACTCAACGCCTCCAGATCGGATCTACCGATAGTAGAATTGACAGTAGGAGAAATTAAAATAAAATGTTTAATTGATACGGGATCAACCACAACCCTTTTAGATCAAACAAAATTACAACTTTTCGAACGTATCCCATTAAAAGACAAAATAGTTCTTAGCACACTTAGTGGAAGAACATGTATAGAAACTGAAATTCTTACAGAACTTCCAAAAGAATTTAAAGAGAAAGCTAGAATGTACTGGAAACTTACTTCCTTTAACCAGAAAGATTTTGATGGCATTATAGGACAAAATCTATTGAGACCTCTTGGAGCAAAAATTTATTTAGAAGAAGATTATGTAGAAATACACGGTAATAAAATTAAATTTTTATGTGCTTGCCCATATAATTATAACGAGGTATATGCATTAGAAAATATTATAGAAGAGCAAAACATACTACAGAGCCTTTTCGGAGATCACTTAAATATCGAAGAAAAGGAAATACTAGAAAAAAATTTGAAAAGAAATAAAGATTTATTTTTTCATGAGGGACAGCAACTCACTAGCACTCATAATGTAAAACATGAAATCGTCACAACTACGGATAGACCAATTTACGCGAAGACATACAGGTACCCTCAGGTACACGAACAAGAAATTAGCAAACAGATTAAGGAAATGTTGAAACAGGGAATCATAAAAGAAAGCAACTCTCCTTATAACAACCCATTGTGGGTTGTTCCAAAAAAATTAGACAACTCCGGCCAAAAAAAATGGAGAATAGTTGTCGACTATAGAAAACTAAATGAAGCACCAATTGACGACAAGCTTCCTTTTCCTAATATAGACACTATATTAGATAAATTAGGAAGGTCGCAATACTTTACGACTTTAGATCTAGCTAAGGGTTTTCACCAAGTCTTAGTTAGAGAAGAAGATAGAAAAAAAACAGCTTTTTCGACTCCTCTTGGGCATTATGAGTTCAGAAAAATGCCCTTTGGACTCAAAAACGCCCCTGCTACGTTTTAGAGGTTAATTAACTCGGTACTTAGGGAACATATTAATCAAATATGCGTCGTCTACTTAGACGATATTCTGATTTTTAGTACATCCCTCAAAGAACATATCATCAGTGTTCAAAAAGTGTTAGATAAATTGAGACAACACAATCTCAAGATAGAAATAGATAAATGCAAGTTTTTCGCAAAAGAAACCGAATATATAGGTCATGTCTTAACAACCGAAGGAGTAAAACCAAACAATAAGAAAATTGAAACCATTCAAAAACTTCAATTACCAGAAACTACAAAGCAAATAAAGTCATTTTTAGGTATTACGGGTTATTTTAGAAAATTTATAAAGGATTACGCTAAAATTGCGGAACCAATGACTAGATATCTTAAAAAGAACGCAAGAATAAACCTGAATGACTCAAATTATATAAGTTCTTTCGAAAAATTGAAAATAATCCTCACAAACTCACCAGTTTTAAAATATCCTTATTTCAATAAAAAATGTCAGCTAACTACCGATGCAAGTGACTTTTCTATCGGATCTGTACTTAAGCAGGATGGACACCCAGTGTGTTATGCTAGTCGAACTTTAAATGATCACGAGCGAAATTACTCAGTCACGGAAAAAGAACTATTAGCAATAGTTTGGTCGGTAAATTATTTTAGACCATATATATATGGTAGACCTTTCGATTTATTAACAGATCATCAGCCCCTTAAATGGTTGCAATCCAAACATAAAGGTAAGGATATTAATCAACGCCTTCAAAGATGGTTGCTACAACTAGGAGAATATAATATTAATATTGATTATATAAAGGGAAAAGAGAATAAAGCCGCGGATTTTCTAAGTCGAATCAATACCGAAACAGGAGAAATAAATGCGATTGAGACAATCACACATAAGGAGGGAGAAGTTACACCCTACCCAAATTAAAATTTTGAAATAGATAATATGAGTGTAGATAACAATACAATTCATTCCCAAGAAGAAGAACAGAATGACCATTTCCCAATACTAGACACAATAGTCAATAGGTTTTATTCGCAAATCATTCTAACAAACAATAAGACAAAAGAGATAGAAATACTAAATAATAAGAGAATAATATATATCAATTCCGAAGATATCCAAGAAGGGAGACTCATAGATATATTCAGAAGGTTCATAAAGAGAAGAGGTAAAATAGGTATATACTCAGAGTTAACGGAACATGAATATAATTTGGTTCAACTAAAACTAATTGAATTATTTGACATAGAACATATTAAATTTTATAAATGCATGTATCACGCAAAAAATATAAAAACTGAAGAAGAAGCCTATAAACAGATAGCACGATATCATAAGAACGAAACAGGTCATGCAGGCATAAACGAAAATTATGAAGGTTTAAAGAAACTCATATAATTTAAAAACTTAAAAGAAATCACACAAAAATATATTAACAATTGTGAAACATGCAATCGAGCCAAGTACGATAGAAAACCAATAAAGCCAAAGTTTCATCACACCGAAACACCAAGTGACATAAATCAAATAGTACACGCAGATATTTACACTAACTCCAAAAACAACTTTTTCACTTTCATTGACAAATTCTCTAAACACTGTACTATGTTCTATTTAGAAGACAGAAATAGTTTAACTATCAAAGAAAAATTGTGACTATACTTTTCTATCAAAGGAAAACCCAGCAAAATTATTTTAGACAACGAATTCCAAAGCATAAACGTTAAAGACTTCCTAAGGCAAGAGAACATCGAAGTTCACTTCACCAAACCGAATAGCCATACAGGTAACTCAGACATTGAGAGACTTCACAGCACCATCAGTGAGAAAATGAGAGCACTTACAACCGAAAAATCAGAATTAACAACAAAAGAAAATATATATATATATATAAGTGCGTAGAATGGTATAACAAATGAGTACATTCAGCAATAAAATTCAAACCAATAGATGTTCTAGAAGGTAGAGTAGATAAACAAAAAGTTAAAACAAACATGCAGGATATAAAGGACAAAATTATTAATAAACTAAACACACACATATTAAAAGACCAACTAAATTTTCAGATCAAGTGGATATTAGTAATTCTACTAATGACAGCAACATTGACCATAGAAAAAATTGATACAAACGGTGGATTCATAGAAATTAAACTAGGAAACGTTGAAATAGTAAGAACTTATGATGTCATACTACACATTATAAACCCCACAGAAATTTTGAAGATAATTGAATGCCTATTGGAAAATATTTCCAATATTCAAATTGACAACGGAAAAAAATTTTATTTCATGAGTTAGAATCACTAAAATACAAATTACATACAATTATCCCACACAGACACAAAAGAGGACTAATCAATATAGTAGGTACAGGTATGAAATGGTTATAAGGAACAATGGACGAAGACGATAGGCAAAACATCGAAGAACATATAAAAGTCATCGATAAGAATAACCATAACCTAATAACCCAAAACTACAAACAAATATTCATCAATGATAGTTTTAATCAAACTTTTGTAACGTTAAAACAAACTATTGAGAAAGATAGATTTAAAATTTTGAATCAATTCAATAATATTAAAAAAGAAACTATTAAATGGAATAACAAACATATTTACTTAGAATCATTATTAAAAATTGGAATAATAAAAGACAATATCGAACACATTCAAAATAACATTGCTTCAAGTAGAACAGGAATAATGGGAAACAATATTTATTCTATCAAGCAGGTGAAACGATGTTTGCGAAGCACCTTCCCATAGGTGTGATTTATACTCAAGTTTTGGGCGTATAAACCCCTTTATAAATTGTAGCCAGATCAGAAGGAGAAAAAAAACTTCTTACACCGGTTCAGAAAACCTAAGCACTTAGCAGCATTCTTAGCTATCTCAAGTATATGGTCATTCCAACGGAGGTCGGCGTTGACACACATACCGAGTACTGAGAGCTTTTCGGCTTCTTCGATGTAAGTGCCATTCATGGACAATGGCATGCGGGGTATGTTAAGCTTTAACAACTTAAGACAGCATTGAGTTTTCGAACCATTAAACTCCACACGATTCCTATTACCCTATTTGACAATGCTGTATAAATCGGAGTTTAATGAGCTTGACATATGGTACCATTGCAATTGTACGTCCGAAGGCGAAGGACGTGAATCATCAAACGAATATGAAAAGCTGAGAGTTGAGTCGTCAGCAAAACAGTTAAGTGGATAAGAAGTAACAGACAAAAGATCATTTATAAAAATGAGGAAGAGAGTCGGAGACAAAACGCAGCCCTGCGGCTCACCAGCATTTATTTTGTGGGAATCAGACTTGAATCCGTCCAATACAACTTGTATTGAACGGTCTAGATAGCTTGAAATCAAACGAACAAGAGAATCATCGATCCTAAAAGCACGCATTTTCGATAAGAGAGCTTCATGCCAAACTCTATCAAATGCCTTGGAGATATCAAGAGAAATAATCTTACTTTCACCAAAGCGATGTAAAGATTTATTCCACTATTCAGTGAGATATGCCATCAGATCACCAGTGGAACGGTTGCTGTGGAAGCCATATACTGACGGTCGTAGAGAAGCTTATGATCTTCGAGATATTCCTTAAGCTGACGGTTTATCAAAGTTTCCATGACCTTGACATGAGTGCAGCCACCATTATTAGTAAATTAGTCTCTTACGCTGGTGGTCTGCGTTGACGTGTTGACTCGCGATTTGAATGTTGATCAGCGGTTACTGATTGTTCCGGAGAAGTATCATTTTCGGTCATGCCGTTCTGCGCCTGCACTGTTGGAACTGTGGAGCTTTCGGGATGGTTTTCACTTGGTGATGCAATTGCTGGAATGCTGGGTGTATTTAGTGGAAAGATTATTTGTTGTTCCTGTTGTTGAGTATCTGGTGTTGCAAGTTGAAGAAATTCGTCCGGGGCACTATTTGCTGAATTTTGATTTTGAACGGTAGTTGCACTTAGCTGATTTATGTGTCGTTTCAACGTGTACCCATTATCCAATTTTACGTTATAATGAAGACGTCCCATTTTTTTAATTATAACACCTGGTCTCCATAACATTTTATTTGCTGTGTAAAATCGGGATTGAACCCTCTCTCCCACGCTTATTCATGGCTGCTAATTTGGTTTTGAGCGTTTGAATGTTTCGTTCAGCTAAGCAATTTGTTGCTGGATGACCCGGAGCTATGAATTTTTGAAAAATACCGGAATCTTGACAAAAGGTTTTAAACTCCTCGCTTTTGAAAATCGCTGCATTATCGGAAACCATTACATCAGGGAAACCGTTTCTGGAAAATATGTTCATTAAAATTTCCTTTGTTGATGAAGAGGATGGCGCTGATATGCATGATGTGCAACTTATGCCCCCTTTGACTTTGCGTCGATGACAACAAGAAAATAATGACCTTGATATGGCCCCGCATAATCTATGTGAATGCGCTGCCAATTATCGTCTGGTCCTTCCCATGGATGAAGCGAAGCTTTTGCTGGACTGTTTTTAACAGAGGCACAAGAAGAGCATGTTCGTACGAAGCATTCAATATCTTTGTTAATGGATATCCAATACACATAACGCCTGGCTAGCTGTTTCATTTTCGTCACTCCTATATGCGTATGATGAAGTTTTCTTAAAACAGACTGTTGTAAGGATGACATGACAACTACTCGCTGGTCTCTGAATATGACATATCTATCAAAAGTGTATTCTGATTTGATATCTCTTTTGTTCCGTAACTGGTATAACATTTTTGAAAGAATTTCATCCTTCTGAGTTTCGCATTGCATTGTTTTTTAAAATTTATATTTCTTGAATTAATTTGATAAAGCGTCTCGGTGCAAATTAGGTGTACTTCCTCATCGATAGAATTTCTGAGATGTAATTTTGAATTTTGTGGTGCCGTTGAAAAACAATTGGCGTTAACGTTTTCACTGGATGTCTTTGATATGACTTGACATATTTATATCCATGCTGGTCATCTGCGGTAGTTTTGAATTTTGATGAAATATTCTAGCTAATGGCTGGTTATCGGTGATAAGTTTGAAGAATCTACCAAACAGATATTCGTGAAAATGTTTAATAGCATAAACGATGGCTAAGGCTTCATTGTCAAGTTGCGAATAATTTTGCTCTGCCGTCGTTAACGATCTAGAGGCAAACGGGATAGGCCTCTCCTCACCATGTGCGATAATACGCCTGCTGCGCCTGCTATTCCTGTAGGGCTTGCGTAACAAGCAAGTTGAGTTGGCAGTTCTGGATCGTATGGCATCAATACTCGGTCACTAGCTATTTCTCTTTTGAGTCTGTTGAATGCCTGTTGACATTTAACGCACCATTTAAATTTTGAATTCTTATGTTAAAGTTGATGCAGAGATGAGGTAATTGTTGACGCATTTGGGATAAACCTCGAATGATATGTCACTAATCCGAGGAATCACCTAACGTCATCGCTAGAATTAGGTCTTGACATTTCCAGAATAGCCTCTAGTTAAGATGGTGATCTTGGAATTTTATTGCATTCAATCCTGTGACCAAGAAATTCAATTTTGTTTTCGAAAAATGAGAACTTTGAGCGATTCAGATGTAACTCGAATTTTTGAAGCTGTTTTAAACTTGCATACAGATGAAATTTGCATTCTGCTAGTGATAGTCCATTATTCGATTAAAATCAGCAGGAGCCAAAAGATAATCGATTCATTCGGTACATTCCCCTATGCGTTGAAATCGTTTGTATAATACTCGACTGTTCATCAACTGGTACATGAAAATATGCTTTATACAGATCTAGTCTACAAAAATATTTTGAGTTTCGAAGGCTATTCAAAATTTGTTCAATTTTCCGTATAGGATGGTGTGCATATGGCATTGATTTACACAGTCGACGCAAAGTCGAATGCCTCCGTCAGTCTTAGGTATCACTATTAATGGTGAACCCCAATTCCTGCTTGACGTTTTTGAAATTATGCCTGTCTTTTCCAAATTATCTAATTCCTCGTTACCCGTTTTACTAGGGCATATGGAATTCGACGTTCTTTGAATAAATAGGAGTGGCGTTTGGGCGTAACTTGAGTGAAATTTTATAATTTGGAGTGCATCCTATTTTCTCTTCGAAGACGTTGGCAAATCCCGACATTAGGTCTTTGATTTCATTTGAATTTTATTGTTTTCCCTTCAATGTTGATGCTCGCATAGTAACGTCCAGAATGTTCAGTTGGTGAATAGTCGTTTTGGTATACGTCAATGATTGTATATATACCATATGCAGCCTTGTGGTACTGAACTTGATTTGTAGACGAATTGACTTTGGAACGGTTGTCCAAAATTTTCGAGATGCAAACCTTGACTACGTGCCCTTGCTTTTTGCAGGCGACACACTTGAGTTTTGACTTGTCTGTCCTGCAATCTTTGGCATTGTGGTTGTTCCTCCCGCAACGTAGACATAATCCTGCAATACCTAGGTCTTGGTAGTTGATTTTTGAAAATTTTGCCTGTTGAACTGCGTGAATTGCCTTACTGAAATGTTTAGATTTTTGATTAATTGAAATTTTATTAATATCTGGAACGATACCGCCCTATGCCAAGTTGGAAGCTTTATCTGATATCTCCTTAGCATCCATCTTCGCGGCTTCCAGTGTTAATGCTTTCGTGACGATTTCATCGAAATTTGATGTAGTTGATTGCAGAAGTTGTTCTCGCTTATTGTTGTCACGCACTCCATGAATGAGCCTCAGGAAAATATCAGCAACCGAATTTTTGCATTCACATGTCGATGTAAACTCGCATTCATTTATGTCCATTCTAAGACAAGCAACAAATTCTGAAATTGACTGCGTTTCAGGCTGATATTTATTGAGAAAACGATGTTGTGCCACTATAACATTTTTCTTGGGAGCTAGATGTGTTCCTGGCATCTATAAAAGTTCATCGTAAGTGAGTTTTAAAGGATCTTTTGGAGCCGAGAGCGCTGTGATCATGTTGAAGTGTTTTGGACCTATTGAGTTAAGAAGAAGTTTCTTGCAGTTTGAGGTTATATTCCTCACATCAATGTTATTCTTGAAACGCTGTATGTAGTTTGTATAGGTTTCTTTTGTTACATCGAATTAGTCGAAATTTGAAACTGCTAATGTCGGCGAGATATTTTGTTCTTTTTGGTCTTTGGTTGTGGTTGATTTGGTGTGTGGAAGCAAAGATACATGACTTTTTGCGCTGCCATAAATTCTGCAAACTGTGCTTTGTCCATTTTTTTAATGAAGAAGGTATTTTGCACTATTCCGTACGTGAACTTACGAACCACGTTTTAAATTCAATCTCTATTTTAATACAACTTAAAAAAAAGATATGTACATGAATACGTCAAAAATAAAAAAGTCAGTATAATCAAGATTAAGATTAAAGTATGTACGATATATGTGTCTCTTTGATTAAGGTCATAACAGGACATTGCAGAATTTTTTGCTGTAATTTTTGGTCATTCAAAAACCTCTGTAGGGTTGGCTTTATAAGATCTGAAACTTACTTCTTTTAGCCTGATAGCTTCTTTACACTCAGAGTTAAACCAAAACTTTTCTTTAGGTTTAATACTTTTTACTCTGTTTGGAATAAAAGCACGCATCCCAAGAAGAATCACATTTGTAATCATTTCAGCACTGTCATCAATGTCACTATCGAGGAAGCATAGTGACCAGTTAAAGTTTTGGAAGAAATTATTCAGGCCGTCCCAGTTGGCTTTCTCGTATTGCCAAACGTGGTGGGGAGTATTTCTTTAACTGGATGAATTGGGGACGAGAAATTAGCTGAAATGACATTATCATCTGAAATTCCAAATGGAGAAGTTACACTTATGGTATACTTATCAGGGTGCGAAGTAAGAAAAAAGTCAAGAGGATGGGCGGCTTGCCCAGGAACATCCGGTATTCGTGTAGGCTCATCGACGAGTTCTGTAAGGTGGTGTAACCAGCAAAAATCTTGAGATACCTTCTGTTGGGTGTTGTCTGACCATAATAGCGGAGCCAACTAGAATTGTGTACATTGAAATCGCCCGCAATTACGATTTCAGTGCGAGGACAATGGGAAACAATTTTCGAAATGGAATCTGACAGCGCATCAAACTCGTTAAAAGTCGATTTATTGTTTTGGGCTCCTGTTAATAAAACAATAATGAATAATATGCTTTCGGATAGTGAGTTTGAGCCACAAGAAATTAAAATCCGTGTTGGAGCATTGACCGTATTGGGGAAAGCTCTGGCAAGCAAAATCATTCCTAACATAAACGACGAGAGCATTGATGGGAAAAAAGTAATTACACTAATGTATAACTATTCTGATATATATTCTGATAAATCACTATTTGCCCCAACTTGAGTTTCATTTAATGCCAAACCAGCTGGCCTGTATTGCACAGTGTAGGCGTATACATGAAAAAAATTCTTTCTTAAGCCACGAATGTTGGAGTACACGACAAGAAAATTACCTACCATTTAAACAATACAAAAACACAAAACATAACTCCGATTTAAGTCGAACTGCGAGGGAATAAGCCCAAATTAATTTCCGTAATAGCAAACTATCCTAGGTGTTATGTACTTAAGATAGTTTACATACAAAAAATTAATTCAAAAATACATCACAATAAGACAGATCAGATGACATTCAGCTATGCACCGCAAATCATTATACGATAAACATACGATACTTGCAGTGTATAGTTAATGACAGTTACGCACAAGGTAATAAGGATTAGAGAAGGGCTTTTGCGTCGCGAGGGTTATATCAAGTTCAGGGAACCAACCAGCAACGGATGTTCCCACCGCTGCAGTTACCAAAAAACCAACGTCAGCGTCTGCCAATACGACGACACCAAACACGAGCTTTGGTTTGGCAATCGATTGGACTCGTTAGAGTTCACTTAAAGCTGACCCAGCAATAACGGATTGATATAAAGAACGTCGAATGCAAACAATATACACAGTCAACAGAGTCAATATAGAAGCCGTGGTTAACAAGTAGTTTTAAGTTCATTCGTGTAATTTATATGTTGAGTAATAAAGTTATTTTTTTATAAACCTTTCGACTTAGTGAACATAATTGGCGCAGTTGGTAGGATTTCAATCCGAAGATTGGAATTAAATAAGATAGAAAAGTGAAATGATCAAATTAAACTAAAATTAATTTGTACCACCAAGAATCAAATCGTGAAAGTAAAACACTTGCTATCAATAAAAGAAAGGTGGACAATAAAAGTGACATAAATAGTGAAGTGACAAAATAGAACTTAAATCAATTTGTGCTACACATTAATCGTCAAAAAAAAAACAAAGAACTCACATAAAATGAACGCAGAAGA
The DNA here is from genome assembly GCA_963971375.1 of Platycheirus rosarum. Taxonomy (NCBI): domain Eukaryota; kingdom Metazoa; phylum Arthropoda; class Insecta; order Diptera; family Syrphidae; genus Platycheirus; species Platycheirus rosarum. The sequence goes on along the minus strand of OZ020510.1, from coordinate 83,505,863 downwards.
ACAAGAACAAACTCAGGTTCAGGCTCCTCCCATGCCTCCAACCCCAAATCTGTTTACATTAACTTTAACAGAATTAATGAAGGAGTCAGCAAGGATCAAGGAGTATTGGGGCTCTAACGAATACGCCCTGACATCGTTCATTAGGGAAGTGGAAATTTTCCTGCCCTTTTTCGCCAACACAACGCTGGAACAGTACTTTCTTCAAAGGAACGTGGTCAACAAGGTGCAAGGACCGGCACTTCAAGTCATCAGAACTCTGGGAACAAACGCATCGTGGGAAATTATAAAAGCGGAACTCATAAGAAACTTCGGTGTCAGAGAAACTTACTATAACCTGCATCACCAGGCCTTAAGCCTAAAGAACAATAATGTGAGTGAATATTTTGAAAATCTTAAGCCTATATTTTTTATTTATTTATTTATTTGACTATAACTACAGATACATTATTGATCACAGTTATTTGGATTATACAAATAATATTACATTTACATAATTAGTGACGATTTAAATTGAATAAAAGTATAATTTGTTTAAATTTCAATGAAGTAAGATTAAAATCTACGAAGGAATTATAATTATTGAACTGTTTACATAAGAGAGAGAACGGTTCATTATTTAAGTAGTTTAAAGTAGTTTCATGTGTTCGCAAAATTTTATAATTTCGACTTGGACGGAATGGCAAATTTAATTTTATTAAGGAAAGCAAATAAGGAGAATTTATATCACCGTTTAAAAGTTTAAATATGAATGCAGCATTGAGTGATGACCTCCTATCCTCGAGCGTATTAAGACCAATCAGTAAAAGTCGCGAACGATATGGTGGAAGATGGTGATGATTATCCCAGTTAAGATGACGGAGAGCAAATAATAGAAACTGTTTTTGAATTGATTCAATGCGGGCAATGTGACAGGAGTAATATGGGCACCAAACTTGGCAACCATATTCCAAGATCGAACGAACCAGTCCAACAAACATGCTCTTTGTCACATAAGGGTCGTTGAATTCTTTTGACCATCGTTTAATCATTCCTAGACGAACAGAAGCTTTTGCAGTTATAAAGTCGATGTACATTCTGAAGTCTAATTTTGAATCAAATATCACTCCCAAGTCTATAAAATAATTAACTCTTTCAAGTTTTGAATTATTTATAGAGTATTCATTAAAGAAAACATTTTTAACTCTAGCGAAGGTCATTACTTTGCATTTCTTAGAGTTCAGTGTGAGATCATTCTTATTACACCATTCCTGCAAATGATCAATATCAGATTGCAGTTGAAAGTAATCAGCATTATTTTTATATGAATATGAAATTTTCGCATCGTCAGCATAGAGATGTATATCACAGTATTTTATCACAGAGGGTAAATCATTTATAAAAATTACGAATAACAGTGGTCCCAGGTGGCTTCCTTGAGGCACGCCAGACTTGACATCTATTGCGTTGGATAAATGAGACTTGAACTTAACATATTGAGTACGAGATGATAAATAACTTGCAATCCATTGCACAAGTTTTGGGGACCAGCCGAAAAGTGAAAGTTTTCTAACAAGCAGCTGATGATTAAGTTGATCGAAGGCTTTGGAGAAGTCAGTGTATATTACATCCGTTTGATGACCATTCATGAATCCTTTTGTTATGCATGATGTAAATATGATGTATATAAATGAAGACTTCCAAGAGTGCGGGAAAACGGAAGACGACAAAGATAGGTTAAACAAATAACACAAAGCACTAGCCAAGGAATGACAGCAGTTTATTAAAACACAGGAAGGAACATTATCAGGTCCAGTAGAAAATGAATATGTTAACTTCTTTATTGCACTTGTCACATCGTTTTCTTGAATAAATGGCAAGTCATTTGTAATGCTCATGTTAGAGGTAATTTGATGCAGCCCAGCCAACCCATTATTACATTTGTAGATGCCTTTAAACATTTCTGCAAACATATCACAGATCATTACCCCATCATTTGAAGAAATTTGATCTAAATTCATATAGGACGGGAATTCAGCTATTTTTCTCTTGTTTTTAACAAATTTCCAAAAAGATGAAGGATTCCGTAATAGGTTAGCTTTCATAGATATTATGTAGTTCTTATATGCAGCCCTTGATTTGACTTGGAATTCTCTTCTTATTCTGCTGAACTCTTGAGCAGTGGAAACTGTAAACTTGAATTTGAGCTTGTTGTGGAGTTTGTTTTTTTTGTTTTTAAGCCTTTTAAGGAAACGTGTGAGCCAAGGAACACAATTGTCAACAATTTTGATGCGGCGACAAGGTATTGTTTTCAAAAAGCTGTTGTACAATATTTCATAGAAAGTATCAGTTGCTTTACTAGCATCCATATTAAAAAAGACACTATCCCAGTGAAATTGAGAAAGTTCCATATTGAGTTTTTCAAAATCAGTTTTCTTGAAGTCAAATTCATAGCCATGATCGTATTGACTAGCACAAACGGAGGTCGGCATTTCCATTAAAACTTCAAAGCAATGGTGAAATCTAACATCATCCAATAAAGGGCATGATCTTTGCACAGTTAAGCCATTTACATCATCCGTAAACACGAGGTCGAGAAAATTACCTCTTTCATTTTTAAACGGGTTAACTTGATTTAAGGCTAAAGAGCACTTTGAGTCCACAAAAGAAATACTCGTTTCTGATGTCAACGATGTAGGTGACAAAAATTTGTCATCTTCTTGAAGAACGTCCCATTCAATGTCTGGTAAATTAAAATCACCAACAAGTTGTAACCGATCGTTGGGATTCATCAGGGAAACGATGTACTTAATGTTTATAACACATTGATCGTAAAGTTCACAATTCATTTTTGGTGGAATGTAGACACAGACTATAAAAAGTTGGAATGTTTTGAGGAGAGTTGTAACACATACCATTTCTACGCTTATTGAGGGCATAGAGACAATTTTACAGTTGTAGAAATTTCTAATGGCAATTAGAACTCCACCACCAGACTTTTTACTGCTAGTTAAGGAAGACCGATCTGACCGAAATATTTGATACGAACTACATAGTATTTCATTGTCCAAAATAGAATTATCTAACCATGTTTCATTAAAAAGTATTGCATCATAGTTAAACCCAAGACTTGAAGCAAACATTGATTTTAGTTTTGTCTTCAATCCTCCAATATTTTGGTAGAACATTGAGAAATAACTCATTGAGTATTTCGTACATTTGACCTCTTTTTGGCTACAATAGGTCGCTTCCGAAAAGGGTGAACTATTGAGTTTACCGGCCAGAATTTCTCATCATTTAATAATTTAAAAATATCATTAATACGCTTTACATCAATAATGAAGGAGGAGTAGTTCCGATCTACATTCAGCTTCATTTTGCGAATGTTAAGACAAGATGAGTCTAAATTTGGTGATTTTTTTAGTAAATAAGACCATATCATTGACTCACTAGTTGTTTGTGGAAAATTTGAAATAAAAATTGGCAAAGGTCTTTCCATAGCAACGAGATCAAATTCCTCTGCGATTCTTTCTCCCCCCACTGCGGAAGTTGAGGGCAACAGTTCAATACCATCAGATAAGGATCCTGCCGGGTCAGAAATCCTCTCATCCGTAATGGAAGCTATTGAGGAAACCGGTGGGCCGCCAGTAAACTCATCATTGGATTGAACTGTTGGTTGTTTCTGAGGTTTTTTTGATACGGCTACCAATTTATCGTTCTCAGCTTGGGGTTTCGGACCTGAACGGAGAGTTCTAGGTTGCAACAAAGATGGTGACGACGAAGATTTCTCCAAGACTTGAGGTTCCCGGTGATCATTTTGTTGCTGAAGAATTTTTTCCGTTGGGTTCTTACATCGATCCGATCGACTTTCATTTGGAAGCGGTGAAGGCGTCAGGAAAATCAATGGTACTTGAACTTCAGGATTTATTTGCGGACTTTCAATGGCCTTAAAACTTTCACTCATTCTTTCTGACGATAAAACATCGAAATCGAATAACTTTTGAATATCCGAAAATATTGTGGAGACATTGTTGAATAATTTTTGGAGTTTAAAGACTTTCCAATGTAATTTATCCACCGAGATTTTGTCATGCTTAGTACAAAAGTACCGTAAGCCAGCTACAGAAGTGAATTTATCAGCATCCTTACCTTTAATACCTATGCATTTAGCATGAACTAGTTGCAAGCATACGGCACAAGAAACTGTTACATCACTAGAAGTTTTTTTACAGACTAGACAGCTTAAGGAATCCATATTCAAAATACGAAGGGCGTTTTCCGTGAGCTACACAAAAAAAAAATATAATAATAACAACAAAAAAAAAAAAAGTTGGCAACCCTTTAAATTGGTATTCCACGGGTCGAATTAAATGGGTTTTTCACAAAAATTACTATAACTTAGGAAATACGCTAAGCACAGAAATCGTTTACCACTTATTGAAAAGCTGTTGATATTTCCTTTCAGATTTTAAATTTTAATTGTTTTCAAAACTTAAAATTTTAAAATTAAAAAATCAAAAAAAATAATATTTGATATAACAGTGAATTGTTCACTTAGAGTTCACTTAGAGTATTTGCTTTAAAGGAAATAAGATTTCTTTGAAATTGCAAAAACTAAGCACTGTATCACCACAAATTTCAATTAAAATTAGAAATGCAACAACTATAAATAGATTGTTAGTGTTTATAATATTTAAGATCGGTTTATAACCACATAGAAACGCGAATTACTCGGGAGCAAACTATAGCACTTGAAGATAGGAACAGAGTTACCACCAGTTGGGGTGCGATGCATTTAAAATGGTTTCCTTCACTGATAAGCTTAACACCAAATATGAATTTGATATTAATAAACCATATGAATTCTCGCCTTCAGCGAATGAAAATATGATTTTAAATTTTTTTAAACACGGATTAAATCCGAATCTAGCCAGTGTTGTAATAAGTAGACAAATTAATAACTTAAGAGACGCTTATTATACTCTTGAAGAAACAGGTATGATTCAAACAAGTCCAGATAAACAAAAATTTAACAGACAAATACCACCCCATAAACCTACTAATTCTAATAATAATAACTTTAATAGATCTCAAAACAACCAACAGCATCAAAGTAGGAACAAGTATAATAATTACAATAACTCAGGTCAGTATAGGAACCCTCATAACCAAAATAGAAATAATTCAGGTCAGTACAGGAATCCTTTTAGAAATAATTCAGGTCAGTACAGGAACCCTTTCAACCAAACTAGGAATAATCCAAATAATAATAATGACAATTATATTCAACCCATGGAATGTGACCATGTTCAACAAGGTAGGGAAGACAATTTTCACTCAACGCCTCCAGATCGGATCTACCGATAGTAGAATTGACAGTAGGAGAAATTAAAATAAAATGTTTAATTGATACGGGATCAACCACAACCCTTTTAGATCAAACAAAATTACAACTTTTCGAACGTATCCCATTAAAAGACAAAATAGTTCTTAGCACACTTAGTGGAAGAACATGTATAGAAACTGAAATTCTTACAGAACTTCCAAAAGAATTTAAAGAGAAAGCTAGAATGTACTGGAAACTTACTTCCTTTAACCAGAAAGATTTTGATGGCATTATAGGACAAAATCTATTGAGACCTCTTGGAGCAAAAATTTATTTAGAAGAAGATTATGTAGAAATACACGGTAATAAAATTAAATTTTTATGTGCTTGCCCATATAATTATAACGAGGTATATGCATTAGAAAATATTATAGAAGAGCAAAACATACTACAGAGCCTTTTCGGAGATCACTTAAATATCGAAGAAAAGGAAATACTAGAAAAAAATTTGAAAAGAAATAAAGATTTATTTTTTCATGAGGGACAGCAACTCACTAGCACTCATAATGTAAAACATGAAATCGTCACAACTACGGATAGACCAATTTACGCGAAGACATACAGGTACCCTCAGGTACACGAACAAGAAATTAGCAAACAGATTAAGGAAATGTTGAAACAGGGAATCATAAAAGAAAGCAACTCTCCTTATAACAACCCATTGTGGGTTGTTCCAAAAAAATTAGACAACTCCGGCCAAAAAAAATGGAGAATAGTTGTCGACTATAGAAAACTAAATGAAGCACCAATTGACGACAAGCTTCCTTTTCCTAATATAGACACTATATTAGATAAATTAGGAAGGTCGCAATACTTTACGACTTTAGATCTAGCTAAGGGTTTTCACCAAGTCTTAGTTAGAGAAGAAGATAGAAAAAAAACAGCTTTTTCGACTCCTCTTGGGCATTATGAGTTCACAAAAATGCCCTTTGGACTCAAAAACGCCCCTGCTACGTTTTAGAGGTTAATTAACTCGGTACTTAGGGAACATATTAATCAAATATGCGTCGTCTACTTAGACGATATTCTGATTTTTAGTACATCCCTCAAAGAACATATCATCAGTGTTCAAAAAGTGTTAGATAAATTGAGACAACACAATCTCAAGATAGAAATAGATAAATGCAAGTTTTTCGCAAAAGAAACCGAATATATAGGTCATGTCTTAACAACCGAAGGAGTAAAACCAAACAATAAGAAAATTGAAACCATTCAAAAACTTCAATTACCAGAAACTACAAAGCAAATAAAGTCATTTTTAGGTATTACGGGTTATTTTAGAAAATTTATAAAGGATTACGCTAAAATTGCGGAACCAATGACTAGATATCTTAAAAAGAACGCAAGAATAAACCTGAATGACTCAAATTATATAAGTTCTTTCGAAAAATTGAAAATAATCCTCACAAACTCACCAGTTTTAAAATATCCTTATTTCAATAAAAAATGTCAGCTAACTACCGATGCAAGTGACTTTTCTATCGGATCTGTACTTAAGCAGGATGGACACCCAGTGTGTTATGCTAGTCGAACTTTAAATGATCACGAGCGAAATTACTCAGTCACGGAAAAAGAACTATTAGCAATAGTTTGGTCGGTAAATTATTTTAGACCATATATATATGGTAGACCTTTCGATTTATTAACAGATCATCAGCCCCTTAAATGGTTGCAATCCAAACATAAAGGTAAGGATATTAATCAACGCCTTCAAAGATGGTTGCTACAACTAGGAGAATATAATATTAATATTGATTATATAAAGGGAAAAGAGAATAAAGCCGCGGATTTTCTAAGTCGAATCAATACCGAAACAGGAGAAATAAATGCGATTGAGACAATCACACATAAGGAGGGAGAAGTTACACCCTACCCAAATTAAAATTTTGAAATAGATAATATGAGTGTAGATAACAATACAATTCATTCCCAAGAAGAAGAACAGAATGACCATTTCCCAATACTAGACACAATAGTCAATAGGTTTTATTCGCAAATCATTCTAACAAACAATAAGACAAAAGAGATAGAAATACTAAATAATAAGAGAATAATATATATCAATTCCGAAGATATCCAAGAAGGGAGACTCATAGATATATTCAAAAGGTTCATAAAGAGAAGAGGTAAAATAGGTATATACTCAGAGTTAACGGAACATGAATATAATTTGGTTCAACTAAAACTAATTGAACTATTTGACATAGAACATATTAAATTTTATAAATGCATGTATCACGCAAAAAATATAAAAACTGAAGAAGAAGCCTATAAACAGATAGCACGATATCATAAGAACGAAACAGGTCATGCAGGCATAAACGAAAATTATGAAGGTTTAAAGAAACTCATATACTTTAAAAACTTAAAAGAAATCATACAAAAATATATTAACAATTGTGACACATGCAATCGAGCCAAGTACGATAGAAAACCAATAAAGCCAAAGTTTCATCACACCGAAACACCAAGTGACATAAATCAAATAGTACACGCAGATATTTACACTAACTCCAAAAACAACTTCTTCACTTTCATTGACAAATTCTCTTAACACTGTACTATGTTCTATTTAGAAGACAGAAATAGTTTAACTATCAAAGAAAAATTGTGACTATACTTTTCTATCAAAGGAAAACCCAGCAAAATTATTTTAGACAACGAATTCCAAAGCATAAACGTTAAAGACTTCCTAAGGCAAGAGAACATCGAAGTTCACTTCACAAAACCGAATAGCCAGGTAACTCAGACATTGAGAGACTTCACAGCACCAGAGAAAATGAGAGTACTCACAACCGAAAAATCAGAATTAACAACAAAAGAAAAAATATATAAGTGCGTAGAATGGTATAACAAATCAGTACATTCAGCAATAAAATTCAAACCAATAGATGTTCTAGAAGGTAGAGTAGATAAACAAAAAGTTAAAACAAACATGCAGGATGTAAAGGACAAAATTATTAATAAACTAAACACAAATGGAGAAGAATATAACGAGGAACGAGAAGAACGACTAGTTAGGAATTATAAAGCACTTAGACATAAAGAAGAACCTAGATATAGAAAACTTAAACTACATAATGTACATCCTTCAAATATTAAAAGACCAACTAAATTTTCAGATCAAGTGGATATTAGTAATTCTACTAATGACAGCAACATTGACCATAGAAAAAATTGATACAAACAGTGGATTCATAGAAATTAAACTAGAAAACGTTGAAATAGTAAGAACTTATGATGTCATACTACACATTATAAACCCCACAGAAATTTTGAAGATAATTGAATGCCTAGAGGAAAATATTTCCAATATTCAAATTGACAACATTGTTTATACATTGCCTATAGTACTATCATGAGACGAGAAAAAATCTTTTTACCTAGAGCCGCTTGGAGTGCTAGTGTAGGGACATTTTATTTGAGTGAGAGAGAATTAAGAGCATGGTTTTTAGTGTTATGCTTTGTGCTTAGTTTATTGCGCATGTGAGGCAAGAAAAAACAGAAGGAGAACATGAAATAATTCAGTATTTTGTTTTGTTCATTGTATACCTACGTATATGTATATAAACTGCTAGCAGTTTTGAAGTTAATACATAATGGTTTCGCTTAGCTGAGGCTAATAGTTTTTTGTAAAGATTTATACACGATCCAACATTTTCATTGAATACGTTATTTTATATGGAATATGTAATATGAGAACTGGTTCTTACATAAGTATTTATATATGCGTACGTCATTGACCAGACTTGATTTGAGTTTTTTAGGATTTTCAAGTTTTGTACGAGCACTACCTACATACATATTTGTCATATTTGTACATATACCTATACACCATTGAACAGACTTTTGATTCGAATTCTTTAGGATTTTAATTTTTTTTACTATTATGAAGGTTGTCGTCTTCAAATAATGTACACATTCATTCTTGAAATTTAAACACAAACTTACTTCTTGCTGTATTTATACAAAGATACAAAGGCCCTTGCAATGGATGGATTTTTGTTTTGAATTTTACTTTCCATTCAGATAGGCACCTACATATACATATAGGTACATACATATGTATGTGTAGGTACCTATCAGAATGAACTATGTGCAGAAATTCAATCAAAAATTGTTTGTAAATTGATTTATATTATTATTGATTGATTATATATTATTGATTTATAGTAACAAAGATCTTTTGTTTGTTTGAGGTTTATATAATAGGTACTAGTTGACCTACCCAGCTTAGCTCGCGGGAAAGAAATTTATAGTTAAACCAAAATATTTCTTTGTACTAATCTTCTATAGAATTACTAAAAATACCACGGGTTTTTTACATTTGTAATACCTAATTGTTTAATTTTTACTTGCAATTATTATAGATAGGTACTAAGTACAAGTTATGCATTTGTGCAGAAAAAAAATGAGAACAATCAAATACCTATAACATTACGATGATAGAGAAACATATTTGAGTCACTGGCAAAATTCTGTCCGTCTACTAAACGGTTTGGCCAGTTGTCTTTAAATTTGGAATATAAGTTTATTTTGACATTCGACATAGGATTTTTTCAGTTTCTTTTTTAGCTGAAATATTTACGGTACTTGCGATACAACCGTCAAGTAAAAGCTTATTTTTGTCAAAAACAGCTCCAAGAATTTTTTATGTAAAAAATCAATGTGCATTCTATTATGGTTAAAAAAAAATATGACAGTGGGCTCAAACTGGTACCACCCATAGGAGTTTTTTTTTTGGCATCGACTTTTCTGAGAACTGGTTAGGTAACCGATTACAACCAAAATTGATATTCAGGAAAATGTAAGTAGCCTAAGTAATCTTACACTAAAATATATTTATATAGGTATATTTAAAAATAACGGCAACATTTAAAATAATGTGCTATACCTTTTTTAAAGCCAAAAGTCTGTTCAATCATATTATTTTTTAAATAAAGAATTTCAGAAAAAAATAAATACACAAATACAAGGCATGACTGGGTCGCACGAATTTGCTCCTGTGTTCTAATTTGTTTATTTAGGGGCAGGTGTAAGCTTTCCTTTTTTTTTAATTGAAATTTTTGCATTCAGTAGTAATCGCATAGTTTTTTACTTGCGATTTATAGGGACTATAAGGCAAGTTATGCTTTCGTAAAAAAAATTCTAACAATCAAACATGTTATTACGATGATAGAGAAGTTAAAAAAGTGGGTCCGGAAATTCCGTCCGTCTGTCTGTCTGTCTGTCTATCCGTATCGATATCTACAGCCTAAACGGTTGGGCCGATTTGATTCAAACTTAGTACATAATATTTAAAGAGTTCTCTACCCGACAGTTTTTGGAATTGGCATTCTAGCTCCAAAACTAACGGCACCTGCCATATAACTTTTAATGAAAAACTTATTTTTCTCGAAAACGACTCGTACGATTTTAATAAAACTTTCAGAATGATGTTTTCTATGTAAAATCTATCTTTAAGTTTTAATGGATTTTCAGAAAAAGTTTTATAGCGGTACCTCCCATATGACCGTTTTTTTTTTTAAATTAGACCTTCTCGTTAACTAATTGACGGATTTTGATAAAATTTTCAAAATATATTTTATGATTTAAATAATATTGCTTATTAAAATTTTCAAAAGCATTTTTTTTAATTTTTAATAATTTTTTAAAAAAACTTATTTTGTTTTTTGAATATTTTAAAAAACTATACTATAGATTTTTTTTAATTTTTTCTCCTAGTATAAACTATAGATTTCTTTAAATTGACATAGTCAAAAAAAAATTATATATATGTTTTCGAAAAGTTTTTCAAAAAACTGGTCGAACGATTTTGAAATGAAAAATTATAAAATAGAAAACAGCAAAAGAAATAAGATGGCTTACAACATTTTTTTCCAAAAAACGTTATGAATAGTGTTTTTGATTTCATAAAAAAATTTTTGTTTAATATTTCCCCCCAAAATTTAGCCACTAGTCTAATGGAAGCAAACTTCATTATTTGTATTATTATTTATTTATCGTTATTTTATGATCGTAACAGCATACAGCATACAGAATAAATAATAAGGACGCCTATGATAAACACATAAACATGCAAAAACAACTAATAAATAAAAAAAATACTCGATTACCTACTGAATGCAAAAATTTCAATCAAGAAAACAACTCAACTCAACGGTCATATGGCACTTCCTTTACTTTTAGGCCTACAATTTAAATTTCAATGTCCCCTCTAGGGAATGCCAAAATAATCACACACACCAAGTTTAAAGATAATCGCTGAAGTCATTTAGGCTGCAGCTCGTTATACATACCTACTGACAGACAGACAGTCATTTTTTGTCGATCACTTTTTTAGACTTCTCTATGATCGTAATGTCATGTTTCATTGTTATATTCAAAAAACTCTAAACTTGCCTTATAGTCCCTATAATCGCAAGTAAAAATTAAAAAAACTCCTGTGTAAAATGTCAAAATAACCTTAAGTTCTAAATTTGAAGACGATTGGCTCACCGGTTTAGGCTATAGTCCAAAATACATCCGTACAGACAGACCTACAGACAGACGGACAGAATTTTGCCAGTAGTTCAAATATGTTTCTCTATCATCGTAATATAATGTTTGATTATTATCACAATTTTTTTCTGTTCACGAATCCTAAACTTGACTTATAGTCCCTGTAATCACAAAGCTACTTGTGCATAAAATTCAACATCAACGATAACGAAGCCAATGAAATGAAAATTCAAAAAATAAAATCATTGTCGATCCTCTTCGTTGTTCACCGTCACCGAGAACAGGATATACACAATACACATACACATGTGCTTATTAAGTTTTCCTTGTTAGTATCTCCCTCACCCTCGCTCAGACCATCTACCACACCGACGACCGACCCATCGACCTGAATTTAGCTGAACATTTTATCAAAGATAATATAACAAGGATATCTACGTAAATACACACATTATGCAGGTATGTATGTAGGTACATACCTTAATATCTACCTACCCTCAAAAGTTTTATATGAAAAAAATATAAAACTCAAAATAAACTTATCAACCAGGTTAAACATATACCCACCCCCCAGACACCATTCATTTAAAAAAGTCATTTTCTTCTTTTTTGTGATTCCTTTTTTAAAACTAGCCATCTCGTCACCCTGCTTGTGTGAAGCAATCCAGTTGTGCAAAAAAAAAAACTATACTCGCATCATTGTATACATGTAAACTGCAAACTGCAAAGAGTAAAGTACATGTTCACAGAGTTTCTCTTAGAATTCTCTTTGTTCGCCTCGTTCAATTTACCAAGTTAATTTTACCTAGAGCCGCTTGGAGCGCCACGGTCCACATGTCACCATGATAGTACTATAGAAGTTCATATACAATGATTGGCAACGGAAAAAAATTTTATTTCATGAGTTAGAATCACTAAAATACAAATTACATACAATTATCCCACACAGACACAAAAGAGGACTAATCAATATAGTAGGTACAGGTATGAAATGGTTATATGGAACAATGGACGAAGACGATAGGCAAAACATCGAAGAACATCTAAAAGTCATCGATAAGAATAACCATAACCTAATAACCCAAAACAACAAACAAATATTCATCAATGATAGTTTTAATCAAACTTTTGTAACGTTAAAGCAAACTATTGAGAAAGATAGATTTAAAATTTTGAATAAATTCAATAATATTAAAAAAGAACCTATTAAATGGAATAACAAACTTATTTACTTAGAATCATTATTAAAAATTGCAATAATAAAAGACAATTTCGAACACATTCAAAATAATATTGCTTCAAGTAGAACAGGAATAATGGGAAACAATATTTTAAGTAAAGAAAAAATAATTAAATATGACATAAGTTTCGAGAAGCTAAAAAATATAAAAATTGAAACAGCTCTGTATAAAAATGAAAAAATTGTTTTTATAATTAAATTACCCAATGAACTAATAGAGACAAGAAAATATTTAGTTACCTCCTTAACAAATATGAATTTTGAAGAATTAGTAATAGATGACGAAGAAATCATTAAGATAAACGAAACTATATATAAATACGAACCAAATGTAGAATTTAAAAATTTAAGGAAACCAAATTTATGTTTAAACAATACTGTCTGTATGAAAACGAAGAACTACCAAATGAAAATTAATGAAATTGCGAATGGTTTGTTATTGTTAAAGAATATTAAAAATACAAATTTGTCAAGTACTTGTGATGAAAGAATTACACCTTTAAATGAAAACTTTTTATTAAACTTTAATAGCTGCAAACTCAAAATATTGAATAACACTTTTACCAACAATTAAGATGTATTTGAGGAAAGATTTATTATCCCTTACGAGATAAGCCTTAATACAACTAAAGAACAATTAAGTTTCGATGATATAATAATAAAACAAATAGAAAATATCGAAAACTTTAACGAATTAAAATTCAACCATAAGAACCATGTTATGTTTAATATTTATGTTGGAATCATAATTGTACTATTAATTATTAGTTTAATAATTTATGTTTATATAAAATCAAAAGAACTCAAACGTACATTCTATATAACTCAGGAGAGTTTTCATCTTAAGGAGGGAGAGGTTATATCAAAATCAGGGAACCAACCAGCAACGGATGTTCCCACCGCTGCAGTTACCAAAAACCCAACGTCAGCGTCTGCCAATACGACGACACCAAACACGAGCTTTGGTTTGGCAATTGATTGGACTCGTTAGAGTTCACTAAAAGCTGACCCAGCAATAACGGATTGATGTAAAGAACGTCGAATGCAAACAATGTAACAATGCAAAAAAAGTGCGCAGACACTTTTAAATTTTTTTTTTCGATTTTATTAATTTTTTTTTGCGCACACCACAGGCGGTAATTTTTTTTTTTTTGACACACGCGAGGGTATTTGTACAGCGACACTTCTGCTTTTTTCATTTTATTTTTTTTTGCGCACACCACCGCCGTACTCATGTCAAAATACTTTTGACGTGATAACGTCTTATAAATTGATGACACTGGCTGCACACACGAAAAAGCATGACTAGTGCTCAATTTCCGCGGAACGGCCTGAGCATAATATATGGTTTGTGTATTAAATACTTTGTATAACAACTGAAAGAGGATTTGATAAATGTACACGAGACTTTGTACGTATTCCAACAGATGGTATTGCATTTTATATTTATTGCAACAACGTTTTTATAAATCTAGCATTTCATTATTGTTAGGTGGAGTCTTTATATATACACTGCATACAGTTTGTTGAATTTGCTTTTGAATTTGTTTTCTTGGTGGTTTGGTTGATCATCTTTGAAATGAAAGGAAAGGGAAGGAAATGGGAGAATGGGTATTTTACTGATTTTTTCTTCCTTATTGTCATGTAATTACAAAACGTATAATGATGTGTGTATGGAGTGGAGTAAATGGAATTGTATATGGTGTGAGTTAACCACTTGTATGTTGGTGTTCTGGAAATATTGCCGCTATAAGGATAATTTGCATATTAGGATACTTTTTGAGAATTATTAATAGTTATTTTTAGTTATAATTCAGTGATAATAATTAAATTCAATTCTTAAAAGTATGCAATTTTTCATCAATGTTTTGTTATGATGTTATTACGTAAAATTGTCGTCCGTAAACAGACAACCAATTTTTTTTATAAACACAATAGTAATAAACACCGATCATTAAGAATATACGTCACTCCAACAAAAAAGTCTGTGGTTTGATTGGGTTTTTAAGGGAATTTGTTTGGTATACAGGCGAAATTCCGCAGTTATATTGACTGTCGAAGGCCTTTATTGCGCAATAATAGAGGAATGTATTATTATTATAATATTGCATTTTGTAAGGACGATGCATTTTTAAGCAATATTTTTGGCCAATATCTTGAGCAATAATATTGCACATGGTAATGGTCGCATAGAGCCTTGTACTGATAAACTTCGTGGAAATGAATATAACATTGAATTCAATAATATTTATAGGTGAAATCTTCGAAATGTTTTTACCTTAAAATTTTCTGAAGGCTGGTATTTGAAATGATATACATACCTACTCAAGATTGTTGAAAAAATCGTTCGTTAACAAAATTGCATACTAGAATTAACAAACATAACATACCATCTATATTTGCTCAGAATTAACTAGATTTAAATTGTTTCCTTTTTATAGAAGGCCAATGGATGTGTGCTGGGGGTGAAGGGAAGGATGTGTGTCAAGGATTTGGTGGAGCTCCGCTCTTTATTCGAGAAAATGGCATCTTTTCACAGGTATATATATTGTTATCTGTATTTGTATCTCTATTAAACATCCATTATGAATTTTTGTATTTCATAGATTGGTATAATGTCTTTTGGATCAGATAATTGTGGCGGATTACGTATTCCAAGTGTTTATACATCTGTTTCACATTTCTCAGACTGGATTCATGACAATACACCACTGGAATAAATTATTTTCATACCCTAGTACTAATAAGCAAAAAATGTTAAAACTAAGTTACATATATCTAATAAATGCTTGTTCTTTTCGATTGTCGCCTATTTATTCTCTTCTAAATAGAAGACGATAGAGTAATACAACAGATAATAAAGATATACAGGGTAATCGGTATAAGGGGCACCAAAATGCTAGAGCACGTAAGTTGGGTTAAGACAAGAAAAAAATTGTATCGGAAGGAGGTACAATAACTTGGCCGCCAAGATTTGATGACGGGTTTTTGTAGAGGGGTCAACAACAAGCAATTTATACTACGGGAGGGGGGGTCTTTCTCCCCCCTTTTAAGAGGTAGGGGCACTTTTAGAAAAAATGGTTTAAATTAAAAAAAAATATTAAAAAACAACGGCAACACTTAAGTTACGTTCGGAGGCCGAGCGTTAATTTAAAAAAACAATATATTGTTTTTTTTCTTATTTTTTTTTTATTTCATTTTATTAATTAGTTTTATTTCTTTATTAAACTGAAACATTTATTACAAATTTTTGATTATTATTTAATTGCTAAGAGAAAGGCCGCTGTCCAAAGCTAGGCTGCACCTTTCGGTTAGCTTGTTGAATTCGAACTGAACTGTACAAACTTAAAATCTAAAACTATGATTTGCATCGGTTGAACTTTCCCACAATTCATAACAAAGGGTTTCGGGTTTCGGCACGTTTAGTTGACTGGAGGGGAAAAGGGGGTGTATCCGTTCTGCGTTAGCAAAAATGGCGTGGGAATCCGTTAGGAATTTATTAATATGCCGTTAGGTATATATAAAATAAAACTGGATACATAAAATTAAAATAAAACTGGATTGATTTATGAATTCATACATACATTAAAATAAAATCTTCAAGTACATTCTATTGTCTATAATCACTGTTCAAAGTGAACTATTCCAAAGAAAAAAATAATAAAAGAAAAGGTGTAGGGATGAGAAAAAAGAGAGATAACAGATAAAGAGGGTGAAAAAAGTAGAATAAAAAAATTACTGAGCCTGTTATTATTATTATAGATATGAAAATTGCAGAAATGCAGATGTTTTGAATTTACTAGCTCCAATTATTTTTCTTATGTACGTGGGTAATGTAGTCCAAAGTTTGGTCACATGAATAAAGAACAAGCGAGAGGAGTTTAAATAAGCAAAGGAGGGAGTAATTAGATTTAAAGTTCTGGTTGACTGCGCGAATTGTAGTTTTTCGTATAAATATAATGGAAGTTTGCTCTGAACAATTCAATACATAAAAACACAGCATCTTATGTCAAGAAATTGCTTAAATGTACAACCGAGGACCAATTTATGATAATGTGAAATAAGTTCGTACCGACGCAAACCGTAAACATACCTTATCATGTCATTAAATGCAACTAGTAACTTATCGTAAGAGTGGGAGTCGAGTTTGCAGTATACAACTGTAGAGTAATCAATAATAGATAAAAATAAAGTGTTACTAAGTCTAAGTTTTGTAGCTTGTGGAGTGAAGTGTGAAGAAACTCTAAGTTTACGCAGCCCCGCATGAATCCGCCCTATAACAAGATTCATGTGGTCGGTTCCGGACAAAAAGCGATTAAGTTTAAAACCAAGGTTGAACACAGAATCCACAAATTTGATTTGTATGTTGTTTAGGAAAACAGGTGGTATTTCATCAGTGTTGTAAGGTGTTTTTGAGATACATATTAACTTTGATTTAGCTGGATTCAGATTGAGTCCATTACAAAGCGACCAGTTGTGAATATTACACAAATCTTCGTTAATTCTAGCAATAAGATCTTCAATAAGTCCAATGGGTCGTGATAGGTATATTTGAGCATCATCGGCGTAAAGATGAATAGATACATTGGTTCATACTTTGGGAAGGTCATTGATGAAAATACAAAATAAAATTGGTCCCAATATTGATCCTTGGGGTACTCCTGAAGCCAACGAACCGAGAAAAGAGTAATTGCCATCATAAATAACCCTTTGGTATCGATCAATTAAGTAATTTCTTATGAGACGCTCCGATTTTTCACTGAAGCCAAAATACAATCTTAGTTTCTGACAAAGTACTATATGATTAACACGATCAAACGCCTCGAGCAAACATAGCACTGTTAAGTAATAAATGTCAAATTTAACTCTAATGTCATCAACAATTTTTATCATAGCTGTAGAACAACTATGATTTTCTCGAAGGCCGGATTGAATCGGAGCTAATAAACTGTGTTCATTACGATATGATGAGATTTGGTTTGCAATTATTTTCTCGAAGACTTTCGACAGACAAGGTAGAATACTAATGGTAATACCATCCTCACCAACAGCATTAGATTTAAGTGAGCGTATGGTATTAACAACATCAATTTCAGATACTACAGCAAAGTCAAGATCAAAAAAGAAAGAAAAGCGATCATCAGAAATAAAGGGTGGACTGTCATTATCACAAGATATAAATGCACTATTAAGTTCGTTGACATCAGGAATATTATCAGCAGCATTGATTTTACCAACACCAATAGATCTTAAATTGCTCCAAAGCTGTTTAGAGCTTTGATCAGTACTTAATTTAGATACAAAATAATAATAATAGATAACAATTTAAATAAGTCTTGTATGAATTCTGAGTAGAAACAAAAAGAATTATGAAGAATTTATAAGGATGTATGAAAAAAAGAAATAGCGAGAAAAAAAAAGACTAGCAGGAATTTATAGAAAGATGAGAAGATGATAAAATAAAGATATTAAAAAAATAAAAAAAAAAGAGAATGGTGATGATAAAGAAAATACAATGTTTTGTTTTACTAATATAGATAGATAATATACTTATACATAAACGCAGCTATGGTGAATATGCTCCAGATCGGTTAACGACAAAGGTGGGAAATGTTAGGTAGGGAACATCAAAGTGATTAAGGCAGTTTTGTTGTTGGTTCAATTTTCACCTCCGTGTCATAAGTTGTTTTTCTGATGTCAACATGATCATTGCGGGTTCTTGCTGAAAAAAGTAGGCCTTCTATCCGTAGTTGAATAGCATTACGTAACAGGGAGCTGTTCTCTTGAGTTAAGCTCTCATTTATGTAGATGCGAGTGGTGTTGTTGATATCAGAAATATGATGTTGGTTCTCTAGCTGTTCACCAGTCAGACCACCGTTCGATCTAAAGGCAGAAAGCAATGCACTTTGCTAAAGATGGAAGAGAGTCTAATAAGTAGAGGAAAATTACCATCGGTTGATTTTGTTTTAAGGCGAAAGGCATCAAAGTGTGGTGAGATTTGGTGGTGTAATTTAGAAGCGATGGCCTTTGCCACATCAGCTGGTCATTCATAAAGCTTCAATGGTATTCCACGAACAATCACGTCACATAGCCGTTCTTTTCTATGCAAATCAGAGAGCGCCTCTTTATGTCTCTGGTTGTCATTGCGTAGCAAAGAAATGTCGCTCTCAAATTGTAGTATTCTGGTTTCAAGAACGGATAAAGCATCACTTTTTTTTATTAAAATTACTTTCAAATTCGATAAGCAAGGATTTAAACTTTTTGACTAAATCTGCTTCGAGATCTCGAAATTGGTCAGAAAGTGTAGTTTTTTTTCAGAAACTTTCTTTGGTAGCAAATTTGATTTTATTTTCGTATTAGCTTCTGGTGATGATGAATTGTTTGCATTAGAAGGAGAGGCAGCTATAGTTTTCTATGTAAGCTCTAATGCCTGTAGGCGAGTGGTAGCGTTAGACATGGCGAACAAATGAAGGAAACTTCACAGAAATTAAATAATTATTTATTATTGTTTAATTAGTGTTTTGTCACTTATTTTAAGACAAATGGACTCAGAAAATAAGATGAGATTATTTTATTTGAATTAAGGACTTTGATTTTAAATTTATTTTAATGTCACTGGTTATTAAATAATTGAATATAAGGAGCGAATTAAAAGCACGTATATT
This sequence comes from Platycheirus rosarum, assembly GCA_963971375.1. NCBI lineage: Eukaryota > Metazoa > Arthropoda > Insecta > Diptera > Syrphidae > Platycheirus > Platycheirus rosarum. Next base: position 83,486,095 of record OZ020510.1, on the reverse strand, counting down.
TTCTTAACATTCGCCGACTTGAGAATGTTCAACGATTTATAAAAGTTTTAAAAAAAGACTTCAGTTTTGTTTCAAAACTTTGTTTTAACCGATTTTTCATAATCTTTAAATCCCCAAAAAATAACTAAAAATATAATAGTAGCAAGTACGTACGACCCATTCGGTGGTGCGGAAGCCATTAATAGTACATGAAATTTTCATATTTTATATTATTTTATTTTACTATACAATTTTCAAACCTTATAACAAAATTTCCTTCAGTTTCTATTTTAAAATCGTTACAATTATGGTTAACAACAGTTTTTGGCATATTTTTTAAGAATATAATAACTGGATATCATACTGGATTTGAAATGCGTGTTGCATACTGGTAATTCTAAAATTTTCTTTATCAATTGCATTGCTTAAAGATGAAAATTGGTCTTTTATTTCCCTCTGTTGTCTGTTGTTCGGTAATATTGTTAATGTTTTCGTAGAACTTTGTGTTGATTTTAATTTGGTCGTTAAGTCCGTTTACAAGATTTTTATTGTTCTCTTCGTCTATGCTAAGTCTTGACTTGATTTCTGCTTCATCTTCATAGTCCATTGTTCCGGCTAAATATTTAAGGCTTTTTCCTACAAAATTGAAAGGTGATCGTTTTTGTCTGTTTTTCTGGGTTAAGCTATTAATTTCTTGTCCTAATTCACTAATTCCGTGTAAAATAGTTGTGTTTTCGTCTATATTTGTTAGTTTGTCAACGTTGTGTTCTATTAACTTGAAGCTGTCTGTCCATAGTGTCAGAATGATTACGTGTAAGATTTTGTAATAATTTTGTACAACCTTAACCTCTTCGCCTCTTATGGTAAGAAATCCATTTCCGTCGTTAACATTTTGAATGTCCATGTTTTGTCCATTTGTCGTTGTAATTAATAGAAAGATCATGAATAAAATCTGAAAGGAAAATATAGTAAACTGGAATTATAAATTTTTTTTTATCGATCTTCATATTTGTAGACTCTTTTGATTTTGTTTTTGTAAAATTTACTTATTTTATTGTACTCAACGTGGTCTTGATCAACTATCACTGGATTAGATTTTGTATAAATGGATTTTAATTTATTACTTGTTCTATTTTTGAGATATAATTGTTTTCCGTCTTCAAAATCTCTATCTGTTCTATTTCTGTTTAATTTGTTTGTGTATCTTTCTTTGTTTTTATTAATAAGTTCGATAATTCTAGGATAATCGTCGCAAGATATTGTTCCGTTTAGGAAATCTAGAGGTCTTTCTTTTGTAGACGAATGTTTTGTTTTGTTGTAAATGGTAACGGCATTGAGAATTCTTTGTCGTAAATTATCTGTATTATTTTTATCTGCTGAGAAGGTTCGTAGGTGCTTTTTAAGAGATGAGTGAAACCGCTCAATGTCTGCGTTACCAGTTTTGTTATATGGTGTTATTATCCTTCAGAAATTCCCTAATAGCTAATGATGAAAAGCCGGTTTCACCGTCAGTAACTATAAGTTCTGGAGTCCCTAGGGTTGCAAATCTTTTTTCAACAAGGAAGTCCATGTTCTATGTTTGATTTCATAAACCGACACATGTTTCGAAATCTTATCGATCATAGTGACATACATTAAATTAATGTTTGCATACCAAATCAATATGTAATATTTGATTTATTTTTGTTGGGGTTTCTGTTATTTTATACGGGATTTTAGTTGGTAGGCGTTCATATTTTGATTTATTGCATACCTAACAGTTGTTAATAAATTTTTGGATTTTTTCTTTTAGGTTTGGGGTATAGTATACAACTCTGATTTCCTCATAGGTCTCGTTGATTCCCCTATGATTCAAGGAATTATGTGATTTTGATATCACTTACAATTCTTTCTGTGTATCTTCGAGATCTCCTAAAAATTTAGTGCACTTGATAAATTTTAACAATTTGTTGTTACTTAAATATTTTAAGTACACTTCCTGGAATTGTGCAAATAGGTGATCATCTCTTGAAAACATACCAAATATTCCCTTGAGAGGAATAAATTTTTTCATTAAGTCTAAAATCAGTTTTTCATTAAAGTTTTTTATCTCTATAACAATTCTATTCTTTGTAAATGGTTAATATATTCTGTGGTTACTTGCATTTTCTGTATTGTTTAGGATTATTTGAGTTTTATAAATATTAATGGGTGTTTCCACGATCGGAATATGTCTACTGCTGTCCTCATTTGCACTGTGGATTGTAGCTATCATAGATTGTTCGTCTAAATTTTCTGCTGGAGTGTCATCGGAAGTATGAATTGAGTTTGCAATAATTTCGTCATGATAGACTTCTACTCTTGGGAGTCCATCAGCGACTTGATTATCTTTTCCTTTGACATACTCAATGTCGAAATTATATTCTTCCAGTTTGATCTTCCATCTTTGCAGTTTGGTATTTGGTTCTTTTAGTGAACTTAGCCAAACTAGGGGTCGATGGTCAGTTCTAACTGTAAATTTCCGTCCGTATAGGTACGGCCTGAAATATTGTTTTGACCACACTATGGCCAAAAGCTCTTTCTCAATCGTCAAATAACCGGTTTCGTGTTCATTAGGTGTACGGCTAGCGAAACACACTAGTTGGTTATCCTGTGAGAGAACGGCGCCAATCGCAAAATTAGATGCGTCCGTAGTGAGAATATTTTTTTTTAAATCGGGGTATTTTAAGATTGGTTCGGATACAAGGAGGGTTTTCAAATTTTCAAAGCTTTCTATGTATTTGGAATTATTTACATTTATTTTGGCCCCTTTTTAAGAAAGGCTGTCATAGGTTTGGCAACCTTGCCATAATCTTTTATAAATTTCCGGTAATACCCAGTGATACCCAGAAAAGATTTAATTTGTGTGGTTGTTGTGGGTAATTTATAATTTAATATTGCAGAAATTTTATTAGGATTAGGTTTAATGCCTTCTGTCGTGACGACATGGCCCAGAAATTCTGTTTCTTTATTCATAAATTCAGTTTTGCTCAATTGTGTTTTAAGGTTTATTCTTTTAAACGTTTAAATATTTTCCTCAATGATACTATGTGTTCCTCCAAAGATGTCGGGAAAACAATAATATCATCGAGATATACCAAGCAAATTTTTCCAATGAACTCTGATAGAACTGAGATTATGAGCCTTTGGAAGGTCGCGGGCGCATTCTTCAATCCGAATGGCATACGAACAAATTCATAGTGGCCGCTATCGGTTGAAAATGCTGTTTTTCTTATGTCCTCTTCCGCGATTTCGATTTGGTGGAACCCCTTTGCCAAATTGAGTGTGGTAAAGTACATTGATTTTCCAAATTTTTCGAATATGTCTTTCATATTCGGAATTGGAAATTTATCGTCAATTGAGACTTCGGTCAATTTTCGATAATCAATTACTATTCTCCAATTCTTTTTCCCTGAGGCATCTTCCTTTTTCGGAGCAACACAAATGGGAGCAGAATATGGAGATCTGCTTGGACGGATCATGCCTTGTTTAAGCATCTCGTTTATTTGTTTAGATACCTCCGATCTATGGACTTCAGGGTATCTGTAGCTCTTTGTATATATAAGGATGTCATTACCTGTCCTTATATTATGATTAATTGCATTAGTGAAGGACAAGTCAGTTCCTTCCTAATAAAATATATTTGAAAACTCGGAAACGAGGTTTCTTACAGCTTTACTTTAAAGTTAAGGTGTTTGATCCTGATTTGGTCAAAGATGTGATCTTTGCATACCTCCGCGTGGTAGATCTCTGTGTTCGGGATGGCTTTTTCGTAGTCATCTTCTGTCATAGCTCCTTCGATGTTATCCGGTATTGGAATTTGTTTGTTGAAAGTTTCATTTGGTGTTTCCTCTTCCTCGCTATTATAGTAAATTGGTATTTTCACATCCTAAATTAATAATTGTTTTCTATCAACTGCTTTGATGGGGAATAGTATATTATTCCCAATCAAACCATCAAAGGTATTGTGGAATCTGTGTTCAAGGAACTCGGCAGTTTTATTAGGCATGCCGAATTGTTGTTACTATTCGAATTATTATAGTTATTCGAAAAGTTTCTCCATTGACCTGAATTGTTGTTATTATTCAAATTATTATAGTTATTCGAAAAGTTTATCTATTGACCTGGTTATGGTTTCGGGACTGTCCCGAATTGGAGTTTCTGTACTGTCCTGACAAATTATTATTATTACTATTAAAAGGAATACTATTGTTGTTTCTAAAAGGGTTTTGGTTATTATACCTTGCTAAATTTCCCTCTATTAAGTGGTTGGGGTTTTTGTTTTGCCCAACGTTTGAGGTATTGCTATTTCTTAAATTGATCTTAGTGTATGCGTAACCGGATTCATGAAGAATATCCATGGCGGTTTCTAAAGTTTTAGGTTGCCTGCATACTAATATGCCCTTCATTGGTTCCGGTATTTTGTTGATGAAGAGCCTAAGTGTCTAAGTATTTGATGCTACAACATCAAGGCCTCACGCAAATAAAAAAAGAATATGCATTCCTTGCAACTTTTCCTTTCCTTATCTCACTCACAGACGATTTTACTTGAACATTGCGGTAAATCCGAATGAACAAGTCTAATCGTTATCGGATAGATTAATTAATGCTCCCTAAATGACCAGGGACGGATGAAATACATTTTATTGTCAAGGTATAACACTGTTAATAATTTGTATTGAGAAGCTCAAATTGAGATTTAGTGGTGTATTGATTATAGGTAATTGTCGGTCTTAGTTTTTTTTAGTTCTGTGTCTTAGAATGGTAGGTGATTTCATAGTCGACTATGCAAACATTCGTCGACTTAGGAAAAATTTCTATGCTGTCCATGTCCACTCTGTGATAAACAGACTAGCTGTATTGGCACTTAGTGAAAGACAAGTTGGGGAAAATACTGATCATTCGGAATGTTCCTTGCATGGGTATTCAATTGTGCCTTTATTCTTTGCCAAACATGGCCTCGCCGTTTACATAAGGAATGATGTTGCATATCAACTTTAACCACAATTCGGTCTGTGTGTAAACACGGAATTCAATTTCATGTGGTTAAAATTACCGATTAATAAGCGCATCATTCATATATGTTTCCTTTATAGAAGCCCAAATTTAGACAGAGTTTCAACTTCTAACAAATTTGATGCTTTGTCTGACTCCATTCAAGGAATTGTTTCCCGTTACCCTCACACTGAAATCGTTATTACGGGTGATTTCAATGTACACAATTCCAGTTGGCTTCGCTTTTCTGGCCAGACAACACCAGAAGGAAGGTATGTTGAGATTTTCGCTGAGTTAAACCATCTTACTCAGCTCGTTGATGAGCCAACCCGAATTCCTGACATTGCAGGTCAAACCCCAAACACTCTAGACTTGTTTCTTACCTCTGATCCTGATAAATGCACAATTCGTGTATTATCGCCTCTAGGCACATCTGACCATTGTGTCATCTCTGCAAATTTCTCGTGCCAACTCAATTCAGTTAAAGAAAAAAACCCAAGGAGAACCGTTTGGCAATACGAGAAAGCCAACTGGGACGGCCTCAATAACTATTTCAGGACCTTTAACTGGTCACTATGTTTCCTCGATAGTGACATTGATTCCAGCGCAGACATGGTTACAAATTTAATTCTTTTAGGAATGAGAAATTTTATCCCAAACAGGTCGAAGAGTATCAAACCTAAGGAAAACTCATGGTTTGATTCGAACTGTAGAGAGGCTCTCAGGTTAAGAAATGTAAGTTTCCGTTGTTACAAAGCCAACATCACTGAGGAAAACCGGAAAAAGTTTCAGCAAGCTAGAAAGGCCTGCAATGTTCATATTCGAAAAACCAAATTTTTACATGAGGCAGTAAAAATTTTTGGTCATTTGTAAAAAAAATAAAGAATTCTTCGTCATCGTCAGTTCCTACGCTCGTCTTCAACGATACTCCTGCTGTCAGTTCTCAAGAAAAAGCAGATCTGCTTGCTGCCCAATTCGCGTCAAACTCAACACTGGCCGCAGGTGTCAGAACTCCTCCTGTACTCGAGAGCGTTAATGATTTTATGGGACCAATCTTCTTTCGCACTCGTTCAGTCGCAAGAGTATTGAAAGATCTCAACATAAATAAATCCGCTGGCCCGGATTGTATCCCCGCTATTGTTCTGAAGAGGTGTTCTTCAACGCTGGCAAAACTGCGTAAGCTTTTCCATCGGTCCTATTCCTCTGGACTCTTTCCGAGTGCATGGAAAACAGCATTTGTCCAGCCTATCCCCAAAAAAGGCGAATCTTCTGCACCCTCAAACTACCGACCAATTGCACTATTGTCTCTTTTTTCTAAGGTCATGATTAATTTTCATCTTGAGAAATATCTCGAAGAACGAAAGCTTCTTAATGACCGGCAGTACGGCTTTTGTAGCAACAGGTCCACTGGTGATTTGATGGTATATCTCACCGAAAAGTGGAACCAATCTCTCCATCGTTTTGGGGAAAGCAAAATTATTGCACTTTATATTTCTTAGGCATTTGATAGAGTTTGGCATCAAGCCCTTTTATCGAAAATGCGTGCATTTGGACTCGATGAATCTCTTCTTCGTTGGATTAGTAACTACCTTTCGAACCGCTCAATTCAAGTTGTATTGGACGGTTTCAAATCTGATATTCACAAAATAAATGCTGGTGTGCCCAGGGCTCTGTTTTGTCTCCGAATCTTTTCCTTATATTTATCAATGACTTATTATCTGAAACAACTAATCCAATCAATTGTTTTGCTGACGACAGTACTCTCAGCTTTTCATATTCGTTTCCAGATTGACATCCATGTTCTTCGGATGTTGAACTGCAACGGCAGCGTATGATAAGTTCATTAAATTCTGATCTTGACAGCATTGTACAATGGGGAATAAGAAATCGCGTAGAATTTAATGCTTCTAAAACTCAATGTTGTCTTTTGTCGTTAAAGCAAAACATACCTCCAATGCCACTATCCATGAGCGGCACATGCATTGAAGAAACAGAACACCTCTCAGTTCTCGGTATGTGCATTACAGACCTCATATTTGACATCGCAAAGAATGCTGCGAGGTGTTTAGGTTTCCTTCGAAGATGTAAGAAGTTCTTCACCCCGTCTGATCTGGCTACAGTATATAAAGCATATATTCGACCGAAACTCGAGTATAATTTCCATATTTGGGCAGGTGCTCCTATAACCCACTTGAGTTTTCTAGATTCAAAAAAGAGCTTTGAAAATGATAGTCGACCGAACAATAACAGAAACGTTTACATCTCTTGAGCACCGCCGAAATGTTTCGTGCCTTTCGTTATTTTATCGTTATTTTTACAAATAATGCTCTAGCGAAATAGTCAGCTGCATTCCTCCCCTGAAACGATTCAACCGTAATACTCGAACTGCTAGGAATGCCCATAAGTTAACCCTTGAGCCTTACTTCGGACGTACTGTTAAGTATAGAGATTCTTTCTTTAGTCGTACCAAACGAATGTGGAATGCTTTGCCAGGCTCTGTTTTTCCCTCCCATTTTGATATGCAGAAAGAGGAGATACCGATGCACATTAGTTTTAAATAATGTGCATCGGCATCTCCTCTTTTATCCCTCCTCATTTCCCTAATGCTCGTGCGGTGTTTAAACATTTTAAGGGTACACACAAACCCCATTCGCGCGTGTAAATTATATAAAAAAAAAGATGTATTTTGTTTTATGTATATTGCGTTTTTTCATTATAAATTATCAAATGAAAAGGTAGTACGAAGAGAGGTGGTGCCAAGTTCGCTTAGCACCAGTCTTTAACCAGATATAATAAATCAAATCACTATCTTCAGACGATGTCATTCAAACTGATAACTGGCTATACTTTACTAAGTGAATATGTACCGTGTGGAGAGTTCATGTCAACTTTTGCAGTATGATTGTGCAAGTGAACTTTTCAAGATCAAAGTTACGTGTGTTTAGAGAAGTAAATCTTAAAATACACCCTAGAAAGTGTACGTTCCTTAGAAAAGAAGTACTATACTTATCTACATATCTGCCAAAGGTATAACACTAGATCCATCAATATCAGCAGTTATGAAAAATGTAGATTTTTGACTTTAATGAAGACTGCAAAACAGCCTTCGAATTACTAAAGGAATTTTTAATAAGATCGAAAATACAACAATTTCCAAATTTTGAAAAAGAGTTCATATTACGAACAGATGCATCCAGGTTTGCTTTGGGTACTGTTTTATCGAATTTCGACGTTAAGCCTGTTGCCTTCGCAAGTTAAACGCTTTATAAAGCCGAGACGGATTATAGCCCTATAGAAAAAGAACTGCTTGATGTAGTGTGGGCAATAAAGCACTAGAGACCATATCTGTTCGGGAGAAGAATTAATATCTATTTATGTTTTATGAAGAAATGCGTACAACTATGAAGATTTCGTAGTTGACTTGCTATTTTTTCATTAAATGGAATCAGTAAACAAGTAACATATTTTCTTTTATTAAAGATATTTTTTTACAAAACTTAGTATGGGATTTTATTCCCCCTATTTTCAATCAAGCTAAAAATTCTTTTCGGCATACTATTAACAAGATATTTTTAATATGAAATTGTCTAAAGAGTTCCAAGCTTCCACAATTGCTTCTCGTAGCTCAGCAACACTCCCAAATTGTTTCTTATAGGCATAAATTTGTTGAGTTAGAATTGCCCAAAGATTTTCGATAGGATTACAGCCTGGGGAACGTGCTGGGCACTCTATTAAATTTATATTATTATCCTGAAACCACTCAAAACCTTCACGATTAACATGAATTGGGGTATTATCTTGTTACAAGACATGCGGAATTCGACAAAATCGTCTCAAGTGCGGCACAAAATTATATAATTTATAATATATATTATATAACGGGACTTTTTTTGCTCATTTTACTTGTTTATTAGTTTCATTTAATGATAAAATAGGAAGGCGTCTTTTCTATTTCAAGTTTTCTATTAAAACTAAATGCATTTGTTCAGGGTGCAGTTATACTTATGCAAGGCACTGTATGATGTAGATGGACGAACAAGGGGAAGACATTTTGAAAAAGGCAGTTTAGTTTTACTTGAAACGAAAATATAAAGAAGCTAGACCCGATCTATATAATTCCGTACGAAGTATTGTCCCAAAATGGAACTGCCCAAAATTATATATGAAAACAACAGAGTAAGAGTTCATAAAAATAGATTGAAATCATTTTATACATATTAAGCTTTAATATAAATAAAAACAAATGCATGAAATTATATTAGATTAAGTTTTGTATTTTCGGAACTTACCGCGTTTTAAGAAATATTTTCTTATTTCTTTCTACCCAATATCTAATATGAATATCGTCCGCGAAAATAAAAACCTAAAATCTCATATTGCATGAAATTAGTCTAAAAAAAGGGTGTGAGAAAGTACTTCAATTAATTATTGAAACATACGTGTACATATTTTCTTAAAAATTGTTTTAATGTTAATAAATTCAAGTATAATATAAAGTGCACATACAAAATAAGGAAAGTAAATAAGATTTGTAGGTAAAATAATAAATTGAAATAAAAAAAGTAGATAAGATTTGAAAGTAAAATAATAAATAGCAAAAAATATAAATAAATAATAATAAATAAATAAATAATAGCAAAAGCAAAAAGTAAAATAATAAATTGAAATAAGAAAAGTAAATAAGATTTGTAAGTAAAGTGATATATTGGTTATGATAACATAAAAAATAAGATTTAATACTATATTTTATTTTGACAACCTATTAAGATTTTTTTTATATATATTTATAATCTAACTTAAAATGATATGTATCCATCATTAATTAAAAGAATCAAAAAAAAAATAAAGTAAACAAAATACGATAACAATCAAAAAATATCTTATGTATAAAACCAAATAAAAGATCCTTATTTTACAAGTGACGCGTAAAAAGAAAAAATCATAACATATCATGATTTCTCCTTATTCCCCCAGGAAGGGTGGTGTGAAGGGATCCGCATCAGCCATCACTTAATTGCTTCAAAACCAAAGCAATTAACAAACCCTTTAACTCGCTTCGATGTTTGACACTCGCATTGTACTTGCATTGCGTCGTCGGTTGGCCATATCATAAACAAAATAATATTCAATATTGTTCAAATTGCAACGACACACTCTTTGCACAAGCTATAGCTATAGATAGATCATTAGACAAACCTAAAAAAGTTAGTTATAAAAAACGTCTCTCCGTCTAGTTGTAAAACAATCTGCAGCCTAAACGGCTTAACTGATTACAAAATCGGTCCTACAATTTTCAAATTTCGAAATGCTTTTTTTTCATAAATTCATTATTATTTGAAACGTATAATGTTGTACAACGTTTTTACTAAAAACCGTTAGTTGTTTTGACATTTTAAATTTTATTAGTTCAGACTATTTTTCAACGTAACTGTTACTCGTTTCTCTTAAAGATTTTGTCTTCCAATTTGTTCAGGCACATAAGAGCAGGTACGTGCGACCCAGCTTCATCTTTTTTTTCCTTGTTTAATTTTTGTGTAAATAGCAAGAATATTTTGAAATAAAGTTGTCTTCGTCCTTGAACACGAAGAAAAACGGTCTTTCATTCTCTAAAGGCTTACGAGCTAAAAGAAATAAAAAAAACAAACTTCGTGGTTCTAAATCAAAACCTCGAGTGCGATAGCCAGAGGTTCGAGCTAGGGCATTCATTGAATGCCAAGCGATTTGGTATAGTAGTTGGTTCCAAACAAGCAACCAACTTTATATGGCGATCCTGCCAGTTCAGTAAAATACTGAATTGGAAAAACATAGTACCTATAAATCAAGCAGATAGAGATTTTAGGTGTCGAGCGCCGACTAGATGGCTTTGGCAGCCACATATGTTCAGAAGGCGAACGAGCTTCTGCAGCAGACACCTGTGGTGGTAAAGGACAAAAACGTTGGTTCTAAACCAGTTACTATTGAAGTGTAAAAACGCCCAACATCCAGACGACAATCAGAACCGAGTACACATCCCAAGAAGACAAAAACCAGAGGAGGTCTACAAGTAAAACAAAGAGACGAAATTCTGGAAATGAAGAGATTGAAAAATAAGAAAAAATTAAACAAACTATTCGAAAAGACGCTGCTGACAACAAATCAGGCGTAAAAAAACTTGCAGTAATGGGTAAAATCCAGTACAAACAAGAGGAAGTCATCATCAACAACAAGTGCCAACAAAATAACAAAACGGGAGAATAATTACCACTACGGTTTGGATTTAACTATGATAGCAATAATAGCAGCAATCTTAATATTGTATACAATTTTTACAAAATTGTTAAAAAAAGAAATTAAAAAAGCAAAAAGTAAAGAACAATATCAGTTTGAATAAATTAAACAGATACGCTACAAAATATAATCACAATGGCGGTTTGATTTTCGCAAGGCGCAAAAGTTGCCCATACTTAATTGCAAAGAAAATGATAAGCGAGCTGAAAATATTAGAGATTTTTTAAATAACATTGAGTTTTATCATGATATACTAAATGAAATTTGAAGTCTATCAAATTTGCATTAAAATGTAAAAAGCAATGAAATTCGGAACCGCATAGATTATAACATTTGAGCAGCTAAAAACAAGTTTAATTTCAAAATGCGGAAACAAGGATACTATAGAAAGTATTCAGGCTAAGCTAGAAAGATCGCGTCAAAAAAAAAGACCAATGCCAGAATTTGTGTCAGAAATAGATAAATATTAAATATGACAGAATTAGAAATACAGTGAAGGAAATTCCCATAAAAACACATGGTTTTTACGCATTTTTTGTTTGCTGCATGCACCTTAGCCATACATTTTTATGAAATAAGAAAATGTACTCAATGTTATTAAGAAATATAAAATGTATTCAGTTGTAATAAAATTAAATAAAAATTATTTACAAAAAACAAAAAATTAACAAGAAAAAATTGGAGAATTCCCATAAAAAAACACCTACAAAATAACTGTGAATTTCTGATTAGAAAGTTGTAATTAATTAAATCAATATTTTGTAGAGTCACCACTTGCTCTTACTACCGATACCATTTGCCTCGGCATTGACTTCACAAGCTTTTCCATTTCCGCGGTTGTAATCGCGCCCCATTGTTCAACTATTGCGTCTCGAAGCTCTTTAACGTTGTTAAATAGGCGCCCGTTGACATAAACATGCCTAGCTAGTATTCCCCAGAGATTTTCTATAAGATTTAAATCGGGACTTTGAGACGGCTAATCGAGCAATGTTACTTGTTTCTCCTCAAACCCGCCTCACATCCTTCAAGAGACGTGGATAGGGGCGTTATCCTGCTAGAATATGAAGTCAGTTCCGCATAACTCTTCAGTTCTCTCAACCATAACTTCTTCTACCAACTCAGCATAACTTTCTGAGTTCATCCTTCCAGGCACAAATGCAATTTCCGTCTTTTCATTTGCAGAAAAAGCTGTCCAAACCATTACGTTGCCACCACGAAGAAAAACGGTCTTTCATTCTCTAAAGGCTTACGAGCTAAAAGAAATAAAAAAAACAAACTTCGTGGTTCTAAATCAAAACCTCGAGTGCGATAGCCAGAGGTTCGAGCTAGGGCATTCATTGAATGCCAAGCGATTTGGTATAGTAGTTGGTTCCAAACAAGCAACCAACTTTATATGGCGATCCTGCCAGTTCAGTAAAATACTGAATTGGAAAAACATAGTACCTATAAATCAAGCAGATAGAGATTTTAGGTGTCGAGCGCCGACTAGATGGCTTTGGCAGCCACATATGTTCAGAAGGCGAACGAGCTTCTGCAGCAGACACCTGTGGTGGTAAAGGACAAAAACGTTGGTTCTAAACCAGTTACTATTGAAGTGTAAAAACGCCCAACATCCAGACGACAATCAGAACCGAGTACACATCCCAAGAAGACAAAAACCAGAGGAGGTCTACAAGTAAAACAAAGAGACGAAATTCTGGAAATGAAGAGATTGAAAAATAAGAAAAAATTAAACAAACTATTCGAAAAGACGCTGCTGACAACAAATCAGGCGTAAAAAAACTTGCAGTAATGGGTAAAATCCAGTACAAACAAGAGGAAGTCATCATCAACAACAAGTGCCAACAAAATAACAAAACGGGAGAATAATTACCACTACGGTTTGGATTTAACTATGATAGCAATAATAGCAGCAATCTTAATATTGTATACAATTTTTACAAAATTGTTAAAAAAAGAAATTAAAAAAGCAAAAAGTAAAGAACAATATCAGTTTGAATAAATTAAACAGATACGCTACAAAATATAATCACAATGGCGGTTTGATTTTCGCAAGGCGCAAAAGTTGCCCATACTTAATTGCAAAGAAAATGATAAGCGAGCTGAAAATATTAGAGATTTTTTAAATAACATTGAGTTTTATCATGATATACTAAATGAAATTTGAAGTCTATCAAATTTGCATTAAAATGTAAAATGCAATGAAATTCGGAACCGCATAGATTATAACATTTGAGCAGCTAAAAACAAGTTTAATTTCAAAATGCGGAAACAAGGATACTATAGAAAGTATTCAGGCTAAGCTAGAAAGATCGCGTCAAAAAAAAAGACCAATGCCAGAATTTGTGTCAGAAATAGATAAATATTAAATATGACAGAATTAGAAATACAGTGAAGGAAATTCCCATAAAAACACATGGTTTTTACGCATTTTTTGTTTGCTGCATGCACCTTAGCCATACATTTTTATGAAATAAGAAAATGTACTCAATGTTATTAAGAAATATAAAATGTATTCAGTTGTAATAAAATTAAATAAAAATTATTTACAAAAAACAAAAAATTAACAAGAAAAAATTGGAGAATTCCCATAAAAAAACACCTACAAAATAACTGTGAATTTCTGATTAGAAAGTTGTAATTAATTAAATCAATATTTTGTAGAGTCACCACTTGCTCTTACTACCGATACCATTTGCCTCGGCATTGACTTCACAAGCTTTTCCATTTCCGCGGTTGTAATCGCGCCCCATTGTTCAACTATTGCGTCTCGAAGCTCTTTAACGTTGTTAAATAGGCGCCCGTTGACATAAACATGCCTAGCTAGTATTCCCCAGAGATTTTCTATAAGATTTAAATCGGGACTTTGAGACGGCTAATCGAGCAATGTTACTTGTTTCTCCTCAAACCCGCCTCACATCCTTCAAGAGACGTGGATAGGGGCGTTATCCTGCTAGAATATGAAGTCAGTTCCGCATAACTCTTCAGTTCTCTCAACCATAACTTCTTCTACCAACTCAGCATAACTTTCTGAGTTCATCCTTCCAGGCACAAATGCAATTTCCGTCTTTTCATTTGCAGAAAAAGCTGTCCAAACCATTACGTTGCCACCACCGAAGTTTCGACTCATTCTCACTTCTGTTTGAAGACGTTTGTTATGCCAATATGACTGAAATCCATCCGGACGATCCAAATTGATTTTTTTTCATCACTAACAACTTTTCTTCACTCTTCGGTGCAGCTTATGTGACTTTCAGCAAAATGCAGCCTTGCTGACTTATGGGCTGCATCTAAAGGTGGCTTCTTGAATCTTTTTTTTGTAAACAAGGTTGGAGTTGGCTTTTAAAATTTGTCTAACGCGTCGGGTTGATACAGGCAAGTCAAGTTTGGCCTTAATTTGTGAAGCAAACAGCTTGTTTCTTATGGCTTCACGCGATATCATTCGATCTTGACGTGTTGTAAGCTTTGTATTTGCGCGTGGTTGGCAATTTGTCCATAACTTTCACTTAACCTTAAAAAAATTATAAATAACTATATTGGATCTCCCTATTTTTACAGCAATCTCACGATCTTAAAGACCACAATTTTTTATTTTAAATTCTTCCACGTGGCATGATGAGATTTTGTAAAAAAAATTGCTTAAAAAATTATAAAGGCACACAAAATGATTTCTTACCACTTTGAATCAAAAATTCAAACATCTTTTAGACTGTTTTTTATACGATTTTCCGCCATTAAATTTCACTTTTTAGATTTAATTTCACAAACAAACACGAATAATGTTCCAAGGTGATAAAAAAAGGTTACAAAAACAACGGTTGCCTTCATATTGGTTTGACAGATCATTTTGGATCCAAAAACAAAAAGTGCTGCCAAGCTTGCAGTCGGTGCAATGCGTTAGGTATGGAAAGTTAAAGTGTTTTAATTGGAATTTCCTTTAATGTAAGTATACAAGGGAAACAGCTAGGGAAGCACTAGCAAAAGCCAATAAACATACAGGATTATTTTTTCTTAACCAGGGGTTAACGATAGGTAAAAGATCATTCTGGATAGTGCACGACATGAGAATATGAAAGATGCTATAATACATTTATTGGAGTTAGCTCCAAGTACGGCCCAAGTAACAGAAAATATAAGATATGGTAACAATTCTAGTTATTTCAACAATCAAAGCCAAAATAGAGGTCAGGGTTATATACCTAGAAGTTTTCAGAATAGTATTCGAACCAACATGAATCAAAATTTCAAAAGACAAACCTATTTTACAGTAATTACTACCACAATTTTCCCAGGCCAAATAATTTTCAGAATAATAATTATCAACAATCATTTTCCCAAGTCCAAAACCATTTCAATTCACTACCACAACATAATAGGCGTTTTTTTCTTTTTTCGTTCAGAGCAGAGTCTGAGTTGTCAAAAAAGAAGTTGTAATTCTTTTTTCGCTCAGAGCGTTCAGATCTTTAAAATTGTATTTCTTTTTTCGTTCAGAGAATAATCAGAGCGTGCTCTGAGAAGGCTATATGTGCTCAGAATAAATTGACTGAGCATTCTGAGAAAATACTGAACGAAATTAACGTCACTTTAGAGTTGTAGGCTATTTCACTCTATACCATGCACATTGCCTACACCACTCTTCGAAAAATAGATGCCAAAACGAAAGAGACAATAGTATTATATGCATAATATTGCCGCCTGTGAACAAGCCATATGAGAAGTGTCGATTTGTGACAGCAAGAACTAGAACGTATTTCAAAATTATGTCTGAGTGCTCAGATCACGCTCGGTTCAGAGAATTATCAGAGTATGCTCAGAATGTTCAGATCCCTTTTCTGAGTGCATCAAGAAAAACACCTAATAACACAAGCAGAAACAATCCTTACAACACACTTAGACGAAATAATAACCAAACTTATTTATATACAAGGGATAATAAGCAGAATAATGACCAAAATAGTAGTTACAATACAAGGAATAATGGAAGAAACTCTGGGAGTGATAACAGAAACAGAAAAATTACCTATATTACAAAATGAATGGGAAAAAAACTACCCACGGAAGAGGAAACCGATCTATAGGAGGGAATCTCTAAGCTCAAAACAACACATACATATTTATAACGGGTGATTTTTTTGAGGTTAGGATTTTCATGCATTAGTATTTGACAGATCACGCGGGATTTCAGACATAGTGTCAAAGAGAAAGATGCTCAGTATGCTTTAACATTTCATCATAAATAGACTTACTAACGATTTTTAACGATCTGCCACAACGTCGAATTTTCAGTGAATGGGCCCTAGAAAAGTTGGCAGAAAATCCGCTTTTTTATCGACAAATTTTGTTCAGCGATGAGGCTCATTTCTGGTTGAATGGCTACATAAATAAGCAAAATTGCCGCATTTGGAGTGAAGAGCAACCAAAAGCCGTTCAAGAACTGCCCATGCATCCCGAAAAATGCACTGTTTGGTGTGGTTTGTATGCTGGTGGAATCATTGGACCGTATTTTTTCAAAGATGCTGTTGGACGCAACGTTACGGTGAATGAACCGAACACTGATTTTGGTAATAAAATTCAATGATTTGCAAGCGTTGCTCGTTAGTAAGTCTATTCATAATGAAATGTCAAAGCATACTGAGCATCTTTCTCTTTGACACTATGTCTGAAATCCCGCGTGATCTGTCGAATACTAATGCATAAAAATCCTAACCTCAAAAAAATCACCCGTTATGTGCTGGAAGTAGAGCAAACGGCCAATGTTCAGTTTAAAATCAACAATAGATCAAATATAAAACTTGTATTAGATACAGGAGCATGAGTTTGCACAATTAAACAAGGAGATTTAGATGAAATTATAAAAATAAATGCAAGAAAAAAAAAACAAAAAAAAAACAGGGTATTCCGGTAACCTCATAACACAAGGAACTAGCATAAATACTCTTACAATAGGAAAACACTTTATATCCTACACTTTTCATGTTGTAAAAGACTATTTTTCCCGTACCTGCAGATGGAATGGATTTAAAACAATTTATAATAAAATTATCTTCAACTCATTTCCAAATCGCTACGTATATTAAACTCAGAACATTTAAATTCACTTACCATTGCACCCAGATCTAAGGCCACCTATTGACTAAATAGCCAACATCTAGACACAAGAATATTTGATTCACAAGAACTATGTGAAGGAGTTTTCATGGCCAGCTCTATCTCTCACGTGAAAAACGTAAAACCCAAGTTCATACTGCTATCAGAGTAGCATGTTATAGCATATTTACAAACAATGTCAAAGTCACGAATTACTTAAAGAAATTAATTTCGAAACCCTTAACGAGGAGGAAAAACATGAACTCGTAGTTATATATTCTAAATTTCAAGATATTTTTCATCTAGAAAATGACAAGTTAACATACACACATATATGTAGGTCAGGCCCAAATATCAATCAAGGAAGGAGCCACTGCAAAGTATACCAAGCCATATATATTACCTCAATCTAAGAAAAAAGATATTCAAACCGAAGTAGAAAAGATGCTCAAAGATGATATAATAGAACCCTCGATATCCGCATGGAACTCACCTATTCTGGTGATACCTAAGAAGAAAGATCCCTCAACGGATCTGCGGGCGGCATAGTGCAGTAGATACGATGTTTTCTTGCTAAGCGAGAGATCGTGAGTTCGAGTCTCAGTTTGGGAAGCAATTTTTCTAACTCCAAGTGCAAGCTAGAGCCGTCCTTGAATTTTAAGTGAGAAAATTATCACCTAATTCTCAATCTACTACGCCTTAAACATTCTTTCATATCTTTCTGATTCTTCTAACTAGTGTCGTGCAACATCCAGTTGTATTCTAAAG
Source organism: Platycheirus rosarum (assembly GCA_963971375.1). NCBI lineage: Eukaryota > Metazoa > Arthropoda > Insecta > Diptera > Syrphidae > Platycheirus > Platycheirus rosarum. Next base: position 83,467,981 of record OZ020510.1, on the reverse strand, counting down.
GCATTATGTCCTACAGACACATAGTTAATATATAAAAAAAAAAATAAAAAAAAACGGGAATACAAAAAGTCAGATTGGTAAATGAATATAGAAAAGTAAACGATTATTGACGATGATAAATTTCCATTACCTTATATAACTGACATATTTGATATGGTTGGAGGTGCAACATATTTTTCTTGTATAGACTAATCAACGGATTATGTGTAACTAAACAGACGTGCGTGTTATGAATGTGCTCAATGACACCACCAATTTAAAAACTAAGAGTGACATTAACATCGTCACACCTTGTGTAATACCAAAAACCAGCCGATTTTAAATAAATGTTACAATGGGAACGGAAAAGAATCACATAACATTTCATTTCCTTTCCCATCAAATTGCTGATTTTGTATAAAGTAGTTATTAAGCGAAATTAATAAAAAAGGGCCATTCATTGATTAACCAGAAAAAAGCAAAGTGTTTCATTTTTATTGAAGAACCTTGATTGCGGATTGATCGAGAATCGACAAAAGTATAAGAACTTAACTGGCGCAGTCGACGAACCTACATAAAAAAAAAAAAAAAAAAAAAAAAAAAAGTCTCAAAAAGTGGATACGTAGTGTTGTAGTGAACATTTAAGAACAACACGAAGAAACGAAACTTAAGAAACATTGATTTTTTTTTAAAACAAAAATATAATTGTGAGCTAAAAATCAGCCACAACATAATAACATTTTTTTAAAAGACATTAAAAGACAGTGTTTGGTTGTTGATTTAAAGTGTGATACCTACTCGTATAAAAAAAAAGATAAAAAAAAACAGCGAAAGACAAAAACAATGACTCCGGAAGAGATCGAGCAACAACAGCAAAAAATGCAGCAATGCATTACGATGCTAACTCAGTTGGTAGTCCAAAGCACTAGAGCAGCAACCAGTATGCAGAAGGAATTGGATTACATACCAATTTTCAAAGGGGAAACTGGGACGTTACCATCGTTCATCGATATAGTAAATAAAAAGATGAACGAATACAGTAGGGAAGAGGAGAAAAAAGTAGCGTTCGAAATTATCTTCAATTGGAAAATTTCTGGCCCAGCCACAATATTGGTCGGAATGTGAAGAAAGGCTGAGAACCTATTTCAGACCGAGGAAGGACCAGCTGACAATCACCAATGAAATAATGAATTTAAAAGTAAGTTCTATTTTAGAATTAAGCAATAAATTAAGTTCATTAGTAGAAGACATTGTAGAATATGCTGCATTTTATAAAGAAGGTACCACAATGGCAGATATTTTTAGTGGAATAGCTATACAAAGGGTTAAGGCTTTAACATCAGGAGCCCTAGCTTATTGTATTATGGATAAGACTAACTTGTCAGACGTTAGAAATACCATAGATAGTTTCATAGGTCAAGATAGTTCAAATCTAAGAAATGTTAGTAAACAAACAGAAACATTAAGAAAGATTGGACGAGATAGGAAATTCCATAGAAATAGTCATAGGGATAATCGTTTTCATAGTTTGAAGCAACCAGATTCATATAATCCAGGCAATAGAGCTTCAGATTACAATTCGAGACCTAGTACAAGTCAGAATTATAGGAATAATGTGTGGAAACCAAGGTCGAATAACTTTAGACAGCAGAGCAATTAATAGCAACTCACAACAAATGCGACCTGCAACAAGTAGTCAAAGTAAAAAAAAATAAAGAATCGGATCATATGTCTGTAGACGCGATGAGCGACAAAGTTAATGCTATAAATGATACGTTTTTTTATAAATTAGCCTCGGAGAATAAAATAATGCTGACCTTGACATTACAAAAACATAAATATATAGCTTTGTTAGACACCGGGTCTACAATAAGCTTATTAAATACAAATAATTGCCAAGAGTTAGAGTATAGAATAATGAGTGAGGAACCAACGATAATAAAAACAATACAAGGTGAAGTAGATAAACCCAATAGAATTGTTGCCCAGATGATTTTAAGTGTCCGGTAAATGCAAGAATGAAATTGATTGATATAGGAATAGATAAGTCGTTTAATTTTATTTTAGGTATGGATTGGATAAACAAAAATGTAAAGGAAATTAACATAGAAAAAGAAGAAGTGATCATGAATAATGGGGTGAGCCTTCCATTCTTGACAAAGACTTTAGAAGAAGTTAATGTACTTGAAGTAAGCGAAGTGCACAATATACCATTAGATCATTTAAATGAATTGGAAAAAAGGGGAATAGAACCTTTAATTAGAGAATTTAAAAGTCTTTTGTATCGGGAAGGAGATATTTTAACAAATACCGATACTATTGTTCATGAAATAAAAACAACGACAGACGAACAGATTAATTCAAAGCTATATCGTTATCCAAAAATACATGAGATAGAAGTGCGAAAGCAAATGGACGAAATGGAAAAGAATGGGATTATAAGAAAAAGCAAAAGTAGGTACAGCTCACCGATTATAGTAGTACCCAAGAAAAAAGATCAGTCAGGTATCCAGAAGTTTAGAATTGTTGTCGGTTATAGAAGGTTAAATCAGTTTACTATAGATGATAAGTACCCGACACCAAATATTGATAGTTTACTTGATAAACTAGGAAAATCACAATATTTTAGCACTATAGACCTAGCAAAAGGATATCACCAGATTATGGTAGCTGAAAAAGATATAGAGAAAACAGCATTTGTTACTCCTGGTGGTCTTTACGAATTTATAAGGATGCCTTTTGGCTTGAAGAATGCTTCAGCCACATTCCAAAGGATGTTGAATGAAATTCTCCGCGAATATATCAATACGATTTGTGTGGTTTATATCGATGATATTCTAATTTTTTCAACTTCCTTAGAAGAACATATATTATCGCTTAGAAAGATTTTTACTAGGTTACAAAGACATAACTTAAAAATCCAAGCAGATAAGTGTAGTTTCCTCAAGAAAGAAACAGAATTTCTGGGTCATGTTTTAACTAACAACGGGATGTTGCCAAACCCAGATAAGATAAAAGTTATTCAAGAAATTGATATACCGAAAACTGAAAAGCAGTTAAAAGGATTTTTAGGAACAACAGGATTTTATAGGAAGTTTATCAAGGATTATTTGAAGATTGCGTATCCTATGATAAAATATTTAAAAAAAGGTGCCAAAATTAATGCAAATGATCCGCAGTATATATCAGCTTTTGAAAATTTGAAAAGTTTGATTTTGTCATATCCAATTTTAAGATATCCAGATTATGACCAACCATTTGTTGTAACAACAGATGCCAGTGATTATGCAATCGGAGCAGTGCTATCACAGCAAGGTCATCCAGTGTGTTTTATTTCAAGAACACTCAATAAACACGAACAAAACTATAGCACCACAGATAAAGAATTTTTAGCAATTGTTTATTCAGTCAGCTACTTTAGACCTTATCTGTATGGAAAGAAATTTAAGATTGTGACAGACCATGCACCGATCAAATAATTGAATAGCAAATATAAGGGAAAGAGTTTTCCCAACGACACCAAAGGTGAATGCTAAAGCCTCAAGAATTTAACTATGAGATTGAGTATTTGCAAGGTAGTGAGAACAAGGTTGCAGATTACCTAAGTAGATTAGAAAATTCTCAAAAGATAAATGAAAATAATGATGAAGAGTCAAATTTAGAAATATCCGATGGTGAAACTCAACATTCAGTTCATGAACAAAGATTGGATTACATTAGTATAAAGGAAGATATTGTAAATAAATATAGAACACAGATTTTACTAACATACAGTCCAGAACATGAGGTTCAAACACTTCATAAAAGAACAGTTATAGAATTAAACCCGTTAGAAAGCGAGAATTTTATAAAGGATATGTTAAGAAGATATATAAAGAGAGGGCAAATTGGAATTTACTCTGAAGTAAATGACTCAGATTACAATAAGATACAGCTTATACTGATATGAATGTTTTCATCAGACAACAATATAAAATTCATACGATGTTCGAAAAGAGCTCAAGAAATAAAGACAGAGGCTGAATTACACAAGCAATTGTCACTTTACCATACTAAAGAGTCAATGCATAGTGGAATGAATGAATGTTATCATAGCCTTAAAGATAAAATATATTTCCCTAAGTTGAGAGATCATATTCATCTTATAATAAGTAATTGCAGTAAATGTAGAGAAATAAAATATGATAGGAAACCGATTAAAGCAAAATTTAAAATCATAGAAACCCCTTTAGGCAAAAATGAAGTTATTCATCTCGACATATTTCATTTTAAAAAACATGCTTTTGTAACTACAATAGACAAACTAACTAAATTTGCAGCAGATTATCAGATTACTGACCGTAACTGGAGAGCAAAAAAGACATTAATAATTGAGCAGTTTGCTAAATTTGGTAAGCCAAAAAAAATTATAATGGACAATGAATTTAGAGCAGAACAATTAATTGAATTCTTAAATGCCGAGGGCGTTGAAGTTCATCTTACAAAACCAAATAACCATACAGGTAATGCAGACATAGAGCGGCTTCACACAACTTTATTAGAAATAATAACGGGAATAGAGGGAAGTGAGCTCTCAATTCAAATGAAGATTCAGATGGCTATAGGAAACTATAACGATCGGTATCACTCCACAGTAAAATGTTCACCTAGACAAGCAAAATATGAAAAAGATAGTCAAAATTTAAGAGCAAGAATAGAAAAGACTAAGGAAAATATAATTAACAAAAGGAATTTAAGTAGGGAAAATTACAATGAAAATAGAGATATAGGACATATAAGGAATTATAAGAGACTCAGACATAAAGATGAGCCTTATTACAGATTAAACCCTTTAAAGAATGTACATATTTCAAATATTAAAAGACCTCTCAAAATTACAGATTTTGATCAACGTGATAATCTTGTTAATAGTAATACCAGCAGTACAGGGGCTACTACAGGTAACTCCAATTCATGAAGAGATAGGATACACTACCATCAGGATCAAAGAAGTTGAAATCGTCAACCAGACCACAACCATCCTCCACTTAATAAATGTAAACGACATGGACAATCTACTTTCCCAGATTGAGACTAATATAAAGAATTTTGTGATAAATAACAAAGAATTGTTAAAAACAGTTATATACGATATCAGAGCCAAAATCAGGTCAATAATTCCAAAAGAAAATAGACATAAAACAGGTCTAATAAATTTAGTGGGTACTCTAAACAAATGGCTTTTTGGTACTATGGATGACAATGATAGGCAAGAAATATTAGAACACTTGAAAATTAACGAAGAAAATAATCACAACGCAATTTTCAATTCGAACAAACAAATTTCAATTAATAGGCATTTCGATGATACTTTCAATATTCTCAGAAAAGCAGTAGAAATAAGACAACTGGATTTCTTAATTCAATTTCGGAACTAAATAACGATATGAGAAGACAATCACTGTACTTAGATCAAATGCTTAAGTTGAGATATTTAGAGAGTAAAGTAGATCAAATACAGGATAGTATAGCTTCCGCTAAAAATAATGTCTTTCATCCAAGTATTTTAACGTCAGAGGAAATTAAAATGTACGATATTGATTTTTATATGTTAAAATTAGTACAGATTGGTATATTAAAATATGCTAACCAATCATTAGTTATAGCAATTAAAATTCCTAAGAATTATATTAAAGTAGATCTTAAGCTAATTTTTCCTCTACCAAACTCGGAATTCTTTGAGATTGATGAAAAAGAAACATATTTTGTAACAATTAATAACAAGAACTTTGAATTCCAAGAAAACAAACTGTTAAAAGAATTAAAAGTAAGCATTTGGAAAAATGAATGTAGACTTAAGTTTAATAATAAAACAGTTGTTAAAATATCGATGACGATACAGTAGTAATTTTAAATGCAGTTCAAGAAAAACTATCTCAAAATTGCGATGATCGAACTATAATATTAAGCAAAAATAATTTAATAAATTTTTATAACTGCAGTATTGAAATTTGTCAAGAACAATTTAACAATCAAGTAATAAAAATTCAATCTAAGTATTTTTATCCTAGTAATAATGTAAATAAAACAATACCGAAAGCTGTAAACTTTGAAAATATTATGATAAATCATTTTGAAAATATTAAGGAAATCAAAGAATTGAAATTCCATAAAAATGTATCTTATGCTTTGAATGTAACCATTATATTAATTGCTGGAATATTTGTAATCATTTTAATCTTATGGTTCAAAAGAAATAATGCAAATGTAAAAATTGTAAATATTGATGTAAATAAAAGAATTCAGGAGAATTCAAAGTCTGGCGGTGAAGGTGTTATGAATGTGGTCAATGACACCACCAATTTAAAAACTAAGAGTGACATTAACATCGTCACACCTTGTGTAATACCAAAAACCAGCCGATTTTAAATAAATGTTACAATGGGAACGGAAACGAATCAAATAACATTTCATTTCCTTTCCCATCAAATTGCTGATTTTGTATAGAGTAGTTATTAAGCGAAATGAATAAAAAAGAGTCATTCATTGATTGACCAGCAAAAAGCAAAGTGTTTCATTTTTATTGAAGAACCTTGATTGCGGATTGATCGAGAATCGACAAAAGTATAAGAACTTAACTTGCCTGACCGTTGTGGCAATTTTATGGCTGGTTTAAAGTAGTTTTTAATTGATATCCAATGTTACAAATCAAACTATCACTTTTTTTAATTTCATTGTGACTATTTATGTGTACTTTTTTATGAAACAATTTTATTGTGGTGGCGCACCAATTGTGCTACAATAAGAAATTCAAATAACTTTTTTTTTTAATCGATGTATTTCATTTTTTTATTGGTTAGAAAATTAAATTTTATTTTAAATAGTTAGTTGTTTTTAAAGATTATAGACCGCAAATGACATCTACGCTCTCCCACGCATATGCGGCACCTGTTCAAAAAATTATTCATTGCTGCTTGAAGAGTTGAAGTTGGGATCGCCTCAATTATTGTCGTTATGGACTGCTTTATTTCAGTTAAATTCCTGGGCTTCGTTTTATACACCTCTTGCTTGACATAACACCATAAAAAGAAGTCTGGTGCAGTCAGGTCAGGTGACCTTGGGGGCCAGCGAAGAGTGGAGTTCCTAGAAATTAATTTGTTTGCGAATTTTTTGTTTAGCTCCGCCATAACTGGTCTGGCTATATGTGCAGTTGCTCCATCTTGCTGAAACCAAACGCTGTTGAATAGTATACGTCTTCGGCGCAGTTCTGGGTAAAAAAACTCCTTCAACATCTTTAAATAACGGTCCCCATTGACAGTAACGGTTACACCGTTTTCTTCAAAGAAGTACGGCCCGACAATACACCTTGATGAAACTGCGCACCACACAGTGACTCGTTCTGGGTGCAGTTCTGTCTCATGGAGCATTTCTGGATTAGACTCATTCCATATACGGCAATTTTGCTTGTTTACATTGCCGTTAAGATCAAAATGGGCCTCATCAGACATGAACAAACAATTGATCAATGTGTTGTCTTCTTCGGCCATTGATATCATTTTTTGGCAAAATTCCAGGCGAACAGGCAAATCCTGAGGGTTTAACTTGCTAGTAATTTGGACTTTGTACGGAAACAAGTTTAAATCGTCATGAAGTATCCGTTGCAATGACCGTCTACTAATTCCAATTTGCCCCGATAAGTTTCGGGTCGAAAAGCTCGGATTGGCCTGTATTGCAGATGCTACTGCTGAGATTGTATCCTGAACCCGAACATTGGCATCTCGATGGAACGGCCTTCGTGCGATGTTTCCAGATTCGGCAAACATGTTTACAAACCTCATAATGGTCCATCTACTCGGGGGATTACCTCCAAATGACGGACTGCAAAGCATGGTACCGTTGCACTATCCAAATTCTTTTCTCCGTATCCCAAGCATCCATTTTTATAATTCTAAATAGTAACCTACAAAATAAAAAAAAATAAGCCGATTACTCACACAGAAAAAAAGTTATTACGTTTTATTTTTGTAGCACGATTCGTGCGCCACCCGTTATTTTAATTTCACACTTCTCTATTTGCTAATTGCGCTTTATTCGCGTGTTTTTATTAAATATTGTTCTCAAGTGAACTTGTATTAGGTAATTCTTTTCTTTTCTTTAAACAGATTTATTCGCACTTTTGCTTAAACGGAATTATTTGTACTTTTCCTTGAACGGATTGGTTCGTATTTTTCTTTAAACGGAGTTATTCACATTTTTCCTTATACAGAAAGGTTCTTTAATGTTCTTACACGAACTTGTAGTAGGTATAAACTCGCGTTTTTTGCTTATTTTGTTCTTATACGAACTTTCATGTAAACTCGCTTTTGTTTTCTTGCTATTTTGTTCTTACACGACCTTGTAGTAGGCAAACTCTCGTTTTTTACTTATTTTTTGTAGTAGGTAAACTCGCGTTTTTTTACTTTTGCTTAATCGCACGACCGACTGCGCCATTTACGTTCGGAGGCCGAGCGTTAATTTAAAAAAAAAAAAACATAAATTGTTTTTTTTCTTATTTTATTTTTATTTCATTTTATTAATTAGTTTTATTTCTTTATTTTACTGAAACATTTATTACAAATTTTTGATTATTATTTAATTGCTAAGAGAAAGGCCGCTGTCCAAAGCTAGGCTGCACCTTTCGGTTAGCTTGTTGAATTCGAACTGAACTGTACAAACTTAAAATCTAAAACTATGATTAGCATCGGTTGAACTTTCCCACAATTCATAACAAAGGGTTTCGGGTTTCGGCACGTTTAGTTGACTGGAGGGGAAAAGGGGGTGTATCCGTTCTGGATAGGTTTTGCTGCGTAAGCAAAAACGGCGTGGGAATCCGTTAGGAATTTATTAATATGCCGTTAGGCAAAGGGGAGTTTTAGGGGAAACGAGATTATGGTTTCAGGTGGAGTCTTGGACGTAACTCTTACAATAAAGTGCTATACTGCATTTGAAAGCCAGAAGTTCGCTATATAATCCTGCATTTAAATTAAATTACTTTTTTAATGGTTTTTGAGAAATTAGCATTTAAAGTACAAAATTTGATAAAAAACGTGGAAAAAAGTTTAGACCGATTGTTTTCAAAGTTGTGAAATGAAATTGTAAGTTAGCTTATGCGTGTTCTGTGTAAGTATCAGTCCTTAATCGAACACAAAAACCGCATGGTGTATGTCTTCTAGTTTTTGAAGAAATTGAAAGTAACTAAAACTACCTGTTCCCTAGATAAAAAGGATTTATACTAATTACCTACACAAAATAAAAATGTGTTTTACCTCACATATAAATATGGAAGGGCATTCAGTTAAAAACTTATTTCTAATCTTCAACACAAAATTATGGCAAAATACTCTCTGGAAAGATTGAAAGATATGCACTATTGCAACGGTTTAGCGGATGGTTCCAGTCGGGAAGCACAGAGATTGTGCGCTGAAAGGCTCCCCATTAGGAGATGTTCCCACCGTTCACTTTTTGCTGGAAAATCGAAGGAGGAAAAGGCCATTTGGTGGATTTTGGATTTGGTACGACGCAATCCCAACCTTAGCCCCAGAAGGATAGCAACTAGGCTTGGATTGCCCCAGAATAGAGTTTGGGCAATAATTCATACCAACAGCTTGCACTCATATCACATTACCCCAATGCAAGAGTTGACATCAAATGATAAGATATTGAGGACTGAATTCTGTAGAACGATATTGCTGAGGGAAGAAGCAGAACACAACTACTTTAAAAGGATAGTCTGGCCAGATGAAGCGCACTTTACTAGAGATGGAGTTACCAATTTCCACAACTTGCATTACTGGAGTCACAACAGTCCACATGTTAAAGACCAAAATAAATTGCAGCACCGCTTAAGCTGCAATGTTTGGCATGGCATTGTTGGACGAACGGTAACTGGCCCACGTTTTTTGAGTACATTTTTAAATGGAGAATCTTATCTGCAATTCCTAAGAACTCTTTCACCAGATTTATTAGAAAATGTCCATTTGGCTATATACCATCAAGATGGAGCTCCAGCACATTTGAGTCTGGCTGTGAGAAACTGGCTAAGTAATCATTTTAACGACCAATGGATGGGAAGGGGAGGTCCCACTGAATAACCAAAAAGATCACCAGATCTAACTCCATTGAGGATTCATGAAGAACTATGTATATAAGTGTAAATTATTTTTTCTTCGGATCAATTTAAACAACGCATTGAAGTTAATGGAGTCAAATTACAGGAGATTTTGAAGGATTTAAATTTATCTGCAGCCATAAGAAGATTCAAAAATTCAAACCAACAGGGGCAATGTATTTTGAAAACAAAAATTAATTTTTTTTTTCAAAATTTCGAGTTTGAAAATAATTTTTTTAAAAAAGTGTTCACTGAGACAACTTAATTTGAAATGAGATTTAAAGAAGATTTCTGGCTTTTCAAAAACGTATAGCATAAAATTGTAAATTTTACCATTGTTTCTAAATATTTTTTTTTGTGTATTATGTATTTTTTTTTTAGAAAATTACCCTGACCCTTCTAAACGAGGCGAAATAGATTCCCTTCCATACGATTTTTTTGTCTTAATCCAAATTTCACACTGTAGCTTTTTGGTGCACCTTATACACCATACGTATATATATATGGTATATAAAATACCATAAGATACGTAACACATACTTTCAAAACAATTTTGATGACAGGAATTTGTCCTTCCATTTGTAAATATGCAAACATTATACCCATACCTAAAAATAATAGTGACTACCGACAATTATCTATTTTTCCATTTTTGTCGAAAATGTTTGAAAGCATCATTAACACTCAGGTGGGAGAGCACCTCAACAAAATTAATATGATTTGTCCTTATCAATCTAATTTTCCACCCAAACATAGCTCTATATAAGCCACAACAAATGTAGTTGAAAACATCTTTAGAAAAAAAATCTTTAGATAAAGATTTTCTCACCTTCCTTACTATCCTGAAATCTTCCAAGGCTTTGGATTTTTGCAGTAGACTTATAGAAAAATTTCAATTTAATTCTTTTATTTTAATTAAAATTTAATATTATCTTCTCATATCTTAGTTTTAGACTTCAAACAGTTGTTGCTGACATCAGAACTTCTCGTTTTTTTACCTTTAAGCAAAGCCGTTCCTAAGAAATGGAAAATACATTTTGGAACATTAACGAAGATCTAAGCAAAATTCTGCAATTCTCCAAATTCAATGGACTCTATATAAATCCAACCAAATCCAAAGATACAAAGAAGCTATCAGACTGAAAGAAGTAAGTTTACGATTCTACAAAACCGACTCTAAAGAGGAAAATCGGAAAAAGCACAAACAAATAAGGAACTCATGTATGTTATTGAAAGAAATCTGCAATGTCTCAAAGGCTGTAAGAATTCTCATTTCCTACGCTCATCGATAATAATAAACCAATTGTTTACTCTTCAGAGAATTCAAACTAGCTCGCAGCCTATTTCGCTGCTAGTTTTAAGTTGCCACACAGCAACTTGCCAGTTCTGTACTTGAGAATGTACAATTTTCAATGGGACAGATTTTGTTCTGTAGTCAAACAGTAGCAATGGTTCTCAAAAATGACGATATTCACAAATCCGCTGGACCGGATGGTATACCCAAATTCGGCTGATTAAGTGTTCTTCCTCACTGGCAGAGACACTGCGTAAGCTTTTCCATGGCTCCTACTCTACTGGAATCTTTCAAAAAAGGCGGAAAATAGCATTTATCCAGCCTGCCCCTAAGAAAGGTGAGCGATGATCTCCTCCTCCATTTTTTCTTGTACACACTCAGAAATTCGGTCATAGTGATCTTAAAGCAAGCAATGATACGAGGCTCATCATGTGTTAGTGGTTAGTAAACAAATCAAAGTGGTTAGTAAAAAAAAACACGTATTAGATAAAACATAACAAACATAATTTAAACATTTATACGAGTGGAGCACTGGTACGCAAAATTGATTTTGAAACAGCTCAGTGGTAGATTTAGAGCTTGGGCGAGTGTCTTCGAATAAATCCCAACTTCTTCGCACTCCTTTAGAGGGCAGGAAAACGCCAGAGGTTTTATTTAAACAAATTAAATTTTATTTAAAACAAAAAATATAAAAACTGTTGAAACGATGAAAAAGAAAGAAAACAATAATCACTATATATATATATATATAGGTTACATATGCCACGCCGTCCATTTTCGCGACAAAGAATTAAACTTGATTTCCCACGGAAACCAAGTTCAATTAAGTTCATTTTGTACACGCGCATTCTTTTTGGGTTTCGTAATTGGAAACCCAAAACGAGCATGCACTTTGCTTTGCTGACATTAATATTATGTGAATACAGTTCAATAATGATAGCTTATGTTAACACATTGAAATGAATTGTTAATTTAGTCCTAAGTAACCGCTCAAGTAATAAAGTTGATCTTTTTTTAAAAACCTAATCGTGGGAACCAAATACTTTTCTGGCGCAGTCGGTAGGATTTCTTCAAATTAAAGAAATCCAAAAGAGAACGAAGTTTACGCGAAACAAACTAACATTGTTAACTGCCAATCAGAAAATCTAATTACCGGAAAAGTGAAGTTTTTGGTATAAGAAGTTTTGGTGCTCAAGTTCAAGTGAACGTTGTGAAAAAAAAGTAACCACGATTAACAAAAAGGATAAAACGCTGAAATTTTGGCCGGTTATCAACAACACCATGGACCAAGAACAACTAGACCGTCTCGTGGGGGCCATTTAAGCCCTAGCTGTGCGTCCGCAACCACAACAAAGTCGGACAGTCCAAATATTAAAAGAAATTGCGTACATACCGGAATTCGAAGGACAAAATGAAAGATTGACGCAGTTCGCCAGTGTGGTTAAAAACCACATCAACGGCACCAGAGCTGAGGAAAGGCAGGAGATATGGAGGGCAATATACAACTCCAAGGTGACGGGAAGAGCGAAGGAGCTGCTCATCCACAATACCACAACAACGTGGGAGGAAACAAAAAATCTATTGCAACAACATTTCCGACCAACAATCAACTACAAGGAAATTGCCAACAAAATATCACACCTGAAAGTAAGTTCTATACTAGATTTAAATAACAAAATTGAATATTTAATTAGAGAAGCGAACACATTCGCTACATACGAAAGTAATTCTGCTGAAGTTAAATCAAATTTATACGTATTGATAGTTAGTAAAATTAAACAACTAGCTATAGGGAATTTATCAAGGGACATTAGGGATATCTACGATATCCACAAAATTAAAGAGATCCTCTACTCATTTGCAGGGTACGATGAAGGGAACATACTAATAGATTTTAAAACAAACAGACAGTACAGACAAGATAGACCGATTAATTATAGGAACACAGTAGGACAAAACAGCAGTAACTATAACCAGAATTTCCAGAGACAGTATAGTAATTTTCAAGCTAACGCCAATTCCTCAGGACAGTTTAATCCGTTCAGGCAGGCAAATAGTTTCCAACACAACAGGCATCACCAAGAAAATTTTCGGAATACGTCAGGGCAGTATAGGAATGGATATAACAATTATCAACCCATTTTTAACCCTTCAGGACAGATTAGAAACGCGACAAAAAACCCAGCTCCAATGTCAATAAATCAAATCGAGATTAGAGAAGAAGAAATTCACAATGTTGAGTTTTTTCTCAATTGAGCCTCGGGAACAAAATATTTTTAGATTTAACAATTGATAATAGAAAGTATAAGGCACTTTTAGATACAGGTTCAACCATGAGCATAGTAAATTCTAGCTCAGTTGATTGCAGTAGGTTTAAGATATATGACAGAATAAAAATGCAATTAAAAACAATTAATAACACAACGGATGAGGTAGTTGAAAGAATCATTACCAATATTCCGGAAGAATTTAAAGAAGAACATAAAACTGCTACCAGATGGTACAAGAGAGACTTAGGTCCAAAGCCTTATAATATTCTAATAGGCATGGACTTACTAAGTAAAATTGTTAAAACTCTTGATTTTAACAGTAAAACTCTCATATTGAAAAACAATTCAATAATCCCTCTTTACTCCGAAAAAGACATCACAGCCTTCGATTGTTTTGAGCTTATCGGAGGAGAAAAAGAATTGGACCTAAGCCATCAGAGGAAAAGAAAGAAATAGAAACATTATTAAGAAAATTCAAAAAATTAGTTTACCGTGAAGGTGATCAGCTGACGAATACAGACACGATCATACATGAAATAAAAACTACCGTAGACCAATCCATACATGCTAAACTCTATAGGCTACCCCCAAAACATGAACAAGAAGTAAAACGACAAGTGTTAGAAATGGAAAATCAGGGCAGCAGATATGCCTCTCCTATTGTGGTAGTGGCAAAGAAAAAAGACAATTCTGGGCAACAAAAATTTAGATTATGCGTAGACTATAGAAAGCTTAATGAAATAACAATTGATGATAAATATTCACTCCCAAACATCGATAGCATCCTTGATAAACTAGGTAGGACCCAATACTTTTCATCAATTGACCTTGCAAAAGGTTATCATCAAATCAAAGTTCATCCGCCGATATTCCAAAAACCGCATTTGTGACACCCAATGGCCTCTATGAATATCTTAGAATGCCTTTTGGATTGAAAAATGCGCCGGCAACGTTCCAAAGATTGATGAACCAAATACTAAGGGACTATATTAACAAAATGTGTGTTGTCTATTTAGACGACATCCTAATTTTCTCAACAAGTTTAAAGGAACATATTCAATCTTTAACCTTAATTTTCAAAAAGCTCTCAGAACATAATTTAAAGATCCAATTTGATAAATGTTCATTCATGAAAAGAAATACCGAGTTTTTAGGTCACATACTTACAGCGGAGGGAATGAAACCGAATCCAAATAAAATACAATGTATTAAAGAATACCAATTACCCAAAACAGAGAAACAGATAAAATCATTCTTAGGTACCACAGGGTACTATAGGAAATTTGTAAAGGATTACTCAAAAATAGCTTATCTCATGGTGAAATAATTGAAAAAAGGAATGAAAATAAATCTTAATGATCCCGAATACATCCAAGCGTTTGAAACACTTAAATCAAATATTATCAAGCACCCCATACTCAAATTTCCCAACTTTGAAAAACCCTTCACACTTTTCACTGACGCCAGCAATTATGCAATAGGAGCAGTACTTACGCAGGAAGGTCAACCTGTATGTTACGGGTCAAGAACATTAAATGATCATGAAAAGAAATATTCTGCGACTGATAAAGAGTTCCTAGCAATTGTTTGGGCAGTAACTTACTATAGACCATATTTATGGGGCACAAGATTCACCATCATAACAGATCACCAACCTATTAAATACCTAAATAAAAAATATAACGGCAAAGAGTTTAGTCAAAGAAACCAGAGATGGCTTCTGAAACTACAAGAATACCAATTCGATATAGAATATTTAAAAGGAAAAGAAAATAAAGTGGCGGATTTCCTTTCAAGAATTTCAGAAGAGGAAACAGAGAAGAATGATACCGACGATAAGTCAATTAGCAATCTGTCTGATATTGCAACAGTACATTCGCAAGAAGAGCAACTGCTTGATCACATTCCAATTAAAGAAACAATAGTAAACAAATACAGAACACAACTCATATTATTAAATGAAGTAGATAAAGAGATTGAAATAATAGACAAGAGAAGAATTATATACGTAGACATGACTAGAACTAGGGAATACTGGTCAGATTTATTAAGACGATTTATAAAACCAGGACTAACAGGTATTTTCACCGAACTTTCTTACGAAGAATTTAATAAAATCTATTGATAGAATTATATTAAAATCTATTGATAGAATTATTTAGTAGTAATAGAGAAATAAGATTCATAAAAGTGACTAATAGAGCAAAGGAAATACGAACAGTAGAAGAACTCCACAAACAAATTTCATTATATCACATAAAAGAAAGCCTACACAGTGGTATAGTAGAGACGTATCATAGCCTGAAAAATAGAATTTATTATCCACAAATGTTCAGAGAAAGTTATAAATAATTGCAAATCCTGTATAGAAACGAAGTATGAAAGACACCCAATAAAAAAGAAATTTGAAATTAGTGAAACACCATCAAGACCAAACGAAATTTTACATATAGACATTTTTTATTTCATGAAACAACCATTTCTCACTTTAATAGACAAATTAACAAAAAAAAGCTTATGCCTACTATCTACCAAATAGAAATTGGATCAAGAAAATCGAAAAAATAGAAGAACATATTTCAAAATTTGGTAAACCAAAGAAAATTATAGCTGATAACGAATTCCAAGCAGAAAATCTAAAAGAATTTTTTAACCAACAAGAAATAGATCTTCACCTTACTAAACCTAACACCCATACTGGTAATAGTGACGTTGAAAGATTTCACTCTACACTTCAGGAGAAATTAGTTTCAATGAGGAATTTAGATTCGACATTAATTCAGAAAGTTCATAGGGCAGTTAAGAACTATAATGAAAGATATCATTCCACGCTTAAAACATCTCCAAATGAAGCAATGTTCGCAGACATAGCTACGCTAAGAAAACGAATTATGACAGAAAAAACAAAAAGAACTGAAGAACTCAATAAGAACAGGAAAGTACATAATGAAAACAGGAAGATAGTACCAATCAAAAATTACAAGAGAAATTATTACAAAAATGAGCCTAGATACAGATTTAAAAAAATAGGAAGAGAACATCCTATTAACATTAAACGACCTCGCATATTTGCAGATGACAATTTTGGTATACGCACTAACAACACGAATGACACCAGTAGCAGCGACTCTAACAGTCAACAGATTAACAACTAACAATGGGTACACCATCATTAACATGGGACAAACCGAATTGATAGAAAATACAAGGACAATACTGCATATCATAAACACGGACGACTTAGAACAAACGTTTAATTCTATTAAAGGCAGTGTAAAAAATCTTCAAATAGGAAATGACATAACGATAAGAAAAATGATAGAAAACATACAAGCAAAACTAAATGAATTGGACTAGTAAAGACAAGACAAAGACGAGGACTTCTAAACATTATAGGAACAGCACAAAAATGGCTTTTCGGAACAATGGACGATTCTGACAGACAGGAAATAATAGAACACTTAAAAAACAATAGAAGATAACGACAGTAATGCAATTCTTAACCTAAACAACCAAATAAAAATAAATTCATATTTTAATAACACAATTTTTGACTTAAAGAATATCATTGAAACAGATAGAAAACAGCTAGCCCAGGCATACAAGGAATTAACAGGAAATGAGAAACGAATTATAGAACAACAACTTAAGACTGACCAAATATTAAAATTAAGTTTCTTAGAAGACAAACTGAATCAAATTGTAGATACCATAGCTCAAATAAGATTAGGACTAGTTCACCCAAGCATAATGACGTCAAGAGAAATGACAGAAACAGGTTTAGACATTTACAAACTTAAAAACGCAAAAGTAGGAGTTTTAAGATACGAACAAAATAGACTCATAATAGCCATGAAAATCCCGAGTACCTACAAATTAGTAGATCTCAAGCTCATAACGGCAATCCCTACAGAAAATAATCAAGAGATAATAATCAAAGACCAATATTTTATAGAAATTAATGAAACTAGATATGAATCGCAACAATGGCGCCCAACGGTTTTCACTTAGTGCGCAAACGAAACCTGATGGCTTCGGCTTAAAGCCACTTCAAGGGGACGATTTTTCTCGGAAGGTCGTTTCCTTGGACTTGCTTTGGCCTCACGCGTTTTTTTTTTATTATTTTGACTTTTTTTAACTTTTTATTTACACAAACCGTGGATACTTTTGGTAGGATCACGAATGGAGAACTGCTGTCCAATCATCAGGCCAAGAGCCCGTGATCGTGTGAGGTAGTTCAAAGTTCGTGATCACAACAAGGGTAGAACAGGGTCGTAGAGCCTTGAGGCTCTGCTTTCCATGGAGTTAGGTACAACCAGACTCATTGTGAGGTAGAGGTTCGGGGTTCGAAAGCCTTGTTCGTGTGGACGTTTATCCTGATTTCATAGCCAGCCATTGACTAGGCTATATGCCAGGAAATATGAAGTGGTTATGAGAGAGGGATAAGCGGAAGCACAAGCTGAATTTCAGGCGCACCAGTCACAACATGACGGACGTGAACGGACAAAGGACGGACAAATACTGGTTTTACCTAAAGGATAGGAGAACTTTGTCAAGCTTCACACACCTAAGCGCCTATACATATATTAGAACAAAAAAAACACATAAACAAAATAAATTTTTTTTTTAACAATAAGTACATTTTTTTTATTGCTTTTTGATTTTTTTTACAGTTTTAAGTTTTTATGCTAATTTTTTTTTAAAAACATTTTTTTTCAAATTTTCTTTTTTTTATTTCTTTTCGTAAATTTTTTTTTAACATTTGATTTACAGTTTTTTTTACAATTTTTTTTGAGTTAATTTAGATTTTTTTTTAAGTTTTTAGTTTTTGATTTTGATTTTTTTTACTTATTTTTATTGCTTAAATTGTATTTTTTTTTATTTTTTTTTTTATTTTTAGATACATTTTTTTTTTAGTTTATTTAATTTTTTTTATGAATTTTACTTCTTAGTTTCACTTTTAAATATTTTTTTTTAGTTTTATTGAATTCGCATATAGTTTTGTTAAGTTGTACATTCAAGTTTTATTTTTAGTTTTGCATAATTTTTTTTATATTTTTTTTTACTTCGTTTAATTTTGTTTTATTTATTTTTTTTTTATGTTACATTCCTTTTAATTGCAGTATTAGTTAGTATTTTTTTTTATTTTCATAGATTTTTGGATTTTTTTTTATTTTTTTTATCTGAATTTTTTTGTTAATTATTTAACTTTTAATTCCTCGCTTTCTTTGTCTTGGCTGGCAAGTGAACAAAAAAATGGCAGAGGGAAGTAAAAACATGGGTTCAGTTCCGGAAGAGTCCTACCTAAGTTCTACACTTAACATGGACTGAAACAAAAACGATTGGAAAGATAATTTTCAGGACATTACGAAATTGATACGGGACATAGACATTACTGAAACGGAAAAAATCAACTATGACTCAAACCTACCAAAACAAACAAGAACATACAAAACACAGGACCGGATAACAGAAAAATATTCTACAATCCCAAAAATACAAAAGGAGCTGACACCCTTAAACGAACGAGACAAAATACGCGAACAAACCAAAGAACTAGAACGGGAACGAATACAAATAGAAGAAGAAATGAGGATACTAAACAACGAAATCAGAGAAGAAAGAGGAGTAGTCAACACACGTCCTTCAACTTTTACAATGACTAACGACGACATTTACGAACGGATGCAGCAAGTTGCTTCTCTGACTGTTAAGGAAAGTCAGACCAGAACCCTCAGTTTCATGGCAGATGGTTTGACCGATGTCATGAAGCAACTTGACAAGAATATGAAAGAGGTGCATCTGAAGCTGAGTAATTTAGAACTTTCCTTGGCAGGCCAGAGAGACACATCTGTGCAACATGACTTAATGCCTGGACAAAGACAACTACAAGACAGAAACCTAAAACGTGACAAAAGACAAGACACTAACTTCTACAATGACACAACCTTTGAACGGAACAACACATTTAGAAACACCGGCATTTTCAGACAAGACACTATGGAAAACATGAGACATGACGCTAACTACCCTAGAACGGACACAAACAGAACATTTAGACAAGACACAAATTACAGACAAAACCCAAGACAAGACATATCTTTTGAAAACGATACAAGACCAAACCGACGACTAGACGATACTAACATACAGACAGACAGACAGACTAACTACTCGAGGAACAATCAGCCGATGTCCCATCCATCAAATGATCCTTCCTCCAACCGCAGGGTTGATGTTCACAAGTGGGGCATCAAGTTTGATGGATCGGCGAAAGGTTTGTCGGTTGAGAGTTTCCTTTTTTAGAGTAGAGACGTTACAAAAGACAAACAGACTGTCAAACGAAGAATTGTTTGCAAGTTTTCACCATTTGGTCGCAGGCCCTGCAGAAAGATGGTATTGACAGTTTATGGAAGAAAATCAGGGCGATGAACTCCTCAATTATTTTGACCTGAAGTCAGAACTTCTTCGGCAATTTAGAATTAATAAACGAGACCATGAAATCCTCAGAGCTATAATGGATCGGAAACAGCTACCCCACGAGACATTCGACGAATTTTATTCTGACCTTAGGGGTTTAGTTTTACAAATGCAGACAAGACTAATCGAAGGTGACTTAGTTTCAATGGTTCGGACAAACATTAAGGACAGGATAGCTACATTAGTTTTTGGATGTAAGATAAGTAGTATTAAAGATTTAAGAGACGAATGCCGGAGAGCTGAAGAACATTTAGCTTTAAGAGAACAAAGGACGAGAAAGTTTATTAATGAAATTGACAGAGCCGTCTTAAGGTAAGATTTGGTAGGACAAACGTAGACAGACCAACGGACATAATTATGTGACTGGTAGGTTGTTAGGGGCTACCTTCGAGAATTTCGGCCAAGAAGGTAGCATTTGGAAGTATCCTTCTGATACTTGGGTGGGCTGGCCAGACCTCGTCAACAACATCAGACGAGCGTCTGGAATTTAGCTTGGTGATATCCAGGGGAGAGAAAAAAAGTAGGGTGCATTAAGATTAGGGTCTAGTATAGGGTTTTAGATTAAGTATTTTTTTTAAGTCGGTATATTTTTGTGGTGATGGGTTTTATTTTTATTTTTTTTAGTTTTAGTTTTATTAGTTTTATTTTTATCGTAGGTTTAGTTAGGTTAGTTTTTAACTATAAAAAAATGCACTTTACTTACTTGTGGTTTTCCTTGGATATTGTCAGGATCCTCGGGTTTGTGTGTTCATGTCCTTACCTTTTAGAGTAGAATTATCCTTTTCCTCATCCTTCCTTTTCCGATCAGAATTTTTTTTTACACTCAGGCACGATAAATTTTTTGTCGAACAGGAGGGAACAGTAGAAGCGGCAAGAACCACCCCCAATCCGTCGAGCTTAGCCGTGCAACGACAAGCGTGCCGCCACCCTTCTACTGCCCCAAAGAAGTTCCCCCGTGGAAACCTGCTTCGCAACAAATTTTATATGAAAAAGAACTTATAAAACTAAGCAACTGCATCTCTCATAATAACTGTAAATTGAAAAAAAATAATCTTATCGAAATAAAATCATTAGATGACTACACTATTCTTTGTAAAAATATGAATAATGTTGAAGTAATAAATAAGTGTGATGATCGTAAAATAAAACTAAGTGGAAATTACTTAATTGTAATAAAGAATTGTTCAATAGAAATAATAAACCAAACATTTGGCAATATGAATATTCAATACGCAGATAGATTTTATTATAACGAGAACTTAAAATATAATTTTACAGAGGAGCTTAGTTTTGAAGAAATTATACTGAAAAATTTTGTAAACTTAGAAAATATAAACTTGCTTAAATTCCATAAAAATGTACACTATTCAGTAATATCAATATTTTTCCTAACCTTGATTGTACTTACCATTTATATCTTAAAGAAAAACAAAAATTTAAAATTTCAATCAATAATGTCAGCAAAGAAACTCCCAAAATTCAGGAGAATTTTAACCACCCCATCCATTTTCGCGACAAAGAATTAAACTTGATTTCCCACGGAAACCAAGTTCAATTAAGTTCATTTTGTACACGCGCATTCTTTTTGGGTTTCGTAATTGGAAACCCAAAACGAGCATGCACTTTGCTTTGCTGACATTAATATTATGTGAATACAGTTCAATAATTATAGCTTATGTTAACACATTGAAATGAATTGTTAATTTAGTCCTAAGTAACCGCTCAAGTAATAAAGTTGATCTTTTTTAAAAACCTAATCGTGGGAACCAAATACTTTTCTTATATATATATATATATATATATATATATATATATATATATATATATATATATATATATATATATGACCAGCAAAAGTGAGTTTGCCTTTGAATCCGTCCACCCACGGGAAGCTGTCCGAAGACCGCCGTACCTGTTGAAATAAACAAGTTAAAAGGTAAAATATATGGCAAAAGCCAAAATCAGAGATTAATACTACGTTAATCGCGCAGGGAGTGTGAACTGAAATTAATTTTTTGGTAGTAAAATAAGTAGAATTCAATGTTGTCATGTTACATTCTCCCCCTTTGGCGCAGAGATCGTCCCGTTGATGCGATAGGAAAAATTTTCTTGGTGGGTTATCCTCGTCTTCTAAGTACTCGAACCGACCTCAGATATTTTTCTTCTTGCATGTATTTTGTTAAAGAAAAAACATGATAGGTCCCCAAAGGCGTTGTAAGTCACCTCTTGAGGCAATCTGGTAACTAGTTGTCCCAAGTTGTTGCGTTATGACATAGGGCTCATCTCGCTTATGCCCCAATTTTAAAGTGGTTTGCTTCGATGCTTTGCTGAGTATGTGTGTGGTCACTAACACTAAATTACCGATTTGTAGGTTGGCTGAGTTCGTCGTTTCTTGTCTGAGAAGTGTTTGTTGTGATCTTGGGAGCGTTCCACGGTTTCTTTTAATTCTTGGATTACATCAGCTAGCCGCAACAGTTAAGGTGTGATCTGTGGAATGAAATTTTCAGCTTGTCTAATGCTTTTTAGATCATGTTGGACGTCGTCAAATGGTCTTGGTTCTCGTTCGAATGTTAGATATGCAGCTGAATATCCCGTACTTTGACATTTCGAGGTATTCTGTGCAAATCTTATCGAAGGCAAATCGTCAGCCCAGGTTGTGTCACAATTTCTTACGAGAATGCTGAGTTGTGTCTTCAGATCACGGTTCTTGCGTTCGATGGGATTCGCCTCCGGATGGTATACTGGGGTTAGGGTCTGTTCAATCCCGAAACAATGGGTTAGTTGTTGCATTAATGCGGATATAAATTGTGAAGCATTGTCTGTTAACAATCTTCGAGGAGTGCCATATCGAAGGTATACTTCATTTAACAGGGTAAATGCACATTTCTCTGCTGTGGCTTCGATTAGAAGAAATAGCTCCAGCCATCTGCTGGCTAGGTCTTCGCTTATGGGGATACATTTAATTCCTGCCGGTTGAGCAGGTAGTTGTCCAAACAGATCTACCGCTAATATTTCAAATCACTGGTTGCTGGAGACAGTTTGTAATAGACCAGCTGGCTTCAAGTTACTAGGCTTGTATCGTTAGCATTGTATACAGTTTCCTATATACTTTGAGATGTCTCTTCGCATTCCAGGCCAAA
This sequence comes from Platycheirus rosarum, assembly GCA_963971375.1. Classification (NCBI taxonomy): domain Eukaryota; kingdom Metazoa; phylum Arthropoda; class Insecta; order Diptera; family Syrphidae; genus Platycheirus; species Platycheirus rosarum. Next base: position 83,444,692 of record OZ020510.1, on the reverse strand, counting down.
AGTATCTAAAAGTGATCCTGTTAATAGCTCGGTCGATACCATAATGACCGGCAGTTGCATCGTCGTGGTAATATTTTACTATTTTATCTTGTTCCTGAGATGGTATTTCAAGTTGGGCGTTTTCGGCGTCAGACTCTGGTGAATATCTATATAAAATGCCATCGCTGAGCAAGTAGCCTCGGGAAGTCCATCTGGAAATATCTTCCGTGCGGTTTTCAAATGAATCAATTATCCCTTGAAGTTGTTCATCCTGCAGTTGAGCTTCCCTGATTTCGCTGGCTTTTCTTGTAGGAAAGTCTACTTGAAATGGGCAAAACTCACATTGCGATCCAGTGTGCTGTGGATTATCGCATGGGGGTCGTAATAACATATCAGCAATGATATTGGTTCTTCCGGGCATATATTCGATTCGAAAATTATAAGGCTGTAACTGCAATACCCATCTTGCTAGTATACCAGTAGGTGATTTCAGGCTCATAAGCCACTTTAATGGTTGATATTCAGTTACGAGGTTTACTTCCCCTCGATGGTTGAGTAGTTTCTTTCAGCGACGGTTAGTAGTCTCGAAGCATTTTCGATGGGATGCTCATCGGCTTTTTCCTCCTGGACTAAAACTGCCCCAATGGCGTAGCTGCTTGCAGTTTTTAGACAGAAGGGTTTTTCATCACTGGCCTGCTTTAATATTGGTGCAGTTGTCAGCAATGACTTCAGCGTGTCGAATGATGTTTGTTCTTCATTTCCCCATTTCCAAATGGTTGCTTTCTTCGTAAGGTTACTTAAGGGTTTGGACACACCGGCAAATTTTTGGATAAAACGTCGGTACCATGAACAAGTTTGCAAAAATGACAGCACTTGTTTCGCGTTTCTATGTTCTTGTCGGTTTGAAATGGCAGAAGTTTTTTCTGGATCTACTTGTACACCCGGATTTGTGATGAGGTGTCCAAGATACCTTACCGTTGCGCAACAAAAGTTGAATTTTTCTCTATTCACCTTTAGCTTGAAAGTTTTTTAAGCGCTCAATAATACGCGTAAGATCTTTAATGTACTTTTAAATCTGCTGGAGCAAATAATAAAATCGTCGAGATATGTTAGAAGGACCATGTCGGTAAGTCCATTTCGAAAACGATCCATGAGCCTTTGGAAAGTCGCCGGGGCGCTTCTTAGCCCGAAAGGCATGCAAAGTACCTCTTCCTCTTTTATTAATAGTGAATTGAGAGTATCGATTTCACTGGCGCTTAAGTTAACTGCTTCGTCTTCTCGTAGTTTGACATCAATTGGGAGGATTTCCGTGAAAAAGGACTCAAGCTGGATCTCGTCTTTGTCTTCTAGTGGGACTATGGTTGAAAATAGATTCGGTTGATGTTTTATCCGTTCAGGTATGACTTCATTGCTTCTTAGTGCATTGGAGAAGATATTTTGAATAGTGTGTGGCGAGTAATCATTTCCACCAGTTCTACGCCTTTTTTAATGGTGTTCTTGGTTCGAAATATTCTTCTGACCTTAAGGTTTCAGCAAGCGGTAATGTGTTATTTCTGCTCTGCGCCCAAGCCAAGAAAGCAGACGTATGTTGGTGCAACTTTTTCGTAGGTGACTCTGGCATGATTTCCGTTATTGTAAAATGCTGGATGTGCTTCGGCGTATTTCCAATGGGTGAAATTGGTTCAAATGTTTTCATGTTGGGCAACACAGTGTTGGTTTTTAGAACCTTGGTATTGGATGTGTCGTAAAAGTCAAAGCGGGTTCCGTTCTTGAAGAATAATTGCCTTCCAGCCACACTTGTGCGAGCCGCCGTGTCCAAATATGATAATCCGGTTTTACCATGGGAATCAATGGGTACTGTTGGCAGATCTGCGCTTAGCGTGGTCTTCATATAGTTGAAGGTAGCTGGCGTAGCTCTTGGTAGCTCCTTAGAGGTTGGACAATTTAAACGAATGAAACCAGGCGCTTTGCACTTTTAACAGTGGATTTTTGGCTCTCCAGGTCCAGGAATGGGTTGTGATTTTGATCGATCAAACTTCTCCTTTTCCGGTATTCGCTTATGATGTGACCTGTATGTTTGCAGAAATTGCACTTTTTTCTTCTTTTTAGCCGTATCAGTCAATGGTGTGCTGGGATATTTTCTCAGCAATTGAGAGCTCTATTGTTC